>CM064581.1:10472776-10596599 GCA_032716605.1 Paralithodes platypus | reverse complement strand
TGCCGAAGGATAAGTCAGAAATTAAGAGAACTAGAGATTTGAGGGTGCGTATCGTGCAAAAGGCGAAAGCTTGTGTTAAGTGATGATTCCTGTGGCTGTGAATTTTGGAAATGAGTCTTTGGAGCTGAGTGAACCAAGTTTTGTTACCTAGGGAGATACCATCTCTGCACGGTGGTGGGGTCAGACCGAGGCATGCCACTGTTGCTAGAATTAGGTGTGGCTGGGGAAGTATTCAGAGAATTGATGCACAACTCCTGACCAATGACAAAGAATGCCTCTCTCCCCTGAAGGGAAAGAAAGGTGTATGCCTCATGTGTTTAGAGTGCAATGACGTATGCCGCAGAAACATGGGCCGTTTTTTAAAGTAGAGGATGATCAACAAGAATGGAGCGTAATTGATGATGAGAATGGTTGAGATGGATGGTGTGGGGCCAGGCTATACAGGATAGAATAACCAAAATGTGTGATGCTGAGGAGACGTTTAGGGTATAAAGCAAGTATTAAGCGGAGGTGATGCGTACAAGTAGACTGGGATGGTATGGACATGTGGAGAGAATGCGATGAACAAAACTGGGTGGGAAGGTGGGAGGAGGGCGGGGGGTGGTGTGCGGTGACAAAATGCAGGTCTCCGGTCGTGAATTGTGGAGGGAGTCTGCACCAAAGGGTGTACCCGAGGAAGACCGGGATCGGACTATAGCCGCCGATCTCAAAATCCCAAGAAATCTTGACAAGTGAAGCCGCAAGCCTTAAACAGGGTTGCCCTGGAACGCCGCCATTTTGGGGACAAGAGACTGACACGTGCATTGCACTTATGTGTGGAACACTCAGTCTTAAAATGTTATGTATGTATGTATGTATGTATGTATGTGGTGGATTGTGTTCTTTTATTTAATTATTTTCATTTTAGTAAGCGTTGTTTCCACATAGCGATTTTGATAATTTAATTTGACTTTATATTGTCCTGTCCCAATTTTGGTTTGTTTAGTTTGCAAGTTTTACATTTTAATTTTAATTGTATTATTAACCCTTTCACGCATTTATGACGCAGAGGTTGCCAGATTAGCAATAAGAAATAGAGTTCTCTCACTCTTATAATTACCTCTCCAAAATTATTTTTCTGCCACAGCTAACTCAAAGACAACTGCAGAGGTTGAAGTAACTAAACTAAAGGTTTCTAAATACCCCTGATGGTAACAAAGGCTTTAAAGTATCCCCAATAGGCTCAAAATCGCGTCTATGTCTGAGAGGGTTAAACATAAGGATAGACACATTTTACAATTATGTGATATAAATATCAAATACTGCCTTCACATTACTTCATCATGTACAAAATATATCAGGGTAAGATAGATAAAGGAAATATCAAAACAGATTTGATTCCTGGAGTCTAGTCTAGACTAATTCCTTGAACATGACGATAGTGCATTGTTATATGTGCGATTAGTTTGCTTGGGAACCAGATTGACTTGCTCATGTAGTGATGTACACCCTATGTTGTGGATTGTGTTCTTTTATTTCAAAATTTTATTTTATCAAGCGCTATTTCCACATAGCGATTTTGATTAGTTCTTTTGCATTTATCTTGTGTCGACCCAGTTTTGGTTTGTTTATGCAAGTTTTAAATTATAATTATCACCTTCACAAGAAGAGGTGACAGGTATGCCATCCAACCTCCTATTGGGTGCCCAACCCGAAAGGAGTTGAAATAGGGGAGCTATCCCCCCCAAAGGCGGCTTTCTAGGGCCTTACCTAGCTGATGCTGAGAGGATGGGTTCTATTCATGAGTGATGTGCTGGTCTATCCGAGTGAGAATGAGCGATCTCTGCCATACCCATAGCTTACTCTGACTGTCCTTTTACTTATATCTTCTAGATCTCAAGTGCGCGTCTTTTCCGTGGATTGACTTCCCTACTGCCAACCTAGAAGTTGGCAGATTGGGAGCCAAAGCGTCACATTTTTCCCTTGCCCCTCAACTTTCCCTTCATAATTGCTGAGGGGCACAGGGCCTTGGGTGGGGCTTTGGTTTCCCAGGCGTTTCCGCACCTTCCTCAGCTCCCTGCCTTGGAGTGGCTTCGGTCACCCGGGCTTTGTTAGTGGTAAGCAGTGAGGATTTTGTGGGGGCGCTCGTTTATGGCCATGGGCTTGCTCAAGACCTTGGGGCTGTTCGGCCAGACAGCCTGGGGAACAACAACAACAACAACCTCCTATGCTTTAAATAACTTGTATGGCTTTGTTTACTGTTACATATCAATATTTTTTGCAAGCCAATCCAAGTGCGCGGTATCTCATTATCTCAGAGTTTAGTAAAATTTGCCAGAACGTCCCGGACTTCCCAAACTTGACTACTTCCTTTAACGTGACGATAGTGCGTTGTTATATGTGCGATTGGTTTGCTTGGGAAACAGATTAACTTGCTCATGTAGTGATGTACACCCTATGTGGTGGATTGTGTTCTTTTATTTAATAATTTTCATTTTAGTAAGCGTTGTTTCCACATAGCGATTTTGATAATTTAATTTGACTTTATATTGTCCTTGTCCCCAATTTTGTTTGTTTTGTTTGCAAGTTTTTCATTTAATTAATTACATGCCTTAGACAGTGATAATATGAAAAGAGATTTTGTGTGAGCTATGCTGTTTAATTATGTTAACTTTGGTATCGGTTGAAAACAGTTCCATATTTGCATAGGGAGGCCTTGGTAAGCTGCTGATGATGTTTGATATGTTGAAAAAGGAAAGACAAAAAAGTGCCATTTTGTTTTAAAGAATGGTGCCTCTGTTTTGTCAATTTGTGTCTGGTTTCTGTTGGTGACCATGGTCTTGAGTCAGCAAGGTCTGATGTCTGACTTCCTCATCATTCCCACTCCTCTCTGCTCTCTATCATCAGGTAGGCTCACATTATAGTCTATTCACTCTAAGTAGGCGAGAAATCATGACCTCTATCCTCTGTAACTCAAAAAGGGCTAAAGTAAATTGGCTGTACATTTCCACATCTATACCCTGACTGACTCTTCCCAAATGGTAGAAATATTAGCTCGATTACTGTAGTCGTTTGTGAGTTACAGAGGTTAGAGTTTATGATTTCTCACCCACTTACAGCGAATAGACTATAGTACCATTTTCTTACATAATCTGATCTAATCTTCGTATTACTATTAATTATTAAAATTGTCATATATTTAATTATGTGTGTGAGACAGCGACAGTGTTATAAGCAATTTTTATACATATCTGATTTAGTCCTTATATTATTATTATTGTTATTTTTTTCATATATTTTTGAATGTGTGAGATAATTTTATAACCAGTTTATATAATGTATGTAACTGATCTAGTCCTTGTAAATTTTTAATGATTTTATGTATTTTCATGGCATATGGGGATGAACTTTTTGCCCATGTTACATTAGTATACTAGAGTGCGGGAGTTCTGTAATTTTGGTGGCTGACTGAAACTGATTACTGTACAAAAATGTATTTACAGTATTTTTCTTATATGCCTTAACCCGTTCAGTACCAGCGACGGCAGAGAGCCATCAGTAATATACGATTCTTGTAAGTGCCAGTATCAAGCCGTGCCTGGTACCATGACCGTTTGAGCACTGCTCTAGAGTTAGCAACACTTCTCAGCTTATATCCAAGCCTCTACAGGCTGGGAGAGGCAGTATTCCACCATCTTTTGAGGTGGGAGGTTGTTATATCTTGCCATTTTGGCTACATTGCTTGGGACTGGGGGGGGGGGGGGACTTTTATGGTAGTACCCTATGGTACAGTAGGGGTTAATTATAAGAGAAGTGTCCCACAATATGGTTCCATCTGTTTATGTTATTATGAGATTTTGATTCTACATAAGTAAATTTCTCAAGAATAATATATTGTACTGCTTGTTGATTAAAAATAGATTTATTTCTTCCTGCGATACAAACTTTTAATAAGAACAAACTTTTTCAATCTGGCAGTTGTATTCAGCATATGATTCATCTCTCATAATAAAGTAGTTGACTACTATCTATAGTACAGTTGGTGATGGGCTGGTCTATCAGAGTGAGAACTGAGCGATCTCTGCCATACCCATAGCTTACTCTGACTGTTCCTTTTACTTATATATTTTCTAGACCTCAAGTGACGTCGTCTCTTCCGTGGATTGACCTCCCAATCTACCAAGATGGAAGCCAAAGCGTCACAATTTTCCTTTGCCCCTCAACTTTCTCTTCATAATGGCTGAGGGGCACAGGGCTTTTGGTTTCCCGGGCGTTTCCGCGCCCTCCTCAACTCCCCGCCATGGAGTGGCTTCGGTCACCCAGGCTTTATTGTGGTCGGCAGGGAGGGTTCTGTGGGGGCGCGCTCGGTTATGGCCTTGGCCTTGCTCGGGCCTTGGGCTGTTTGGCCAGGCAGCTTGGGGAACAGCAACAACAACAACAACAAAGTACAGTTGGCCACATATGGTTGTACCCACTCCCATGATTTAATTTACAGAAGGAAAATAGTATATATGATTGAATTATGAGTGTTGTTTCATATACAGCTGTCAATTTATATGATCAATACGTGTATGTTGACGCCCTTCAAATCCTCAAGACATGTATATGGTTTTATAACAAATAATTTTGTAAGTAATTTCAGGGCCGGGCCTAGAGTTCCGGGGGTCCTGGTAAGAAATGATTTAGGGGGTCCCAAAATATAGGCAAGTGTGTTGTAGTGGAATCCTTGAGCATATCTCCGTAAAGCCACTGTCACATGAGCACCTATATCCAATAATCTGTATCAGAGTCTGGTATCTGCAATAATTTAATTGCCTATTTGCAAGTCTTTTGGGTAATATATTCGTGTTTCAAAGCGTTCGTTCCTGATTTTCAGCTACACACTTTACTTACAACATTAAAATGGAAGTATTCTTAGTTGAATAACAGCCTTTTCTTTTGTGTATTTTGAATCAGATAAGGTGACTGTGAGCCTAGTATCAGATTCATGTTTGTGTGTGATGCTGGCTTAAAGAATTTATAAAGAAAGGTTCTAGGACAGATATCTCTGCCTTCTGAATGCAGGTGTGGGGAAAATAAAAATAGTCTGAAATGCTGCTGAAATAGGATATGTATTTCTTCAAACATTTCGGAGTTCCTGTTATGTGCTATCAGTTTATGGAAGAGAAAAACCCTCCAGTACTTCAAATAGTATAATTATGCACCCAACATATATTCACGCATATAGTCAGCACAGCCAAGCCTAATTAAAAATTCTATTGTGTGGTAAAACATTTGGCTGGATGGCTATAAGTTTGACTGAGCATCCAAAAGTTTTGCTTGTCAGCCTAAAGAAAGTTCAGCAAGGCAGTACTAGATTTGTTTATTACACTTCTATTACCTCCCAACTGTAAGTGATAGGAACATCTCAATACTACCTTCACATGCTAAGAATAACAGATAATGGCAAGAAAAATTACGGAAAACTATTATTTTAAGTGAGGAATTACTTATCACAATATTTTCATCACAAGGTAATTTATGGTTTGTTATTTAGTGTGCCATAATCTCTGCTGTACATTTGCTTAATGTCAAGTTTTTGATTGAATGATTCTTTTGTTTTAATACTACACTGATTCTAAAGTTAATTTTGATATTTATATTATGACTGCTTTTAATATCAGTTTAATAACATATTCGTTACTGTAATTTTGTCTCTATTTAAAATTATTGCGATAAGACCTGGCTGGGCCTCGAACCCGGGTCAGTAACGCAGCATGATTTTTTGTATTTTCTTATTTTTGATGTAGCATTAAAATCTGGTGAAATTTTGAAAATATGTGGCATTTACAAGTAATAAGTGGTTATTATATTTTCAAAGATTTAGCTGCAGTCAATGAAATATCTATCTATAATACTCATAAACAAATAATAATAAGACAACTTAAATAATGGTACTGTAGCTTTGTAACAGCGGGAACTGTGATTAGATGTACTGTACTGTACATCATATTTGCTGTTTTTATTTGAAACTTCTCTATATATCTAAAAATGTATAACTTAAGGGGAGGCAGTTGGTTTTTCGAGTCCTCCTCCCTCATATTTAGCCCTATTAGTTATGAGATTTCAAGACATTTGCCTCATTAGTTTGGCGATTTTCAGACCTTTTGCCCTATTTCTTTGCCAATATTAAGACCTTTCGAGCCATTTAGGTGTTGATTTTTTTCCTGGCGAGCGATAGCGAGCCTGTATCTGAAGAGGAATCGGCCTTCGGCCTGGACATTTTTCTACCGAAAAATTTACACATTTATATTGAAGGGGGCTCTTGTGGGTGTTTTTTTAAGCTTGATAGAGGTTTAGAGAGCAAACTAAGCCCCTTTCTTAAACCATTGAGCTGAACCAGTAAATTATGCTGCACAATACCGTCTGAGCTCCCTTAACTCATTGAGTACCAGGGACGTCCTTTTCATCATATTCTGGCAGCTATTGGACGATTTTATACATCTTAGGAAGGATCTCTAGCAATAATAAGGCTTCAAACTATCTCAACCAAGCCTTTTAGCTACCACAGATCCTTCCTAAGCTGCATAATATCGTCTAAATATAGCTAGAAATAAAACATAACACACGTCGCTGGTACTCAAAGGGTTAATTGTATCTACAATATGTGTTTTGTCTCTGCCACTAGGTACGAAGAAGGCCGACCAGCAAGATGTCTGATGCGGAGATAATGGAACAGTTTGTCAAGTTGTGCTCACCAGATAACCCTGAGACTGTGTATGACCGCGACAAAGAACTAGGAGCGGGGTATGTGTGCTATTCTATCTATCTATTTACTCAGGCCCAATCCCCACTTTTCCTATTTATTTTGTTTTTTCTTTTTCTCTCTTGTTGTTGTTGTTGTTGTTGTTGTTCCCCAAGCTGCCTGGCCGAACAGCCCCAAGGCCCCGAGTAAGGCCAAGGCCATAAACGAGCGCCCCCACAGAACCCTCCCTGCCGACCACAACAAAGCCTGGGTGACCGAAGCCACTCCATGGCGGGGAGCTGAGAGGGTGCGTAAACGCCCGGGAAACCAAAGCCCCACCCAGGGCCCTGTGCCCCTCAGCAATTATGAAGAGAAAGTTGAGGGGCAAAGGAATAATGTGACACTTTAGCTTCCAATCTTGGTAGATTGGGAGGTCAATCCACGGAAGAGACGCCGTCACTTGAGATTTAGAAAATATATAAGTAAAAGGAACAGTCAGAGTAAGCTATGGGTATGGCAGAGATCGCTCAGGTCTCACTCTGATAGACCAGCCCATCGCCATCTCTTTTTCTCTCTTTTATTTATTTATTTATTTATTTATTTATTTTTGGGGGGGGGGGTGGCCGTGTGCTAGATAATGTTAACCCTTTCCTGAGCTTAGTCAATTGATCTTGTGGTAGCCATTAGAGTATATAGACAGTATAATTTTTTTTTCAAGTGAGGAATTAAGAAGGCGTCTGGGCATTATGAGTATTAGTGAAGAAATGCCGGACTGTTGACATGGGGAGCTATGTGTAGGAGTACAGGTCTCCCTCACTATCCGATGCCCCGATTTACGATATTATAATAGGTTTTTAGGTGTTTGTGTTTAGGTTTTGGCTGGTCCGAGAATGCAACCCTATTTACCCCACTAATTTTAGGGTTTGCTATATGATTTTTCTATTCAAGATCGGGTTTTCAGAAACGTAACCCAATCGTAAATCGAGGGAGACTTGTAGACCTAGAAAGACGTTCGATCAGATATACTTTGGTCCGATCTCAAAATTTAGAACTAGACAACAGAGGCAGCCTTTGACAGGGTCGCCTGGAATGCTGCCATTTATGATGTGAGACTATAACCGCACCCTCTGTCAACAAAACAGTCATTACATTTGTATGTACAGTTTATTAACCTCTCCACTGCGTACCCCCTATAGTACCCCTGTATTTACCTAATTACCTAATTGTAGTTTACAGGAGTTGAGCTAAGCTCGTGTTGTCCCGTCTCTCAGTCTACTTTTTATCCAATTTTTTCTTGAAAATATGGATGTTCCCTGCCCCTACCACCTCCTCCTCCAGCCCATTCCATTTGTCAATACATCTATAGGGGAAGCTAAACTTCCTGATATCGTTCTTGCAGGTAGGTCTTTTTACTTTGTAGCTGTGGCCTCTAGTTATTCCTGTATCCATAATTAATATATCCTCCCTATCCAGCCTCTCCAGCCCCCGGGTACATTTGTACATCATTATCATGTCTCCCCTCTCTCTCCTCTCTTTTAGACTCGGTAGATTTAATTTGTCTAGCCTCCCTTCATATGGCAGTTCTCTGAGACTTGGAACCAATCTAGTGACTGCTCTCTGGATTCTTTCTAACTTGTGAATATGCTTCTTTAGATGCGGGGACCACACCACTGCTGCATACTCCAATCTTGGTCTAATCATACTCTTCATAATTTTCGCTACCATGGTCTCATCCAAATAGTTCAGAGCAACTTTCATATTCCCGGCCATTGCATACATTCCGCTAAAGAGCTTGTTAATATGTTTCTCTGGCGACAAATTATCTTCTATAATCAACCCTAAATCTTTTTCTTTTTCGGCCTTGCTAATTTTATTATCTCCCATCCTGTACTCCCAATTTGGTCTATTCACACTTCTTCCCATATTTAACACATGACATTTACTTATATTAAATTTCATTTTCCACTTGGTGCTCCATTCGTATATTTTATCTAAATCCCCTTGCAGCTCCTCACAACTACTTTTATTTGTTATTTGTCTCATAATTTTTACGTCATCTGCAAACATTGACATGTAAGAGTTTATGCCTATCGGCAGGTCATTCACGTACATAAGGAACATGAGAGGTGCCAACACAGATCCCTGCGGCACACCACTCTCAACTTTCCGCCACGATGAGTAAGTTCCTCTAATGTTGGTCCTCATTTCCCTATCTGTTAAATAGCTCTCCATCCATTTCAGCAAACTCCCCCTGACACATCCTAGCGTCTCAAGCTTAGATAACAATCTCTTATGTGGTACCTTATCGAATGCTTTGGAAAGGTCTAAGTAGACGCAGTCCACCCATCCGCCTCTTTCTTGGAGTACATCTATCACCCTACTGTAATAACATAGCAAACTGGTAACACAAGATGTCCCTTCTCTGAATCCAAATTGCTTTGGGGTTATTATTTTCTTTCTCTCCAACATTTTCATCCATCTCTTCCTAATTAGCTTTTCACAAATCTTGCATACAATACTAGTAAGTGAAACTGGTCTATAGTTTAGAGGGTCCTCAGGGTTTCCATTCTTGTATATCGGAATGATATTAGCTCTTTTCCATTCAACAGGAACCTGTCCTTTATCTAAGGAAGCTTGAATTATGTCCCTCACTGGCTCCACTAATTGCTCTGCACACTCCTTTAAAACCCAGGCAGACACTTCATCCGGTCCCATAGCTTTCCTTACTTCAAGTCCTCTCATCGCAGATAACAGCTCATCTCTAGTTATTTCAATCTTACTAGACCACTCTCCAGTACTCCCGCCTGTGGTTCGTCAAAACCTTCCTCTCTAGTCAAAACTGACCCCAATTTGTTATTCATTACCTCACACATGTCCGATACATTTTCATACGTCCTAGCATCAACTCTTAATTTAGTAATTTGTTTCTTTACCTTCAACTTACTGTTTATATATTTATAAAATAATCTAGGGTCACTTTCACATTTATTTACTATGTTCTTCTCATAGTTCATTTTAACTTGCCTAATTATGTTAACATATCTATTCCTCTCCTGTTTATATTTATTCCGATTACTCTCAGTGTTCCTTCTTCTTAATCTAGCCCAAGCTGCATCACGCCTACCCAAAGCTCTTTTGCATTTCAAATTAAACCAATCTTTCTGCTTAGTAAAATTTCCAGTTTTATATCTTGGGACAAACATATTGGTTCCTACTCTATAAATTTCGAGGAATCTACTATATTTACCTTGTACGTCCCGTTCCTTCAAAATAAGATCCCAATCTACTCCCTCTAAATATCTTTTCAAGGATACATAATCAGCTTTACTATAATTTAATCTGTCATTTATGTAGCTATTGTCTAATCTATTGGCATTACTCGAGGTCAACTTCCATTTTAGTAATAGGTGATCACTTTTACCTACAGGACATAGATAGTTTATATCACTAATTTCGTGAGGATCTTTTGTAAAAATCAGATCGAGTTTAGAAGGTTCGTTATTACCCCTCATTCTTGTATTTTCCTTCACATGTTGTGTAAGTACATTTTCCGTAACCAACTCCACTAGCCGACTTCCCCAAGATCTCTGATTTGGCCCTGCATCTCCCGATTCCCAATCAACCTCACTACAGTTGAAATCTCCTACCAAGATCAATCGATTCTTCCTTAAAAGCAATCTTCTCAACGACTGAATCATATCCTCTACCATCTCCTCAAACTCCAACTCCCTCCATGCTCTGGTCTTTGGTGGCATGTAAGCTACTGCTATGTCTAGCTTTTTTCCTTCTATATCATTGAGTTCAACTGCCATTATTTCTGCCTTGTCATTATTTAACTCCACGTGCTTTGCTGTCATAGGGTTCTTAACTAATACTGCCACTCCACCTCCCCTTTTACCCTTTCTATCATTTCTCCATATATTATATCCTTCACTAAACACTATGTTGCTGTCAAAGTCCTGGTTCAGCTTTGTCTCTGTCAAACAGACTATCTGTGGTTGATCTTTTCTTAATATATCATCTAACTCTACCTTTTTACTGTTTATTCCATCTATATTAGTGTAGTAGCACAGTATATTTGAATCCACCTCCTTGTTTCTCTTCCCTCTCTGCCTCCTACCAGGTTCACCTCCTCCTCCATCCCTTCCCTGACCCAGTTCCACCTCCCCCACTAATTCTATTCTCCTCCCCCCTCTCTCTCCCTCTGTTCCACCCTCTCCACCACATCGGAGTGGTGGAGGTATTTAGAGTGTTTCCTTCACGCAAATCGTCATCGTACCATAAATATCATTAATACTTATCCATATGCGCCTATTTTACATTGATTATAAAGGTATTAACCTGTTACAGAAATAAAACAAGTGGAAACAGCGTTTGGATGGTCAAAATCGGCAAATTAGATCGGGAGTTACATAACTTAAGGCTGAGGCAGCCAGCCAGCCGTCATGATGGCTGGAGCGACACTGTCGTGGAGTTTCCTCTCTTTCTCTCTTTCACTCGCTGTGTAGCACATACAAGCTATGTGCTTATGAATCGCTATTGATAGCACAAAATATATCGACGAAATAAGGGAATAAGAGAGAATAGGTGATAATTGAAGGGGGGGGGGGGGGGGAAAGGAGGGGATGTGGAGGAGTGATATTTGGCATGGCCAAGGGACAATAAAAAAAAAAAAAAAAAAAAAAAAATGAAAACAAATTATATTGGGCTGATTTAAATGTTTTTTTTTAGGCCTTGGAATATATAAGGAGTTCCGCAGCGGACCGGTACACCTTATATAAGGAGATCCGCACTTGCTGGGTTAAGGCCCAAGTATGGACGACTACTTTTCTTATTGAAGGTGGAAACATTTCGTATAATAACCAGACTAAAATAAAATTGCATCATCGTATCGTACTGAGATAATACAACAGTAAGAGAAACATAGAAGAAAAGCCAGCCAACAATATGTCTGAGGCGAAGATAATGGAACAGTTCAGCCAAATGTGTTCACTAGACAACCCTGAGACTGAGTTTATTTATCATCAATATTAATATTTTTCTGAGTTAATTTATCGTGAATATTAATCTTGCTTTTTCAGGGCATCAGGGACAGTATTCATTGCCCAGGAGAAGTCAACAAAGATGAAGGTAGCAGTGAAAGATATTGACCTGGACAAACAACCCAAGAAGGAACTTATCCTCACAGAAATCAAAGTTATGAAGGAACTACAGCATGAAAATTTAGTCAACTTTTTGGATGTATTCTTGCTAAATAATCATTTATGGGTAAGTATAATTTTCTAATATGCATAAATTTCATTATAAATATTTAAAGTTGACCAACAGTTAGTAAGGTAAGAAAGGATATCACCAGTAGAACATCCCTTAACCCGTTCAGTACCAGCGACGGCAGAGAGCCGTCAGTAATATACGATCCTTGTAACTGCCAGTATCAGGCAGTGCCTGGTACCACGACCGTTTGTATCCAAGCCTCTACAGGCTGGGAGAGCCAGTATTCCTCCATCTTTTGAGGTGGGAGGTTGTTATATCGTGCCATTTTGGCCACATTGCTTGGGACGGGGGGGACTTTTATTACTGTATCCTATGGTACAGTAGGGGTTAGATAAACCATACTGGCGATCAAAGAGAAAATTGAGAGAAGACAAATTTTAGGAAATTTTGAATTAAAAATAGATAATGATAGAATAATATAACACAGTATATTTTTTTTCTATGTGAGTGAGGAAGACAAAAGGCAGAACTGCCTGTATCGAGTGCCTCCCCCATAGTTGAAAGAGTGACAGGGCCAAAATCAAGGGACGTTCGAGCCAAAATGCCTGGACACACAGAGTTTGAAGCAATTTAAGTCATAGGAAGAGAGAAAGACTGGTTCTGGGCGAGAGTTCCAGAGCTCAGCAGTTGAATAGAAGAAAATCTGAGAATACCGTTTCACTCTTGGGTTGGAAAGTTGCACAGAGTAGAGGTGGGATTGTGTTGCAAGGCGGGTACTACGTACCCTACGTAAAGGAGGTGTTATACACTGGGAAAGCTCTGAGGAACATTGATTATTATAGTAGCGATAGAATAGCGAGAGATATGCAACATTGTGGCGAAGAGAGAGAGATTGCAGAGAGTTGGTGAGTGGGCGTGAGTTAATGATACGAAAGGCCTTCCTTTCTACTTTGTCTAGGAGTGCGGTGTGAGAGGATCCTCCCCACACATGTGAACAATACTCAATATAAGGAAGCACTGTGCCCCTGTACAGAGTAAGAAGCTGTGCAGGGGTAAAGAACCCCTTGAGGCAATTGAGCACACCCAGCTTCTGGGAGGCTGCCTTAGCAAGACTGGTAATATGGTCCTTCCAAGTGAGAGCAGAAGAAAAAGAGACACCGAGAATATCGAGAGAAGATGAAGGATTGATTTTTGTATTGTTAAATTGTAAGGGATAGTCCTCAGGGAGTTCTGAACGGGTAGTAAGATGAAGAAATTGGGTTTTGAAGCATTAAAGGCAACAAGGTTTTCTCTGCCCCATTTGGAAATAGTACTGTAGTTAGATCAGAAGATAAGTGTTGCATGCCTTCATTACATTTGTCTTTGAGGGATTGCTGGTTGGGGCGTTCAGGAAAACTAATTTAGTACGGTAGTGTAAGGTAGAGTCGTCTGCATATGAATGGATGGGACTGGAGGTACAGTTGAGAAGATTATTTATGAAAATTAGAAAGAGAATGTGAGATAGGACAGGGCCCTGAGGAACACCGGAGTTGATAGGATGAGCAAGTGAGCGATGGCCGTCCACAACCGCAGCTATGGAACGGCCGGAAAGGAAATTAGAGACAAAGGCACAGATTGAGGGATAGAAACCGAAGGAGGGTAGTTTAGAAAGTAAAGATTTATGCCAGACTCTATCGAAGGCCTTCGATATGTCTAGTGTAATAGAAAAGGTCTCGCTGAAGTCCCGAAAGGAGGATGACCAAGAGTTAGTAAGATATGAAAGAAGTTCACCAGTAGAGCAACTTTTAAGGAAGCCATACTGGCGATCTGAGAGTAGATTATGAGAAGAGAAAAGCTTAAGAAATTTGGATGCAAGAATAGTTTCAAAAACTTTAGAGATACAAGAGATGAGAGCAATTAAACGATAGTTGGAGGGTTGAGAGCTGTCACCCTTCTTTGAGAGCAAACTTCCAGCAAGAAGGGAAGACTTTAGAGGAGAGACAGAGACGAAAGAGTTTGCCTAGGCAGGGGGTCAGCACAGAAGCACAGTTTTTGAGTACAACAGGAGGAACACCATCCGGACCGTACACCTTCTTAGTATTAAGCCCAGAGAGGGTAGAAAATACATCTTTAGAAGAGATTAGGATATTAGGCATAAGTAGGAGATTGGGGGGTGGAGAGGGAGGAATAGCACCGGAATCATCCAAGGTGGAGTTTCTAGCAAAAGTTTGAGCGAAGAGTTCAGCTTTGTCGAGGAAGAAGTGATGGTTGTGCCATCAGAGTGGAAAAGGGGAGGGAAAGACGAGGAAGAAAAATTGTTGGAGAGGTTGTTGGCAAGATGCCAGAAAGCTTGGGAAGAGCTAGAGTTGTTGTTGTTGTTCCCCATGCTGCCTGGCCGAACAGCCCCAAGGCCCCGAGCAAGGCCAAGGCCATAACCGAGCGCCCCCACAGAACCCTACCTGCCGACCACAATAAAGCCTGGGTGACCGAAGCCACTCCATGGCGGGGAGCTGAGGAGGGTGCGGAAACGCCCGGGAAACCAAAGCCCCACCCAGGGCCCTGTGCCCCTCAGCAATTATGAAGAGAAAGTTGAGGGGCAAGGGAAAAATGTGACGCTTTGGCTTCCAATCTTGGTAGATTGGGAGGTCAATCCACGGAAGAGACGCCGTCACTTGAGATCTAGAAAATATATAAGTAAAAGGAACAGTCAGAGTAAGCTATGGGTATGGCAGAGATTGCTCAGTTCTCATTCTGATAGACCAGCCCATCACCACATGACTAGAACCCAATCCTCTCAGCATCAGCTAGGAAAGGCCCTAGAAAGCCATCTTTGGCGGGGGATAGCTCCCCTATTTCAACCCTTTTCGGGGTTGGGCACCCGCCGAGAGAGTTGGATAGTTCAGTGCATTTATTATTACCGATGGGCGACATGTTAATCGGTGCCACTTACAGGTGGCGATTTCTATAACAGATATAACAGATATAAATATATAAGTCGAAGAACAGATTTGGCTTGATTCCGGGCAGAAACATAGGAAGAATGAGATTCTTGAGTCTTAAGGCGTCGGTACCGTTTGAATACTTCCTCCTTGTTGCGGACAGCAGTAGAACAAGCGTGAGTAAACCAAGATTTTTTTGCATTAAACTGAGAAAAAGAAAATGGAATATATGCTTCCATGCCCGAGAGGATTACCTCAGTAATGCGTTCAGACTCTCCGAGGGTCCCCGGCCACGGAAGCAAAAGTAATTCCAAGGGAAATCAAAGAAGTATTGCCGAAGATCCTCCCAGTCGGCAGTGCCAAAGTGCACACAAGCGCCGCCGGTTGAGAGGATCGGGTGGCCGTTCTGGAGAGATAGGACAAGTGACAGACATTAGTTTATGGTCGGAGGAGTTTGGTCAGTGGAAACAGAGGAGATAATATACTGGTGTTTTATTTGTCATGAGCGCCAATTCTCCAAGTGGATTCACGAGCGTTCACATTTTAATTTTTTTCCCCATTTTTCTTTTCTATCTTTCATCTAAAAAAAAATAAAGTTTATAATCATCAGTAACTCTATGCTCTGCAGTATCGTAAGCCTTTAGAAATATGAGTGACTTCAGTTCCTTCTTGAAAGTGTCAACGCAAGTCAACTGCTTAAGTGTCACTGAAAGTGGATTGAATAGACGTGGGGCAAAATAAGAAAAGCTTTAGAGATACAAGAAATGAGAGTAATCGGATGGTAGTTCGAGGTTTAAGAGTGGTCACCCTTCTTTGGGACAGGTTTAAAGAGGGCAAACTTCCAGCAAGAAGGGAAGATGTTAGAGGAACGACAGAGAAGAAAGAATTTGCCTAGGTAAGGAGTCCGCATGGAATCACAGTACAAGAGGATAAACGCTATATAGTTTGTACGCCTTCTTATTACAGGTATTTAGCCCAGAGTGGGCAGAAAGTATGTCTTAAGAAGAGAATAAGATATTATGCATAAGTAAGTGAGAGAGAGGTGAATAGGGATGAATAACACCGGAATCATCCAAAGTGAAATTTTTAGTGAAAGTTTGAGTGAAGAGTTCAGCTTTGTCAGAGGAAGAAGTGACAATACCGTTGAAGTGGAAAAGAGAATGGAAAGACGGGGAAGTCAAATTGTAGGAGAGGTTTTTGGCTAGATGCCAGAAAGCTTGTATTATTATACTAAGTTTACCATAAGAAAATAAGAAATTCTTAAGTTTTTAGGTTATGGAATTGGCACCGTTCTTTATCATAAAATGTACATAGACATACTTTTCTTCATTCTGTAATTCTCATCCTATTTGTGTGGTCATACCATTCAGTCTAATTGAAACTGTACGTCTTAATAAACTCAGTTTTCAGGTGTAAAAATTGAAAGTCTTATGAAGAAATTATTAAACTTTGATATATGATTATTGCCAGGTTATAATGGAGTTACTGGACGGTGGACCACTGACAGACGTGGTGACAGAAACGGTGATGAAGGAGAGTCAGATTGCTGCCGTATGTCACCACACTCTTATGGGCATCAACTATCTTCATGTAAATGTGAGTGAGTCTTAGGTATACCTCAGTTAAAATTTCACCTGGGACTATACAGGGTGTTCCAGTATTGCTTTTCATAAATTTTATGGTGGACTCATCAGACAAAAATAAGAATAAATTACTCTATGAACATGAGGTTGAGTATTTATAATATCGGAGTTATTACACGATTTAAGTTAACGATAGATACAATGCCATTCAGTCCAATGGGTAATGTTGCCATTTTAGTGGATTATATCCATTTGGCCTTCGCTATCGCTTGCTAGCCTCAAGATAGTGAGCAGTAGCGATCTGACTTTTCGGTAGAAAAATATGGCCGGATTTGATTTTCCTACCGAAAACATCAGCTCGCTACCGCTCGCTAGCCTGAAGAGAGAACGCCGATTGGATACAAACTGCTAGAATGGTAACAGTACCAGGGGGTAGCATGGAAGCCATCTTTGCCAGCTCTAGCCAGGCGGTAATCATGTGGTAATCGTGTAATAACTCCGTTATTATAAATACTCAACCTCATGTTCATAGAGTAATGTATTCTTATTTTTGTCTAATGAATCCACCATATAATTTATGAAAAGCATTACTGGAACACCCTGTACCTGTATAGGGTATATTACTCTTCTTAAACCCCTTCTATACTGTCGATGGCTTTTATTTTATTCTAGCTATACAGTAAACTCCCTTTTATCCAAAATTCAAATATCAAAAAATTTCAGTTAACCAATGTTTTTGCTATCAATATTTTTCACTAGATTTTACTTATTTAAGCCTCTCTGGGTGCTTAATTACATCAATTTAACCCCTCTGAAGTAGACATATAGGACGTGAGACCAGAACTGCATTTTGTGTATGTATATGTATATATAGTCATAGCCAGGGGCGTAGCTAGAGATTTGGAGGCCCAGGGGGCTTGGTGCCTGGAGGGGCCCCCTCCATGGTTTGCTTATTATAGAAGGGGGTGGGGGTGGCGAGCGAAGCGAGCCTAATCAGCTGGGGGGTTCGGGGGGGCGCTGTAAGCCCCCCCGAGAAAATTTTAGAATAATAATGCTACCTAGGTGCATTTTGACGATATCCATGACTCAATAGTGGGGTACTGGTAATAATTTAATATACAATTAATTATTATATCACCGTTATCTAATGGATTAGGAATACATGTACAATGGATGGTACAATACTGTAAAACATATACCACTTTGATGAACTCTTTCTCTTTTTCGTTCATTAGACATGTCTGAAATAAGAATATAAAATATAATACTAATAAAATAATAAAAAATAATAATGTACATGAAACGTGATAACATTAAAATATTATTTCAACCCCACCACTGGCGTTAGGGAGTTAAAATAGGCGTCATTGGTAGGCCTAATCAAGCTATGCATTACCTCAAATCTCAATACTGGGGGCCTCTTCTTGAGAACCCCAGTAACTTGTTAGAAAGCTTACCAACGTTTGCACCTGACCCTGAACCAGCCAAAGGGCTAGAATCAGGCCGCTAGATTAACCTACAAACGAGTATTCAATGCTCACAACTGTGTTCCTTCTTATTTCACAGTTCCTGGGCTTGATATGTACAGCCACCATAGCCTATAGCCTATATGGAAGGCGTATGGTAGCATAAATAAAAGTGATCCAGAGTCTAAATTTGAAAGAATGAGTCATAGTGCTTATAGCCTAACCAAGGTAGCCTACACTCTACACCATTAATGTTGCCTCTCTATGCTCTATTTTAGCTGATGTATTGCACCCATACTTAATTGACTAATATTAAACGACTATGCATCTTTTTCACGATAAAGCTAAGGTTTAGTAAGACCATAAACATTGTATAGGCTATGTTAGGCCCCCTACAGTTCGAGAAAAAAATATGAGACCAAAACATAGTCCTACAAATTTCAAGGCCTAAATATTTAGCACTTTAGAAGTTTAGCCTACTCTACAAATATCTTCGATACCACTCAACTTTCTCACAAGGTTAAGTACATAGGTTATCTATGAAATATAGCTATTGATTTGGCCATTACAGTTCACGAAAAAGAAAATATTACCGACATTTTTGGTTCATATATTTATATATAATTGTATGTAGGCCTAATCTTCGATTATACACTCAACTTACTAACAATCACCATGTTTCTTGTTGTCAAATTAGGCTATATCTTATTATTCCTTTACACATGCTTACGAAAAACACAGTATATTAACCAACTGTCAAACTCAATAGTGCTATTTTGTAATGTATATAAAGTATAATCATTAGGCCTACCTATAGGCAGTGCGTCCTAAGCAAGTGGCGGGTAGGAGGCTAGGAGCAAGAGCGACGATGCTTCCCCTTGCACCGCCAAATCAATACTGATGGAGTGATCGTTATTTTTCTAATTTTAAATACCCATGACGTCGCAGGATAGAAGAAAAGAAAGAGGTTAAATCAGAAAACACACATGGTGTTGTTGTTGTTGTTGTTGTTCCCTAAGCTGCCTGGCCGAACAGCCCCGAGTCCCTGAGAAAGGCCATGGCCACGATCGGGCTTTCCCACAGAGCTCTCATTGAGTGTAGATTGTGTTGTTGGCGTAAGTGGTTGTGTGAAATGCAGTCTTCTATGATGTGTTTAATGGTATGGGGTGCTGTGTTACATCCCGGGCAGGCGTCGACAACGGAGTCATCCAGTCTCTTCTGATAGCTCAGGAGAGCTGGATGGTGTCCGCATCTCAGCCTGGCCAGGTGGACTCTGTCCTCGCGAGGAAGGGAGGATTCGGAAGGATGGATTTCGGGAGGTCGTGCATGCAGCTGTGTGTTGTCTGTGAGTGAGTGGATGGATCGGTGAGAGATATGAGTATGGATGTGCTTCTGGATGTTGGTTCGGGGTGGGCAGGGAGGGAGAGAGGACAATAATTGTGTGTGATACCGTGTGCTGGGTGTTGTTTTGATATTTCTTGGTGTCTGTGGGTGTGTTGCCATGTAGTTTAGTGGGTGGTCTTGGTTCGTGGAGGCTGCTGCCAGGAATTGAGTGCCTCTCATGTCCAGATGGTCTTTGACTTTGAGGATTTTGGTTTCTTGATGTAGGTGATCTGTGGGTGCAGTAGCTGTGCAGCCTGTAATGATCTTCAGGGCTTTGTTTTGAATAGTCTGTAAGGTCTTATGATGTGTTTCAGCTAGGTTAGAAGCCCAGGCTGGGCTTGCGTATTCCATCACTGATCTTATGTATTGTTTATATACTGTGGTGGTAGTTTCTTTGTTGTGTCCAAATTTTGTGTGAGCAAGTGACCTGAGGGCGTTAAGTCTGGGTGTCAGTTTCTTTTTAATGTTTGTGGTGTGCTGTTTGAATGTCATATGAGTATCATATGTTACTCCTAGGATTTTGGGTGTGTGTGTATGTGTTAGGGGTGTGTTGTTTATGGTGAGTTGAGGGATGTATTCGTGTTCTCCTGTCCAACTTGTGAGCAGGGTTGCGGTGGATTTGGCTGGGGCTAGATTAAGTCTGTTTGTAGTGCACCAGCCATGTAGTGTGTTGAGATAGGGTTGAAGGAGATCTGTTGCTCTTTTTGGGTCATGGTGTGTGCATGTGAGTGTTATGTCATCTGCATAGGAGGCTAAGTTTATTTGGGGCGTATTGGGTGTAGTTATATCGTGCATGTACAGATTGAAGAGTGCGGGCGATAGGACGGATCCTTGTGGGACTCCGTTTGGAAAGTTTCTGATTTTAGATGACTGACCGGCAAAAGATACGTGTGCACATCTGCCTGCTAGGAAGTTGGCCAGCCACCGTTTTGTGTTGTTGTGCATGTTTGTGTTGTAGATTTTGTTTGTTAGGTTGTGGCGGGGGATGGCATCGAAGGCTTTACTAATGTCGAGTGTGGCTAATAGTGATCTGTGTGGTGGTCTAGCTGAATTGATGCCGTCGAAAGCTCTTTGTGTAAGGTCTGTGAGAAGAGTGTTTGTGGAGTGCAGTGGCCTAAAGCCATGTTGTGTTGGAGCTAGGGGTAGGTCAGGTGTAATTAGTTGTAATACTAGGCGTTCCATGACTTTGGAGGGGGAGCAAAGGAGTGTGATGGGGCGGTGCGAGGAGGGTAGCGTGGGGTCTTTGTTGGGTTTGGGGAAAGTGATGATGATACCATGCTTCCAAATGTCTGGTATTGTGTTGTGTGAATAGCTGTAGTTTGATATGTTAGTGAGTGCTTGTATGCCTTGTGGTCCCAGGTGTCTGAGGTGTATGTTGCTTATGTTGTCTAGGCCACAGGCGGGTGAGTGCTTGAGATTGTTGATGATATGCTTTGTCTGGTGATTGGTGAAGGGTGTATAGTCAGGGTCTGTGGGGAATTGTCTCTTACGTCGGATGACACGTCGGTCGTCTTTGTGAGGTTTTAGGTGGCTGACATGTGAAAAGTGATTGATGAGAGTGTTTGCTTGTTGTTTACATGAAGGAGTAGAGTCTGTTGTTGTGATTGCAGCATGTGATTGTGTTGTGTTGCTGTTGGAAAGTGTGATGCTGTTTAGTGTTTTGTATAGTTTTTTGGGGTTTGTTTTGTGATCAAGTGTTTGTAGGAAGTTATTCCAATTTAGTTTTTGTTGTTCTTGTATTTTGTTGTTAGTTTGGGTGTTGAGTGCTTGAATTTGTTGTGTGATGTCTTGTGTGTGGGGTGCTGGGGAGTGTTTCAGTATGTCGCGTTGTCTGATGAGGTTTTGAATTTCTGGTGTGAAGTTGGGGTTGTGTCTTTTTCTGTTACCTCTTGGAATGTGTTTCTTGTCAGCGTTTTGGATAGTTTTATTGAGTATGTGTACAGCATTGTTGATGTTAGTGATGGGTGTACTGTTTAGAGTTGTGAAGTGTTGTTCTGTCTCATTTGTGAATGCTTCCCAGTTAGCTCTTTTATAATTGGTGTATGTGTGTTTGTGGCTAGCTGGGGTGAGTCTGGTTTTGGTGGTGATAATGATCGGGAGGTGGTCAGAGCCTAAGGTTCTGACCACCCTCCAGGATGTTGTGGGGGCGAGTTCTGGGGAGCAAAAGGTGATGTCTGGAGATGATGGGTTATAGAGGGCTTGGTGAGGAATATGGGTATGTTGATGGATGTCGTTAAACACATGGTGTTTATTTTACTCATTATTAATATTACTTATATATACATTATATACTATTAGTATAATTAATATTATTTTCAGATCCATTTGGGGGCCCCCTTCTCTTGGGGGCCCGGGGGGCGATTTCAAACAGCCCCCTTCCGCCCCCCCCCCCCCCCCCCCCCCCCCCCGCCCCCCTTAGCTACGCCACTGGTCATAGCTTGAATTAGATGATAATTTGGAGTTAAGGCAGCCTAGAAATGGTTTTAAATGCATTGAAAACAGTATATTTGGCCATTTGTACACATATTTAGCTCTATATAGAGGGACTCTTTTATCTGTAAAAATCGCTTATCACAAATTTCAAAAGACTCATGATTTTTGGTTAAAAGGGAGTTTACTGTATTTAGACAATATTGTGCAGTTTAAGAAGGATCTGTGGTAGTAAAAATTGTTAAGTGAGATGGTTCGAAGCCTGTTAATTGCTGGAGGCCCATTTTAAACTGAATGAAATCGTCAAATAGTAGCCAGAGTAAAGTCAAAAGGACGGCACCGGTACTGAAAGGGTTAATTTCTCCAGAATAAAACCTAAAATAATATGAACATAAAGGCATGAAAACACACTGAAGAACTTAGATACTGTACATAAAAGTCGACCTATCGAAGTAAAATTTAAAATAAGAGGCATTACATCGGATAAGAGCACGCTAATTAACCCTCTGAGGATCGATGACGCACTTCTTTTTTTGTTTTCTGGCTATTATCAGATGATTTTATTAAGATTAGAAAAGGTATATGGAAGTCAGAGGGTTGATTGAGATAGTCTTTACCCTTTTAATACTCACAGATCCTTCCTAAGCTGCAAAAACCGTCTAATAATAATAATAATAATAATCGTCTGATTACTTATATAGCGCCCGTATCTCCTCCTTAGAGGATTCTCAAGCGCTTGACACTTCTTTAATCAACCAGAGACCATTACCCATCTCCCTTGCTCATGGGGAGATGGTAACCACCAGCTATATATCAGAAAAACTGTTCAATCTGAGGGGGGATTGAACGCGAGACCTGCAAGATGGGAAGCAGGCACGCTATTAACTGAGCCAGCCGGACGGCTAGCCAAAAATAAACGAGCCAAAACTGGAACCACACAATATAAAGACAAAAGAACTTATTAACCCTTAACCATCGGCGCTCGACATATGTCGAGTTAAAGAAAACTTGCCCATATGCGGGCTTCGACAGATGTCGAGTGCAATTTTGAGCACATAATGTGCTCTGAGAGAGAGCTGAGCGGTGCGAGGAGCATAGATTCCTTTTCCTGACCGCTCGCCACCACCGCCGTGGGTCGACTGAAATTTATTACACCCTCCTCCACCCTCTCTCACTCGCTACACAGGGAATTATGTAAGGAAATTACCTTATTTTAGGGTTTTTGCACTCGTGTTGCACGATCGTTGCAAGAGAACCAGTGGTCGTAGAAGGATGGTTCGGGTGTCATTGGAAAGCTCTGCTTACGCCCTTTCAGGGATAGATACTTGTATTACGCTCTGGGTCTTGTTTATGCATGAAAAAGAGCACGGAAATAACCCCATTTAGGGTAAAACCACCCGCATGGCGGGTAATAGAAGTTACCGACCCACCCGCTCGTAATGTGTTAAAAATCCCTGTGGAAATAATGCATTGATTTTAATTAATGATTGTATTTAAACTGCTAAACTGCTAAACTGCAACAGTAATAATTTGATTTAATGTGAAATATGTACAGTGGTCCCTCTCATTTAGCGAATTCATTAGTCTAGCCAAACCATCGCCAAAAGTGAATTTCGCCAAACGCGAATAGTACTTTAAATGGGAAAATTATCCATTAGTCTTTGACGAGGCCCGAGTTCACCCTTTTGGGTCTTTTCAAAGTGCCCGCCATGCGCATCGTCGATCGCCGACACATTCGGCGCTGTCTGCTTACTCTGTTTTTGCTAGAAGACATAGGCCTAGCCTATATATCTCCACAAAGAATTGACCTAACCTAGGTTAGATGTACATCAGGCAGCAGAATTCATTGTTATCTTGTGAATAGTCTTATTGATAAGGAATAACCACATAACCTTAGCAACAAGTTGCTAAGTCACTAGCTAGCCAGACCAAGAAATGGTCTAACCTAGCTTAGATATATCAGGAGGCATAAATCACTTTTACCTTGTGAATGGTGAAGACTAGAATTTTCTATACCAACTGCTTTTCGATTGAGCAAAATAATGAAATTGGTTTTGGATCCGTGGTCACTTCTTTGATTAATTATATTTATCGATTGGGCCCCTGAGTCAGCTGATGCGCGCATGTGTGTTTGTGTGTCGCAGACTGTTCGGCACAATAAACAAAGCAAAACACAAGAGATATGAGGTTCACAAATCGGTTTGGTCAAGATTACTCTGTTAATATACGTTTATGAAATATACCTGGGATATTCTCGCTATCCAAGCAGCTCAGTTAGGGTTTTGTAAGTAGGCCTAAGCCTATCTATAGCCTAGCCTCGGCCTAAGAGTAACTCTCAATACGGCGCTCTACTGTAGCCTACATGAAACATTAACAGCAATAGAAAAGACAATAGATAATAGATAACAGATTTTATTTACCATGAATTATTTAGAGTTAGGCCTGGTGAGACTAGCTTGCGGGTGGCGCATTCTGGGCCGACGCCATTCCGTGACGTCAGCATTCTCGCCAAAAGTGTATTTGAAGCGCCAAATTCGGATTCTGGTACCATATCCAACCTATCGCCAATACTGTGTTTCGCCAAGCTGAAATCCGCTAAACGCGAGGGACCACTGTATGTACACTCTTAAGACATAAATCCTGAGCCAATATGAACCCTCAAACAGCAAAGCGAACATGTGAAATGTAAATATTAGGTAAATAATTTATGAGAAGATTCGATTCAGTCCATGATAGCTTCAAAAACTTAATGCCACGATTTATGTCTCTGTAACAAGTTAAGCCCCTTTAGCAAGGGCACACCCTAGCATTATCAATCAAGGGAGTGCATGGCATTAAAAACTGTATCATTATGTCCTAGATTAATTGAGTTTAGGAGTAAAGTCGGTTGGTGGAGGGAACATAATAATTGTATGTGTTATATATTATTAATTTTTTGCAGGGTGTGATTCACCGAGATATCAAATCGGATAACGTGCTGCTGGGTAAGGACGGTTCGGTGAAGGTGACAGACTTTGGCTTCTGTGCCAACATTATCGGTGATGAGAAACGTCATACAATGGTCGGCACCCCGTACTGGATGGCCCCTGAGGTTAGTATATGTGATAAGAGAGAGAGAAACTAAGTCATTATCTCACAAGAAGTTTTCCCTCAAAATGTTTAGGCAACTCTTGTCTGTCAGTTTAGGAGTTAAAGTTTTATAATTATTCATTCAACTGATTTAGTATATTTTCAGTCTAGTTTCTGATATCAATGAAAAATATCTCAAAAGTCGCCGGAAAATGTTGGCTAATGAAGGTGAAGGTGACAGCCTTTGGCTTTGGTGAGAATGTCATGAGAGAGCGAAATAATAAGCCAGTACGGTATTTCAAGAGTGCCTTATCCTTCAGCTTTTAGCTGTAACTCTGGTTTGGTAGCTTATGTGTTCAAAATTTACAAGTACTCAATTATATTCAGTTGCCTAAATTCATCTCTTTTCAGTCTAGTTTCTGATACCCCCATAATGTTCCTAAATATTATCTAAAGTCTCTAAATTGCATGTAGTGAATTTACTATTGTACATATTATTCTCTATTTATTGTTGATATGTGCGAGTAAGTAGGGATTCGGGAAACAGGTAAGCAATTCTAAGTGGTAGTAAGTCGCGAGCCGTGGCATAGTCAGTATAGCGTCGGCTGCTGATCAAAGGGTTGACTGATCGAACCCGCACTGTCAAAATGTTATTGGTAGATGTCAAGCCCGGGCAACTTGACCTAGCAATTCGTGACAAACGCCTAATGTTCATGGCCACTCCTTCTCGGGAATTACGGCGTCTGGCAAAAAAAAAAAAAAAAAAAAAAAAAAAATTGATGGCAGGGTCATTGCCTAGTCCGTCATCCCACCTCATATACCGCTTCGCTCCAACTGCTGTAACTACTACACGTCCCCCATCCTCTCCATATACCTGTATGACCAAAGAAACAGAACTGTGGGCAACAGTCCGAGAGAGTAGGAAGGGTATGCCATCTTTCCGTAAAAAAACGAATAAGGTTGTTACCCTCAAGAAGTCAAAGTACAAAGGAGTACAAAGGAAATCAAGCAACAACAGATCTAGTGACCCTTCTAGGTTGCTTGTCCTCCAAAACACTGAGGATCAAGTGTCCAAACAGTGGTTTAGAGTGGGTAAGGGAACATTGGAAAGGGAATTACTGCCCTGGAACTAATGTCCGTGGCAGGATTAGGAAGTTAGTAGAGGACAGATGGGTTAGTAACTGAGGGGGGGATAAAATAAAGTTATTCATTTACAAACGCAGTCAGTCGCGGGTTTGATGAGAGATATTTGTCTAGGCGGAGTTTAAATGAATCAACGGTGATGCAGTCTATAACGTTTCGGGGAAGCCCATTCCACAAGTTGACAACTCGATTGAAGAAGAAATTCTTAGATTGGTGCGAGTTAAAAGATTTACCAATAATTTTGCAACCGTTTCCCCGCGTGTAATTAGATTGGTCGATAGTGAAGTACTTACTACAGTTCATATTGTCGATGCCTTTGATGATTTTGAACACTTGAATTAAGTCACCTCTTAATCTGCGCTGGGTTAAAGGAAATAGATTAATTCTCTAAGACGCTCTTCGTATGGTTTGTTCTTTAGGCTAGGTATCATTTTGGTAACTCTACGTTGAACTCGTTCTAGCTTGTTATATCTTTTTGGTAATGAGGGCACCAGGATTGAACGCAGTATTCCAGAAGAAGGCGGACTAAGGAATTGTAAAGGGTTAGGATAATTTCTTTGGATTTATGCTCAAATGACCTGCCTATAAAGCCAATTATTTTGTTTGCCTTCTTAACAACTTCTGAACATTGTTGACTCGGTTTTAGGTTACTCGATATTGTTACTCCCAGATCGGTTTCTCTGTTTACATTCTTAAGCTGAGTGCCATTCATCGAATAGTTTGCTTTCTCATTTAGGTATCCGACATGTAGTACTTTACATTTATCCGCATTGAAACTCATTTGCCAAATCAGGCACCATTCTTGCCCTCCATTGGCATGATCAGTGGAAGGTCAATCTCCTCACCACCATCCACAAGGTTCAAATGGTTGAGCCCGGGAAAGTGGATCACAGGATCAGGGAGAGGGTGGTCAAACCAGTTGCGGTCATGGATTACAACTTGAACATGAGGCTTGTGGACAAGTCAGATATACAGGTGGGCTTCATTGATTGCCTGTGAACCTCCTACAGGTTGTACAAGAAGCTCCTCTTGCATATGATGGAACTGTCCTTTCTCAATGCCTTCAACCTCTGCAAGCTCATGAACCTTTGGAGAGTCTTCGGAGATTCCAGGAACAAGTAATTCTGGATCTCCTAGAGAAACGTGTTGTAAGTGGAAGAGCCCAACTACAACCAGGACCAGGCCAGGTGGACCGCTTACAATATGCCAACTATATCAGCAAGCACCAGATCTCCCCTCTTCCACTAGCAGGGGGTTGCAAGAATTAGAGAAGGTGCCATGTTTGCTACAATATTGTCACCAGGTCAAAGAAAACCACCACAACTTTATGGGAATACAGTACCAAGAATGTAAGGTGGTACAGTACTGCGCTTTTCCCGTAAATTTTCGATGAACAGGGTGCTTTGCAGAGTATCACACTAAATCAAATTTTTAAAGTGCCAGAGACATGAAATCCCAGTGAAAGTGACACAACTGTGTATAAATAATAATAAGTAACGACTCGAGTCGGCCACCCCTAGATAAAAAAGAAAAGAAAAGAAAAAAATAGAAAAAAATGGGGAATGGGCCTGAGTAAATACTGTAGATAGATAGATAAGAAGTGAAAGTGCAAGTGACACAAACATATTTACAGTATATAAGTAACTTTATTCTAACATGTACCGGTACAAATAATAGTGACACCTAATAATGGTTACAAGTGCTAGTGACATAAAATGCCAGTGAAAATTATACTAAAAAGTGGATGCATACAAATATATAATAACCTAGTAGTAAGTGAAAGTGACACGTAAATGTACAGTATATATACAGTATATAACCTAATAATAAGTACAAGTAAAAGTGACATTAAGAACTGTATATATGTAAGTTCATTACAATAAATACAATTGAAAGCGGCAGTAAAAAGTGTATGCCAGTGAAAATGACACATAAATGTATAATAGTAACCTATAAATCAATATAAGTAAAAGTAACACACAAATCTGTATATACAGTATGAGTTACGTAATATGATGTTTGGATGAAAGTGATACAATAAATTAATAAATATAACATTATTTTTTTAGCGAGCCGTGGCATAGTCAGTAAAGCGTCGGCTACTGATCAAAGGGTCGGCGGATCGAGCCCACACTGTCAAAATGTTATTGGTTGATGTCAAGCGCGGGCAACTTGACCTAACGATTCGTGACAAACGCCTAATGTTCATGGCCACCCCTTCTCGGGAATTACGGCGTCTGACAAAAAAATAATAAATAATAAATAAATAAATATAATAAAATAAAATAAAATAAAATAAAATAAAATATAATTACCTACCTGTACCAATATGCGAGTTGCGCCAAGTCAAGCTCGTGTATGCCAGTGGCGCGACAAGTGAATTGGTGCATACAAGCCATCATATCCAGGGTTGCGATTGTGCATTCAGACGCGGCCGGAATCTCGCAGGGAAAACCTCTCCACTCCCAACCTCACCAAACAATAACCGCTTGATATATAGAGGTATAGGTTTCTACATTCTCCAGACAACAGTAAGTGTTACATTTTGAAATTTAGTTTATCTTGCTAGCATGTACCATTCTATATGCAGTATATTACAAGGTCAAAATGATATAATCTAAAGCAGCCCCCTGGGTACAAGGTGACACAAAGGTTTAAAGTGAACCGGGCAAGATGGGTTAAAGTGAATAGCTGTACCACACCGCCCCTCCATTGCCTTAATTTAATACAGTAAATATAATGATGATGATGATGGTGGTGGTATTAATGGTGTGTTGCAGGTAGTGAATCGTAAACACTATGGGAAGAAGGTGGACATCTGGTCGTTGGGGATCATGGCCATAGAGATGATAGAGGGTGAACCACCTTACCTGAAGGAGACCCCCCTCCGAGCACTCTACCTCATCGCCTCCAATGGCAAGCCAGATATACCCTCCTGGAACAAACTCTCACCAGACTTTCAGGTGAGCGATATATACCTTTCTGTACAGTGACCACTTTCTTATTACCCCATTTAGGTGTCGTTATTTTCTGGGTGATTAATAGCGAGCCTGGTTATTAGGAAAAAACGGCCTTCAGCCTGGATATTTTTCTACCAAAAAATATATAAATTTAGCTTGAAGGGTGTCTATTATTTTTTTAATGGAACGGGGTTAGGGGGAAATGCCAAGAGCACTTGACCTCATCTCCTGCAAGGGTAAACTGGACATCCCCACAGTGCAATACAATCTCTCTTTTCACCTTAAGTATCTCCACAGAATGAACTTACTGTCTATTCGACTAACTCCTTGTAACTCAGATTTTTAGATTATCATCATTCTAGCAATACAGGAAAAACAAAAAATTAAAAAGCAAAATATATGTTCCAAGTACGGGTAATATTGCTGAATATTTCACTGATACTGATACATCAGTAAATAATATATATATATAGCCTGTTTGTTTTTACTCGAGAAGTGCGAAGCTATGGCAGTTCAAAGAGACCACCAGGCTTCAATTCTGGCGAAAATCATCATATTTTCATATTTGTTTTCACCAACCCACCAATTAACTACTGTACAAATAAACCTAATTAATGAAATCAAGAGAGAGAGAGGTTCTGGAAGTGTTAGTGAATGCCAGGCTGGATGTATGTGGAATGACAGAGACCAAATGGAAAGGTTCAGATGTGAGAGAGTGGGAGTGTGGAATGGGTGTGTGTGCTGGAGTGAGTGAAGGAACAGCGAGAGAAGGTGCATGTTTGTTTGTAAGTAGCAAATGGAAGGAATGTGTAAGAGAGTATGGGTCTGTGGGTTCAAGGATTGTGTGGGTGAGAATGAAAGTAGGAATACAAACGTGGGTGATTGTATGCCCCGACAGAGGATATACTTGAAAGAAAGAAAGAGGAGTTCTGGATGAATGTGGAGGCGTGCCTGGAGAAGTTTGACAAGAACGAAAGAATATTTCTGATTGGGTATATGAATGGTAAGGTGGGTGATAGGAAAGTTGAGGGAGTGGTGGGAGGGTGGGGGGTACCATCAGAGGTGAATGGGAATGGTAGTGCACTTGTGGACGTATGTGTGGGGAGGAGGCTGTGGATAGCCAACACCTTCTTCCGACACAGAATGATCCACAGGTACACGTGGAAACGGATGTTGACGATGAAGGATAAGACAGTGGTGGAACGAAAGTCATTGATTGATTATGTATGTGTGGATGAACGAATGAAGAAATCTGTGATGGATGCTAGGGTGTATAGGGGTATTGGAGGGGGTCTGTCTGATCATTATGTAGTGGTAGCTAAGGTTAGGATACAAAAGAAGTGGGTGAGGAGAGCTGGAGGGAGGCGAGAGGAGGGTGGAATGGTGAGGAGGGTGGAGAGGTTGCAGGAGGAGGAAGTCAGGGAGGAGTACAGGAGAGCAGTGGAAAGACAACTAGGTGGGTTCGACCTGGAAGTTATGGAGGAAGTGGAGGAGATGAGCAAGGTGTTTAAGGATGAGATCTGTGCAGCATGTGAGGAGGTGTGTGGAGTGAGGAGAAGAGGGAGGGGAGTGAAAGGTACAGCATGGTGGACAGAAGAGGTAAGAATAGCTGTGAAAGAAAAGAAGAAAGCATATAGAGAGTGGTTGGGTAGTAGAGGGAATGAAGATTCCGAGAGACAGAAACGAGCGAGGTACGTGGAGAGTAAGAGGGTGGTGAAGAGAGTAGTGAAGGAAAGTAAGAGAAGAGTAGATGAGGAATTTGGAAGGAATCTGAGTGTAAAATGGAGGGAGAGTAAGAAACTGTTCTGGAAATAAGTCAAGAAAGTTAGGGAAGGTAGCAAGGGAAACAGTAAGGGTGTGAAAGATAAGAATGGGAGAATGCTAGCCGAGAAGCAAGAGAGAGTCGAAAGATGGAGGGAGTACTTCAGTGAGTTGCTAAATGTAAGGAATGAAGAGCCAGCAAACATAGCTGGATATGGTATGGGAGGGAGAAGAAGAGAAGTAGTGGAGGAGGAGGTGGGGATCAGGAGGTCAGACGTGTGGGAAGCCATGAAAAGAGTGAAGTTGGGGAAAGCACCAGGAACAGATGGAGTGTGTGGGGAAATGTTGAGGTATGGTGGTGAGATAGTGATAGAATGGGTATGGAAAATGTGCAAACTAGCATGGGAGAAGGGGAGTGCACCCGATGACTGGAAGACTGGCATAATAGTCCCCCTATATAAGGGCAAAGGGGTAAGAGGAGTGTGTGGTAACCACCGAGGAATATGTCTTCTAAGCGTAGTAGGGAAGGTATACAGTAGGGTAGTGATTGAGAGAGTGAGAGTGAGAACGGAGAAATGGATAGGCGACGAGCAGGGAGGTTTTAGGAAGGGAAGAGGATGTGTAGATCAGATTTTTACCCTGAATTGTGTTGTGGAGAAGTATCTGGAGAAGAAACAAAAGGTGTATGTTGCTTTTATGGACTTGGAGAAGGCCTATGACAGAGTGGATAGAGAAGGTTTGTGGAAAGTACTTAGAATATACGGAGTAGAGGGCAAGTTGCTGAAAGCAGTGAAGAGCATGTATGAGGGTGCAAAGGCGGCAGTACGTGTGGAGAGTGAGCAGAGCGAGTTCTTTGACCTGAATGTTGGTTTGAAACAGGGGTGTGTGATGTCCCCGTGGTTGTTTACTGTATATATGGATGGAGTCATGAAAAAATACTATCAAGAGCATTGGATGTTGGTGTATCGCTGAAAAGGGAGGGAATTGAGTGGAAGCTACCTATACTGCTGTTTGCGGATGATACAGTTCTGATGAGTGATAATGAATGGGAGTTGCAGGGTCTGGTAAATGAGTTTGGAACAGTGTGCGAAAAACGGAATTTGAAGGTAAATGCGGGGAAGAGCAAGGTTATGGTCTTCGAAAGGGGTGAAGTCACAGAGTGTGAGGTGAAGCTGAACGGTCAGGCTATGGAGATCGTCAACTCTTTTAAGTATCTGGGCAGTGTGTTGAGTAAAGATGGGACTATGGATGAAGAAGTGCAGGAGAGGGTACAACAGGGGAAGAGGGTTGTAGGAATGCTAAAAGCAGTAACAAGAAATAGGGTGGTCAGTATGGAAGTGAAGAAGTCCTTGCATGACAGTGTGGTAATCCCGACACTGACTTACGGAAGCGAAGCATGGACGTTGGTTGAGAGATTCAGACCAAGAGTGAGAGCAGTGGAAATTAATTACTTAAGGAGTGCGTGCGGAGTTACATGGAGGGATAGACAGACTAATGAGGAAGTAAGAAGGAGGTGTGGTGTGGAGGTAGATGTGCTGGAAAGTGTGAAAAGGAACAACTTGAGATGGTTCGGCCATATGGAACGTATGGAAAGCGAGAGAATGACTAAGAGGGTGTATGAGAGCGAGGTGGAGGGACAGAGAGGGAGAGGTAGACCGAAAGAGAGGTGGGAGGATGGAGTGAGGAAGTACATGAACGAAGGCGGTGCTGGTTGGGGGGAGGCGCGTCGACTGACTGGGGACAGAGGTGCATGGGGGGCGGTTCGTTCGTGGCCACCCCTTCGGGGATCACGGCGTCAGGCAATAGATAGATAGATAGAATGAAATCAATTAAAGTAATGAATACATGTGGTACTGCAAGGACTCGAACCACACCGAAATTCCGCACACTAAGCATTACGCTATCAAGACAGTTAAAGGTTTATGCACAAGCCTACGATATATTATGCATTCTCGAATGCTGCAAGCAGTGCACTCCCCGTATCCGCTCCTAAGTCGTACCGCGTATCTTCCGCAGATACGTGGTTCCGAGGATACCTGGGCAGTTTTTAACATAGGTTTCAATGGGAAATAGACCTAATTCGTACCAAGCTCACCCATCTTGGACCCTCAAATACCTGTACACTATTTTGATCTACCTAATGACATTTAATATGTACCAAATTATTAAAGGATACTCACTTTTTTTTTTTTTTTTTTTTTTTTTTCTATGTGATTGAGGGAGGCAAAAGGCATAACTGCCTATAGCGAGTGCCTCCCCCATAGTTGAAAGAGTGACAGGGCCAAAATCAAGGGACGTTCGAGTCAAAATGCCTGGACACACGGAGTTTGAAGCAATTTAAGTCATAGGAAGAGGGAAAGACTGATTCTGGGAGAGAGTTCCAGAGCTCAGATGTTGAGTAGAAGAAAGTTTGAGAGTAACGTTTCACTCTTGGGTTGGAGAGTTGCACAGAGTAAGGGTGGGATTGAGTTGCAAGACGGGTACCACGTGTCCTACGTAAAGGAGGTGGTATGCACTGGGATAGCTCTGAGGAACACTGATTATTATAGTAGCGATAGAATAGCGAGAGAGATGCAACATTGCGGCGGAGAGAGAGAGATTGCAGAGAGTTGGTGAGTGGACGGGAGTTAATGATACGAAAGGCCTTCCTTTCAACTTTGTCTAGGAGAGCAGTGTGAGAGGAACCTCCCCACACATGTGAACAATACTCAATACAAGGGCGCACTATGCCCCTGTACAGAGCAAGAAGCTGTGCAGGGGAAAAGAACCCCCTAAGGCGGTTGAGCACACCCAGCTTCTGGGAGGCTGCCTTAGCAAGACTGGTAATATGGTCCTTCCAAATGAGAGCAGAAGAAAAGAGACACCAAGAATATTGAGAGAAGATGAAGGGTTGATTTTTGTATTGTTGAAGAATAAGGGATAGTCCGCTGGGAGATCCTGACGGGTAGATAGATGGAGAAATTGGGTTTTGGAAGCATTAAAGTTAACAAGGTTTTCTCTGCCCCAATTGGAAATAGTATTTAGATCAGAATTTAAGAGTTCTATGGCTTCATTACGTTTGTCGTTGAGGGATTGCTGGCTGGGGCGTTCTGAAAAACTAATGGAGTAGTGTAAGGTTGAGTCGTCTGCGTATGAATGGATGGGAATTAAGGTACAGTTAAGGAGATCATTTATAAAAATTAGAAAGAGAATAGGAGATAGGACAGAGCCCTGAGGAACACCGGAGTTTATAGGGTGAGGAAGTGAACAATGGCCGTCCACAACCGCAGCTATGGAACGGCCGGAAAGGAAATTAGAGACAAAGGCACAGATGGAGGGATAGAAACCGAAGGAGGGTAGTTTAGAAATTAAAGATTTATGCCAGACTCTATCGAAGGCTTTCGATATGTCTAGTGCAATAGAAAAAGTCTCACCGAAGTCCCGAAAGGGACTTTGATCCACAATGACTGTGTCACTGCTCCAGTAAGTTCCATGTACAGTCCAAGGCAGTGGACATCAGGTACAATCCAAAGGTAAATCCAGGTGTCATTTGTGCCATATCATCATCCCCTCCCCTATGAACCATTCTTAGAACCCCTTTTAGAACCACTTATAACACATTAAGCAAGTTTATCTGCACTTTTATCTAAAAAACCTTTATTAAACATGATTTTCTTCACTTTATCCTCAACCAACGAACCATTCTTAGAACCACTTAGAACACATTAAGCCAGATGAATATGAAAAGGAAGAGAAACTGACATGAAATACAGTTCAGTAGCACTAAGTTTTTCTCCCTTATCCAACACACATACACAAGGGATCTGCCTTTTGTGAGAGGGATCTGCCTTGTGTGAGAGGGATCTGCCTTGTGTGAGAGGGATCTGCCTTGTGTTAGAGGGATCTGCCTTGTGTGGGCCAATCGGCTTTCTGCAGATTCCCATATTCTTATGTTCTTCTATTTTGCCTTTCTTGGTTAATGGCAGCATTGCTTTCTAACTCAATTGGAAACCCGCGGATAACGCGTACTTTTAGCGCGGATAATAAGTAATGGGATATTTAGGGGTGTCCGCAGATAACAAGGAGCGCGGATAACGGGAGTGCACTGTGTTAATCTAAGCATTTGAATACTGTACCTGTACTCCCAACTGCTCTATGGTAGCCTAATGTTATTTATTCTCCATATGTGCCTATTTTACTTTTAATATGAACATATGAACATTGAAGAGCAATAAAAGAAGTGGTAACAGCAATTGGCTTGTGAAAAACGTATAATTTAGCACCGCGGTCGTAATCTGAGGCGGACCGGCGAGAGACTTACATCCAGCCTCTCCACCGTCTAGTATGGCTAGAGGGTCGGAGAAAGACTCCCTCATACTCCCCCTTCTCTCCCAGCCGTCCTCGCACAATAATACTCGATAAATATCGGGAATAATAGGGAAAATACCCGATAATTGAGGAGGGGGGAATAGGGAGGAGAAAGGAGGGGAAGGGGGGAGGTTGGGACCAATGTGGAGGGGTGATAAGAGGTACTGGAGGGGAATTATCTCACCTAATCACATATTGCTTTGTTTTGAGTGCCGGTGGGGTGTTTTGAAAGTTTGTTTATGCGTTGGCTCTATAGAGGACACTTGCCTTCCACCAGTAAAACCTCTCGAGAGGATGCTCGCTGTTCTTGGGTTAAGGACCGTAATTTGCATGTCCTTATCTTGATTACTCAGATTTCACAAAGACCTTGATGCATAATGTGTTATTGATTATGAAAACTTGGTATTAATATGAATTATGACATAGATATATATTAGTTTCAAATTTTTCCATTAAGTACATATCAAGACATCCACTGTCAGCTGAATTCAAATAGATTATGGTTTTGAATAGTCTCTCATTTACGGTTTACCAGTCTGCAAAACAATCCACTTTATACACTTACTGCACTTTGTAATATTATTGCATTTATAGATTATATTAAGTTTATGAATTTAGTGATTTAGTTAAAGCAAAATCCATTAGAACATATACTTTGTTATTTTACTATTATCTAATAATTTATAAAATATATTGCATAAAACTCAACAACTTAATTGAAATGCATGCTGAACACGACAAACAAAACATTAACTCAAGTCTCTACACAAAACAGAATTGCAATAGAGATGCATGAAAAGTAAAAAAAATAAAAAAAAATAAAAAATAAATAAAAAATAGGTAAAGAACTCAGGGCCCCACTTGGCCAGCGCAGAGCTCCTTTGCGAGCACCTCTACTATCCCTGTCATAGAAATGGTCTCCATTTACCTAAGCACTCTCGTCTAAAGGAGAAATTCAGACGCATGGATCATAGAGAGGTACTTTGTACTTAGGAGCAATGATTTATTGAAATAACTTGTAACTATTATGTTAATAGTAAAGACAATTACTACAAAAATACACTAGTAGACAAATGATTAAAACAATAAAAGAAAATTACAAAATGTATGTTTTAACAGATATATACATAAAATAAAATAAAGTAACAACCAAACACATATACTGTACTGTACTAACAATGTGGTCACCAGGCATATATGGTAAGCATAACGTGCTAATACACTTCCCTTATAACATACCAACCTTAAACTTAATATAGTCAAATTTAAATGGTCAGATTAATTTAGCTTGCTCCAAGGCAGCATGTTACTCAACATTATTAGTAAGGTTATGTAGTGCAGAACATATATCTAAAAATGCAAACAACTGTTTTGCTCTCTACTTCCTTGTTGACTGTAGAATGGATAATATATTTCATAATTTCATTTTTTTTTTCATGCTAATTAGCGAGGAATTGGATGAAGGTAAGGACTATAAAAACAATTATGTGTTTATTTTAAAATTGTAAGATACATCTAAATCCATGATTCTTTTGTCTACCTTATTATTACAGTATTATTATTTTATATTGCATTGTTTTAGAATACAGTGGTCTGTCTCGAGTCAGCCACCCCCATAAAAAAAAAAGAAAAAAAAAAGGGGTAAGTGCCAGAGTATATACAGTACATACATACATACATAGAATACAGTGGTAGTAAATGTATGTGGTGATAAATATGGAAGGATGGAGTGAAGAATTATATGAGTGAAGGCAGTGCTGGATGGGAGGAGGGGCCTTGACTGACCGAGGACAGAGGTGCATGGGGTGTTTCGTTCGTGGCCACCCCTTCGAGGATCACGGCGTCCGGCAATAGATAGATAAATGTATTAGGTGATAAATGTAGAATACAGTGGTGATAAATATATGTACAGTTGCCCACATGAATTCATACCTACTTCATGAACACTACACAAACACCTGGACCTATTCCTCCTGCCCCTCCCTTTCCCAGTCAAACCCCTCTCCTACACCCCCTACACCTCTCCTTTCCAACCCACCAATCCTTTCCATATCACCCACATCCTCAACCCCTCACATCCCACCCCAACCTAATCCTTCCATACCCTCACCTCCTGCACCTCAATCCCCATCCCCACCTCCACCTCGCCCATCTCCCTCCTCCTCACCCTCACCTTCGCCCCCATCCCATCCCCGTGCAGCAGCACCCAACATACACCGCACACATAACATTAACATTCTTCAATTAAACATGGATGGCATCAACACAGAGAAACACAAACTCTCACACTTCATCAAACAACACAACATACACATTGCCATATTACTAGAAACAAAACTCTGCACAACACAAAATCACCTACTTTTCATGAATTCACCACCATCAGACAAGACCGGGCCTATGGTGGCGGCGGTGGACTTATCACCTTGGTTCACAAAGATGTAACATTTACAAACACCAGTGCGCATACCAATCCCTCCTCCCTTCACATGATAACACAACAGAAATACTGGCAACAAATCCAACATAACCATCATTAATACATACATCCCCCCTCAAACATCCCCTACAGTACCCAACGACTACAGACCACAACTACAACAAATCACAAGCACTCCACACATCATCCTAGGTTGTGACTTCAATGCCAAGACATCGGCCTAGTTTGTCGACAACCCCGGCACAAGACAGAGGGCTGGTCCTACAACGCCAATCAGATAACCTTATCATCCTTAACGACACCCATCAACATACCCATATTCCCCACCAAGCCCGCTTCGACCCATCATCTCCAGACATCACCTTTTGCTCCCCAGAACTCGCCCCCACAACATCCTGGAGGGTGGTAAAAACCTTAGGCTCCGACCACCTCCTGATCATTATCGCCACCAAAACCAGACTCACCCCAGCTAGCCACAGATACACATACACTAACTATATAAGAGCCAACTGGGAAGCTTTCACAAACGAGACAGAACAACACTTTGAAACCCTAAACAGCACACCCATCACTAATATCAACAATGCTGTTCACACATTCAACATAACTATCCAAAACGCTGACAAGAAACACATTCCAAGAGGTAACAGAAAAAGACACAACCACAACTTCACATCAGAAATTCAAAACCTCACCAGACAATGCGACACACTGAAACACTCCCCAGCACCCCACATACTTACAGTTTCTTACAGTTTCTTACAGTAGATCCTCTGGAAAAAGGCAAACTATGCCTGTGTATCCAGCTCAGTACCAGTACTTGCACTGCTGCGGTCGTTCACGGTGTTGGCGGCGGTGGTAGCAGACGCAAAATGTTTACTATTCTGTATTTTTGTTTTATAATCAAACTTCAAATCTTGTCTTCCCCATGCTTTATCAAGATTACTTTCAAACTCCCTTATTGATTCGGAATCGACTACATACTGGGGCAGTGCGTTCCACTCATTTACCACTCTATCACAAAATGAGTTCTTTGCCTTCTCAAGCCTATTTCTTTCTTAGTGAGTGCTGTACTGTATTTTATATATTATTTTGTAATAGTATAGATATCTTATCAATATTTGTATTTTTTACTATAATGTCTTGTCATGTTGCAAATTTGATTTTAAATAATATTTTGACATTTAACATGTAGTTTCTTTATTCATGCAGAGTTTAGTAAAATTTGCCAGAACGTCCCGGACTTCCCAAACTTGACTACTTCCTTTAACGTGACGATAGTGCGTTGTTATATGTGCGATTGGTTTGCTTGGGAAACAGATTAACTTGCTCATGTAGTGATGTACACCCTATGTGGTGGATTGTGTTCTTTTATTTAATAATTTTCATTTTAGTAAGCGTTGTTTCCACATAGCGATTTTGATAATTTAATTTGACTTTATATTGTCCTTGTCCCAATTTTGGTTTGTTTAGTTTGCAAGTTTTACATTTTAATTTGTAAATTTTCTTAGAGTGTCCTCTCGTTCTTGTTCCCTCCCGCATCAAGAAGATACCTTCACACACATCCTCATCGTACTTTCCTGACACTATCTTAAAAGTCTCTATCATATCCCCTCTCTTTCTCCTATATGCCAGTGTCGGAAGCCCCAGTGTCCTCAACCTCTGCTCATAGCCCGCGTTCTTCAACGTTGGTACCAGCTTGCTAGCTCTCCTCTGCACTTTCTCCACTGCTTCTATATCCTTTACCATATATGGAGCCCACACCTGGTTCGCATATTCCAGGTGCGGCCTAACCAGCGCTGTATAGAGATTCCTGAAGATTTCTTCGTCAAGTGACACAAATGTCCTCCTTATCAGCCCTACAATTCTATTGGCTTTGTTTATTTTTTTCGCTAAATGTTCTGAGAAATTTAACTTATTGTCTATCACTACTCCTACAGTATATCCTTTTCTGCATTCACTTCCTCCATCGCTTCATACATACTGTATCCTACCTTGTCTATCTTGCTGGTCCCAATCCGCATGTACTTGCATTTTTTTGGATGAAAAGGCATTAACCAATGTTCAGACCATCCCTTCATGCCCTCCACATCTCCTTGAAGCAAACCCATATCTTCCTTACTCCTCACTCTTCTATACAGCTTAGTGTCATCCGCATACAGGTATACCTCACTTCCATTAGTTATAACTTCAGGCAAGTCGTTGATAAATATAACGAACAGCAGTGGTCCCAACACAGATCCCTGAGGTACCCCACTTGTAATTTCCCTCCACCCCGAGCCTATTCCATTCACCAGTACCCTCTGTCTCCGATCTTTCAGGAAGGCTTCTATCCATTTCACACATTTCTCCCCTATATTATAGCTTCTAACTTTCTCTATTAACCTTTTATGTGGGACCTTATCGAAGGCCTTCATACAATAGCAATATACCACGTCTATTACATCACCATCTTCTAGAATTTGCATCCAATCATCTACCACCTTAATTAGCTGTAGTACCGTCGACATACAGGACATCGCACAACAAATCGAAGCACTTAACATACAAATTAAAAAACAAAATACTAGAACAACAAACACTAAACTGGAATAAACTACCTCCAAACACTTGATCACAAAACAGACCCTAAAAAACTCTATAAAACAGCATCACACTTTCCAACAGCAACACAACACAATCACATGCCGCAATCACAACAGAAGACTCTATTCCTTCATATCAACAACAAGCAAACACTCATTAATCACTTCTCTTATGTCAGCCACCTAGACCCCTATAAACACGACCGATGTGTCATCCGACGTAAGAGACAATTCCCCACAGACCCTGACTATGTACCCTTCACCAACAACCAGACAAAGCACATCATCAACAATCTCAAGCACTCACCCACCTGTTGTCCAGACAACATAAGCAGCATAACACCTCAGACACCTAGGACCACAAGGCATATGAGCACTCACTAACATATCAAACTACAGTTATTCACACAACACAATACCAGACATCTGGAAGCATGGTGTCATCATTACATTCCCCAAACCCAACAGAGACCCCATGCTACCCTCCTCACACCGCCCCATCACACTCCTTTGCACCCCCTCCAAAGTCTTAGAATGCCTCGTACTACAACTGACTACACACGCTCTACCCCAAGCTCCAACACAACATGGCTTCAGGCCACTACACTCAACAAACACTCTTCTGACAGAGCTTACACAAAGAGCTTCTTATGGCATCAACCCAGTCAGACCACCACACAGATCACTACTTGCCACACTCAACATTAGTAAAGCCTTCGATGCCATCCCCCGCCACAACCTAACAAATAAAGTCTACGACACAAACATGCACAACATGGCTGGCCAACTACCTAGCACGGTATTCCCGTCTCCGATCACTTTATTTTGGCAATTCTGATTTATCTCACATTTTCGAAGATTCTCCTTCCTTTTCCTTCTCTCGTATTTCCCGTTTCCTCAAAGATACTTCTCTTCTTGATTTGATTTAATTCTCTCTTCCTTTATTCTTTTACTTTCGTTCTAATCCTTCGGGCCAGCCCTATGGGAGCTTTTTTGGGGAGCTCAGTGGTCTGGTTAAACTTTTCTCTCTCAAAAAAAAAATAAAAAAAATAAAAAAATAAAATAAAAATAAAAATAGCAGGCAGACATGCACATGTATCATTTGCCGGTCAGTCATCTAACATCAGAAACTTCACAAACGGAGTCCCGCAAGGATCCGTCCTGTCGCCTGCACTTTTCAGTCTATACATGCATGATATACCCGCACCCCACGCACCCCAAATAGATATAGCTTCCTATGCAGATGACATAACACTCACATGTACACAGCAAGACCCAGACAGAGCAAGACATCTCCTTCAACCCTATCTCAACACACTATATGACTGGTGTACTACAAACAGACTCAAATTAGCCCCAGCCAAATCCTCTGCAACTCTCCTCAGAAGCTGGACAGCTGAATACAAAAACACCCTCACCTCACCATAGACAATACCCCCCTAACACACACACACACACACACACACACACACACACACACACACAGAAAATTTCGACATGGAGGTGGAGTGTGCATCCTTACTAGGAAATATTTGATTGTGTCTGAGATAAAACTAGAAACTTCAACAGCAGAAGTTTTAGCACTAGAAATTGGTGGAAACGAAAAAATAGTAGTGATAGTAGCGTATGTACCTCCCAAGACGAAGACATGGAGTAAGGAGGAGCATAGCCTAATGCGTAAGGAAACAATTAGTGTGCTAGAAAATATCTTGGCTTCAAAGGATGAAATAGTCATGTGTGGGGACTTTAACTGCAAGGAAGTAAATTGGGAAGAACTTGAACCCGGAACAGGAGAGGAAAGTTGGGGCTATGAATTTTTAAGTATGGCCATGGAAAATTCTATATACCAACATGTAAAAGAGAAAACAAGAATAAGGGGAAGTGATCAACCAGCTAGATTGGACCTTCTCTTCACAAGAAGGGAGGAGGAGGTTCAAAGTACAGTATTCAGTACCTATGCCCACTAGGAAAAAGCGACCATGCAGTTCTCGACATAGACCTACTATTGAAGCATAAACTACCCAAGGAAAGGGAAAAGCACAAGGAAAATCACTGGATGTATTCCAGAACCAATTTCGCAGGACTACAGGATTTTTTCAAGTCACAAAATTGGGATCAAGTGTTATCTGAAAGTGAGGTAGACAAAAAACTCAAGGCATTCATGGAGATCTATGATACTGGTATAAACACTTTTGTCCCAAAGTACATTAATAACAGAAAAAAAGGAAATCGCAAAGAATGGTTTAATCGCGAATGTAGGCAAGCACAGGAAGCAAAAAACAAAGCCTGGAAAAAGATGAGAAACTGGGATTCAGAAGAAAACAGGCAAAAGTATAAACAGGATAGAAACAAATACACAGAAATGGGGAGGAGGTCAGAGGCAAACCATGAGAAAGGGTTAGTGGAGAACTATGAAAAGAATCCAAAAATGATTTTCAAGTTTGTAAATGGCAAAAGGAAGATAAAAGCCACAATCCTATAAATTAAAAGTGGAAACAGAATCTAGAAGATGATACAGAAATTGCGGAAGAACTAAATAGAAATTTTGCATCAGTATTTACAAAAGAAGGAGAATTAATTGCACCAGAAACCAATGAGATAGGTATAGAGGAAATGCCGGAAGTCACATTTAACAGAGCAGAGCTCATAGACAAAATGAGTAAGGTGGATCCAAACAAAGCCGCCGGACCGGACGGAGTATCAGGCTGGATTATTAACCCTTGTCTAGCGGGGTGTTTTGGGCTCATTTGGGCATATTCAGGCCCTCCTGCATGATATATCAAGCATCTGCATGAAAACAAAAATATTTAGCAAAAAACTAGGCACTAAAAGCTTCAAAATGAGACCAGAACGAGCTACGTAGCACTCGTGGTTCTCTTGCAGTGATGCCACGAACATGGAAGTTTAGCATATATCAGTATATTTTCCCCAGCTATGCTCACTACTGGCTACACTGCCGGCCTCTCAAGAACACAGGGAACATAAGTTAATGGGCGGCGGTAAGCCCTGGGAGTCGGCTGTCTGGCCCGCTGCTCTCCCGGCCATTTGCACTCGATTTTAACCCTTTAAAAGCCTTAATAATGCTCCTAACTTGCTGCAAATTGGTGCACGACTTAAGTTGAGCGCCGCTCTTTAAGGGTTAAAGAAAATGCCAAGGAACTGAGTATACCAATATATGATATAATGACCAAATCATTGGACACGGGGATAGTACCTACAGAATGAAAAAGAGCAAACATTATTCCTATATTTAAGGGAGGAAGCAGAGATAAACCACTGAATTATAGACCTGTATCACTATTGAGCATCCTCATGAAGATTCTGGAAGGATTAATAAGGGACACATGGGTGAACTACCTGGAATCCAAAAGATTAATTACTGACCGACAATTTGGATTCAGAGGAGGCAGATCATGTGTTTACAAGCAACTTGTTGAGTTTTTACTCTAGAGTAATAAACACAGTGGACCAGAGGGAAGGATGGGTAGACTGCCTACCTAGACTTTAAAAAGGCATTTGACAAAGTTCCACACAAGAGATTGCTGTGGAAATTAAAACATGAGGGAAAAGTAGGAGACAAACTGCTGAAATGGATGGAGAGCTACCTTAGCGAAAGACAGATGAGAACAACAGTAAGGGGGAAATCGTCACACTGGACTCAAATTACGAGTGGAGTACCACAAGGATCTGTCCTAGCCCCAATCATATTTTTAATATTTGTAAATGACTTACCTGAGGGACTAACAAGCTACATGAGCATGTTTGCGGATGATGCTAAGCTGCTTAAAACGATCAGAACCCAGGAGGATTGCCTTGAACTCCAATCAGATTTGCAAAAGATCCATGAATGGAGCATCAAATGGAATATGGAGTTCAATGCAGGAAAATGTAAGACTCTAGAAATGGGTAAAAGCAAGTACAGACCTAGAAAAGATTATAAACTAGGAAACAAAGTGATTCCCAAAGCAGAAAAAGAAAAAGACTTGGGGATAGAATTTAAGGATAACATGTCTCCGGAAAGCCACGTAAATAAGATAGTGAGAGAATCACTAGCACTACAGGTATTGGCAAATATCAGGATGTCTTTCAATTATCTTAATGAAAACACCATGAAACAAATAATAACGGCAATAATGAGACCCAGGATGGAATATGCATCTGTAGTGTGGTCCCCTCACATGAAGAAACATATCCACAAAATTGAGAGGGTACAGAGAGCAGCTACGAGGATGATCCCAGGTTTGGAAAATTTGGAGTACCAAGAGAGGCTCGAGAGATTGAATCTACCTACACTGGAACAGAGAAGGAAACGAGGACAGCAAATTCAGATATACAAATGTGTTAGAGGTATTGACAAAATCGACCAAGAAAACTTCATAGAGAGGGATGGAGGTGAGAGAACAAGAGGTCACAGCTACAAACTGAAAGTGCCTAATAGTAAATCTGATCTGAAAAGTAAAAGATTTCCTACCAACTCTATTAGTGGGTGGAACAAATTGCCAGCCGAAGTAGTGTCTGCACCATCAGTGCATAGTTTCAAAGCACGGTATGACAAACATATCTTAGGAGGCGGGAATTAACGAGCATGCTCACTCCCGCAAATACAACTAGTGTAAGTACAAGTACAACTAGTGTAAGTACACACACACACACACACACACACACACACACACACACACACACACACACACACACACATACACACATACACACACAGACAGACAGACAGACAGACAGACAGACAGACAGACAGACAGACAGACACACACAGAAGATGATCCCAAGATTGAAGGAGTTGACATATGAGGAAAGACTTAAGACACTACAACTGCCTACCTTGAAAGAGAGAAGGGAACGAGGCGACTTAATAACAATGTTCAAGGGAGTAAAAAGTTTGGAACGAGTAGATAGGGAAGATCTATTCGTGAGGGATAATGGAAGGACAAGAGGGCACAAGTTTAAGCTGAGGAAGGGCAGATGTAAGGACACAAAGAAATTCAGCTTCCCATATAGGAGTATAGAGACTTGGAACAACTTGGAGGAGGAGGTGGTGAGAGCGAGGAACATTAACATGTTCAAATCTAGGTTGGATAAAAGTAAATATGGAAATAGGGCAACATAAGTTATGATATGTTAGTCCAAAATACTGGGAACTGGGAATATCCATTACGATACTTGTCTAAGTAAAAATGGATTGATTATAAAGTAACTAAGACAGGACAACACGAGCACTGCTCAATTCCTGTAAACTACAAATAGGTAAATACAAATAGGTAAATACAGAGGAGTAACATATGATACTCTAATGACATTCAAACAACATACCACAAGCATAAAACATAAACTGACACCCAGACTTAATGCCCTGTGTTCACTTGCCCACACACAATTTGGACACAATAAAGAAACTACCACCACAGTATACAAACAATACATACAAAGCTATCCCCCCGCAAAGGCGGCTTTCTAGGGCCTTTCCTAGCTGATGCTGAGAGGATTGGGTTCTAGTCATGTGGTGATGGGCTGGTCTATCAGAGTGAGAGCTGAGCGATCTCTGCCATACCCATAGCTTACTCTGACTGTTCCTTTTACTTATATATCTTCTAGATCTCAAGTGGCGGCGTCTTTTCCGTGGATTGACTTCCCTACTGCCAACCTAGAAGTTGGCAGATTGGGAGCCAAAGCGTCACATTTTTCCCTTGCCCCTCAACTTTCCCTTCATAATTGCTGAGGGGCACAGGGCCTTGGGTGGGGCTTTGGTTTCCCGGGCGTTTCCGCACCCTCCTCAGCTCCCTGCCTTGGAGTGGCTTCGGTCACCCGGGCTTTGTTAGTGGTAAGCAGGGAGGATTTTGTGGGGGCGCTCGTTTATGGCCTTGGCCTTGCTTGAGACCTTGGGACTGTTCGGCCAGACAGCCTGGGGAACAACAACAACAACAACAACAACAACAACAAACAATACATAAGATCAGTGATGGAATATGCAAGCCCTGCCTGGACTGTAAATCTAGCTGAAGCACACCACCAAGACCTTGCAGACCATTCAAAACAAAGGCCTAAAAATCATCACAGGCTGCACAGCTACTACACCTACAGATCACCTACATCAGGAAACCAAAGTCCTCAAAGTCAAAGACCATCTGGACATAAGAGGAACTCAATTCCTGGCTGCAGCCTCCACAAACCAACACCACCCACTATACTACATGGCAACACACTCACACCTCCCCGTGGCGTAACGGATAGCGCGTCTGGCTCACAACCAGAAGGTCCCGAGTTCGAGACCCGGGCGGGGAAGAGACATTTGGGCAAGTCTCTTAACGGTGTAGCCTCTGTTCACCTAGCAGTATAAATAGGAACCTGGTATAAGTGGACGAAGTTGTGACGTCCCATCTGGGGTTGGTGATCGGTTACAAGGTGAGATGGGTATCGTACTGGTCAACCTAAGCTACTGGTCAACCTAAGCCTTCGGGTGAGACTGGTACCGTAGTGAGAATGGTACCGTACAGATTAACCCTAAGCCTTCGTTTCCAAATGTCGCCAATTGGCTAAACTACAGACTACACACACATCCACAGCCATTCCAACGATACATAAACACTTAACATGCATTTCACGCAATACATTCCCAGTTAAGGAGGCGCGATAATAATGAGCTTAGCTCGCATTGCGTGGATTCCTCTTGACGAACAAGTGAGTGAAAAAGTGAATAACAGACACCAAGAAATATCAAAACAACACCCAGCACACAGTATCACACACAAATACAGTACTGTACTGTCATCTCTCTCTCCCTGCCCACCCCAACCCAGCTTCCAGAAGCACATCCATACTCATATCTCTCGCCGTTCCATCCAATCACTTATAGACAACACGCAGCTGCAGGCACGACCTCCCGATATCCATCCTTCTGAATCCTCCCTCGCGAGGACATAGTCCACCTGGCCAGGTTGAGATACGGGCACCATCCAGCTCTTCTGTGCTATCAGAAGAGACTGGATGACTCCGTCGACGACACCTGCCAGGGATGTAACACAGCACCCCATACCATTAAGCATATCGTAGAAGACTGCATTTCACACAACCACTTACGCCAACAACATAATCTACACTCCTTGAGAGCCCTGTGGGAAAACCCAACCGTATCCATGGCCTTCCTTATGGACTCTGGGCTGTTCGGCCAGGCAGCTTAGGGAACAACAACAACCCCTTGAGGATTATGATTCATTTTGAGAGTTTATTCTGCATTTATTAAATGAATATATTTAGTTTAGGAAGAAGTTGTGGAAGCTAGAGAGTTGTTGTTATTATTGTTGTTTGTTAAGCTGCCTGGCCGAACAGCTCCGAGTCCCTAAGGTAGGCCATGGCCATGATCGGGCTTTCCCACAGGGCTCTCAAGGAGTGGAGATTATGTTGTTGGCGTAAGTGATTGTACATACTGTACATACATACATAAAGTTTTAAGACTGATTGCTCCACACATACATGCTGTTTCAGTCTCTTGTCCTAATGGCAGTGTTCCAGGCAACCCTGTTGGGCTGCTTCACTTGTCAAGTTTTTGGATTCGAGATCAGCATGTATAGTCCGATCCCAGGTCTTCCTCGGTCCACCCCTTGGTGCAGCTCCCTCCACAATCACAGACCTGCATCTTTTCACCCAATTTTGTTCATCCATTCTCTCCCTATGCCTATACCATCCCAGTCTACTTGTACGCATCTCCTCGCTAATACTCTTTATACCTAAGCGTCTCCTCAGCTCATCATTAGTTTTTCTATCCTGCAGTTTGGCCCCACACATCCATCTCACCATTCTCATTTCATTACGTTCCATTCTGTTGACATCCTCTACTTTAACGGCCCATGTTTCTGAGGCATTGGTCATTGAACTTCTAACACATGAGGCATACACCTTTCCCTTCAGGGGGAGAGGCATTCTTTTCATGGTCAGAATTGGCAGCAATTCTCTGAACTTCCCCCAGCCACATCTACAGTAATTCTAGCGACAGTGGCAGCCTCGGCCCCACCACCGGCAGAGATGGTATCTCCTAGGTAACAAAACTTGTCCACCAGCTCCAATGACTCATTTCATTGCGTAGACTGCAGTCTTATATGATATGTTTAATAGTTGTTCCCAAATGACATAAAATTGTCTAATGATAGCCGGAGTAAACTGCTAAAAATGCGCCATAATCCTCAAGGGGTTAAGAAAGATCTGTGGGAGTCAAGGGATTAAGTGAGTACAGTACTGGTATACTGTATACACCAGCGGTAGAAGAACGGGGTAAAATTAAATAGCCATAAATGAAAGCGTTTAACAGCTGTACAAGAAGGGGTTTAGTAGCCATACATTAAGGGCTTAAATAATCATATATTGTAGTCCATGGGCCAGCTCCCATAATCACACAAATCGGTGCCATTGAAGAAGGTCAAACTTTCAGCATAATTGCCAATAAACGACTAATAAGTGATAGGGGAACTCGTTGCCCAAGGTTATTGTATCAAATTAAAATCTCCACAATGATAAGAAGAATGTTTTATAGGTTTTATTTGTAGCAAAAAAACTTCTATCAAGGAATCAATTTTCACCCTGACCAACTAATAGTTGAAGGGTTAACAATCTATTTAATACATGTTTTCTCTTGTAGGACTTCCTGAATCGATGCCTGGAGGTGGATATGGAGAAACGGGCGTCAACAGAGGAGCTACTGTCCCACCACTTCCTGACGAGGGCCGCCAGCACCACCACCCTCAAGCCACTCATAGAAGCCGCACAGAGAATACTGGACAAACGCATCAGTCATGCTCTGTAGACAGGTTTTTTAGTATACAGTACAGTACCAGGCTGTCAAACAAGAGACTTTTCATACCTGGTCTCAAAACTAAGTCCCTTGCCTTTAGACATTATTATTAAATATGTAAAGTTAAAGTTACGCTCTATAGTTGCCTGCATGACCCTGGAAGTGATTAAATGGATAAGATATTGCAAGTTTAAGGGGGGATGGGCCAGTTTTCTGGACCACTTTCTCCCTCATGTTTAGCCCCATTAGTTTTCAGATGTTAAGATCTTTGCCCCATTAGTTAGTCGATTTTAAGATCTTTCGCCCTATTTCTTTGTCAATATTTAGACCTTTCGTGCTATTTAGGTGTCAATTTTTTCCCTGGCGAACGATAGTGAGCCTGTAATGTTGGGAGAACCGGCCTTCGGCCGTGACATTTTTCTACCGAAAAATATACAAATTAATCTAGAAGGGGGATTTAATGGATGTCTTTTTAAATTTGATAGAGGTCTAGGGAGGAAACTAGAAATATAATGAATACTGTACATGCAAAAATCGCCCAAAAAGTAAACCATCTCCCCTTAAGCACATTTCCTCCTCACACTCAACTCGTTCCAAAGCAACATTGCCCTGGTTTGCCATCCAGTTGTGTAATATTTACTTACATCAACCATATACACCTTGAATTGGAAGTAATATGTATAATATCTTAACCCTTAACTGAAGGCGCCCGGCTATTGTCGAGTGAAATAAATGTGGCCTATGTGGCGGGGCCCGGCTATTGTCGAGTGCAATTTTGAGCACGTAATGTGCTCTGAGAGAGAGCTGATCGGTGGGAGGAGCGTAGATTACCTCCTGACCGCTCGCCACGGTGGCGGTGGAGCTACTGAGATGTACTCCTTTGTACTCCACCCTCTCTCACTCGTTTCACACGTAATAATGTAAGAAAATTACCGTATTTTAGCGATTTTGCCCGTCGGTTGCACGATCGTTGCAAGACAACCAGTGATCGTAGAAGGATGGTTCGGGTGTTATTGGAAAGCTCAATTTACGCCCTTTCAGGGATACATACTTGTATTACGCTCTGGGTCTTGTTTATGCATGAAAAATAGCACGGAAACAACCCCATTTATGGTAAAAACCTCCGCTGGGCGGTACATAGAAATTACCGCCTAGGCCGCTCGTTGAGTGTTAAAATGATTGCCATAGACTACAGTAGATCTGGACTGGACACGAAAATGGAACTTTGCAGTAAGGAACCCAAAATCGGAGAAAAAAATTGCAAGTTCGAACCTCGATACCGCGAAAATATAAAAATTTTGCGGATTCGAGGTTCAAACTTGGGGGTTCGTTCTCCGATTTTGGGTCCCTTACTGCAAAGTTCCATTTTCGTGTTCAGTCCAGATCTACTGTAGTCTATGTGGTTGCATATGATATTTCTTTTAAATTCCTAGAATGTCTGTATCTGATATGTCGTTTGAATTCCTTTTATATACAGACACTGGACAACTTTGTCACTGTAAAGTAATATGTTGGACATCAGACAAATGATGTGGTAGTTAGTGTAATGTCTTTGATAACCTGAGAATGGCTTGCATACACGGGGCTCCAAAAGTACACACTCTTTAAGGGGTGACAGTTTTTTTTTTTCTGACCCCCCCTTCTCCCTCATGTTTAGCCCCATTTAGTTTTCTAATTCCAAGTACCGGTACTGGTATGCACCAAGCAAAAATGGAGCCTAAATTTGTTAGTATACTCATTTAAAAATAAATACATCACACATCTTAGTATTTAAGTGGTGGCTGTGACATCACCTCCTCCTACATTCTTCCCTCCTTCTTTCCTCAAGGAATGACCTTGGCAACAGATTATTCTTTTGTTATGCTTATTACACCAACCATGTACAACTGTCTACCCCATGCACCAAAAAAGGGTTATCACTCCAAAATAACCCTACCCTTTTCTTTTTTAAATCATCATCATTATCTCCGATGCCTTGTTTCCCCCTGGGAAACCCCCGCTAGAGGATGGCCATGACAGAAACGTCTCCAGGCTACTTTGTCAAGACATGCCTCCTTTGCCCGTGCCACAATGCCTCTTCCACTACGTGTAAGTTTTTCTTCAATATATTTTTCCACTAACTTTTCCCATACCATAGGTGGTCTTCCACTACTAGCGGTTCCACTCACCTGACTCCCATATATCTTTCTTGGCAATCTGTCTTCATCCATTCTCTGAACATGACCATACCACCTCTTGGTATAAAACGGCACCTTGTGTGGAAAACTTTCTTTAAATGAATGTATGTATGTATGAAGAAGTCAAATTCAGATTATGAAAGACATTGGAAAAATATATACTATCATGTTCATGAAGAGTCGTCTGATCTCCGTGTAGCAGAGGATGTCTACTATAGTCTGTATATTTGCAGTTGACTGGAAATTGCAATGTTTTTACCTTAATTACTTAGCTATTACTAAGATTTTAAAGCAATATACTGTATGTTGGTAATTAGGAAAACTGGGTATTTATATGATGCACAGACATATTAGTTTCATATATTTCCATTAAGTAAGAAATCCGTGTCCAAGCCACTCAATTGATGGTTAGCTGGAGAAAAAAAAAACTACCTGTACAGGCACAAGTGCCCGTGTGGCTCAACCATGTGTGGGACAAGGCTACAGATATAACCAGCTTAATGTGATTGACCATTAACCCCTTCAGCACCATGATACCTTTTTTCTTTTGATTCTGGCTAAAATTATATGATATTATGCAGTTTAAGAAGGACCTATGTTACTGAGAGGGTTTATTGAGATCGTATTTACCTGTTTGAGTCGCATAGGTAGGGGGCTAGGAATCCTACTCCCCTTGTAAAATTCTCCTACTCATCGAGACACAGGAAGGGGCGAGGGAACGCAAAAATGGTCCTGGACCCTGAGAATTAGAACCCTTGAATGTTGTTTCTGTTCGTGCTCTTGTCTCGAGTCATCCACCCCGAGCAATGGGGGTATATGCCGGAGTATATACATACATACATAGTTACATAGTTACATACATAGATATATTATAAACTAAAGAAAATCATCTAATGATAACCAGAATATTATGAAAATTACATATTGATGGTGAAGGGGTTAATTCAAACAATAGTTAAGTGACATGATCCAGATGTTGTGCCTTACTGTATAATTGAGAGCTAGGTTCCCTTCCAAATGATTTAGGACCAATTTCTTTCATCTAGACAGGATATAGAGATGAATTTTATAAATAATTTTCTAAGTAATAATGCAATGTGCTACTGTAAAATGTGTACAATACTAATTAATTAATGTGTATTTTTGGGAATGTTAGAGCTTAGTGGCCACCTTAGAATATGTAATTCATCCTCGGAGATGTTTTTTAGTTCCCTTGGTGGGTTAGGATGGCCTTTTAGACCTAATCCAGGTGTAAACCACCTCACCTATGGTTATAGCCATTAACGCATACTACTATGAATCCTAAGCCTTTACATTATCTGCTATTCACTAGAATACAGTAATATCTCACTTAAAGTTGTAGTTACATTATTGAAAATGAAGACTTTAGTGAAGCAATTACATTTTGTATTTTTTCTTGCAATTATGCACAATTTTTATTTTATTTCCAGCTCAAAATTAAGCATAACCACATATCTTGAAGTAAGCATTCTTAACCCCTCCCTCCCGGGCAGCATTTTAAAATGACACCGCGGCAGATGGGCCGGAGCCCGGGTGTCCTTTTAAAATCTGTAAGCTTGAAAGCCTATTAAGCGTGGTTTGAAAGCCGTGCGTCGACTGTATGTAAACAAAGCCGGTCTTCGCGACACCGCACCTCCGAAAACAAGAAAGAGAAGTCGGATCAATGTTGTTGTCTGCCAAGACGGAATTAGTGTCTGTAAATGTACGATATTGCTCAATCCGCTGCTAAATGCTCTCCACGGAAATCGTCATCACAACTGAACCAGTTGACCTAGAGAGCTTTACCCAACATCAGTCTACAGATACGAAACAGGGCTACGTTTTGTGATGTGTGTGAATTCTCTAGCAATTAAAATAACAAAGATAGGGCTAGGCCTATTACAACGTTTTTCGGCCAGATCGCCCGGATCTGAATGCTGTCCTTAGGAAGGCAAGCCCGGGCAAGAAGGGTTAAAGTGAGGAGTGCCTGTAATATGAAGTTGGCATCATCATATTGATGGGGTGGATAATTTAAATTTGGTTATGCAAACTATAATTGTCTAAAGGTAATGTCATGTGATTTTTCTGCAAGTTTTGGTGAGCAAGTTTTATTTGTTTTCGCAATAATTTGGAACTTTTGCAAGTTTATCAACAGACTGAAGAAAAGATTGTGATAGGTGGCTGAATTCTAACAAAACTTAATTTTAAAAAAAATAACCAGACTGCAATTGCCCGCCATAATTGCCGGAAAAATAGCTTGTTTGACACCGCTTTGCCTGTGTGAATCCAGGAAGATGTTGTGAAAGTTTATCCAGTGAGGGTTGAGAGTATGCTATATACATGTATGTATGTATATACTCAGGCACATACCCCATTACTAGGAGTGGCTGACACGAGACAGAGCCCGAACAGAAACAACAATTAAAGTTCCTATTCTCAGGGTCTGGGACCACTTTCGCGTTCTCTCGCCCGTTTCTCTGTCTCGTCGAGTAGGAGAATTATACAAGGGGAGAAGGATTCCTAGCCCCCTGTCCCCAGAAGGAAAAGTAGGACAGTAAAAGAAACAGACAGAAACAGCTAAGGTTGGTCAGGTCAGATGAAGGTATTGAGAGATAAGCCTTTACAACGGCACCTCGTATCTACTTTTCGAAGAGTGTTGAGATGGGAGAAGGGGTGTTGGAGAGAGAGTAAGTTGTTGGAGTGACTTTGTTATGTGTGTTATTAGTCTGTATGAGTCGTTGAGGTGTCCCCCGACTGGGTGCGAGGATGTGAAATATGCTAGGACGTACTACCACCCATTAAATATGTCTGCCTTGACTGGGATCGAACCCTGGTCAAGCAGATTCACACGTGAGCGTGTTGTCCACTTGACCGCCGTGGCTCATTAATGAACTTCTTCAGCATTTTGTCCAGTACTCCTACAGGCATTCAGCTATAGATTGCCCCTAGAATCATCACCTTACAGGGTTTGGCACTAGCTAAGGCCTTTACCAGTGACTGGATCTCGCTAATCTGTTTCTTGACATCTTTGTTTCTCACGAGTCTTCGCGCTGCAGGGATAATGAAGCTTCTGAGCAAACTACATGTACTGTAGTTGGATTGACTTTCACCTTTATATTGAAACTGTATGGATCCTTGAACAATCAAACAAAATCTACTTTCTGAGGCTTTACATGACACAGGAAATTATCAAGATATGGTAGATGGTTGGTCTGTGCTCCCGAGTCCACATGCGAATATGAAAGAAAGGTGACAAGTCTGACTCTGCTTTGACATGCATGTTGTGAAGATAGATCTTTGGGAAACCACCTAAACAATTGGGAACAAACATAAGAGTGACTAGTTGATCATATGTGAGGTCCTTGTAATATGAGCTTCCTAACAGGTACCAATAAGTCCATGTTAGAGTCACCCAATAAGGACCGTAGTGGTAAGGCAAAACTCGGGCAGCAGAGTGGGCATTACTGAATGTGGCCCCAATTATATTTTGACATTTAACATGTACTGTAGTTTCTTTATTCATGCAGAGTTTAGTAAAATTTACCAGAACGTCCCGGACTTCCAAAACTTGACTAATTCCTTTAACGTGACGATAGTGCGTTGTTATATGTGCGATTAGTTTGCTTGGGAAACAGACTAACTTGCTCATGTAGTAATGTACACCCTATGTGGTGGATTGTGTTCTTTTATTTAATAATTTTCATTTTAGTAAGCGTTGTTTCCACATAGTGATTTTGATAATTTAATTTGATTTTATATTGTCCTTGTCCCAATTTTGGTTTGTTTAGTTTGCAAGTTTTACATTTTAATACTCATCCAGGCTTATAATGAAGGCATTGTTTGCACCATAAACCTTCATTATTTTTCTGAACCCTTGAGGGAGTTTGATAGTTCCTACTGAACAGGCTTTCTATCTATCTATCTATATGCTCAGGCCCAATCCCCACTTTTTCTATTTTTATTTTCTATTTTCTATTTATTTTATTTTATCATTATTTGTTTTTATTTTTCTTGGGGGTGGCCACCTCAAGACAGAGCAAGAACAGGGAAAACACAAAACACAACATAAAACAACGAACAAACACAGAAAAAACACAAATTCACACACATCTAGGTCACCCAGGAGAAGACCCAGAGACCAGGGTCACCAAGGTCGCTCCAGCACTTTCCCGGCCCCCGACCTCCCGGAGAGGTTCCAGTCTCGGCAGGCTTTAGAGAAGGTAAAGTATTGTTTGCTTGCGTAGGACTCTTGTAACTTTATCTTATGACCATATTTTCCTGCCACTTCTTGCACGTCTTCCACTATCTTCTTTGTTCACACTTCTTTCCCTTCTCATTCTAGTAGCTGGGGAGGGATAAGTACTGCCACCCTGAGATCGTCGCCTTTGACTAACATGTGATAGCTCAACTTGTGTCTTTCCAGGGCAGCCTGTATCTGATTAAAGTACACCCAATCCCAGGACTCCTGGTTGAGTCCCTCTATGCCACCCAGTTGTCCACTCCACCAAAAACACTTTTCACTGTCTGGGATGTAGAATCAACTTTTCTCATGCATCAGTTGGGGTTTGTGAAAGATATCTGTACCATATAATTTGTCAAGTGTTTCAAACAATACTGGAGCTACGGCCTCGTTCCTAAACCTGTAGTTCCACACAGATTCATCAAGATATATTTGTATCACTGTATGGTTCCTATATGCCACTTGGATCTTCCTGGGACTTTACAACTTTTTACTGAGGTCCAACTCACCGAATGTTAGTGCTTGCTCATTAGAATACAACTTTTTACTAAGGTCCAACTCACCGAATGTTAGTAGTGCTTGCTCATTAGAATACAGATTGAGAAAATTCATGGCATTTTTCTCTTGTATGAGATGTCACATCCTCTCCAGATACGTGCATGCCCCGAAGAATCTTGGAACAGATTTCAACTCCTCCTTCGGAACCAGTCGTATTACTAAGTATGCTAAGAGTTCTTCTAGGACTTCAGATACAATGTATTTAACTATTTATTAAGGTACTTGTCATGATTTATAAAATCATCTACAGTATATTGAGGAGGTAGAACAGCTAGAGGCTACATGTGTCAACCCAAGACCGCCGTTTCTTTTTCACCTCATTCATGTACTGTTGCATAACATCTGATGTGAGCAGTGAATGGTCTAATCCTTCAGAAGAAGCACAGCATTCTCGTAGCGATGGAAGGAGAATTTGGGGAGAATTTGACCCGAGACCAATCTGTGTTAGTAATTTTGCCATGTTTCTTTGCAAACACTGGATTATCAGGGTCGGTGTTAGTGTCTCGGGCCTTGGACAAGGCATCCATAGTCACTAGCACCGGAATGATATCGCATGGTGGCCACATCCCATGGCGATAGATGTAGGCCTTCGTGAAGGACTTCTTAGTCGCTTTGACAGTGTAGACCACTGCCTCGATGTCGAATTTGTTTTCTGTTGTAGTTCGTTCATGTAGTTTGATAGCCCTAGCTTCAATGTCTTATCAATGAATGTCCTACAGCTTTTGACAGGCATGCCAATCCATGCATCTCCTCGATCCCTGTATCCTTCAAGATCTTCCTAAACTCGAATCCTATGTAGATGAACGATGTCGTGTCTCTCAAATCAGCATTTAAGTTAACCAGTAAGTCATCATTGGCCCAGTCATTGGCACATATGAGTGTCTCCCCCGCTACAAGCTCTTCAAGACAGGCTGCAATCAAGAAGAACTGTGCATTATATCTGATACATAACGATGCCCACTCAGTAACAAAACGAACTGTGGTATCAAAGAACTCTCACCATAGCATATACCTGTACCATACCTAGCTAGAAGAAGCACTGGCATTTGATCATGAACCTTCTTGTGCAAGAGAAGAAGATAAGACCGGGGTATGATCCACCTCTGTGTAGGAGTCTCAATGATACATAGATTGAATAACCAGGCAAACTTCCATCCTAGATTGGGGCTTTCAAACGTCGAGACAGTTTTCATTAGACATAGCTTTTCTGTTAGCTCCACCTTCCGTACCTTCGGAGAACCACTCTTGGGGATAATGGAGACCAAATCGTTTAGTTCTTCACACACTGCTGCTAAGTTTATGATTACCGAAGGGGTTGTCTGCTTGTCTGTCTTCTGCTGGAGTTGTACGGTTGAGGTCCTGGCACTATCAAGAATAGTATTAGACATGCCGAAGTCATGTTGGAGCTTGAGATTAGAAAATGACAGAATATGGGCACGTTGGATGTGGTCTGTTTGGTTACTTCCATAAATTATTCCGTGTGAGGCGTCATGAAGTATTTGGGAAGGCATCTGTGCACAGCAAGTAGGGTCTGTGGAGTATGACTAGCGCATTTTCTCCCCGGTGCATCGTAAGTACTGTGTCGTCCACATTAGCCTTTCCCTCTAGTGTCCGTCGGAGATGAGCCTGAACAGTGGATAGGTGAATAGCGGTGTTGAATTTGTGCTCGAACACCATTTCATGGACAGGCCGGAACTTCTCCTTGCCTTGGCTCTCGTCCAGGACCGTGGGTGGCATCCGTGACGGCATGATCCAAATCTGCAGAAGGAAGAAATGACAAGACAAGATTTAGTAGATGAGCATCCTGGAATTCCTAATCTAAGCAACAAGAGCAAACAAAACCCATAATGAGAAAGAGAAGGAAATGAATGAATTGAAATACTGTAGATGCTTACTGGAGAGGTAGATATGATTGTGTTGGAAGTTGGGTAGTGGATGCCAAACCTCACTTTGGATAGGACCAGCCCTCACCCATAATTCAAAATTCATATTAGAAATTAATATAATTGTGTGCTACAATTATCATTAAGGTTGTCTGAACTATTTTATTTTGCTGAACACATTGTCCTTACTCCAGTACAGTGTTTCAACAATGTGTCTTTAACATGGGCATTAGTCATGGATGTGTTGGACGTGTGTGTTACCTGTTCATGAGGAGAATATTTAGATTATATACTGGAAGATCTCTGTGTTTAGGTTGTCTTGTCGTAACTGACCTCAGTGATGTTAGTGTTTGTATATATATAATATATATACAGTATATATATATATATATACAGTATATATATATATACTGTATATTATGATTTAAGTTAATAACCATTTATATAGCCATGTCTTAAGAAAACGACAATCATTTTGATTATTCAGATTAATTTGTCCCCCCTTTTTTTAATGTTTGTCCAAGTACAGTAGGGTCCCGCATAAAACGTGTTCAGATAAAACGAGTCTCGATTAAAACGAGCGACCTAAAATATTAATATTTAATTTTCGATAAGAACGAATGTGATCACATAAAACGAGTCCGCCGCCAAAGTGGGGCAAATCCGAGGAGTTTTCATATAGAGCGCCGAAATATCGTACAAAACGTACGAAATATCATACGCTTTCATATAGAGCGCCGAAATATCGTACGCTCCTGACGGAAATTTACGCTTACAGTGAACATTGATGATATTGGGCCACCAAAATGCCGTGTTCACATAGAACGAAATCGCATAGAACGCCCTCGTTTATCGACCAATTTCTCGTTTTATGTGAGACCCTACTGTATCTGTAAGTACTGTATAATGTTATTCATATGCAGAACACCTTAAAAGTTTTGTACCATATTGAATTATTTATCTGATTCAAGAAACCTGTTATAGTCTAATTTTGTTATTTATTATTTATTGTAAAATTCTTAACTTGTGCAATTTCTATCAAAATTTCTGTTACATCATAATTATTATGTTAATAATGTTTGCATGAAGAAGAGTGTGATTTAATAGTGCTGTTAATGAATTACCTATATGCATAACATTTGTTAATAACCCTATAAAACATACTTTATATTGCACTGGCATTTTTTATATATATGTGCCAATGGAAGGAGAGAGAAACATGTTGGTATATCTACAAACTGGCTTTCACATAAATTGTCTTTGTTTCTTGTTTTGTTTAGACATTTTTTTATTGTGACTTAATGATCAGTGAATACAAATGATGTAATAAGATATTACTTTGCTTCTCTGCAGAGAAACTTCATTTCCAAATGATGTCGCATGTTATTATTATTATTCCTCTTCTACAATAACTCATATGATATTTTATGAAAGGAAAAAGATTGACATAGATTCTCATTTATCAAAATTCTCAGTTTGCGGGAGTTGACCATTGTATTATTAATTTTCAAGAATTATATTGTTTGTAACTACAGTACTGCATGCTGGTATGTTGAGTAAGTTGAGCCTTTATATATAATTCTAGCTAACCACGCCTATTTTGTTAAGGTTAGGAAGGATGTTTCATAGTCAGAGGTTAATAGATGTTTTTGAGTGGTTCACCTTATTAACCCTTAAAACTGTGTTAACTCTAACTTCCGCCAGTTTTAACAACCCGAATCGTGTCCAGTTATGGGAACTTGTTTCGTCAGGTTTGGGGAATTTACGGCAGGATGCCCGAGGTCTATTTCTTGACTGGTCGTTCACCAGATTCCTCGTAAACTTAGCTCTCTCCTAAAACTTTTGACCAAATATGTTGGGCTTTAGGATTAAGCTGATTAAAATGGCTAGAACAACTTTTAAAAGACATCATCTATTTGAAAGGGTTAAATATTCTGTGATTAGGTGCTGTTCAGTATCGGTTTATGAAACTTTGGTATCACAATGTTTGGCACTTGAAAATGTTTATATCAGAGACTAGCAATAAATTTTGAGCACCATGAAATTTAGGCACCATGATTATTCATGCTGCCAAAAATTCATGGTGCCCAAGTTGAATGTGGCCGATAATTCACAGTGCCCAAATTTGGCGGCCATGTCTCTGATACCGGAAATTCAGTGCTGAATTTTCTGGTGTCAAAGTTTCATACATTCGCTCAATATACAGGGAGAGACGTGCCATTATGTGTGTTTATTAAGTAAGTATTACTGTACGTTCTTGTTAGCGAGGATAGATTGGGTGAAGCTGGTATCACACGAGTGCTTTTTCAGCTATCAAAAATAATCTACATATCCGCCTACTATCCAATACCAATCCAAAAGATTCCAAAAACATTGCCTGAATTTTTTTTCATTGGGGATAAAAGTTCTTGTGTGGTACATTCGCGCTGATAAGTGATGTCTCGGCACCAAGTATGTTTTCATCAATAATTGGTATCAGCTATATCTAAGCTTCATTTCTTCATATCGAGTGAAATATACAAACATGTTCCTACACTTACTCACCCTATTCAACATCTGACAGACATTAATACAGCACAGAGCAAGCCAAACGTAATGACCGCTGGGACATGACTTATTAGCGCGACCGTACCTTCTTTAACCCTTTGGCTGCGGGTGACGTTCTGGAATGTTTTGGCAAGTTACAGCAATTTCCAGGCTTTAAAAGCCTGTAAAAAACGTAAAAATCGAGTGTCAGTGGGCGGGAGCGTGAGGCGCCCACCTCCGTCCCTCAGAGCAGCGAGCGGCTCACTGAGCTAGGCTTTGTCTCGCGCGGGTCTCTCTCTGTCTCTCTCAACAGTGTAGCCAAGCGAGCGAGTGCTACCAAATAGCGGGTTTCCCGCATTTTACTGGCACCGTTGCGGGTGAACCAGACCACGTACGGGGCCCATTCTGGTCTCATTTTGAAGCTATTTTCGCCTAGTTTTTGGCAGAATACAGTTAATTTAATGCAGATGCTTGATTTATCATTCAGGAGTGCCTGAATATGCCCTAAATAGCCCAAACATAGCCGCAGCCAATGGGTTAAAGGGGTATCACACAAGTATTTAATGTCAGTTTTTGATGGCCAAAAATTATCTGACGAGCACTTCTATAATTGTTTTCATTGGTATGAGAAGCTAAGCTGATGATTAATGTAGATTACAGTATTCTTATACATGTACAGTATATGTCAAAAGCTGACAAATTAGAGTTGTGGAAAAAGTTAGGGAAAAAGTACACATGAGATACCGCCTTTTATATCGTATAATTTAAAGTGTGTTTGTCATTCACGTATTGTGTATCAACCCATACCAAAACATTCTTGCCATGTTTCAGTATAATAAGTTTGTGCTATCTACTTTTATCAGTCATTCACCATTTAATTCTTTCTGGTATCAGTATAATTTTCATTTTAGAATATTTTCATTTTATTATCTACCGGTATATCTATTTGTAGATGCCTTGCTCCCCGAGGGGATGGACACAAATTAATTGCCTCCATTTTCCAAGACAATTCGTACGATTCTCTAGCTTGTTGTCGGGTTTATTATTTGTTTTATATATTTTATTTTATTTTATTTTATTATTATTTTTAACAACTGCCATGTATTCTCATTGATAGAAGCAGGTTTTAATTGGTCTGCAAGATTCAGTGGTTGACCTGGCCAGTCAGGTGACTTGTCAATGTAACCACCGAGTCGTGTAAAAAATATATCCTGGAGTGTATACAGTACTGTGCACTCAGATACCATAGTCTCTAGCCCACTCATAAGCATTCGTGGACCCCCTATTCAATTGGATAGAACTTTTTTTTCAATAAATAGTATACAGTAAAAGTCCGATAATTCGAATCTCCCGATAATCCGAATTTGTGAAAATTAGGCCAAATCCGAATTCACCTGATAATCCGAATTTCAAAAAGTCCCAAAGTCGCCTTTTTTAGGCATTAGGCCACCCAAAACCCCCTTTTTGAGGCATTAGGCCACCCAAATGACACATAATGGTACACACACATATCATATGTTCATGATATCACTTTAAAAGTTTACCATTGTCATTGTAGCCTATTATTTACTTCTAAACATTCAGATTTCTGATTAAAATAGGGGGGGGGGGGGAGGAGGTAAAGTCCAATAATCCGAAAAATCTGGTAATCCGAACTAGTCCTGGTCCACTGCAATTCAGATTAAAGGAAGTTTACTGTACTGTATTTAGTTTTGTACAGTAGTTGATGAATAGAATTATATACAGTATTCATAAATTGGTTTCCAGGTATTTAATGAGTGGGCTAGAGATTATGGGATCCGAGTGTACAGTAAGTACAGTCGTGGTCATAAATTCTGATACATTTTGAAGCCTCTATAATTTAAAGGAGCCTCCAAAATACAATTATCAGGAAAACAAAAATATGAATATTGAATTCAATCCAAGACAGCTTCGAAAATACTGTATATGTATCAGCATTAATGACCGCGACTGTAAATCCCGGTACTGTATATATTATTATTATTATTTTTTGTTGATAACACTACTGTACTTTATTTATTTAATTTTTATTTATATTTTTTTTGCTGGATAACACTTTCTGTGAACCAATAATACCTTTTTTTATACAAACCATGAGACCAAACTGCATTATAACCAAGGACCAACTATTATCTAACAAACGACCAACTATTTTGTAACTTAGGGACCAAACAATCATTTTAACACTACAGTATTTTCTAACTACAGGTATTTAGAGACCAAGTTTATTTCTAACTAAATGATAACTGTATTTACTAACTACCGATTCATATGAATTAAATGTCTTCAATTTTGTTTTATTCTAACTACCTCTAGATGAGTTTAATCAACTTGAGAAGTACCTTTCGGAGTTAGAGAGTTAATTGACTTAGTGTATAGCCCTTTGAGTCATACATGTTCTTCCTAAGCTGAATAAAGTAATCTGGCAGTAGCATTAACCCTTCAGCACAATGATTAAATGTTTTACTTATTCTGGTTGCTATTAGACGATTTTACTTAACTTATAATCTACCTTTAGGACTTATTGGGGTAAATAGTCTCTCAATAAACAATCTAGATAACATTTCTTAAACAGCATACATTTTTTTAACATTAGCCATGATAAAAGGTAAAAGACTCATTGTGTTATAGGGGTTAATATAAGAACAAAACATGATTGAAGGGGTTAAGGGGGGTCACTGGCTTATTTTATCTTTCTCTCCTTTTCTCTCTTTCCCTGGCTTGTATCCATTCGGCCCCATTCAGCCAACTGTTTTAAGACATATATCCCCATCCAGGTGTCGATTTCTTTCTGGCGAGGAGTAGCGAGCCAGCATTGTATGGAGAAATCCGGCTTCTCCGGAGACATTTTTCTATCAAAAAATGTACAAATTTAGTTTGCTGTCAAAACAAAAATATATATATGCTGGCTCGCTACCGCTCGCCAGGAAAATATTGACACCTAGACGGAGGTAAACGTCTTAAAACAGTAGGCTGAATGGGGCCGAATGGATACAAGCCAAAGAGAGAGGGAGAGAAAGAGTAAAAAAGTGTGGTGAGCTCTCTTAAGCCTAGGGTACCTGTATAAGAAGGTAGTGTCAACTTGACTTGTGGACGTCATTTTGGCTCTACCTACCGTTTTACCCCATAGCGTACCATTATTTTTACACTACATTTTTCAGTTTATATCTATCTATCTATCTATCTATTTACTCAGGCCCAATCCCCACTTTTCCCATTTTTTTTTTTTTTTTAAAAGCATGTACTGTATACCTTATATTATTCTATCTATACCTCCTTCGCCATCCATCATTCTATGTCCTATCGAAGCACTTGCGATCCCGGCTGCCATATTGTTTCTGACTCTCGGGACCCCCTATGTCGCCACTGTCTATTAATAGGCACTTTAGTTAAGGGGGCCCACCTCGCTTTTTTTTTTCTCTTTCTCCCTCTCTCTTTGGCTTGTATCCATTCGGCCCCATTCAGCCTACTGTTTTAAGACGTTTACCCCCATCCAGGTGTCAATATTTTCCTGGCGATCGGTAGAGAGCCAGCATATATATATTTTTGTTTTGACAGCAAGCTAAATTTTTAAATTTTTCGATAGAAAAATTTCTCCGGCGAAGCCGGATTTCTCCATGCAATGGTGGCTCGCTTTCGCTCGCCAGGAAGAAATCGACACCTGGATGGGGATAAACGTCTTAAAACAGTTGGCTGAATGGGGTCGAATGTATACAAGCCAGAGAAAGAGAGAAAAGGAGAGAATGAGAAAAAAGCAGGTGACCCCCCTTAAGCCTATCTGTTTTCATGTGTTAGTCAACTTTAGAGATAGACTACTGCCTGGAAATGGGCGAGCTCACATGCAGCTAATGTCTTTTGTGTGATTTGTGTGATTAATAGCTAGTTATGGGCATTAGAGGACACTTCAAAATTCTTGCCAGGGTCTATCAATGTTATTACAATTGCTTACTGTTTATACCTGTTGATCTTGGAGGACATCACTGAGCAAAATTTAGCTTTTGAATGAGGTCAACTGGAGTCTGTCCCACATTTTAAGCCTGCCTCTTACCACACGACTCAAACACAAGATCCGCTGGTGTGAACTCGTCCATTGACTATGTGAGGTTTACATTTATGGCTGGGATTACATTACAACTGGCAAAAAGTTAGTGATATATTATAATAAATGATGTGTACAATTTTTGTCTTGGAGTGTATGGACTTTAGCTATACTGTACTGTACACCAAGTTGCTCACAAACTAAGGCCCAAACTTTCCAAGCTGGTAACCGAACTTTAGAATCCAAGAGCCAGACTCCACAAACTACTAGTTGGTCACAAACTACTAGTTGGTCACAAACTAGATATATATGTTAATTAATCACAACTAGAAATTAAGAATATTCGAGGCGACAGTACACATACAGGGTGTCCCAAAGTAAGTGTGCCAAACTTCAGGATATAATTAAATAGATTACTCTAAGCTTAAACTGTTATATAACAAATATTCTATATCTCAACCATCAAAGAGATATTGAAGGTTTTATGTAGTTTTCACCCCTGCACTACTGTAATAGATTCTTTCATGTCATACAGTTTCCAGTCCTTTTCCATATCCCCCATCCTCCGATTCTTACGCCGCCTTAACGTCCTGACTGAGATTTAGACTAATCCTTTGGGCCAGCCTTATGAGAGTTTTCTTTCAAAACTCAGCGGTCTGGTTAAACTAATTGAGGAAAAAACAAAACAAAAAAAACATACAGTTTCCGACAAGTCCAATATGAGGTAGAATGCGTCTTAATAATTTTGTAACATACAAAATTACATTTGTATTATAATATGGTAAAATATAAACATCTAGGTGAGGGTGGGATGGACCCTTTGACATCTGGACAAGCCTTTTGGGGAAATACGTGGGAAAATACCCTTTTCAACATGCAACGGTCGAGATTTCTAATTTTTCTTCTAGAACATTTTATGCTTAGAATGATTTTCATAACTTAAGGGGAGATGGGCCCATTTTTTGGTATGTTATTTCAATTATTCCTTTATTTCTTAGTTTTCTCGCTAAACCTCCATCAAGCTTAAAAAAACACCCCCTAGACCCCTCTGCAAGATAAATTCGTACATTTTTCAGTAGAAAAATATACCGGCCAAAGGCCGGTTCCTCTTAAAATTTCAGGCTCGCTGTCGCTCGCCAGGAAAAAATTGACACTTAAATGGCATGAAAGTTCTTAGAATTGACAACAAAATGGGACGAAAGGTGTTAAAGGTGGGGGCTCATGGGTTGAGATAAACATGGAATGATAATCGCCAAGCTGTACATAATTATCTTGCAAAATGCAATGGCACTGAAATAATTATTAACAATGGTATAAAGGATGTTGTGGATCGTCTATACCGGGCCTGTGACGTCATAGTGACGTCACACCAGTATCCTTAGCCTACACTGGATGGTGGACTTACACTCTTGTGACGTCACAGGCCCGGTATAGACGATCCACAAAATCCTTTATACCATTGTTAATAATTATTTCAGTGCCATTGCATTTTGCAAGATAATTATGTACAGCTTGGCGATTATCATTCCATGTTTATCTCAACCCATGAGCCCCCACCTTTAAAAATCGCCTAACTAATGGGGCCGCAGGTCTTATAATCTCAAAACAAATGGGGCCTAACATGAGGGAGAAAGGGGACCAGAAAAACGGCCCATCTCCCCTTAATCTCAAATTTTGGCACCTATTTTGGGGCACCCTGGGTATGGGAATAGTGTTTTCGGCTCCCTACACTCCTCCATTGATTCTATAGTCTATATCTATATCTATGTATCTATCTATCTATCTATATGATCAGGCCCAATCCCCACTTTTCCTATTATTTTTTTTCTTTTTGAGTGGGGGGTGGGGGGGGGAGGCCGACTCAAGACAGCAAGAATAGGCTAGAAATCGTGACCCCTAACCTGTATTTCTATAAGGGCTAGAACAAATGGTATGTAAATTTCCACACCTATTGTGCTGGTTCTACCATTTGGAAAGCATCCTTCCAAATGGTTGAAATATTAGCTTGATTACTCCTTAGTCATTTTTGAGTTATAAAGGTTAGTGATCCAAATGGTTGAAAATATTAGCTTGATTACTCCTTAGTCATTTTTGAGTTATAAAGGTTAAGTGATCCAAATGGTTGAAAATATTAGCTTGATTACTCTTTAGTTATTTTTGAGTTATAAAGGTTAAGTGATCCAAATGGTTGAAAATATTAGCTTGATTACTCCTTAGTCATTTTTGAGTTATAAAGGTTAAGTGATCCAAATGGTTGAAAATATTAGCTTGATTACTCCTTAGTCATTTTTGAGTTATAAAGGTTAAGTGATCCAAATGGTTGAAAATATTAGCTTGATTACTCTTTAGTTATTTTTGAGTTATAGATGGTTAGTGATTCAAGATTTTTTGCCTAATTATAATGAATAGATTATACTGGTATAGGTAGCGCCAACGAACTTGACAATAATCTTGACCCCTTAACTTCTCATAACTCAAAATTAATGAAAGCAACCGAGCTTAAATTTCTATCATTTGTGAAGAGCCCACCAGGAAATCGGTGTGGATATTTACAGCCAGTTTGATCTAGGCCCTTTTAAGTTATGAGAAGTTAAGGGGTCAAGATTATTGTCAAGTTCGTTGGTGCTACCTATAGCAAAACGGTGCTTGAAACTGGCTTCCACATTACTACTGCATTGGTAATAATTGGTTTAAGGGGAGGCAGTTGGTTTAGCATATGTTTAGCATATTAGTTTTGAGGTTTTAAGACAGTTTGGCGATTTTCAGACCTTTTGCCCCATTTCTTTGCCAATATTAAGACTGTTCGTGACATTTAGGTGTCGATTTTTTCCTGGCGAGCGAAAGCGAGCCTGTATTTGAAGAGGAATCGGCCTTCGGCCGGGACATTTTTCTGCCGAAAAATTTACAAATTCATATCTTGTGGGTGTTTTTTAAGTTTAATAGAGGTTTAGAGAGCAAACTAAACCCCCTCCTTAAACCATTGAGCCCAACCAGTAAATTATGCTGCACAAAACAGTCTGAGCTCCCTTAAATAGATGATAGGAATAAGTAAGTAAAGGTGAAATTATACAATGCAATATATAAACAAAGTTTCATACTGTATTCTTTAGAAATGAAGAGGAAGGTTAAGAATGTGATAGTATTTTATTTCTTGTCCATCAAAATCTATGCAAATACTGTATATTATTTCTTGTCCATCAAAATATATTGTTCTTTGTGATCGATTTCCAGATTTTAATTCATATTAGTTTTCACCAACCCACCAATTAATTTACAAATAAACCTAACTAATGAAATCAATGAAAGTAATGAATACATGTGGTACTCCAAGGACTTGAACCTAGGATACTTACACCGAAATTCCGCACACTAAGCATTACGCTATCAAGACAGTTAAAGGTTTATGCACAAGCCTACAATATATTATGCATTCTCGAATACTGCATATTAATCTAAGCATGTATAGTCGCGCTAATAAGTGATGTCTCGGCACTAAGTATGTTTTGATCAATAATTGGTATCAGCAATATCTACAGTAAGCATAATTTCTTCATATCGAGTAAAATATACAAACATGTTCCTACACTTCCTCACCCTATTCAACATCTGACAGACATTAATACAGCACAGAGCGAGCCAAACGTAATGACAGCTGGGACATGACTTATTAGCGCGATCGTACATACCCGCACTGCACTATGGTAACCTAATGTTTATGAATATTGTATATGGTCTAATCACGATAATTAATCCAAAAACCTTGACGAATAATCTCCATGATTTAAAAGAGGAAAAGAGTAATCTATCATTTATCTACTATTTAGGAAGAGTCAGCCAGGGAATAGGTGTGGACATTTACAGCCCATTTGATCTAGCCCTTTTAGACTTATAGAGGTTAATAGTCAAGAGTTATGGCCTAATTACAAAGAGATAAGGAAAGGGATTAATTTTAGAAACTCGATAACAAACCTGAAATGCCTGCCAAACACAGTAAACTAAATAATAACAACTTAAATATTAGCCAAACCAAGATAACTAAATAAATTAACATAAAGCACATAAACAGCACAAAGATCCATGGAGGGCAGAAAAGTCAGATAGATGCTAGTAATCCGTCTCACCTTAACCCTTTCTTTATTCTGTGCCATGACACATTACTTAATTTTATTCTGGCTATTATTTTGCATTTTTTACCACCATGCACTCCCTGCTCAAGAACTGGGCTAGGGTGGGTACCTTGATGTTTCAGAAACTTAGTGGATAGTTGCCACAGATTGCTAGATCACCACAGCACTGGTGTCTGCCAATAATGTTCACTGTCTGTCCTGAGCTTCGAACCCTCGACCTTTCGGTTTGCAGGCGAGTGATTTACCATCCGTGTTATGGCCTGTGGCCGTAGACAATTTAATGCAATTTAGGAAGGGTCCATAGGAATGAAAGGGGGTGTTGATATAAGTTTTACCTCTTCAATGTCCCAGAGGTGCTTCTAAAGCTACTGAGTACTGTTATTTTTATTAAAGACTATTTGTTAACAGCCTACGAGGCAATAGCCTTTGTAAAGCTAGAGCCTAATCTAAGTACAGTACATCTTTCTGAATATGTTCTTAATGAAGCACCTATATTATAGTGTCGCTAGAGCATTGTATTTTAAGGTCTTTGTGTTGTGATTCTGTTGCCAGTGCAGTATTGTTATCCTAATGTAAAGGTGCATTAAGATGTGATAATGTTTCCCTTATAGATTATCTCTCAAAATAAACTTAGCACTATATCATAGTATTCTTATACAGTTCTTTCCCTATGTAGCGTTGTTAACCATAATTGGTGGCGGGTGCCCAACCCCGAAAGGGGTTGAAATTGGGAAGCCATCCCCTTGCCAAACGCGGCTTTCTAGGGCCTTTCATAGCTGATGCTGAGCGTTATTGGCAGACGCCAGTGCTGTGGTGATCTAGCATTCTTAGGCAACTGTCCACTAAGTCCCTGAAACATTAAGGTACCCACCCTAGCCCAGCTCTTGAAGTCATAGGATGAGGGAAAGATGGATTCAGGGAGAGAGTTCCTGATCTCAGCTTTTGAATAGAAGAAAGATTGGGGATATTGTTTCACTCTTGGGTTGGAGAGTTGCAGAGTAGGGGTGGGATTGTTTTGCAAGACGGGTGCGATGTGCTCTTTGTAGAGGAGGTAGTATACACTTGGCCCGGTAGCGTAAGTGGTAGCCTGATCGACTCACAATCGAGAGGTCCGGGGTTCGAATCCTAGGCCGGGTGGGGACAATTTGGTCTTGTCTCCTTTCACGTGGTAGCCTCAGTTCACCTAGCTGTAAATAGGTACCGTACGTAATTCGAGAAGTTGTGACCTCGCTGCCCGGGTGTGTGGTGTGTGAAAAGGTCTCGGCCTTACCCGATGATCGATCAATACAGTAACCCCTCGCCATCTCGGACCTCTAAATGTCGGAAACCCGTACTAGCCGGATTGGCAACGGCCTCCCGGACACGTACTTCCGTTTTTCGGACATTTCCGTCATCGTTCCGACAGACGTTGTCGGACGTTATATAAGTATTCGGAAACAAAGGGCAAATGTCCGTCATAACCGTCAAATGTACGTCCTCTGATATCTCTTATATTTCCGAAATGTGTCGTAACGGTGTCCGACAGACGGATGACGTGTCGAATGACGCGCTCACGTCACCGAACAATAAGGGTGAATATCTGACAAACAGAAGGGACGTCCGACTCCATCTTACATCCAGGGCGCAAGCGCCCCTCTCGGACCGAGCGTGGGAGGCTGGGAGGCTGGAAGCGTCAGTCCGCACCAAGCTCCGTTGTGTTACACATCGATACGTGCCATTATTTAGTTCACCATGCCTCCCAAGGATACGCCTAAGCGTAAGGTGACTTCTATATCACTCGAAACTAAACTTCAGATGTTGAAGGATCTGGACAGTGGGATGAAAGTGAAGCAACTCCAGGAGAAGTACAACTTAGGTCGATCGACAATCTACGACTTCATCCGGGACAAGGAGAAAGTCCGGCAGCATTGCGCAGCTGTGCTTCACGGTCCTTCTACCGCCAAGATCTTTCGCAAGGCTAAGCTAGCATATCAAGACATCGACGATGCAGTTTTGAAGTGGTACAGACAACATCGTGCTGAGGGCGTACCAGTGAGAGGCATCGAGATACAGCATGCAGCAGAACGTTTCGGACAGCACCTGCATCACCCAAACTTCAAGGTGAGTGAGGGGTGGTTGTGGAGGTTCCGCAACCGCCATGGCCTCACCAACAGAACCATTTGTAGTGAAATTTTGAGGGCAGATATTTCGGCCATAGAACCTTTCACTGAACGCTTCCAAGCCCTTATAACCGAGGAACACCTTCAACATTGGCAACTGTATAACGGCGACGAGACTGGCTTGTATTGGCGTTCTCTGCCCTCCAACACACACGCATACCGTGAACTCACGTCCACACCTGGCCACAACAGTTTGAAGGACCGCATATATATCTGTTATATCTGCGGTCCTTCAAACTTTTGTGGCCAGGTGTGGACGTGAGTTCACGGTATGCGTGTGTGTTGGAGGGCAGAGAACGCCAATACAAGCCAGTCTCGTCGCCGTTATACAGTTGCCAATATTGAAGGTGTATCAGTGCTTTGTTGTGCCAATCCCGACGCAAGCCACCGTGTGACCCCTACAATCGTCAGAAACTCGCAGAAGCCTAGAGTGATTAACCTGACAAGCGCGATATAGACCTAGGGGCTAGGGTAGTTATTTGTGTATTTCTAGCCTTGGATTCTGACAGAATTCGTTATATTTACAATATAGAGCATTATTTGTTTTCGGTATGCTTTTATTTTACATATATGATGTATATATGAACCTTCAAGAGTGCTAAAATAAGTGGGAAAAGCATTTGGGTGGTGAAAAACGAAGATATTGGCCACCCGGTCATAATCTCAGGCGAGAGAGAGCCACAGGCAACCCTCCTCTCTCGCTGTCTGTGAGGTAACTGAGACGAGCGGGGCGGTGTGGGCCGGTGTCTGGGTGTTACATAACGATCTTTTCTGCAACCCACTTGTGCTACATTATCGCGGGAGAGAAAAATAACCGATAAATGATGATAATAAGAGGAAAAATAGGTGATAATTGAGGAGGGAAGGGAGGGGGGAATAAGGTGGGGAAGGAGGGGGGGGGGTGGGTGAGATTTACATGGATGAGTACTGGAGGGGAATTATCTCACCTAGAGACAAATTCCTTTGTTTTGATAGGCCCTTTTTTTTTTTGGAAGGCTTTTTTTATGGTCTTGCTTCCGTGAGGCCTATCGCGTTCCCTATAGGAAGCCTTCCGTGAGGCCTATCGCGCTTGCCGGGTTAAGGACCTCATCGTCAACAATCAACTCCCTGTCGACTACTATGGGTCAAACAAAGCTTGGTTCAACCAGCTAATCACTGAGGATTTCTTTCATAAGAGATTTGTACCTGATGTTCGGTCATTCCAAAATCGTGTGTATGGCATACCTTATGACGAAGCTGTTGCCATCTTATTGTTGGACAACGCACCTGCCCACCCATGTACAGTAACATCTCGATTTTCCGGCATTCGGACATCCGGGACCGTCAATCAACCAGAGATTTTGGTAATTTATTAATATCCGGAATTTCTCGACCTAACGGCATATTTTCATCATGATAAATAATAAATAAATATAATATTTGGAAAAAACTATTTAAAATGCAACAACAACAACAGCTGAGGCCAGGGGGGATACATACGTACGTCTCGATCTTCAACTTCTACTTATAAATTGGTGAGTAGAGAACATTACTATGCAAATGGTATAGTAATGCGTGTTTGTTTAACCCTTAACCAACGGCGCACGACATCTGTCGAGTTAAATAAATTTGGACTATGTGGCGGTGCACCACATATGTCGAGTGCCATTTTCAGCACGTAATGTTGCTGAGAGAGAGAGCTGAGTGGTGGGACGAGCGTAGTAACCTTATGACCGCTCCCCACGACCACCGTGGACGTACTGAACTGTATACCACCTTCCTCCCCCTTCTCTCACTCGCTACACAGGGAATTATGTACGGAAATTACCTTATTTTAGTTTTTTTGCACTCGTGTTGCACGATCGTTGCAAGAGAACCAGTGGTCGTACAAGGATTACGGATTACTGATATTTACTATAGGATGTAAGGTATCTTAAAATAACCCCCTAGAAATACTTTCTCTAAAGTATCTATTTCTTTATCCTCCCCATTTCCCCAGCTAACCTAATCCCACAAGGACTCCAATGGAAATACGCCTGACGGCCTTATTGGGCTATCCTTAGTTGGAATTATGCAAGGCTGGTACATGTCATATTTATAACAAACTATGTGGTACCAACTCTGTAAATTGCTAACTGAATAAATATTATTATTATTATTATTATTATTATTATTAAGGCTGATAATCAATATTAATAGTCATTAGGAGGTATTTTGGGTTTTTTTGGGGCATTTTTAAGAGTAACATTCAACCAACCGGACTTTTAAATTTTCCGAAGGTTTAAAATCCCCCTGAGTGCCGGAAAATCGAGGTGTTACTGTACCACAAAACTGGAGAGTGCCAACGGTAAAATCAAGACCATGTTCCTGCCTCCTAATACCACAAGTGTTATTCAGCCCATGGACCAAGGAATAATTGAAGCTTGCAAAAGGCGTTACAAGAGGAAGTTCCTGAAGCAGTGCCTTGTCATCATTGAAGATGGGATGGACGATGAAGGTTATGTGGATACTTGCGGGAAGAAATCTCTACAAAACCTGAAGCAGTACACATTGTTACGTACTTATAGGCTCTGACTGTGCAGGGATATTCACCAAACCTCCACACCTGCTTCACTCTGCTCGAACATATTCTATCAAGTGCTTCTGACACCCCGAGCTGGCAACCCGCGGGATCGGAGCCTTGAATGACGCACACGTGTCTGCTTCATTGCTTCGGTTCCATTTGGGTTGCTACGTTTCGGGGTGTCAAAGATTATATAATTTTAAGATAGTTGTTAATTCTGCTTATACTCACCAGGAGAGGACAGTTTCCTTTCCTGGTGATTAGTCCCCTACAAGTCGATGACGGTCTTTCATTTTTCTATTAAAGTCAGTGCTCACTTGGTCTTCACTGGTTCCGCATCGCTCTGGATTTAGCGGTGGCTTACTCACACGTCTGACTACAGGGGATATTAGTGACTATAGTTTTTTATATTTGTTTCTATTTTTGTGTATTATTATTTTTCACTTATTTATTTCACCTTAAATATTTGCCATCATTAAGTTTTGCAGAGTCTGGTAAATGAGTTTGGAACAGTGTGCGAAAAACGGAATTTGAAGGTAAATGCGGGGAAGAGCAAGGTTATGGTCTTCGAAAGGGGTGAAGTCACAGAGTGTGAGGTGAAGCTGAACGGTCAGGCTATGGAGATCGTCAACTCTTTTAAGTATCTGGGCAGTGTGTTGAGTAAAGATGGGACTATGGATGAAGAAGTGCGGGAGAGGGTACAACAGGGGAAGAGGGTTGTAGGAACGCTGAAAGCAGAAACAAGAAATAGGGTGGTCAGTACGGAAATGAAGAAGTCCTTGCATGACAGTGTGGTAATCCTGACACTGACTTACGGAAGTGAAGCATGGATGTTGGTTGAGAGACTCGGACCAAGAGTGAGAGCAGTGGAAATTAATTACTTACGAAGTGCGTGCGGAGTTACATGGAGGGATAGACAGACTAATGAGGAAGTAAGAAGGAGGTGTGGTGTGGAGGTAGATGTGCTGGAAAGTGTGAAAAGGAATAACTTGAGATGGTTCGGCCATATGGAACGTATGGAAAGCGAAAGAATGACTAAGAGGGTGTACGAGAGCGAGGTGGAGGGACAGAGAGGGAGAGGTAGACTGAAAGAGAGGTGGAAGGATGGAGTGAGGAAGTATATGAACGAAGGCGGTGCTGGTTGGGGGGAGGGGTGTCGACTGACTGGGGACAGAGGTGCATGGGGCCGGTTCGTTCGTGGCCACCCCTTCGGGGATCGCGGCGTCAGGCAATAGATAGATAGATAGATAGAAGTTTTCTTGTTTTTCTTGTTTATTTTTGTTTTAAGATAATCAATATATACGTTACTTTGAAGTATAAACACATTTTATTATAATAAGAAAATTATTTTTGTCTTTGAGTAAATCCTTTATTATTAGGGGTTCAAATATTATGATTGGAAGAGTATTAACAGTGTGCTAATACAAAGGCTAGTTTAATCCTTCAGTGAATAATAAGATATTTTAAAAAGCAAATAAAATACTTTGAGTTGTTACAAGTGTTACAGTCTAATTGTTCATATTGTTGTCTCCTCCAGCTAAGCTCTTTATGTGCAGATTGGACTGATTATCCGTTTCACAGAACGGTATTTATTAAATAAGCACTTATATCCTCCTTAACATTTATAAACTAATTAACGGGTTTATCTAACATCACTGAAAGTCCTAGTTGTATTCAGTCTTTTTGTAGCGCTTAAAGTATCCCTCTAGGCATTCACAGGGCCAAGTCTTTAACTAGTCACTTCACTAGAAGTTGTCCAATACTTTGAGTTGTTACAACATTGAAAGACTGTATTTACAATTGGGCAGAGGCGTGGCGTGAAGTGTCTTTCAACACACTGAGAAATGGGTGGACCAAGGTTTTGAATAGGCCCATAGGCCAGTCAAAATTTAGGCACTTGACAGGTGTTTCTCGAATTTCGATTTTTTTAGTGTATATTTGGATTCGGCACGTCGTTGCGATTCCAACGGTATATACTGTATATTGATTTTTGTATTTTGGGATTTTTTGTTGTCCCAATAAGCTTGTTTTAGGTTAGGTTAGGTTACTTTTCCGTGAGGTTAGGTTAGGTTAAGTTACTTTTCTGTGAGGTTAGGTTAGGTTAGGTTACTTTTTCGTGAGGTATATATATATATTTAATATACAGTATATATTATATATATTTAAAATATATATTAGCCAATATATATTATATATAATATAGATATATATAATTATAATATAAATATATATAATATACATATTAAATATAATTATATAATATATATATTATATATATATAATATATAATACATAATTATTATATTAAATATATATAATTATATATTATATATAAGTCTAGGGTAAAGTAAACCCAGATTTCAGTGGTAGTAATTTATATTAAAAGTCAAATAGTTTTTAATTAGTCTCCCTATTGTAAGTTTTTGAAATGTGGGTATACTTTACCCTAGACTTATGATTACACTAATTTAATTGTTAACCCGGGAACTGCGGGGAGACTTAAGAGTTCCCCCGGCGGACTGCGGGGAGACTCTTATGAGTGAGTGAAAAAAAAAATCAACTTTTGACAGATTTTTTTTTTTTTTTTTTTTTTGGCCCCTGGGCCATGCAAAATCTCAGTCCTCTACCTCCCCTCCTTCCCCACTTTCCTCCTCTCCTTCAGTTATCACCTATTTTCCCTGTTATTCCCTTATTCTGAGGTATATTTTCGTGCTAACATTAGCGAGTTGCAAGCAGGGTGTTGTCATCACTGATGGCAAGCGAGTGCAAGAGAGAGAGAGAGAGTATCGATCGACTGTGTCTCAGTGGCCTTGGGGGAAATTGGCGGGAAAGCAGCTTGCCTCACCCATACATTATACAACTCGCGGGCTATATCTCCGATTTTGACCATCCAAACGCTGTTTTCACTCGTTTTATTGTTGTTTCAGGTTAATACCTTTATAATCAACCCATAATAGGCACATATGGATAAGTATTAATGCTATTAATGGCACAATGAATATTTTAGTGACGGAAACACCTCAAATACGTCAGCACAGGGGGACGTTTCCAATTACCCCCATGCGCACTTCAGAGGTTAAGAACTTTAAAATTATAATAAGCTCCCATTTCTACAAAAATGAATATATTTAAAACCGGATTGCGCCATTGGATTCAGCGCGTCCTGAGGAATCCAAACATATCCCCACATGTCCAAATCTATTTTTTCCAAAAAAGTTGTTCTATTTTAACTTGTGACCATATCGTTGGAATCCTCTCTAAGCGGAGAGTTCCCAAAAATTAATTCCGGTGATTCAGACCTATTATAACCCCACAAAACAAAAACAAGTTTTGGAAAATCTTAAAACGGCTCTCAAGGCCGCAAAAATGGATGGAATCTGTGGTAGTAAAAAGGGTTAAGAGAGATACTTCTAACCTAATAATTGCTGAAGGCCCTTTTTTAAACTGCAAAATATCGTCTATTAGCAGCCAGAATAAAGTTAAAATGACGTTACCGGTACAGAAAGGGTTAATATACTCTAGTCTACAGGTCGAGTTGTCCAGGAACCCATTCAAGTATCCCGCCTCACATTAGCAGTGTTGCCAATTTAGCTTACTAGTATATAGCTAGTTCCTTCAATCTAGCGCAATTATTGACTATCGTAGCCGTATTCTAGCGATATGAGTGATATGACTAATGTAGATATTCATGCATTTATTAAGCGATATTTCTGAATGATTTATTATCTATTCTAACTATTTTTGAGGGCTAATCTAGCATGATTTTGTGATATTTGTAAACTTGGTAACCCTGCACTTGAGTCAGTTTTTTTTATTCATGCGGTCCTTTTAAATATGGCGGGTTTGTTTACGTTTTGCTATTGTGTTCTTGTCTATTTAAATCTCCCATTATCGACATTCGTGGACATCTGTGAGATTTCCCAGCCTCCCACAAACTTAATCAAATATTCGATAAGTGACCATTATGGTTTAGAGACGTGACAATTAATATAAACAAAGGATAGCCTATAGGCCTAGGCCTCGAACTAGGCTAGCCTATGTGTGGACAATTTGATGTGGTCTGTGAGCCAAAATTTATGTTTGAGGCTTTACTTTGCATGGATTCATATGGTAAGATATAGACCTAGCCTAATAACTTATCCAAGTACTTTATGCCAGTAATTTCGGTGTTAGATATATATATATATAAATAAGGTTAGAATGTCAAATGTACAAACAATAGCCTTGTCTTTTTTTAGGTCAATATACAGGAGGCGCTACAATATTGGTAAAAAATTAAGCTCAATAGCATGTGATTAAGCGATTTTTCTCCAAATTGTTGATGTAGGTGTCATTCCCGGGAAACTAACATAATACATATTATATGGATATTTACGTTTTAAGGGTTTGTTTACACTTCTTCTTTTTCGTCTTCATCTGGGAGACTTCTTTTGCGTGACTGTCAGTCAACAACTGAGACATCTGGTGGCGAATGCAATGAACTATACTGGTGGCGTCGTGGCCAAAGTTATCACCATAGAGTAAGAATACCTAAGAGGGGTCTTGGAAAATCAGCCATGTTAATAGTAGTTGGCCATTATTTACAGATTTGGCTGGAACCCTGCAATAGATGGCGGTAGCGCATAGCTCCTCCCTATCGCGGGAAAATACTTCTGTCGTCTGTTTATTGACAGTTCCTCTTCCTTGCTGCAATGGTGTACACGTGTCTCGTGTAGAGTCTATAGAAACTCATGTAACTTGTTTGCTATCACCATATCAGCCATAGTCATTATGAATACAATGATTTAAGAGTACACTGATATGCAAAAGCACTCCAAAGTATTGCCTACACTGAAATGTGAACAATACTCCATTAACCCCTTCTGTACCGTCGTCGTATGTTATATTTTATTCTAGCAATATGTAGACGATTTTATACAGCTTAGAAAGGATCTGTGGTAGTTAAAAGGGTTGATTGAGATAGTTCGAAGCCTTATAATTGCTAAAGATCCTTCCTAAAGTGAATACAATCGATTAGTAGGAGCCACAATAAAAACAAAAGACGTCGTCAGTATAGAAGGGGTTAATTACATAGCTTACCCAGCTGAACCAAGCCTCCGTGATTATGTAAGGAGGCTGTGGTTGACCTTGAGAATAAGGATATGGTTTGCAATGGATCATGAAGGCTGTTGATGATTATTTGATATTGACTTTGTAAATTGATTAACAATGAATGTAGCCTATATGAAAAACTAATCTCAATTGAAGACAAGTATTTACATTGTAATATAAGTTACTGACTTGGAAGTACACAGCCACACTCAAACTTTGGTCAAACATAAATAATATATATATATATATATATATATATATATATATATATATATATATATATATATATCGTATATACAGTATACTGTATATATATATATATACATAGAGATGGAGAGAGAGAGAGAGAGAAGTAGTGTACTGGTACATATAATTAAAAACAAAAACAGAATGGAGGGTACATCCGTAGATTTATTCACGTTGAGTAGTTCTGGAACCCTACTATAGATGGCGCTGAAAAAAAATGTCGAAAAAGGGTAACTGGCAACGTTTAGAGGCACCTTTTTATTAATAGAATGCATAGGAAGATACCTATCTCCTATACACAATCTCTGGTTATCACCCTACCTAATTCATGCCAAGAGTACTCGAGTTCACTGACACGTGATGTCTATCGACCAATCAGGTGATGCCATGATTTGGAAAACAGGTGGCCCAGGATATAAGCTGTCAGTTTGACTCTGGCCAGATTGTGTAGAGGGTGTGAGCCGATCAAAGCTTTTTCCACCGTCATTAAAAACACTGAGGCTGCTTAAGACCTTTTCGCCTTCCAATAAGTGTAAACTGTCCAAAGTGCAATAACCAGTGTTCCAAATACAGCTGACGAGGACAGCTGGTTTTGAAATGCACATACACTTGTTTTACATGGAAAAATTCGAAACAAAAATCCACCAGCTGTTGACCAAGATGAGTGGTGATCGAGGCCAGCCAGGCAGCCCAGTACCTCCTCTGTTCATTAAGGTTAGATGGTTGGTTGGGACAACAAAGGAGCCGGACCACAGCTAGCTAGGGAATCTTAATGGGTCATCGCAAAGTATCATAAAGTAAAAGATTTGTTCGCATTAGGATTAAACTGGCATGCAAGGGCTAGTTGGTTATACTGATGTTTTGGACCGAGTTAGACCGACAGTTAGCCCATCGATCTTTTTAGGCCTAATAGGTCCGGTAGAGCATAGGCTATACATCATTGCTATATATGTCATTAAGAGCTGAAATGTATTATAAGGGAGAACAAAAATAAAATAAAATACATAGGCTAGGCCTACTGTAAAACAACAAGTTTTTCAGCCAGTACCCAACCAGTGGGGGTGTGGGGGCGGCAGCCCCCACCAATAATACTAGGTTAGGTTAGGTAAGGTTGTTAGGTTAGGCTAATGTTAACCCCATTCTTACTAGGTTAGGTTAGGCTAATGTTAACCCCATTCTTACTAGGTTAGGTTAGGCTAATGTTAACCCCATTCGGATTTTTTTTATTTTAATAGGCTACCACAAATTTTCAGTGTTTTTTTATAAAAAATTGTTCATTTGCATCAATATATAGTGTTTGTAATTAATTAGAAATCTCGGGAAAATCTATTTTCCCCATTAGGCGGCGCCTATTGATTGATGTGGAGACCCCCCCGATAGTGATTTGAAAAGACATTAGCCTAACCTAACAACCTTACCTAACCTAATCTAGTATTATGGGTGGGGGCTGATGCCCCCACACCCCCGCTGGTTGAGTACTAATCCCTTAGTAAAAAAAAAAAAAAAAAAAATGGCTGTCGATTATACGAAGGTGAAAGAAAAGTCGATGAAGTCTACGGTGTTTACTCTGCAATCTTCAGCTTTGATTGTACATTGATAACGGGAAAGTACCGTATTGACAACCTTGTTACGAAAATTAAATTTTAGTAGCCTAGCATACTTTTATATTAGGTTTTTCCGAGGGTTTAACACATTTTCATATGATCTTTAGAGCTGTCGATAACTGGAAGTACCGTATTGACAACCTTGTTACGAAAAATAAATGTTAGTACCATACTTTTTTATTAGGTTTTGCCGAGGGTTAGGCCTAAAACAAATTTTCTTATGATCTTTAGAGCATATAGATTCAATATTTATCTTCAAATATATCAATAAAATTTGTGGTATTAAAATAACATTGAACCCCCCATTCTTACTAGGTTAGGTAAGGTTGTTAGGTTAGGCTAATGTTAACCCCATTCTTACTAGGTTAGGTTAGGTAAGGTTGTTAGGTTAGGCTAATGTTAACCCCATTCTTATTAGGTTAGGTAAGGTTGTTAGGTTAGGCTAATGTTAACCCCATTCTTACTTCGTTAGGTTAGGGTAATGTTAACCTTATGAAAACCCAAACAAAGATTTTATTAGGGTTACTGTGTAATTTTAACATGAACATTAGTAAAATCCGAGCCAAGTTTCGTCAAAACTTGGCTCGTGTTTTCGAAATGTCGGGTTATATGGGTATGGAAATTTACAAAACCCGAGCCAACATGTTAATAAGGTTACTGTGTTATTTTAATTTTTAAATTAGTTAAATCCGAGCCAAGTTTCGTCAAAACTTGGCTCGGGTTTTCAAAAAGTCAGGTTTTATGGGTCTGGAAATTGACAAAACCCGAGCCAATAATTTACCAAGGTTACTGTTTTTTTTTTTCATTTTTACATTTGTTAAATCCGAGCCAAGTTTCGTCAAAACTTGGCTCGGGTTTTCAAAAAGTCGGGTTTCATGGGTCTGGAAATTGACAAAACCCGAGCCAATATTTTACCAAGGTTACTGTGTTTTTTCATTTTTACATTTGTTAAATCCGAGCCAAGTTTCGTCAAAACTTGGCTCGGCTCCTGTATATTAACCTTTTTTTATTTAGGCTAGGCTAGCCTATGTATTTTTTATTTTTTTTGAAGAGTAAGGGATGAGGGAACTTGGCCTTTTTTTACTCTACCAAAGGCTTATTTTCATAGGCAGAGTTCAGTGAGTCTAAATGAGAAGAGATTAGCCACAGACCTATTTTACTGTCAGGCGAAACAGAGGCAAGGGGTGTGAGGAGAATGCCCAGAACATCTCCACCTGCCGAGAATCGAACTCGGTCCTCCCGGTTAGAAACCGAGCGCTCTACCAATGTCGCTACAGGCCACCCCGCCTACAGTCTTGGAAATAGGCTAGCCTAAGTCTTGGCACGTTTTGATCCGAGAATGCCTCGTGTTTTTTTTTTTTTTTTTTTTTTTGTGATTTTACACAGACTTATTAGAGTGTTTGGGATGGATGTAGAGATAAATGTTTACCTATGGTCCCATTAAAATATCCTCAAGTAACCTATTAACCCGTCCAGCCCCGGCTAGTTTTGTAATGTTTGTTCACCAGAACCCGGCCGGTTTTAAAAAAATTGTTTTATTCCAGAAACAATAGCGAATGGGTTAGGAATGAAGGAAAAACCACGAAAAAACGCTCAAAAAGCTTAAAGAATGGTCCTACAGAGCCCCCGAAAACGTATTTTACAAGAGTAAAAAATTGAAGGCAATTACCCCAAAAAACCAGGTTATTGCGCGCTCACGCGCACGCACGTGGACTTTGAGAGTTTTCAACCATCGGCACGGTTGTGTGGGATACGTACATAGTTCCCGTACAAATCTGAGCCCTCTTGAGTGGCTACAGCTGAGGTTACGGTCGGCGCAATTAGGGTGACGCGCCAGGCGCGTCTCTGGGGCTGTGCGTTACATACATCGCCGACGCGTCGGGCGCGTTGCTGGGCCTGTACGGGTTAAAAACTGTTCAAGGGACTGGTTAGAACTTGTAGGATGTTTAATTGAATGTCGGAAATCAGTATTTACTGAGAAATAACAGTCTTAAAATGCGCTATGGGTCACCCAGGGTCCCTGCCCTCTCTTTTCCAGGTAATGTTATGTTATATTATAGGCCTATTATATTAGGGTTAGGTTAGGTTAGGTTAGGTTAATCTAATCTAATCTAATATAATATTTGTACATTTTGGGCAGTGGGCGGGGCCTCGCGTATGTGGCGGCGTACAGACCCTCCCGTAAAACATAGCGCATTTTAAGACTTTTATTTGTCAGTAAATACTGATTTCCGACATTCAATTAAACATCCTACAAGTTCTAACCAGTCCCCTGAACAGTTTTTAATAGGTTACTTGAGGATATTTTTACCGATGTAGATTCCGGGCGTACGGTTGTCATTGTTTACATAAGGCGATCGCCGCGGTTAACTTCGCGTCTATTTTGACGGCAATTTTTTCGGTTAGGCCTATTTGCCCCTGCTGGCAATATATATGATGATGACAATATGTCATGGGGGGGTGAGGGGGGGCAAAGCCCCCCCTCAAACATATTATTGTATCCAATGGCATTCAAAATAAACAATCAGCTGATGCCGGGCGGCCTTCAAGCTTCCCGCCCTCCTCCTCTCCCCACTTGGTGGGGAGTCAACTATGTTATGGGAAGCGTTAGGGGAGCGATAAACATAGCGAGGCGACGAGGTAAACAAGGTAACTGGCCGTGAGGGAGGTGGGAGGCCGCCCAGTCCTTCTACTCCCACGCTCTCTCTCCCCACTCCCCACCGCGGCGGGACTTGGGCATTGCCAATTGATAAGTATTGCCACTGTTGTGCAACATCTTAAGGTATATCCCATATGAATTTGAACCCTCTAGCTACCATAGGATAAGAATAAATAAGCACATAAGTGGCGATGGGATAAGTGGGTAAACTGGATTTCCCCATCCACCCTTACTCACCCGCGCGGATGGGCTAGGGGGTTACGTGTACTGCCACTGTTCGGCAACATCATAAGGTAGTTTCCCATACCATCCTCAACCCTCTAGCTACCATAGGACAAGAGTAAATCATTTCGAAGTAGCGGATACAACGTATGCGGCGCTGGGGTTTAGCGTTACATACATTGCCGACGCATGCGCTGGGGTAGTGGGTTAAGTTCGCGTCTATTTTGACAGCGATTTTTTCGGTTATTGCCCCCTGCTGGCAATATATATGATGATGACAATATGTCATGGGGGGTGAGGGGGGGGGGGGGCAAAACCCCCCTCAACATATTATTGTATCCAAAGGCAGTCAAAATAGACGGGAAAACGATGGCAAGCGTCCTCTACCGCTCCGCATAGTGTAAATAAGGGTGGCGGTACGCCCGCACTTAACATTCATGCCGAGTGTTTTTTCAGATTTCCACGCATCCAACACTAAGTTACACCCTATGGGAAGGATGTAGTATCCGGGCGTACGGTCGTCATGTTTACATTGGTCGACCACTCGCTGTTAAGCAAGGTGGCATACCAGAGTAATTTTGTTTAAAGACTTGAATGAATATGAGAAGGAATACAAAAAAATTAACATGCTATAGACTTATTTTAGCCACTTTATCACTTCCAAAGATGTAATATGAACTGCAAACCATAATTTTAGTCATAAATATACAATAATAAACACTAAAAGGAATGAAATTAGCATTCGTTTGACACCCTGCTGTTAAGGTCCCGTCTATTTTGATGGCTATTTTTTCTGTTATTTGCCCCCTGCTTACCTATATACACTATATGATGATGATAATAAATCATGGGGGTGAGGGGTTGGGGGTGGGGTGCAAAGCCCCCTCTCAACCAATTATTGTATCCCACGGCAGTCAAAATAGACGGGAACATGATCATGAGCGTCCGCGTAGTGTAAACACGGCGGGCAGTACACCCGGATACTACATCCTTGCCCACCCTTTTCTGGTACCGGTATACGATAATACAGTAAAAGTCCGTTAATCCGACGACCGATGATTCGAATCTCCCAATAGTCCGAATTTTTCAATTTGAGGCCAAATCCGAATTCACCCGATGGTCCGAATTTCAAGAAGTCCCAAAGTCCCCTTTTTGAGGCATTAGGCCACTCAAATGACACATAATGGAGCACACACATATCATATGTTCATGAATTCACTTTAAAAGTTTACCATTGTCATTGTAGCCTATTATCTACTTCAAAACATTCAGATTAATGGTCAAAGGAAGCTACTGATATAATCGTAAACACCTTCGTCTTCTTCTTCTTCCACATCGTCTGCTAGAGAGTTTGTTTTGCTCTTGAACGCATCCTTGGGACGCTCCGATGCGCTACTGGCTTGCACCGCATTTTCTGCAAGCGCATTCAGTCTTGAGCTTGAAAACGCACCTTTGGACGTATTAGTCTTGAGCTTGAAAACGCACCTTTGGATGTTCCGATACGCTACTATTTATAGTTCAGTGATCGGAGCATCCCAAGGGTGCTTTCAAGACAACAAGACAAGGGTGCTTTCAATACAATATAATATAACAGAGCACGTCACAAAAGGAAAATTACAAGAACCTCTCAGGGAAGTGCCGTTGTTAAGGCATTACTTCCCGAACCACATCTGATCTTCAAGAGCAAGACAAACTCGCTAGTAGACGGAAGAAGAAGAAGACGTTTATATCAGCAGATTCCTTTGACCATTAATCTGAATGTTTTGAAGTAGGTAATAGGCTACAATGACAATGGTAAACTTTTGAAGTGATTTCATGAACATATGATATGTGTGTGTGCACCATTGTGTCATTTGGGTGGCCTAATGCCTCAATGTTTTCGTCATACACAGGTTCATAGGGGTAAAGTCCGATAATCCGAAAAATCCACTAATCCGAACGAGAGCCGGTCCGCTGCCCTTCGGATTAACGGAAGTTTACTGTACAAAACACCCATAAAGTAATTGAGACACTAATATTAACCCGGCAAGTGCGATAAGCCTCACGGAAGTATCTGTATAGTGTATACCTTACGCGATAGGCTTCACGGAAGCAAGACCATGAAAAAACGGGATGGATGTAGATTCCGGGCTTATGGTCGTCTGTTTACATAGGGCAATCGCCGCGGTTAACTTCGCGTCTATTTTGACGGCAATTTTTTTCGGTTATTTGCCCTGCTGGCAATATATATGATGATGACAATATGTCATGGGGGGGGGGGGGGGAAGGGGGACAAAGCCCCCCCCCTCAACATATTATTGTATCCAAAGGCAGTCAAAATAGACAGGAACATGATAGCAAAGGTCCGACGCCACTACACGTAGTGTAAACAAGGCTGGCGGTACGCATGCACTTAACATTCTTGCCGAAAAAACTTGGCAAGAATGTAGTGTTCGGGCGTACCGCCCGCCTTGTTTACACTACGCGGAGCGGTGAACGCTCGCGAAAATGTTCCTGTCTATTTTGACTGCTGTTGGATACAATAATATGTTGAGGGGGGGGGGGGGGGGGGGGGGGCCTTCTGCCCCACCCCCCCCCCCCCCCCCCCATGACATATTGTCATCATCATATATATTGCCAGCAGGGGGCAAATAACCAAAATAAATGCCGTCAAAATACACACAAACTTAACCACGGCGATCGACCTATGTAAACATGACGACCGTATGCCCGGACACTACATCCTTCCCAAAAACCCTTCCAAAACGTCCCACGGGCAGTCACTTTCTCAAAACAAAGCAAGATAATATTTAAGACGATTTGTGCCGCACTATTAGAAACAATTTATTAGGGACAATAGGTACATTTAGACTCGCAGTAATATTCTCAATTGTGTCCCCATGGAGGATTTGCGATAACAACAACTTTAAAAACACCGATATGACCTAAATAACACCAGAGTCCCGCGCTTAAACAAATGCAATTTCATTGAGTTTCCTTGGTAAGGGTTGTGTTGGCGGCTTTAACATTGTTCTCAGTAATATTCCCGTCTAATTTGACTACAGTACAGTATTATTTTTTTTTAATTATCCCACGGCAGCTGTTATTTGTCCCCTGCTGGCAATATATATATATATGATGATGACAATAAGTCATGGGGGTTAGCCCCCCCTCAACCTAATATTGTATCCCACGGCCGTTATAGGTAAGCTACCGTAATGCAAATCCTCCATTCATTGTTTGATAAACAATAATAAAGCACTATTCCTTGAAAAAACAAAACAAAATCTTGGTAAATATAGGCCCGCACAACTGATCATAAGTGTTACCTAAAGCAATATGTGATTAGCTGATATAATTCCCCTCTAGTACCGGTACCTCCGGTATTTATAGGGAAACGGCTCGCAGCCATATTTGTAATGTTTTTTCTTCCAGATCTTAAGAAATTAGTGTTTTCATGGTTTCAGTTATTATTCCATCATGGGATACAAGATGGATTGAGGATGACAATAAGTCATGGGGGGTAAGGGGGGCAAAACCCCCCTCAGCCCATTATTGTATCCCACATGCAGCTGTTGGATAAATTGTTTTATTACCGGGCCTGGGATACAAATTTACTGTAATAAGTCGAGGGGACTTAAAACCCCCCCTCCCCCCCAGTCAACCTCCATGACTTATTGTCATCATCAATTATATATATTACTAGCAGGCGGGCAAATGACAGCTGACCGTGCGATAATTTCGTAAAAAAAGCAGGCTAATTAGACGCAAACGTTACTGCGAGCGTGCGAATTACTGTACTGTATGTAAATAAAGTGACCGTACACCCGCCAAAAAGTTATTACGTATATACTTTTTTTCTATGAACAGACCATAAAAGAGTATAGCTTTCTGTTGGATGCATGGAAACCTACAAAAACTCTCTAATAAGTCTGTGATGGTACCAGTACCTGTAACTACTTACATAAAATGTGGTGATGGGCTGGTCTATCAGAGTGAGAACTGAGCAATCTCTGCCATACCCATAGCTTACTCTGACTGTTCCTTTTACTTATATATTTTCTAGATCTCAAGTGACGGCGTCTCTTGCGTGGATTGACCTCCTAATCTACCAAGATTGGAAGCCAAAGCGTCACATCTTTCCTTTGCCCCTCAACTTTCTCTTCATAATTGCTGAGGGGCACAGGGCCCTGGGGGCTTTGGTTTCCCGGGCGTTTCCGCACCCTCCTCAGCTCCCCGCCATGGAGTGGCTTCGGGAATCGGTCACCCAGGCTTTATTGTGGTCGGCAGGGAGGGTTCTGTGGGGGCGCTCGATTATGGCCTTGGCCTTGCTCGGGGCCTTGGGGCTGTTCGGCCAGGCAGCTTGGGGAAAAACAACAACAACTTACATAAAATTTAACTTTTTTTTCATTTTAGGTAGTTTTCATCAATACAGTATACAGTATAGTGGTTTCAATAAGGTCTAGTAACAGGTCACAACCATCAGAAAATACGTTTGGTATCATTCAAGGAGCCTACTGCGGCACAGCCGTGATTCGTACTCTCCCTGCGTTCGCTTCACCCCCCTCCCCCAGGACTTAGCCTGGTGTCATTATCATATGCCCATGAATTCGCTTTCTCCACCACAATGTAGAACTTCCGCTTATCAAAATTCATTTATCCCCAGAACTTCTACTCTCTGGAATTCACTTCCTTGGAGTTGCTTTCCACAAATTTACAACCTTTTTATGTTTTGTATTTGTTTTTCCTTCCTGGTAATTCTGCAGAACAATTTTTTTTTTTTTTTTTTTTTTTTTTTTTTTTATTGTAATGGTTTGTAAGTGTGTATTTTATTGTTAGAAAGTGCGGAAAGCACTTTTTATTAGCATTTGCATTGTTAATTGTAATTCCGATACCCCAACAATCTAGGGGAGAGTTTGGGAATGCAGGGTTTACTCGATTTAGTCAACTTTGAAAAGACATTAGGGTAGGGCGGGGTGAATCCGCCGCCAACGGAGGTTTTCGCTCAATAAAAACTGACATATATGGAATATAAATGTTTTTCTTTGCTTTATCGATACATTCTGGTCCTCTGCTAGAGATACCTATAATCGTTTTTTTTTTTTCATAAAATTATATAGGCCATGCCACAGATGTTAACCCGTGGAGCCCCGGCTAGTTTTGTAATGTTTGTTCACCAGAACCCGTCCGGTTTTCAAAAAATGGTTTTATTCCAGAAACAATAGCGAATGGGTTAGGAATGAAGGAAAAACCACGAAAAACCGCTCAAAAAGCTTAAAGAATGGTCCTACAGAGCCCCCGAAAACGTATTTTACAAGAGTAAAAAATTGAAGGCAATTACCCCAAAAAAACAGGTTATTGCCGCTCACGCTCACGCACGTGGACTTTGAGAGTTTTCAACCATCGGCACGGTTGCGTGGGATACGTACACAGTTCCCATACAAATCTGAGCCCTCTTGAGTGGCTACACCTGAGGTTACGGTCGGCGCAATTAGGGTGACGCATCAGACGCGTTGCTGGGGCTGTGCGTTACATACATCGCCGACGCGTCAGACGCGTCGCTGGGGCTGTACGGGTTAATAAACATACCTACGGCGCGGCGATTTCTCCCCACCCGGAATTGGTGAGATCGCCGCATATTACGCACTAATTTGAACTCTATCGTATTCCGAAATGGAAAGGGTTACAGACATCAACTAAATTTCTTAATCAAGCTCTAATCTTCCTCTTGAGAATGGTGAAAACTAGAAGTCTCTACGTTAATTGGTTCGCCTAGGAGGATGTGGTGACTAACTTTATTTTATTATGAGAAAACCAAACCGCCGATTTTATCTCCGTGACCGTTAAATAAATTACCGTGGTAAACAATTCAATTTCTCAAGCTATTTTGCACAATGGATAAAAACCACATAATGACCTAATGTTAGGTCGGCATTCCTCTAAAACCTAAGCCCAACAGCAGCCGAATCCATTCACTAGTTTCGGAATGGGAAAGCCCGATCGTGGCCATGGCCTTCCTCAGGGACTCGGGGCTGTTCGGTCAGGCAGCTTAGGGAACAACAAGAACAACAACAACAACTAGTTTCGGAGATATGAGCGTTTGAATCGCCGCGGCGATTTGACCCCATGGCGATTCCACCCCACCCTACCCTAATCTAACAACCTTACCTAACCTATCCTAGTATTATGGGTGGGGACTGCCGCCCCCACACCCCCGCTGGTTGGGTATTAAAACAATAAAAGATTGACGGGCGCCAAAAGAAAAATTGATGAAGTCTACAGTGTTTACTCCGCAATCTTCAGCTTTGGCTGTCGATAATAGGAAAGTACCAATAGAAATGTACTGACGTCTTGTAGGTGAAGCTCCACTCTGATTGGCTACTGAACATTGGTGAGAAGCCTCCAAGGAGGCTAGAATGTAAACAAAGTGTCCTGGACTGGCTGTACAAAAATAACTCTGAAAATGTTATAGGGGAACGAAAATCAAATTAACAAAATAAGAAAAATAGCACGTATCCGCACATCAGTAAGGTCCCCCGAGTAAGGTAAAAGCAAAAAAAAAAAAAAATTCTACAAGACAGGAATCCCGTAATCGAGGAGTTGGTGTTCTGCAGAATACCCTCCTTCCTCTATTTACAAGTATTATATATCTTTAGAAAATATATATATTATGCCAGCAGGGGCAAATAATGGTAGGATGTAGTATTCGGGCTTATCGCATGCTTTTGTTTACATTACCGGTACTGTACACGATCGCTCGCGATCAGGTTCCCGTCTATTTTCAGTGCCAGGTGGTACATTAATAGGTGCCACCCCTCACGCCCCCAATAACTTATTGTCATCGTCATATGTATTGCCAGCAGAGGGGCAATTAACCCTTTCAATCTCCGATACGCGTTTCTGTTTTCTTTTCTGGCTATTATTAGACGATTTTATTCAGATTAGTACGGTAACGGTATACGGAAGTCCAAGGTTGATTGAGATAGTATTTACCCTTTTAATACCCACAGATCCTTCCTAAGCTGCATATAATAGTCTAATGGTAACCAAAATAAACTGCTAAAACGCATCGGAGCTTCAAGGGGTTAACAGAAAAGAAGCAGACAAAATAGACGGGAACGTAATCGCGAGTGTACTAGTAATGTAAAAAACAAAAAAACGGGCGATATACCCGGTTACTACATCCTTACCCAAAGACCGCTGGCCGTGAGTTAATTTAAGAAAAACAAAAAATTCAAATCCAATACGTAGAGCATGCAAATATCGCCCGTTAGTCTCCTTGGAAAATCTAACTATTTCAGATACCTGTACTGTGCTTTTTATATACCAAGGAATGTGGGAAATTAGCATTTACCCATTATCCAAGCATCTAAAAACACACACCCCACTATTAGGGAGGGCAATGAAGATCAGGGAAAATGTGGGGTTGAAGACTTCTGTATAGTAAAGCAATAATAAGCGGTATTTGACAATTTTAATTTGTACTGTATTTTGTTTTTGTGTGTTCATTGTTTTCTGTTGTGTTGTCCCTATTCTGGCTCTCCCTTGAGTCGGCCCCCCCCCCCCCAAAAAAAAATAGGAAAAGTGGGGATGGGGCCTGAGTATATAGAATAGAATAGATTTGACAATATCCGGTTGCTGTGGGATAGCCTACACAGTGGGTTGAGGGGGCTCTTCCTCATACCTATTGAAATTCTCATCTATGTTGCCAGTAGTGGGCCAAAACCTTCTTTCCCTAACCGAACCTATTGTTAGATAATACAGTACAGTGCACCCTCTATATTTTGCAATTCGAATTAAGGATTTCTCAATAGTGCGTGATAAAAAATTACCCCTATTTATCTCTATATAGCGGAAAAATTCTAACTAGTGCGTGAAAAAGTTGCAAAAATATATATGTATACAGTACTGTACTTCCCACAGACACGGTCCTCAGCATATAAAACCACTGTATGTCAAGAAAAAAGTATAATATAAATAGAAAGTTGCTAAAATCACGATCGCACCTAAAAGTCAGTACCGTACCGTAAAATGGCCTAGCTTCGGTCAAGGGGGTATACTTCGGACATTTCTGGATACAAATATATGAGCTACAGTTATGGAAATATGGCTCTGTATTGTGGAAGAACACCGCAGACATACACGGTACTTGTTTTTCCATAACATCATGTATTTATCCCATAAATAACTGAGGTTCAATATATTTTTTTCCAGAATGTCCGAAATTATCTCCCCGTCCAAAGTTACGTTATTTTACCGGTACCGTAATACCGTCTCCTTTAACCCCTCCAATCCCAGCACTGTATATACGTCGGTAGATAAGTAACTCCCCTGTCCCAGTGACGTACATATCCATCAGTAATGTACTTTCCTTGTAACTGCCTGTACATTAAACCCTGTACCAGTTACCACAACCTTTTGAGCACTGCTCCCGTGTTGGCAACACTTCTCAGCTTATATGAGACCCACTGAAGGGTGACAAGAGCCAGTGTTGCCTCATCTTTGGAGGTGGATAGGTGGTCTCTCCTGCCATTTTTGCCACATTACTTGGGACTGCTGGGGACTTTAATTACTGTATCCTACGGTACAGTACGGGTTAATGTGATCATACATTTTCCCCTTTATCCATCGATCTTTTGATATGGCCCCCGATAGTGGGTGCTCTGGTATTTATGTTTTTGAAAACCATAAAACCAGAATTTTGGAAAACCCAAGCCAACTTTTGGCAAAAGTTGGTTAGGGTTTGGACTCCTATGAGATTTTTAATAGTAAAAATCCCAGTAACCTAACCTAACCTAAGCTAGGCCTAGACTTAGTACAGTACTGTATGTTGGATACTATACTAACCCTTACCTACCAGCTAATACGTGTTTGTCGTGCCCAGTACTGTACTTTGGATACAAGATTAACCTGGTAGAACGTGTCCGTAGTACAGTACAGTACCTATACGTAGTGCCAACGAACTTGACAATAATCTTGACCCCTTAACTTCTCATAACTCAAAGTGAATGACAGCAATGGAGCTGACATTTCTCTCATTTGGGAAGAGTCCACTAGGAAATATGTGTGGATATTAAGAGCCAATTTGCTCTACGCCCCCTTGAGTAAATGAGAAGTTAAGGGGTCAAGATTACTGTATTGTCAAGTTTGTTGGCGCTACCTATAGTACCGATACGTTGGATAGCAGGCTAACCCCATCAATGGTAAATGGGTAAACACTCACATAAAGCAACACTATTGGGTAAAATCCTGTGTAGCGGGTAGAACTGTTTTTCAGATGCCTATTTACTAAAAAACATTGAACAATATCTTTAACCTAACCAAAACCTAACCTAACCTAGTATATTAGTGGACTATTTATGAATGTAAAATGTAAAACAAAATATTGTAACATTACCAAATTATTGAGATATTTGTACAGGTCTACCCGCTACACAGGATTATACCAACTATTGGGGACGGGTCTTTGGACCACATTCGACGACGACGTATACGGACTAATAACACACCACACATACCAAAGCCACTCCAACAGCTTCCTCTATCTACAATATCCTACCCCTTCTCTGCTATCTACACTATCCCAGCCGTAAGGTCCTAGTGTACTGTCTGATGGCGTTAATGGGTTTCCAAATGTAAGACATAGGGAACCCATCATGAGCTTGACTTCGCGAGCGTCATGTAAACACAGGTACGCCCGCTAACACAATCCTTACCCAGAATTATTTATCAATTACAACATTTCTACCTTAATAGTTTAGTTTTGTCTGGTCTTGCCTTATCATACTCGAGAAACCGTACGGATGAAGTTGGGTTGGTTAATTTAGATTGGGAGGGGGGAAGGGATATCTTCTAAATTGATGGGGTAGTGGGATTGGCATAAAACTGCCTTCCACACTTTATCAAGACAGAACAAAACACAAAAAAAAAAAATGCTCAAAAACAAATAAACTAGAAAGCAAACCCCAACTCCTAGTAAAACAGGATTTCTTCTATACAGTAGTTTTGCTGTTCCTGGTGCTTCATTTTTATTTACTGTTATTTTTATGTTAATTTACAGTACCATTAGGTAAAGCTGCATTTATATGGGGACGCGTATCATATTCTTGCTAATTTTCTGTGTTGTGTGTATCTTTTGTGAACGTTTTGTTCAAGTTTGTTCCACTGCTTTTTTTTTTAGGTTACTTTCATATTAGGTCCAGATATTTATTTCCTTATTTACCTTTTTACATTTAATTTTTGTTGGTTTTACCTCATGCAGGACACATTACTGAAGCACGGATTGGTGTTTTTTTTTCTCAAATATCTGTATATCCATCTGTAGAAATGCTCTTAATAGGCTACCGGGTATGGGCATCGCCAGTCTCATGAACGAGCTTACCCTCACACCACTCAGAAAATTTAGGAGACCCTACATAGCCTATGTGCAGACAGCAGGGCTCTTGCTTAGCTTGTGTTGTTAGGATAGTGATGTTATTAATAATATTTTAGGAAAACACACAGAAGTGGATATACCCGCTCGCCTCTGACGAGTATATTCCAACCTTTTTGAGAACTTATCTGCAAGAAAACCATTTTCTTCATTGAAAATCTATCAATCTAGCCTAATCACTGCTGGTTTTTCCATAGGGTAAGACGGGGTAATTTCGCCGCGACGCTAATAATTTGCATTCAAACTCCGATATCTCCGAAATTATTGCATGGATTCGATTCGGCTGCAGTTTGGCTTAGGTTGTAGAGCAGTTTTGGTTTAGATTGTAGAGCTAGTTTGGCTTAGGTTGTATAGCTAGTTTGGCTTAGGTTGTAGAGCTAGTTTGGCTTAGGTTGTGTTGCAGTTTCACGGGGCCTGGCGCCGGGGCGAGCGGCGCGTCTGACGGTATGGTCGGGTGTGTGTGGGGGTGTTTGTATGTGAGTGCGTCCACTGTGGTGGTGCGTGTGACACAGTGTTGGCAGTAGCTGTCGGCTGCTGCCTGGTACTTTGCACTAGCACCCACACGAGACACGTCCACACCCGCACTAAATATGTCCGCACCCGTAGGCCTAATAAATACGTCCACACCCGCACTACATATCCACACCTGCACTAGACACAGTGGCGGCTACACGTGTGACACACCTGCATCTCTGCCCACCCGGTTCAGTTGTGTGTGCGTGCGTGCGCGTGCGACGTTTTTCTATTGGCATGTTTAGTGGCAGTTTGGGTTTGTGCATATTTTCATTGCTTTTACCTGCGCGCTAGTGTTTTGTCTGGCCATTAATCATATAATGTTATCTAGTTTAATAGCAAGATGATGCGTAAAATAGGTCGCGGCGAAATTACCTCGCCCGGCGGGGTAATTTCGCCGCGAGAGTAAATTTTTTCAAAAAATCGGCAGCATGACCAAAACATTATATACTTTTGTTTATTTGTTGGGCATCTATAGCAGAAAGGCTGAATGTATAGATTAGAAAGAAAAAAAATAAAAAAAATTCAGCGAAATTACCCCGTCTTACCCTATACAGTATGTAGGTGATAACTAATGATGTGGTTTTTACCACCATGCACTCCCTGCTCAAGAGCTGGGATAGGGTGGGTGCCCTGATGCTCAGGGACTTTAGTGAGTAGTTGCCACAGATTTCTAGACCGCGCCGTTCACCATCAGCACTGGCGTTTACCAATTACACACTAGCTGGTCCGAGACACGAACCATCAACCTCACAGTTTGCAGGCGGGTGCTCTACCAACCGTACTACGGCCTGTGGCTAACTAAACTATGAATACTATAGATACTGGGGAAATGTGACGGTCTGGATGAAAATATGGTAGGTGAACCCTACATACATCAAATGCACCCGAGCGAGTGAGTTCTCTCCTTGCAGCCTGCCTGGGCCGAATATTCATCTCCCATTTCAAGGAAGTGCGAGAGGTATAACAGGTTGCCCAATAGACAGGTTCAATGGGGAACTTATTGTTTGTTATTTTTGGTCACTTCTCCACTCTTTGTTTTAGTATTTTTTCATACTGTACATGAATGGTTAGGTCAGTGGGCCTCTGTCCCAAGTTATGTTAGTAGGTAGTTGAACTAAGGTATGGTAATGAAAAAACAGGATAAATCTTTGGGAGAGATATGAGGTCTTGCATGACCTTGTCCAAGTCATATACAGTACATAATTATAAAGTCCCTGTAACAAGGCCAGGGTGTCAAATCGGAGAGCAATTTTTCTAAAGACTTGAATGCATATTAGCTCTTGGGCGCACCTAAAGTATTGATAAGTATTTTTTCCCACTCACAAATTATATCTCTGATTTTTTTATTTATTTGCATGTTTTATTTGCATACATATATGGAAGTGGAAGTGGAAGAGGATTCCACAGATAACTTCAGAATTACGATAAACCAAATAGTTACTGAGATAAACGAATAAAAGTGAAAGTACAGGTATTGACAATGGGTGAGGCAAGACTGAGGCGTTCTCTGCCCACTTCCAAGCCGCCGCTTGTAAACCCAGGGGGTTGCCAAGAATTTCCTTTGAACTAGACTTGATACCGAGTTTCTATACCAAATATGACTCGCGTCAGACGAAAACTTTATTTTTGGCGAATATTTTTAAGTTTAATGACGCTGAACGAGTCATCTTGCACTTAGGGATATACTACCCTAATGACTCACATGGAGTCATCGTGCGCCCAAGAGTTAGAAGTAATACAAGAAAATTAATATGAAATAGCATTGTTTTGGCGATGTTATCACTTCCAAAGACATGATATGAACTGTAGACCTAGAATGACGTGGGATCAGGTACTCCGGTCCGATCTCAAAACAAAGAACTTGACAACAGAGGCAGCCTGGAAAGCCACCACTTAGGATGTGAGACCGTAACTACCTTATCTGTGGACAAAATGGTCTTTAAACTTGTATGTAGTATAGGCTATACTGGTATGTAAAAAAATATAGACTAAAGATAATGGACTCCGCTCGTTTACCATCCTGACGTTACAAGAAACCATCCTAGCCCTGTCAACCAAGGGAGTGTACAGTACGGCATCATAAACTGCATCATACAGTACACTTGGTCAAAAAAGTATCTGCACCCTACCCTGATCATCTGGTGTGTACAGCTCGGTAGTATAGGTCGTAGGTCATAGGTATTGGTCTTAGGTAGTAGTATAGATGGATATAGCTGCAGGTAGATATGCCAACCCTACCAAGCTGGGTAAGAGTTGTGTTATCGGGCGTACGGTACTACTACCGACATACAACATAAATCATCTATAAATACTTAACCTAACTAAAAAACGTAACCTAGCCTAGTATTCTCATTACTACCTGAATACTAGCTTAGGTTAGGTTGGGTTGTTTGGTTAGGTTAATGTTTTAGAGAGGAGTTATGCTGTATGTCGGTAGTGGTACGCCCGATACACAACTCTTACCCCAAGCTGTACACACCAGATGATCAGCGTAGGGGTGCGATACTTTTTTGACCGAGTATACATGCAGGGGAAAGTGGCAAAAGCACTTCTTGTATTTTCATGTTACCGTACCAGTCAGATCCGGATCGTAAGGCTCGTCTTGACAGCACAATATCTCTGTGGGACAGATCCGTTACTATACTCTATTATTTTCCAGCTGATGGTAAATTGAATCCCTTTGTAGCTGATTTCTCGATAATTAATGGAAATATATGAAACTACTATGGCTGTGTGTCGTATTAATGCCAAGTTTTCATAATTAACATCATATAATTCACTACAAAATCTACCTTATAGCTGAGTAATAAAGATAGAAACATGATAATTTACCCTCAGCTGGAAAAAAATTGACTATAGTACAGTAAACACCCTTTTATCCAAAATTCATATACAGTATAACAAATTTCAGTTAACCACAGTTTTTGCTATCCATATTTTTCACTAGTTTTCACTTATTTAAGCCTCTCTGAGTGCTTAATTGCATCAACTTAACCCCTCTGAAGTAGATATAACTTGAGTTAGATGATAATTTGAAGTTAAGACAACCTAGAAATAGTTATAAGTGCATTGAAAACAGTATATTTGGCCATTTGTACACTTATTTAGCTCAATATAGAGGGACTCGTGTTTATCCGTAAAAATCGCTTATCCAAAATTTCAAAGGACTCATGATTTTTGGATAAAAGAGAGTTTACTGTATATTCGTTGTTAACTCCTTCACCACCATAATGTAATTTTCATCATATTTTGGTTACCATTAGACAATTTTCTTCAGTTTATGATCTACCTCTAGGACTCAAAGGGGTAAATATGATCTCAATAAACCTTCTGAACAACATAGGTCCTCTTCGAACTACATAAAATCTTCCAATTTAAGCCAGAATCAAAGGTAAAAAGGCATCATGGTGCTGAAGGGGTTAAGGGGTTTAGGATGATGTTTATACTGTGGTTGATTATTCTTTAATTTCCATTTAATTTATATATTTTGTCTATGCATTTAATTAAAGAAAATCATTGTACAATATAGTATGTGTGACTTCATTTGTATTTAAGTACAGTATGTTATTCCCAAAATTTATTCCAATACTTACCCACAGAAAATGGCGACCGGACCGACTCGCTTCAAGATGACCCACAGAAAATGGTGACCGGACCAACTCGCGTCAAGATGGCCGCAGGACGAGGTTTGTGTTTCTTACAGTTTCTTACAGTAGATCCTCTGGAAAAAGGCAAACTAGGCCTGTGTATCCAGCTCAGTGCCAGTACTTGCACTACTGCGGTCGTTCACTGTGTTGGCGGCGGCGGCAGCAGACGCAACATTTTTACTATTCTGTATTTTTGCTTTATAATCAAACTTCAAATCTTGTCTTCCCCATGCTTTATCAAGATTACTTTCAAACTTCCTTATTGATTCGGAATCGACTACATACTGGGGCAGCGCGTTCCACTCATTTACCAATCTATCACAAAATGAGTTCTTTGCCTTTTCAAGCCTATTTCTTTCTTTTGTAAATTTTCTTAGTGTCCTCTCGTTCTTGTTCCCTCCCGCATCAAGAAGATACCTTCACACACATCCTCATCATACTTTCCTGACACTATCTTAAAAGTCTCTTATCATATCCCCTCTCTTTCTCCTATATGTCAGTGTCGGAAGTCCCAGTGTCCTCAACCTCTGCTCATAGCCCGCGTTCTTCAACGTTGATACTAGCTTGCTAGCTCTCCTCTGCACTTTCTCCACTGCTTCTATATCCTTTACCATATATGGAGCCCACACCTGGTTCGCATATTCCAGGTGCGGCCTAACCAGCGCTGTATAGAGATTCCTGAATATTTCTTCGTCAAGTGACACAAATATCCTCCTCATCAGCCCTACAATTCTATTGGCTTTGTTTATCTTTTCCGCCAAATGTTCTGAGAAATTTAACTTATTGTCTATCACTACTCCTATATCCTTTTCTGCATTCACTTCCTCCATTGCTTCATACAGTCATGCTGTATCCTACCTTGTCTATCTTGCTAGTCCCAATCCGCATGTACTGTACTTGCATTTTTTTGGATGAAAAGGCATTAACCAATCAGCTGATGCCGGGCGGCCTTCAAGCTTCCCGCCCTCCTCCTCTCCCCACTTGGTGGGGAGTCAACTATGTTATGGGAAGCGTTAGGGGAGCGATAAACATAGCGAGGCGACGAGGTAAACAAGGTAACTGGCCGGGAGGGAGGTGGGAGGCCGCCCAGTCCTTCTACTCCCACGCTCTCTCTCCCCACTCCCCACCGCGGCAGGACTTGGGCATTGCCAATTGATAAGTATTGCCACTGTTGTGCAACATCTTAAGGTATATCCCATATGAATTTGAACCCTCTAGCTACCATAGGATAAGAATAAATAAGCACATAAGTGGCGATGGGATAAGTGGGTAAACTGGATTTCCCCATCCACCCTTACTCACCCGCGCGGATGGGCTAGGGGGTTACGTGTACTGCCACTGTTCGGCAACATCATAAGGTAGTTTCCCATACCATCCTCAACCCTCTAGCTATCATAGGACAAGAGTAAATCATTTCGAAGTAGCGGATACAACGTATGCGGCGCTGGGGTTTAGCGTTACATACATTGCCGACGCATGCGCTGGGGTAGTGGGTTAAGTTCGCGTCTATTTTGACAGCGATTTTTTCGTTTATTGCCCCCTGCTGGCAATATATATGATGATGACAATATGTCATGGGGGGTGAGGGGGGGGGGGGGGGCAAAACCCCCCTCAACATATTATTGTATCCAAAGGCAGTCAAAATAGACGGGAAAACGATGGCAAGCGTCCTCTACCGCTCCGCATAGTGTAAATAAGGGTGGCGGTACGCCCGCACTTAACATTCTTGCTGAGTTTTTTCAGATTTCCACGCATCCAACACTAAGTTACACCCTATGGGAAGGATGTAGTATCCGGGCGTACGGTCGTCATGTTTACATTGGTCGACCTCTCGCTGTTAAGCAAGGTGGCATACCAGAGTAATTTTGTTTAAAGACTTGAATGAATATGAGAAGGAATACAAACAAATTAACATGCTATAGACTTATTTTAGCCACTTTATCACTTCCAAAGATGTAATATGAACTGCAAACCATAATTTTAGTCATAAATATACAATAATAAACACTAAAAGGAATGAAATTAGCATTCGTTTGACACCCTGCTGTTAAGGTCCCGTCTATTTTGATGGCTATTTTTTCTGTTATTTGCCCCCTGCTTACCTATATACACTATATGATGATGATAATAAATCATGGGGGTGAGGGGTTGGGGGTGGGGTGCAAAGCCCCCTCTCAACCAATTATTGTATCCCACGGCAGTCAAAATAGACGGGAACATGATCATGAGCGTCCGCGTAGTGTAAACACGGCGGGCAGTACACCCGGATACTACATCCTTGCCCACCCTTTTCTGGTACCGGTATACGATAATACAAAACACCCATAAAGTAATTGAGACACTAATATTAACCCGGCAAGTGCGATAAGCCTCACGGAAGTATCTGTATAGTGTATACCTTACGCGATAGGCTTCACGGAAGCAAGACCATGAAAAAACGGGATGGATGTAGATTCCGGGCTTATGGTCGTCTGTTTACATAGGGCAATCGCCGCGGTTAACTTCGCGTCTATTTTGACGGCGATTTTTTTCGGTTATTTGCCCTGCTGGCAATATATATGATGATGACGACAATATGTCATGGGGGGGGAAGGGGGACAAAGCCCCCCCCCCTCAACATATTTTTGTATCCAAAGGCAGTCAAAATAGACAGGAACATGATGGCAAAGGTCCGACGCCACTACACGTAGTGTAAACAAGGCTGGCGGTACGCATGCACTTAACATTCTTGCCGAAAAAACTTGGCAAGAATGTAGTGTTCGGGCGTACCGCCCGCCTTGTTTACACTACGCGGAGCGGTGAACGCTCGCGATAATGTTCCTGTCTATTTTGACTGCTGTTGGATACAATAATATGTTGAGGGGGGGGGGGGGGGGGGGGGGGGGCCTTCTGCCCCAACTCACCCCCCCATGACATATTGTCATCATCATATATATTGCCAGCAGGGGGCAAATAACCAAAATAAATGCCGTCAAAATACACACAAACTTAACCACGGCGATCGACCTATGGAAACATGACGCCCGGACACTACATCCTTCCCAAAAACCCTTCCAAAACGTCCCACGGGGAGTCACTTTCTCAAAACAAAGCAAGATAATTTTTAAGACGATTTGTGCCGCACTATTAGAAACAATTTATTAGGGACAATAGGTACATTTAGACTCGCAGTAATATTCTCAATTGTGTCCCCATGGAGGATTTGCGATAACAACAACTTTAAAAACACCGATATGACCTAAATAACACCAGAGTCCCGCGCTTAAACAAATGCAATTTCATTGAGTTTCCTTGGTAAGGGTTGTGTTGGCGGCTTTAACATAGTTCTCAGTAATATTCCCGTCTAATTTGACTACAGTACAGTATTTTTTTTTTTTTAATTATCCCACGGCAGCTGTTATTTGTCCCCTGCTGGCAATATATATATATGATGACAATAAGTCATGGGGGTTAGCCCCCCCTCAACCTAATATTGTATCCCACGGCCGTTATAGGTAAGCTACCGTAATGCAAATCCTCCATTCATTGTTTGATAAACAATAATAAAGCACTATTCCTTGAAAAAACAAAACAAAATCTTGGTAAATATAGGCCCGCACAACTGATCATAAGTGTTACCTAAAGCAATATGTGATTAGCTGATATAATTCCCCTCTAGTACCGGTACCTCCGGTATTTATAGGGAAACAGCTCGCAGCCATATTTGTAATGTTTTTTCTTCCAGATCTTAAGAAATTAGTGTTTTCATGGTTTCAGTTATTATTCCATCATGGGATACAAGATGGATTGAGGATGACAATAAGTCATGGGGGGTAAGGGGGGCAAAACACCCCTCAGCCCATTATTGTATCCCACATGCAGCTGTTGGATAAATTGTTTTATTACCGTGCCTGGGATACAAATTTACTGTAATAAGTCGAGGGGACTTAAACCCTCCCCCCCCCCCCCCAGTCAACCACCATGACTTATTGTCATCATCAATTATATATATTACTAGCAGGCAGGCAAATGACAGCTGACCGTGCGATAATTTCGTAAAAAAAGCAGTCTAATTAGACGCAAACGTTACTACGAGCGTGCGAATGACTGTACTGTATGTAAATAAAGTGACCGTACACCCGCCAAATTGTATTGAGTATTGTACCCTTGTATTGAGTATTGTTCACATGTGTGGGGAGGTTCCTCTCACACCGCTCTCCTAGACAAAGTTGAAAGGAAGGCCTTTCGTATCATTAACTCCCGTCCACTCACCAACTCTCTGCAATCTCTCTCTCTCCGCCGCAATGTTGCATCTCTCTCGCTATTCTATCGCTACTATAATAATCAGTGTTCCTCAGAGCTATCCCAGTGCATACCACCTCCTTTACGTAGGGCACGTGGTACCCGTCTTGCAACTCAATCCCACCCCTACTCTGTGCAACTCTCCAACCCAAGAGTGAAACGTTACTCTCAAACTTTCTTCTACTCAACATCTGAGCTCTGGAACTCTCTCCCAGAATCAGTCTTTCCCTCTTCCTATGACTTAAATTGCTTCAAACTCCGTGTGTCCAGGCATTTTGGCTCGAACGTCCCTTGATTTTGGCCCTGTCACTCTTTCAACTATGGGGGAGGCACTCGCTATAGGCAGTTATGCCTTTTGCCTCCCTCAATCACATAGAAAAAAAAAAAAAAAAAAAAAAAAAAAGTTATTACGTATATACTTTTTTTCTATGAACAGACCATAAAAGAGTATAGCTTTCTGTTGGATGCATGGAAACTTACAAAAACTCTCTAATAAGTCTGTGATGGTACCAGTACCTGTAACTACTTACATAAAATTTAACTTTTTTTTCATTTTAGGTAGTTTTCATCAATACAGTATACAGTATAATGGTTTCAATAAGGTCTAGTAACAGGTCACAACCATCAGAAAATACGTTTGGTATCATTCAAGGAGCCTACTGCGGCACAGCCGTGATTCGTACTCTCCCTGCGTTCGCTTCACCCCCCTCCCCCAGGACTTAGCCTGGTGTCATTATCATATGCCCATGAATTCGCTTTCTCCACCACAATGTAGAACTTCCGCTTATCAAAATTCATTTATCCCCAGAACTTCTACTCTCTGGAATTCACTTCCTTGGAGTTGCTTTCCACAAATTTACAACCTTTTTATGTTTTGTATTTGTTTTTCCTTCCTGGTAATTCTGCAGAACAACTGTTATTCTATTTTTTTTTTTTTTTTTTTTATTGTAATGGTTTGTAAGTGTGTATTTTATTGTTAGAAAGTGCGGAAAGCACTTTTTATTAGCACTACATCCTCCCCAAAAACCCTTCCAAAACGTCCCACGGGCAGTCACTTTCTCAAAACAAAGCAAGATAATATTTAAGACGATTTGTGCTGCACTATTAGAAACAATTTATTAGGGACAATAGGTACATTTAGACTCGCAGTAATATTCTCAATTGTGTCCCCATGGAGGATTTGCGATAACAACAACTTTAAAAACACCGATATGACCTAAATAACACCAGAGTCCCGCGCTTAAACAAATGCAATTTCATTGAGTTTCCTTGGTAAGGGTTGTGTTGGCGGCTTTAACATTGTTCTCAGTAATATTCCCGTCTAATTTGACTACAGTACAGTATTTTTTTTTTTTAATTATCCCACGGCAGCTGTTATTTGTCCCCTGCTGGCAATATATATATATGATGATGACAATAAGTCATGGGGGTTAGCCCCCCCTCAACCTAATATTGTATCCCACGGCCGTTATAGGTAAGCTACCGTAATGCAAATCCTCCATTCATTGTTTGATAAACAATAATAAAGCACTATTCCTTGAAAAAACAAAACAAAATCTTGGTAAATATAGGCCCGCACAACTGATCATAAGTGTTACCTAAAGCAATATGTGATTAGCTGATATAATTCCCCTCTAGTACCGGTACCTCCGGTATTTATAGGGAAACGGCTCGCAGCCATATTTGTAATGTTTTTTCTTCCAGATCTTAAGAAATTAGTGTTTTCATGGTTTCAGTTATTATTCCATCATGGGATACAAGATGGATTGAGGATGACAATAAGTCATGGGGGGTAAGGGGGGCAAAACCCCCCTCAGCCCATTATTGTATCCCACATGCAGCTGTTGGATAAATTGTTTTATTACTCCATGACTTATTGTTATCATCAATTATATATATTACTAGCAGGCGGGCAAATGACAGCTGACCGTGCGATAATTTCGTAAAAAAAGCAGTCTAATTAGACGCAACCGTTACTGCGAACGTGCGAATTACTGTACTGTATGTAAATAAAGTGACCGTACACCCGCCAAAAAGTTATTACGTATATACTTTTTTCTATGAACAGACCATAAAAGAGTATAGCTTTCTGTTGGATGCATGGAAACCTACAAAAACTCTCTAATAAGTCTGTGATGGTACCAGTACCTGTAACTATTGTACTTACATAAAATTTAACTTTTTTTTTCATTTTAGGTAGTTTTCATCAATACAGTATACAGTATAGTGGTTTCAATAAGGTCTAGTAACAGGTCACAACCATCAGAAAATACGTTTGGTATCATTCAAGGAGCCTACTGCGGCACAGCCGTGATTCGTACTCTCCCTGCGTTCGCTTCACCCCCTCCCCCAGGACTTAGCCTGGTGTCATTATCATATGCCCATGAATTCGCTTTCTCCACCACAATGTAGAACTTCCGCTTATCAAAATTCATTTATCCCCAGAACTTCTACTCTCTGGAATTCACTTCCTTGGAGTTGCTTTCCACAAATTTACAACCTTTTTATGTTTTGTATTTGTTTTTCCTTCCTGGTAATTCTGCAGAACAACTGTTTTTTTTTTTTTTTTTTTTTTTTTTTATTGTAATGGTTTGTAAGTGTGTATTTTATTGTTAGAAAGTGCGGAAAGCACTTTTTATTAGCATTTGCATTGTTAATTGTAATTCCGATACCCCAACAATCTAGGGGAGAGTTTGGGAATGCAGGGTTTACTCGATTTAGTCAACTTTGAAAAGACATTAGGGTAGGGCGGGGTGAATCCGCCGCCAACGGAGGTTTTCGCTCAATAAAAACTGCCATATATGGAATATAAATGTTTTTCTTTGCTTTATCGATACATTCTGGTCCTCTGCTAGAGATACCTATAATCGTGTTTTTTTTCATAAAATTATATAGGCCATGCCACAGATGTTAACCCGTGGAGCCCCGGCTAGTTTTGTAATGTTTGTTCACCAGAACCTGGCCGGTTTTCAGAAAATTGTTTTATTCCAGAAACAATAGCGAATGGGTTAGGAATGAAGGAAAAACCACGAAAAACCGCTCAAAAAGCTTAAAGAATGGTCCTACAGAGCCCCCGAAAACGTATTTTACAAGAGTAAAAAATTGAAGGCAATTTCCCCCAAAAAACCAGGTTATTGCGCGCTCACGCGCACGCACGTGGACTTTGAGAGTTTTCAACCATCGGCACGGTTGCGTGGGATACGTACACAGTTCCCATACAAATCTGAGCCCTCTTGAGTGGCTACACCTGAGGTTACGGTCGGCGCAATTAGGGTGACGCGTCAGACGCGTCGCTGGGGCTGTGCGTTACATACATCGCCGACGCGTCAGACGCGTCGCTGGGGCTGTACGGGTTAATAAACATACCTACGGCGCGGCGATTTCTCCCCGCCCGGAATTGGTGAGATCGCCGCATATTACGCACTAATTTGAACTCGATCGTATTCCGAAATGGAAAGGGTTACAGACATCAACTAAATTTCTTAATCAAGCTCTAATCTTCCTCTTGAGAATGGTGAAAACTAGAAGTCTCTACGTTAATTGGTTCGCCTAGGAGGATGTGGTGACTAACTTTATTTTATTATGAGAAAACCAAACCGCCGATTTTATCTCCGTGACCGTTAAATAAATTACCGTGGTAAACAATTCAATTTCTCAAGCTATTTTGCACAATGGATAAAAACCACATAATGACCTAATGTTAGGTCGGCATTCCTCTAAAACCTAAGCCCAACAGCAGCCGAATCCATTCACTAGTTTCGGAATGGGAAAGCCCGATCGTGGCCATGGCCTTCCTCAGGGACTCGGGGCTGTTCGGCCAGGCAGCTTAGGGCACAACAACAACAACAACAACTAGTTTCGGAGATATGAGCGTTTGAATCGCCGCGGCGATTTCACCCCACGGCGATTCCACCCCACCCTACCCTAACCTAACAACCTTACCTAACCTATCCTAGTATTATGGGTGGGGACTGCCGCCCCCACACCCCCGCTGGTTGGGTATGAAAACAATAAAAGATTGACGGGCGCCAAAAGAAAAATTGATGAAGTCTACAGTGTTTACTCCGCAATCTTCAGCTTTGGCTGTCGATAATAGGAAAGTACCAATAGGAATGTACTGACGTCTTGTAGGTGAAGCTCCACTCTGATTGGCTACTGAACATTGGTGAGAAGCCTCCAAGGAGGCTAGAATGTAAACAAAGTGTCCTGGACTGGCTGTACAAAAATAACTCTGAAAATGTTATAGGGGAACGAAAATCAAATTAACAAAATAAGAAAAATAGCACGTATCCGCACATCAGTAAGGTCCCCCGAGTAAGGTAAAAGCAAAAAAAAAAAAAAATTCTACAAGACAGGAATCCCGTAATCGAGGAGTTGGTGTTCTGCAGAATACCCTCCTTCCTCTATTTACAAGTATTATATATCTTTAGAAAATATATATATTATGCCAGCAGGGGCAAATAATGGTAGGATGTAGTATTCGGGCTTATCGCATGCTTTTGTTTACATTACCGGTACTGTACAAGATCGCTCGCGATCAGGTTCCCGTCTATTTTCAGTGCCAGGTGGTACATTAATAGGTGCCACCCCTCACGCCCCCAATAACTTATTGTCATCGTCATATGTATTGCCAGCAGAGGGGCAATTAACCCTTTCAATCTCCGATACGCGTTTCTGTTTTCTTTTCTGGCTATTATTAGACGATTTTATTCAGATTAGTACGGTAACGGTATACGGAAGTCAAAGGGTTGATTGAGATAGTATTTACCCTTTTAATACCCACAGATCCTTCCTAAGCTGCATATAATAGTCTAATGGTAACCAAAATAAACTGCTAAAACGCATCGGAGCTTCAAGGGGTTAACAGAAAAGAAGCAGACAAAATAGACGGGAACGTAATCGCGAGTGTACTAGTAATGTAAAAAACAAAAAAACGGGCGATATACCCGGTTACTACATCCTTACCCAAAGACCGCTGGCCGTGAGTTAATTTAAGAAAAACAAAAAATTCAAATCCAATACGTAGAGCATGCAAATATCGCCCGTTAGTCTCCTTGGAAAATCTAACTATTTCATTTATTTCAGATACTGTGCTTTTTATATACCAAGGAATGTGGGAAATTAGCATTTACCCATTATCCAACCATCTAAAAACACACACCCCACTATTAGGGAGGGCAATGAAGATCAGGGAAAATGTGGGGTTGAAGACTTCTGTATAGTAAAGCAATAATAAGCGGTATTTGACAATTTTAATTTGTACTGTATTTTGTTTTTGTGTGTTCATTGTTTTCTGTTGTGTTGTCCCTATTCTGGCTCTCCCTTGAGTCGGCCCCCCCCCCCCCCAAAAAAAAATAGGAAAAGTGGGGATGGGGCCTGAGTATATAGAATAGATTTGACAATATCCGGTTGCTGTGGGATAGCCTACACAGTGGGTTGAGGGGGCTCTTCCTCATAACCTATTGAAATTCTCATCTATGTTGCCAGTAGTGGGCCAAAACCTTCTTTCCCTAACCGAACCTATTGTTAGATAATACAGTACAGTGCACCCTCTATATTTTGCAATTCGAATTAAAGATTTTTCAATAGTGCGTGATAAAAAATTACCACTATTTATCTCTATATAGCGGAAAAATTCTAACTAGTGCGTGAAAAAGTTGCAAAAATATATATGTATACAGTACTGTACTTCCCACAGACACGGTCCTCAGCATATAAAACCACTGTATGTCAAGAAAAAAGTATAATATAAATAGAAAGTTGCTAAAATCACGATCGCACCTAAAAGTCAGTACCGTACCGTAAAATGGCCTAGCTTCGGTCAAGGGGGTATACTTCGGACATTTCTGGATACAAATATATGAGCTACAGTTATGGAAATATGGCTCTGTATTGTGGAAGAACACCGCAGACATACACGGTACTTGTTTTTCCATAACATCATGTATTTATCCCATAAATAACTGAGGTTCAATATATTTTTTTTCCAGAATGTCCGAAATTATCTCCCCGTCCAAAGTTACGTTATTTTACCGGTACCGTAATACCGTCTCCTTTAACCCCTCCAATCCCAGCACTGTATATATACGTCGGTAGATAAGTAACTCCCCTGTCCCAGTGACGTACATATCCATCAGTAATGTACTTTCCTTGTAACTGCCTGTACATTAAACCCTGTACCAGTTACCACGACCTTTTGAGCACTGCTCCCATGTTGGCAACACTTCTCAGCTTATATGAGACCCACTGAAGGGTGACAAGAGCCAGTGTTGCCTCATCTTTGGAGGTGGATAGGTGGTCTCTCCTGCCATTTTTGCCACATTACTTGGGACTGCTGGGGACTTTAATTACTGTATCCTACTACAGTACAGTACGGGTTAATGTGATCATACATTTTCCCCTTTATCCATCGATCTTTTGATATGGCCCCCGATAGTGGGTGCTCTGGTATTTATGTTTTTGAAACCCATAAAACCAGAATTTTGGAAAACCCAAGCCAACTTTTGGCAAAAGTTGGTTCGGGTTTGGACTCCTATGAGATTTTTAATAGTAAAAATCCCAGTAACCTAACCTAACCTAAGCTAGGCCTAGACTTAGTACAGTACTGTATGTTGGATACTATACTAACCCTTACCTACCAGCTAATACGTGTTTGTCGTGCCCAGTACTGTACTTTGGATACAAGATTAACCTGGTAGAACGTGTCCGTAGTACAGTACAGTACCTATACGTAGTGCCAACGAACTTGACAATAATCTTGACCCCTTAACTTCTCATAACTCAAAGTGAATGACAGCAATGGAGCTGACATTTCTCTCATTTGGGAAGAGTCCACTAGGAAATATGTGTGGATATTAAGAGCCAATTTGCTCTAGGCCCCTTTGAGTTATGAGAAGTTAAGGGGTCAAGATTACTGTATTGTCAAGTTTGTTGGCGCTACCTATAGTACCGATACGTTGGATAGCAGGCTAACCCCATCAATGGTAAATGGGTAAACACTCACATAAAGCAACACTATTGGGTAAAATCCTGTGTAGCGGGTTGAACTGTTTTTCAGATGCCTATTTACTAAAAAACATTGAACAATATCTTTAACCTAACCAAAACCTAACCTAACCTAGTATATTAGTGGACTATTTATGAATGTAAAATGTAAAACAAAATATTGTAACATTACCAAATTATTGAGATATTTGTACAGGTCTACCCGCTACACAGGATTATACCAACTATTGGGGACGGGTCTTTGGACCACATTCGACGACGACGTATACGGACTAATAACACACCACACATACCAAAGCCACTCCAACAGCTTCCTCTATCTACAATATCCTACCCCTTCTCTGCTATCTACACTATCCCAGCCGTAAGGTCCTAGTGTACTGTCTGATGGCGTTAATGGGTTTCCAAATGTAAGACATAGGGAACCCATCATGAGCTTGGCTTCGCGAGCGTCATGTAAACACAGGTACGCCCGCTAACACAATCCTTACCCAGAATTATTTATCAATTACAGCATTTCTACCTTAATAGTTTAGTTTTGTCTGGTCTTGCCTTATCATACTCGAGAAACCGTACGGATGAAGTTGGGTTGGTTAATTTAGATTGGGAGGGGGGAAGGGATATCTTCTAAATTGATGGGGTAGTGGGATTGGCATAAAACTGCCTTCCACACTTTATCAAGACAGAACAAAACTCAAAACAAAAAAAATGCTCAAAAACAAACAAACTAGAAAGCAAACCCCAACTCCTAGTAAAACAGGATTTCTTCTATACAGTAGTTTTGCTGTTCCTGGTGCTTCATTTTTATTTACTGTTATTTTTATGTTAATTTACAGTACCATTAGGTAAAGCTGCATTTATATGGGGACGCGTATCATATTCTTGCTCATTTTCTGTTTTGTGTGCATCTTTTGTGAACGTTTTGTTCAAGTTTGTTCCACTGCTTTTTTTTAGGTTACTTTCATATTAGGTCCAGATATTTATTTCCTTATTTACCTTTTTACATTTAATTTTTGTTGGTTTTACCTCATGCAGGACACATTACTGAAGCACGGATTGGTGTTTTTTTTCTCAAATATCTGTATATCCATCTGTAGAAATGCTCTTAATAGGCTACCGGGTATGGGCATCGCCAGTCTCATGAACGAGCTTACCCTCACACCACTCAGAAAATTTAGGAGACCCTACATAGCCTATGTGCAGACAGCAGGGCTCTTGCTTAGCTTGTGTTGTTAGGATAGTGATTTTATTGATAATATTTTAGGAAAACACACAGAAGTGGATATACCCGCTCGCCTCTGACGAGTATATTCCAACCTTTTTGAGAACTTATCTGCAAGAAAACCATTTTCTTCATTGAAAATCTATCAATCTAGCCTAATCACTGCTGGTTTTTCCATAGGGTAAGACGGGGTAATTTCGCCGCGACGCTAATAATTTGCATTCAAACTCCGATATCTCCGAAACTATTGCATGGATTCGATTCGGCTGCAGTTTGGCTTAGGTTGTAGAGCAGTTTTGGTTTAGATTGTAGAGCTAGTTTGGATTAGGTTGTATAGCTAGTTTGGCTTAGGTTGTAGAGCTAGTTTGGCTTAGGTTGTGTTGCAGTTTCACGGGGCCTGGCGCCGGGGCGAGCGGCGCGTCTGACAGTATGGTCGGGTGTGTGTGGGGGTGTTTGTATGTGAGTGCGTCCACTGTGGTGGTGCGTGTGACACAGTGTTGGCAGTAGCTGTCGGCTGCTGCCTGGTACTTTGCACTAGCACCCACACGAGACACGTCCACACCCGCACTAAATATGTCCACACCCGTAGGCCTAATAAATACGTCCACACCCGACACGTCCAAACCCGCACTACATATCCACACCCGCACTAGACACAGTGGCGGCTACACGTGTGACACACCTGCATCTCTGCCCACCCGGTTCAGTTGTGTGTGTGTGTGTGTGTGTGCGTGCGTGCGTGCGCGTGCGACGTTTTTCTATTGGCATGTTTAGTGGCAGTTTGGGTTTGTGCATATTTTCATTGCTTTTACCTGCGCGCTAGTGTTTTGTCTGGCTATTAATCATATAATGTTACCTAGTTTAATAGCAAGATGATGCGTAAAATAGATCGCGGCAAAATTACCTCGCCCGGCGGGTTAATTTCGCCGCGAGAGTAAATTTAAAAAACAAATCGGCAGCATGACCAAAACATTATATACTTTTTTTTATTTGTTGGGCATCTATAGCAGAAAGGCTGAATGTATAGATTAGAAATAAAAAAAATAAAAAAAATTCAGTGAAATTACCCCGTCTTACCCTATACAGTATGTAGGGGATAACTAATTATGTGGTTTTTACCACCATGCACTCCCTGCTCAAGAGCTGGGATAGGGTGGGTGCCCTGATGATCAGGGACTTTAGTGAGTAGTTGCCACAGATTTCTAGACCGCGCCGTTCACCATCAGCACTGGCGTTTACCAATAACACACTAGCTGGTCCGAGACACGAACCATCAAACCTCACAGTTTGCAGGCGGGTGCTCTACCAACCGTACTACGGCCTGTGGCTAACTAAACTATGAATACTATAGATACTGGGGAAATGTGACGGTCTGGATGAAAATATGGTAGGTGAACCCTACATACATCAAATGCACCCGAGCAAGTGAGTTCTCTCCATGCAGCCTGCCTGGGCCGAATATTCATCTCCCATTTCAAGGAAGTGCGAGAGGTATAACAGGTTGCCCAATAGACAGGTTCAATGGGGAACTTATTGTTTGTTATTTTTGGTCACTTCTCCACTCTTTGTTTTAGTATTTTTTCATACTGTACATGAATGGTTAGGTCAGTGGGCCTCTGTCCCAAGTTATGTTAGTAGGTAGTTGAACTAAGGTATGGTAATGAAAAAACAGGATAAATCTTTGGGAGAGATATGAGGTCTTGCATGACCTTGTCCAAGTCATATACAGTACATATAAAGTCCCTGTAACAAGGCCAGGGTGTCAAACCGGAGCAATTTTTCTAAAGACTTGAATGCATATTAGCTCTTGGGCGCACCTAAAGTATTGATAAGTATTTTTTCCCACTCGCAAATTATATCTCGGATTTTTTTATTTATTTGCATTTTTTATTTGCATACATATATGGAAGTGGAAGTGGAAGAGGATTCCACAGATAACTTCAGAATTACGATAAACCAAATAGTTACTGAGATAAACGAATAAAAGTGAAAGTACAGGTATTGACAATGGGTGAGGCAAGACTGAGGCGTTCTCTGCCCACTTCCAAGCCGCCGCTTGTAAACCCAGGGGGTTGCCAAGAATTTCTTTTGAGCTAGACTTGATACCGAGTTTCTATACCAAATATGACTCGCGTCAGACGAAAACTTTATTTTTGGCGAATATTTTTAAGTTTAATGACGCTGAACGAGTCATCTTGCACTTAGGGATATACTACCCTAATGACTCACATGGAGTCATCGTGCGCCCAAGAGTTAGAAGTAATACAAGAAAATTAATATGAAATAGCATTGTTTTGGCGATGTTATCACTTCCAAAGACATGATATGAACTGTAGACCTAGAATGACGTGGGATCAGGTACTCCGGTCCGATCTCAAAACAAAGAACTTGACAACAGAGGCAGCCTGGAAAGCCACCACTTAGGATGTGAGACCGTAACTACCTTATCTGTGGACAAAATGGTCTTTAAACTTGTATGTATGTATGTAGTATAGGCTATACCGGTATGTACAAAAATATAGACTAAAGATAATGGACTCGGCTCGTTTACCATCCTGACGTTACAAGAAACCCTCCTAGCCCTGTCAACCAAGGGAGTGTACAGTACGGCATCATAAACTGCATCATACAGTACACTTGGTCAAAAAAGTATCTGCACCCTACCCTGATCATCTGGTGTGTACAGCTCGGTAGTATAGGTCGTAGGTCATAGGTATTAGGTCTTAGGTAGTAGTATAGATGGATATAGCTGCAGGTAGATATGCCAACCCTACCAAGCTGGGTAAGAGTTGTGTTATCGGGCGTACGGTACTACTACCGACATACAACATAAATCATTATAAATACTTAACCTAACTAAAAAACTTAACCTAGCCTAGTATTCTCATTACTACCTGAATACTAGCTTAGGTTAGGTTAGGTTGTTTGGTTAGGTTAATGTTTTAGAGAGGAGTTATTCTGTATGTCGGTAGTGGTACGCCCGATACACAACTCTTACCCCAAGCTGTACACACCAGATGATCAGCGTAGGGGTGCGATACTTTTTTGACCGAGTATACATGCAGGGGAAAGTGGCAAAAGCACTTCTTGTATTTTCATGTTACCGTACCAGTCAGATCCGGATCGTAAGGCTCGTCTTGACAGCACAATATCTCTGTGGGACAGATCCGTTACTATACTCTATTATTTTCCAGCTGATGGTAAATTGAATCCCTTTGTAGCTGATTTCTCGATAATTAATGGAAATATATGAAACTACTATGGCTGTGTGTCGTATTAATGCCAAGTTTTCATAATTAACATCATATAATTCACTACAAAATCTACCTTATAGCTGAGTAATAAAGATAGAAACATGACAATTTACCCTCAGCTGGAAAAAAATTGACTATAGTACAGTAAACACCCTTTTATCCAAAATTCATATACAGTATAACAAATTTCAGTTAACCACAGTTTTTGCTATCCATATTTTTCACTAGTTTTCACTTATTTAAGCCTCTCTGAGTGCTTAATTGCATCAACTTAACCCCTCTGAAGTAGATATAACTTGAGTTAGATGATAATTTGAAGTTAAGACAACCTAGAAATAGTTATAAGTGCATTGAAAACAGTATATTTGGCCATTTGTACACTTATTTAGCTCAATATAGAGGGACTCGTGTTTATCCGTAAAAATAGCTTATCCAAAATTTCAAAGGACTCATGATTTTTGGATAAAAGAGAGTTTACTGTATATTCGTTGTTAATTCCTTCACCACCATAATGTAATTTTCATCATATTTTGGTTACCATTAGACAATTTTCTTCAGTTTATGATCTACCTCTAGGACTCATAGGGGTAAATATGATCTCAATAAACCTTCTGAACAACATAGGTCCTCTTCGAACTACATAAAATCTTCCAATTTAAGCCAGAATCAAAGGTAAAAAGGCATCATGGTGCTGAAGGGGTTAAGGGGTTTAGGATGATGTTTATACTGTGGTTGATTATTCTTTAATTTCCATTTAATTTATATATTTTGTCTATGCATTTAATTAAAGAAAATCATTGTACAATATAGTATGTGTGACTTCATTTGTATTTAAGTACAGTATGTTATTCCCAAAATTTATTCCAATACTTACCCACAGAAAATGGCGACCGGACCGACTCGCTTCAAGATGACCCACAGAAAATGGTGACCGGACCAACTCGCGTCAAGATGGCCGCAGGACGAGGTTTGTGTTTCTTACAGTTTCTTACAGTAGATCCTCTGGAAAAAGGCAAACTAGGCCTGTGTATCCAGCTCAGTGCCAGTACTTGCACTACTGCGGTCGTTCACTGTGTTGGCGGCGGCGGCAGCAGACGCAACATTTTTACTATTCTGTATTTTTGCTTTATAATCAAACTTCAAATCTTGTCTTCCCCATGCTTTATCAAGATTACTTTCAAACTTCCTTATTGATTCGGAATCGACTACATACTGGGGCAGCGCTTTCCACTCATTTACCAATCTATCACAAAATGAGTTCTTTGCCTTTTCAAGCCTATTTCTTTCTTTTGTAAATTTTCTTAGTGTCCTCTCGTTCTTGTTCCCTCCCGCATCAAGAAGATACCTTCACACACATCCTCATCATACTTTCCTGACACTATCTTAAAAGTCTCTTATCATATCCCTTCTCTTTCTCCTATATGCCAGTGTCGGAAGTCCCAGTGTCCTCAACCTCTGCTCATAGCCCGCGTTCTTCAACGTTGATACTAGCTTGCTAGCTCTCCTCTGCACTTTCTCCACTGCTTCTATATCCTTTACCATATATGGAGCCCACACCTGGTTCGCATATTCCAGGTGCGGCCTAACCAGCGCTGTATAGAGATTCCTGAATATTTCTTCGTCAAGTGACACAAATGTCCTCCTCATCAGCCCTACAATTCTATTGGCTTTGTTTATCTTTTCCGCCAAATGTTCTGAGAAATTTAACTTATTGTCTATCACTACTCCTATATCCTTTTCTGCATTCACTTCCTCCATCGCTTCATACAGTCATGCTGTATCCTACCTTGTCTATCTTGCTAGTCCCAATCCGCATGTACTGTACTTGCATTTTTTTGGATGAAAAGGCATTAACCAATGTTCAGACCATCCCTTTATGCCCTCCACATCTCCTTGAAGCAAACCCACATCTTCCTTACTCCTCACTCTTCTATACAGCTTAGTGTCATCCGCATACAGGTATATCTCACTTCCATTGGTTATAACTTCAGGTAAGTCGTTGATAAATATAACGAACAGTAGTGGTCCCAACACAGATCCCTGAGGTACCCCACTTGTAATTTCCCTCCACCCAGAGCCTATTCCATTCACCAGTACCCTCTGTCTCCGATCTTTCAGGAAGGCTTCTATCCATTTCACACATTTTTCCCCTCTACTATAGCTTCTAACTTTCTCTATTAACCTTTTATGTGGGACCTTATCGAAGGCCTTCATAAAATCACAATATACCACGTCTATTACATCACCATCCTCCAGAGTTTGCATCCAATCATCTACCACCTTAATTAGCTGTAGCACCGTGGACCTCCCCGGCAAGAATCCGAACTGTCTCCCACTGAAAAGTTGGTTTGATTTCATATGCTCCATTATTCCTTCTCTAATTACCGTTTACATTAGTTTACACACAACACTTGTCAAACTGACTGGTCTATAATTTCCTGGGTAATTTCTCTTTCCCTTCTTAATGGTATGGGGTGCTGTGTTACATCCCGGGCAGGCGTCGACAACGGAGTCATCCAGTCTCTTCTGATAGCTCAGGAGAGCTGGATGGTGTCCGCATCTCAGCCTGGCCAGGTGGACTCTGTCCTCGCGAGGAAGGGAGGATTCGGAAGGATGGATTTCGGGAGGTCGTGCTTGCAGCTGCGTGTTGTCTGTGAGTGAGTGGATGGATCGGCGAGAGATATGAGTATGGATGTGCTTCTGGAAGTTGGTTCGGGGTGGGCAGGGAGGGAGAGAGGACAGTAATTGTGTGTGGTACCGTGTGCTGGGTGTTGTTTTGATATTTCTTGGTGTCTGTGGGTGTGTTGCCATGTAGTTTAGTGGGTGGTCTTGGTTCGTGGAGGCTGCTGCCAGGAATTGAGTGCCTCTCATGTCCAGATGGTCTTTGACTTTGAGGATTTTGGTTTCTTGATGTAGGTGATCTGTGGGTGCAGTAGCTGTGCAGCCTGTAATGATCTTCAGGGCTTTGTTTTTAATAGTTTGTAAGGTCTTATGATGTGTTTCAGCTAGGTTAGAAGCCCAGGCTGGGCTTGCGTATTCCATCACTGATCTTATGTATTGTTTATATACTGTGGTGGTAGCTTCTTTGTTGTGTCCAAATTTTGTGTGAGCAAGTGACCTGAGGGCGTTAAGTCTGGGTGTCAGTTTCTTTTTAATGTTTGTGGTGTGCTGTTTGAATGTCACATGAGTATCATATGTTACTCCTAGGATTTTGTGTGTGTGTGTATGTGTTAGGGGTGTGTTGTTTATGGTGAGTTGAGGGATGTATTCGTGTTCTCCTGTCCAGCTTGTGAGCAGGGTTGCGGTGGATTTGGCTGGGGCTAGATTAAGTCTGTTTGTAGTGCACCAGCCATGTAGTGTGTTGAGATAGAGTTGAAGGAGATCTGTTGCTCTTTTTGAGTCATGGTGTGTGCATGTGAGTGTTATGTCATCTGCATAGGAGGCTAAGTTTATTTGGGGCGTATTGGGTGTAGTTATATCGTGCATGTACAAATTGAAGAGTGCGGGCGATAGGACGGATCCTTGTGGGACTCCGTTTGGAAAGTTTCTGATTTTAGATGACTGACCGGCAAAAGATACGTGTGCACATCTGCCTGCTAGGAAGTTGGCCAGCCACCTTTTTGTGTTGTAGTGCATGTTTGTGTTGTAGATTTTGTTTGTTAGGTTGTGGCGGGGGATGGCATCGAAGGCTTTACTAATGTCGAGTGTGGCTAATAGTGATCTGTGTGGTGGTCTAGCTGAGTTGATGCCGTCAAAAGCTCTTTGTGTAAGGTCTGTGAGAAGAGTGTTTGTGGAGTGTAGTGGCCTAAAGCCATGTTGTGTTGGAGCTAGGGGTAGGTCGGGTGTAATTAGCTGTAATACTAGGCGTTCCATGACTTTGGAGTCCCTTTGTTGTAACCTGGCGTACCATTCAGCGATGGGGAGATAAGGTTCCTCCTCATGCATTTCATCATACTCGGCCACAGTGGGACTATATTCGTCCTCTGAATCGTCATTTGATGATCCAGTGTCACTATCAGGCACATCACTCTCCTCAATTATGGCCATGGCATCGGCCAGGGATATTCCCCTGCGTGGGTAACGGCGTGGTAAATCCGACATGGTGTTGCACTCGCGAGATGTATGGGTAAACTGACTTTCCTTTGTCATGCACGTCCCTTGTCCCAACAAACTGAGATTTGTGGGTTGCCATACATTGCCTACATCCTAAGGAATATCCCATACAAATATCAAGCCAATAGCTACCATAGGACAAGAGTAAATGTGGTCGAAAGTTGTTGGGAGATAAGTGGGTACAGTGTCTTTCATCACCTCCCCCAGATGACCACCCGCCTGGCAGGACTTGGGGGATAGCTGAGCATGGTCAAGTAATGTGTACATCCTAAGGTGTATCTCACACAAATTTCAAGCCTATAGCTACCATAGGACAAGAATAAATGAGGTTGAAAGTTGTTTGGATATAAGTGGGTACAGTGTTTTTCATTACCTCCCCCGCATGACCACCCGCCCGGCAGCACTAGAGTGACAACTGAGTATGGCATTGTAATGTGTACATCCTAAGGAATGTCTCACACAAATCTCAAGCCTCTAGCTCCCATACGACAGGAGTAGATAAGGTCCAAAGTTGCGGTGAAATAGGTGGGTAAAGTGGTGCCACTAATCCCACCATCACCACCACCCGCGCGGCCTGGCTGGCCGGTTCACGCGTACCGTCCCTGTTCGCCAACACTCTACGGTACCTCCCCTCCAATTCTCAAGCCATTTCCTACTATACGAGCCGAATAATAGATTTTTTAGTGGCCGACGCAATGTTCGCGTCGCTGGGGTCTAGCGTTACATACATTGCCGACGCAAACAGTGCGTCGCTGGGACTCAGTGGGTTAATATGCTTAGAAAACTTCTTTATATTTAAAAGGGTAACTGTTAGGTCCTGTGAAGGTTATACACCATCCTCTTTTATGATAGTCAACTGGGAAATGATACTTAAGGATGGCCTTAGGTGAATTAATATTTTTTCACCAACCAACTTTACTTCTAGACTCGATTAATGAAATAACAAATACTCGCACCGAAATTCCGCGCATTTATGAATTGCGCTATCAAGGCAGTAAACCCCTAGAAGCTTGTTGAAACCGGCTTCCTATGTCAGACACAACAGAAATTTGTAAATAGGTGTTCTACTTCTCATACCATTGTTCTTTTCAATAGTCAGTTTCCTTTTGCTTACTCAGTTCCTCTCTCAAAGGTATTGGCATTTATCCACTCGATCACTCTATGTTCAGCAGTTTAGTACTTCTGCTATAGAACTTGCTTGACATAAATTTATATCTCTGCATTCTCCTTTTAAAATTTCTCGGCACATGACCAAACCACCTCAAAATATTTTTCTTGATCCATTCAGCCGCTCCGCATTAAATACCCGTAGTTCCCTGACCCTCTTGAAAGAAAAGTACATACCCCTATTGCTGACTCTGTCCAGCCTATGTAAACGTCTAAAAGATAGCCTGTCCTCATAGACCTTAACCTCCTCTGTCTGTAGCAGCACCGTTCTTTTAACTTTATTCTGGCTACTATGAGACTATTTTATTCAGTTTAAAAAGAGCCTCCAGCAATCAAAGGGTTTCTAAGTACTGCATCTTGGTTAAGCATTTTAACTATGACACATGCTTCTTAAGCTGCACAGATTATAGTTTAGTTATAATTATTGCATTAATTTGTATATTATTATTAAATGTAGGTAAAGTCTAGTTAAAAAGACGTCGACGGTACATGAGGGTTAACTTGGAAAAGTCTATCACATGCCACTTTTGCAGATTATGCTTCAAACCCTTTCATACAAAATACTATATCTATTGCTGGACGCCGTGATCCCTGAAGGGGTGACCACAAATTAACCCTCTCAGACATATGATGCAATTTTGAGCCTATTAGGGATGCTTTAAAGCCTTTGTTACCATCAGGGGTATTTAAAAACCTTTAGTTTAGTTACTTCAACCTCTGCAGTTGTCTTTGAGTTAGCTGTGGGCAGAAAACTAATTTTGGAGAGGTAATTATAAGAGTGAGAGAACTCTATTTCTTATTGCTAATCTGGCAACCTCTGAGTCATATGTGCATGAAAGGGTTAATAGCTCCCATGCACCTGTCCCCAGTCATTAGACGCCCCGCTCCCATCCAGCACTGCTTTCACGCATATACTGTACGGTACTTGACTCCATCCTTCCACCTCTCGGTCTAACCTTTGCATCTGCCCTTCCACTTCACACTTGTACACTTTTTTGTCATTCTCTCCTTTCCCATAAGTTTCACATGGCTGAAACCTCTCGGTGTTCCTGTTCACACTTTCCAGCACATCTACATCCATACCACACCGCTCTCGTGTTTCCTCATTCTCATGTACTGTATATCCCTCCGCTAAATATTTAATTTAAAAATATCTTGGATCGCTAATTACCCTTGCACAATTATCTCGTCACTCTCCCTACTTTCCTAGTTGCACAAACTCAGTTTAGATATTAAAAGCATTAAAGCTCTTACAGTTGGTCAGATGTTATTTTCAGATATTTTAAAATGTTTCGCCTAAAGTTTCTATTCATGATACTCTCCAATCCCATATGTAATGGGATCGGCTATAAGTTTAGATTTATGTTCTGAAACTCTATTTGTAGCGTTTGTTTATAAGTTTAGCCTCGTACTATCCTCTCAAACTGCATTACTTTACTGTCATAAGTTTTCTTTTCTGGACTCCCTGTCCCTCATGTTTAGCCCCATTAGTACAAAGATTTTGAAGAGCTTCGCCCCATTAGTTTTCCGATTTGAAGACCTTTTGCCAGATTTATTTTCATTTTGCCTGTAGTGATCCATTCAGCCACTCCGCATTAAATACCCGTAGTTCCCTTCCCCTCTTCAAAGAAAAGTACAGATCCCTATTGCTGCCTCTGTCCAGCCTATATAAATCTAGAAATAGCCTGTCCTCATAGATCTTGACCCCTTCTGTACCGGTACTGTTCTTTTAACTTTATTCTGGCTACTATTAGACTATTAAATTCAGTTTAAAAAGGGCTTTCAGGAATCCACGGGCTTCTAACTATCTCGGTTAAACATTTTAACTACCACAGATCCTTCTTAAACTGCAGATTATTATAGTTTAGTTGTTGTTCCCCAGGCTGCCTGGCCGAACAGCCCCAAGGTCTTGAGCAAGGCCAAGGCCATAAATGAGCGCCCCCACAAAACCCTCCCTGCTTACCACTAATAAAGCCTGGGTGACCGAAGCCACTCTAAGGCAGGGAGCCGAGGAGGGCGCGGAAACGCCCGGGAAACCAAAGCTTCACCCAAAGCCCTGTGCCCCTCAGCAATTATGAAGGGAAAGTTGAGGGGCAAGGGAAAAATGTGACGCTTTGGCTCCCAATCTGCCAACTTTTAGGTTGGCAGTAGGGAGGTCAATCCACGGAAAAGACGCCGTCACTTGAGATCTAGAAGATATATAAGTAAAAGGAACAGTCAGAGTAAGCTATGGGTATGGCAGAGATCGCTCAGCTCTCACTCTGATAGACCAGCTCATCACCACATGACTAGAACCCAATCCTCTCAGCATCAGCTAGGAAAGGCCCTAGAAAGCCGCCTTTGGCGGGGGGATAGCTCCCCTATTTCAACTCCTTTCGGAGTTGGGCACCCGCCGTTAGTTTAGTAGTTATAATTATTGCTTTAGTTAAAAATATTATTCTTAAATGTAGCTAAAATCTAGTTAAAAATAAGTCGCCGATACACAAGAGTTAACTTGGAAAAGTCTATCACTTGCCACCTTTGCAGATTATGCTTCAAACTGCTTCATACAAAATATATATCTATACTCAGGCCCAATCCCCACTTTAACTTTTTATTTTTATTTATTTTTATTTTTACTATATTGCCGTACGCCTTGATCCCTGAAGGGGTGACCATGAATGAATCGCTCCCATGCACCTGTCCCCAGTCATTCAACGCCCCTCCTCCCATCCAGCACCGCTTTCACGCATATACTGAAGTCAATCCTTCCACCTCGGTCTAACTTTGCTTCTGCTCCTCCATTTCACTCTTGCACTATTTTATTAATTCTCTAGTGCCACATAAGTTTCACATGGCCGAACCATCTCTATGTTCCATTTCACACTTTGCAGCACATCTACATCCACACCACACTGCTCTCTTCCTCATTCTCATGTATATCTCTCTGCTAAATATTTAACCTAAAAATATGAAGCTCTCCAATCTCACTTGCAAAATTTGCTCAACACTCTCCATCCTTTCCTAGTTACAGAAAACTAGTTTAGATATTAAAAGCATTAAAGCTCTTACAGTTAGTCGGATGTTATTTTCCGATTTTTTCTTAAAATGTTTGGCCTAAAGTTTCTATTCATGATTCCGTACTCTACTCTCTAATCCTATTTGTAATCGGTTTGACTAGAAGTTTAGATGGTTCCATGTCATCTCAACCAGTAGACCATTTCAACCAGTAGCTCTCAACCAGTGCCAAATTAACCCAGACCAACCAAACTAGTGCCAAAATATAGTCCTAACCTAACTGTATTGGTTGATTTGGTACTGGTTGAGAGCTACTGGTTGAGTTGACCGGTCACCGTTTAGATACAGTATATGCTCTTCTCTGAAACACTATTTTTAGTTTAAGTTTAAGTTTAGCTTCATACACTCCTGAAACTGCATTACTTTACTGTCTTGAGTGTTATTTTCTGGACCCTTCTCCCTCATGTTTAGCCCCATTAGTATTAAGATTTTAAGACATTGGTTTTGCCGATTTTAAGAACTTTTGCCAGATTTCTGTTTCTATTTTGCCTGTATTGGTTCTAGCATACTTTAATTGAGTATATAAGTTAGCGAGCGCTCTCGTTCCTTTGCAACCTACAAATAGACAATTTGCGCTATTATCCACACTTGCAGCTTTACACATTTTAAGCCTCTCCTTTGTTTACATATTTAACCCCTTCAGACTCATATGACTCAGAGGTTGCCAGATTAGCAATAAGAAATAGTTCTCTCACTGTTATAAATACCTCTTCAAAATTAGTTTTCTGCCCACAGCTAACTCAAAGACAACTGCAGAAGTTGAAGTAACTAAACTAAAGGTTTCTAAATACCCCTGATGGTAACAAAGGCTTTAAAGTATCCGTAATAGGCTCAAAATCGCGTCATATGTCGGAGAGGGTTAAGGGGATAGGGTTTATATTTTGGAGTTTGTTTTTAAATAAGCACTCGCTACAGACTGAAAAAAAAAAAATCCTTCCGAAGCTTCATCAAATCGTTAAGATGCAGCAGATATATACACACAATACTTCACCGGTACAGAAGGGGTTAACCTGAAATTATACAAACTACCCGCCTTGCAACACAATCCCACCCCTACTCTGTGCAACTTTCCAACCCAAGAGTGAAACACTATTCTGACTTTCTTCTATTCAACTGCTGATCTCTGGAACTCTCTCCCAGAATCAGTCTTTCCCTCTTCCTATGACTTAATTTGCTTCAAACTCGGTGTGTCCAGGTATTTTAGCTCTAACGTCTCTTGATTTCGGCCCTGTCTCTCTTTGAAATCTGGGGGAGGCACTCGCTGCAGGCAGTTATGCCTTTTGTCTCCCTCATTCACATAGAAAAAATAAATAAATAAAATATGGTCCTCCCGGTATATCGAAGTCGGGACACCAAACCCAAAACAGTTATAGGTTTATTTCACGATTAATGTCCATTTTTGTATTTTAGATATAAATCTAATCATATCCGAAATTCAGAATACCATCCTTGGTCTCGCTTCTACATTTTCCTCTAAATTCTCATTTGTCAGACTTTAATCCCTGTGGGGGTCCACATGAATGAATTGACTCCCTGCTAGTGTCATAAATTTAGTTGATTTAAATTATTCTGTATAATTATTTCATAATTATATTTTATTAAGCGTTCTTTCCACATAGCGATTTTGATTAGTTCTTTTGCGTTTATCTTGTTGTCCCAGTTTTGGTTTGTTTATTTTGCAAGTTCTAATTATAATGATGTAAGCGAAGTTTTAGGTTTATCATAAAAATTGAGCCAGCACCTCGCTTCCCACCCAACCACAAGTTTGGTGGTATCTATCTATTGCCTGACGCCGCGATCCCCGAATGGGTGGCCACGAACGAACCGCCCCCATGCACCTCTGTCCCCGCTCAGTCGACGCCCCTCCTCCCCAACCAGCACCGCCTTCGTTCATATATTTCCTCACTCCATCCTTCCACCTCTCATTTGGTCTACCTCTCCCTCTCTGTCCCTCCCTTTGGTGGTATACATAGACTCGAATTGTTCATTCTCGTCCTCGGTCTCTCTCTGCCGTTCTGGCCAAACCCTTCACTTATTCTTTTAGGTCACTACCCATACAGTTAGATTATTAGTGGTTCTAATAGTGTGGGAATTTGAAATTTTATTTTATTTTCTAGTATCCTACACATTGAATTGATTTTATATATATATATATATATATATTTAATATTATTGTTTTTAAATCTGTACAAAATTATCTAACCGCCAGAATAATATTTGTTTAAGTCTAGGTGATTGTGTTAATGCAAATGTGTATTTT
>CM064581.1:10167035-10472676 GCA_032716605.1 Paralithodes platypus | reverse complement strand
GGTAGAAACTAGGTCAAGTACGGGTTTCACTATGTCCATGAATGTTTCGATCTCTTAAGTTTCTCCATCACAATGAGGGATGGGAATGTGAGAACGGTGCGCCATGATGTTATCGTGTTCTGGCTGTTCCAAACTTGCAATGTAATGCAACCTTTTATCCGAATCAAGAACCACCGCTGCTGCCAATGTTATGCCCTGATTTTCTACAGGATTAACTTGGGTAATGTGGGTTCTATCTGACTGGGTATATAAGGCTGCATGCACAATACAAGGTATGAGGAATAGAGAACACAAAATAAACACACGGTAACACGACACACGATCACTTTTATTTAAGTAGATGAATAAAGAGCATAGAAAAATAGTAATTCTCGTACAAAACAAATAATAGAAGGGAACTGATAGCATTAGCGGATCTGGATGGAGCCTAGTCTCCCACTTCCAACGTTCAGGTATACTCTTCTTATCACGGGTTTAGTTAGCAAGTTTTATTATACTGGAAGACCTCAATATATTTATGTATTCAATTTCACTGATTTGATCTCTTACTGGCTGGTCGCGTGCCCAAGTAGCAGCTCACAGTTAGGATTAGACACGCGTATATTTTAGAACACGGAATCTCTAGTAACCTCATGGGGATACTGATCTAAGGTTTATATTCTTATGGCAGAAATACGTAGAACACAAATCAGTGGGCGAACGTTAGATATCACTAGGGTTTTAATATCTGAATAAGGTTATTACGAGTCAATGTCGCCTGTTAATTAATGAACACTGATACGCTTAGTACGTCCCAAATGGAATGGTTAAATATGAGTTACACTGGGCAAGGTTATAGCCACTTCATAGAAAGTTAATAAGCGAGTGTCAAACTGGTACTATAACACTTAGTACTAGTAACATGAATCTTGAATAGTATTTGTAGGTCTGGTCCTGGTTATCTTGCTTCCGGTGATGTTGGGGGCTAACGACTGGTTCCTCGGCCGTCCAGGTGGTCCAAATTGTAGGAAGTTCTCAAGTCGGATCTCTTGACGATCGGTGCTGGCTACACACTTATATACCCACGAATTTGTGTGAAGGTTATAAGGTGCACATTGGGACTTGTACATGGACAGCTCTTCCATTTAACTTCTGCCATGGAGTCTGCCGGCTTGGGAATCTCTCAACTCAGGAACAACACAAGGGCAGAGCTAGAGGTTAACTTCAGGGTAGTGACCACTGGTTGGTGTCTAACTTTCAACTGATTTGACTGGGGGCGGGAGCTAGGTTTATAGGCTCGGTTCTGGACCCTGTAGACAATAGGGATCTCGAGTCTTATGGACTTATTTGAGCTCTCAATAGATATGGGGACTGGGTAAGATGGTGATTACTGTTGTGGCACATGGCTATAGGAAGCCTTCAATTTGTGATATAACTGAGCCTTAGTAAAAGGTACTACTTTGGCTATACTGGAAGTATTTATGGAAGGGAGACTGGATCTACTTTGCGGGGAGGACTGGGACAGCTGTGATAGGGGCGTCTCTCTTATATTGCTCAGTCTTTGTTCTATTGCATAGCTGAGGTGCTAATTTGACTATCCGAGTATGCAAAATGGGTGGATGGTTTATTGTGGGTATAGAGAAGTGAGTAAGGGGGTTAGACATGCATGGTTAGTTCATCGATAGGAAGAATTCCTAGGCTATCTGGCAATGACCCGGAAGTCAAAACAGGGGTCAGGTATACCTCCGCGGGGGTGGGGGTCTCCCTCCTCGGGTGGGTAAAAAGGGGTAGCCGGGCGCTCTCCCTCTGGGATGGTCGTCCGGCGGCTGTGGCTAGGGGCTTGCCATATCACCAGTGTTTGTAATAACCCTCTGTTTATGAGACAGATGTGGGTGTTCTTAATATCAAAACCGAAGGTGCCTTGGCTAGCTGGGTGTAATCGGTTGGCTGTTAATTGCATGGCTTGCTGGATGTGGTGGAGACTGGTTGCTAACTCTGCCAAATTTATCTGGAAGTATGGCAATAGAAATTAATTACTGGCGAGGCGGCGAGCCTCGCACCGACTACCATGGGGTGCAGGGTTGTGAATGGGTTGTAAGAGAATAGATGGCATGCAAGGGGTTAGTAAAGTTCTAATGTTGTTCTGGCCTACTAAGTGAAGGTAGGCTGGATAGGAGTATATATATAAAAGGTTGGAGAGCGTTAGCAATGGAAAAATCAAGGATCTTCAAGAGGTATGAGAGAGAGACTAGGTCGGACAAGAGTCGAGAAGCGCAGGTATCTTAATGAGAGGGGGGGGAAGCTCAGGGGGCTACAGGGAAATTTGACCCTAAGGTCTCTGGGCGTGGGGGTGGCATTAGGCTACAATTGATATTGGAGTTTGAAAGGACAGTGAAAGTACGTTAGCCAAATGCTACCGGGGGATGCAAATACGGGGTGGTATATGAGTCTGGAAAAGATAGAATCATGTGGACTGTGGGGCGGTGGGGGAGAAGGAGGTTAACTGTAGGTGTGTGCTTGACTGTGGATAAAGTAGGGAAAAACATGGTGTATTATTTCTCGTACATACGAGGGGTTATGGACCTATAATTTGACACGATTTCTTGTACGTCTAGGTGTCCCTGGGAACTGCGTTTTCTATGAAATATAGACCAAAGGAAAGCGGCAGTTCGTAGGGGTACTGCGTTATTGTTTTGAGGTACTATGATAGATACTGGTAACAAAGGTTATCTATACAATCTCTGATTGGGGTAAGGATTACGTTACAGCATGGTGGCTAACATCTGTAGTCATGGCTGTCTAAGTCTTATGGGGGCAATGGTTCTATATCTTGGTGTAGCCGTGGGTATCTTTAATTTCTAATGAGTTTGGACATGTGGTTTCTTTTTAACATCTACTTCTCGGATGTAAGAACATACATAGATATAGGGCTGTCGGATTGGTTTGCGTTGGCTCAGCTTAGGGACAGGGCATGGGTGTTTTTAATGTGAATGTATATTCTTGTTCATCATCGTGTAGGTAGAATCGGGCGGGTAAGAGGTGTAGGACACTAAGTAATATGGCGTAGTGTGGACTGTGGATACGAAGGAGGTAAGTGGAAGACGTATGACAATTGTGGAAAGTAAATGGAAAAAGGTGAACACAATGGCGGATAAAGATACTTAACAATACATAGATTTTATGGGCGATGAGTCTTCAGAAACTTAGTCTGGCAAGACAAGATAGGTTAGGGAATGTTAACATTAATACTTAACTAAGGATTGAATACATAGATTTGATGGGCGATGAGTCTTCAGAAACTTAGTCTGGCAAGACAAGATATGTTAGGTAATGTTAACATTAATACTTAAACTAAGGATTGAATACATAGATTTATGGGGCGATGGGTCTTCAGAAACTTAGTCTGGCAAGACAAGATATGTTAGGGAATGTTAACATTAATACGTAACCTAAGGATTGAATACATAGATTTATGGGGCGATGGGTCTTCAGAAACTTAGTCTGGCAAGACAAGATGTGTTAGGGAATGTCAACAAAAATACGTAACCTAAGGATTGAATACATCGATGAACGACGACATTATAGTCGTCGTCCTAATAAGGTGATGAAACCTGGTTGATCTGCACTGGGCATAATACGACACAAGGACAGTGCCGCCATGTCGTATCAATACTGGTGGCAGTTACTATTATAGAGACACTTAGTTACTAGAGGAACAATGCAAGGGGGCGACTGAGCACGGGTTACATATATCTATACTCGTCATGGGAAATGATATACGAGGTCTAGGGACAGGCGTGGGTGTTTTAACTGCTAAGATATATAACATCTACTTCTCGGATGTAAGAACATACATAGATATATGGCTGTCTGATTTGTTGGCTTTGGCTCAACCTAGGGACAGGGCATGGGTGTTTTTAATATGAATGTATATTCCTGTTCATCATTGTAATTAGAAGTGTAGGACACGAGGGGGTAGTGTACGTGAGGTGTGGAAAATGGTCAGTTTAGAAGGGGTAGGTAGGTGCGGCCTGGAGCTGCTTAGCCCTGCGGGCTTGGGCCTGTCTGAATTGGCTGGCTCGGTCAGCTGGTCCTTTCGTTCTGTGGACCTTTCTTTCGGATGTTTCTGTGTGGTGTTCGCTCGTGGCTTCTGTGGTGGGCTTCTTGTTCTGGGGTATTTTAGTTTTATTGGTGTTTTTCATGGTTTGAGTGGAGGATTTGCATTAACTTACCCATTATTCATTAATCTGAAGATACGGCTTCAATGGCGCCATTTATTGGGTGAATCGCGCTTTTACAGTAGGTAAGGGAAATTGTGGGGTACCGGTACATTGGATACACGATGGGTTGAGGGCCCCCCCCCCCCCCCCCTCCTTGATTTATTGTCATCCTCATACTGTATATGTAGATCTGTAAGGGGGCAAACACAGGTTGCCGGTATTTCGTTTTTGTGAGTAACGCTCACGCCATTTATTGGGTGAATCGCACTCACCGCATCTTTCAAAACAAGAAAAAGAGGAGTCAAATCGAAGGATTCATTGGGCGCAATGCTTTGTTTACAGTCGGGACTTACTATATTATTTTTGTGTTATTTTTCGGTGTAATCGGGGTTTTTCAAGTGTCGATCACGAAATTCCTCCATGCGGACTATAATGAGAAAAATATGACTAGTCTATTGGTCCTTATTTTCCCTAATAAATTATTTCTAATAGGGCGGCGAAAGAGCTAGGTCTTGAATATTATCATTGGCTTGTCCTCATCTTAACCTAAATAATAATAATAAATAATAATAGTTCTTAAAGCTAGCGCATGCTAAGCTAGCTAAGGATAGCTCAATAAGGCCGATTAGGCGTATTTCCATTGGGGTCCTGTACTACTACCCCATCCCTTTGCTCATGAGGGATGGTAACGACTCGGTGCTTGTGAAAAATCTTTAATGCGCCGAGCGTGGGCGCGAACCCGGGCCTTCTGGGTGGAAGTCCGAGACGCTAGTCACTACACCAAGCGTGCGCATGGGGGGTATGAGACACCACATGCCTGTGCACACGTATTTGAGCTGTTCCCATCACTAACATAGTTATTTTACCATAAATAGCATTAATACTTATCCATATGAGCCTATTTTACGTTGATTATAAAGGTATTAGCCTGTTACAGCAATAAAACAAGTGGAAGCAGCGTTTGGATGGTCAAAATCGGCGATACAGGCCGGGAGTTACATAAGTTATGGCTGAGGCAACCTCCCTCCCCTCCACTCCTTCCCACGTCTGGAGAGAGATTGTCGATCGATACGCTCTCTTTCTCTCTTGCACTCGCTTGGTAACAGTGATGACAACGCCCTGCTTGCAACTCGCTAATGTTAGCACGAAAATAGACCACAGAATAAAGGAATAACAGGGAAAATAGGTGATAACTGAAGGAGGGGGGGGAAGGAGGGGATGTGGAGGAGTGATATTTGGCATGGCCCAGGGGAAAAAAAAATTAAAAAAAATTAAAAAATTAAAAGGAGTCAAGTTTTTTTGGGGTGTTTTAAATGGATTTTTTTAGGCCCAGGATCTTAAAGTCTTCCCGCAGTCGCCGGGGAAACTCTTAAGAGTCTTCCCGCACTTGCCGGGTTAATTATTCCTCTTCTGACAACTTTGTTTATATCTAATATCTAATGGTAGCCTACTTGTTAAAATTAATAAACAAAGAAAATGGATGGTTGCCACAGGCAGGGTGTCAATCCACAAAATGTGAATTGTGTTATTATGGTTTATTATTTTGTTTTCATTATAGCGCGACGGAGCGGCGAGCGCCGAAGGGCGAAGGCGCGAGCTCTAGGGGGGGTCCGGGGGCATGCCCCCCCGGAAAATTGTTGAGAATTAAGGTGTCTAAAACAGCATTTCCTGCAATCTAAAAGCAATCAAGATGGAAAATAGGCCTATGTTGACCCAAAAAAAATCAATTTACTTTTTTTTTTTTTTTAATTAGGCCTAGCCTAGGCCTAGCCTATACTCAGTACTGTATGTATATATTATTAGCTGGGTAGGCATTTCGGTGACATTGGGGTGAAACGGTTAGCGGTAAGTATATTAACACCTTACGAGCGGCCTAGGCGGTATATAATATGTAGCCACCAGCGGGGTGTTTTTAGCCAAAATAGGGCTGTTTACGTGATCATTTTCATGCCTAAATAAGACCCAGAGCGTAAAACAAGTATCTATCCCTGAAAGGGCATAAACAGAGCTTTCCAATGACACCATAACGATCCTTTTATGATGGCTAGTTTTCTTGCAACAACCGCGCAACGCGAGTGCAAAAAGCATGTAATTCGGCACTTTCCCCATACAATTCCGTATATAGCGAGTGAGAGAGGGAGGGAGGAGGTGGGATTCGTGTCAGTAGGTTCGCCGCGGTGGTCTGGAGCAGTCATACGCTCGCTACTCTCCTGCCACCACTTGTCTCTCTCTCTCTCAGCAACATTACGTGCTGAAATTGCCACATGACCTATGTCGAGCGCCGCCAGATAGTCCAGATTTATTATACTCGACTTATGTTGCGCCCCGATAGTTATGGGTTAAGAAAGAAATATACGGTACCAGGCTATACATAAACGGTAAACCAAAGTAGTTTTCTTAACCTTTAAAATATTCTTCTTGCATGACTAGGCCTAATCAATTTCATAGATTCCCACCAATAGCCATTGGAAAACTAACCATGAATTCTTACTCCATAGGCTACTGATGGGTGAAAGTGCAAATTTTCCAAAAATTTCTTAGAAATCTGCTTTAGTCTCCTGATTTAGTCTCCTTTAGCTACCCTACTTAGGTCATGTTCAGTTTTCGAGTAAATTTGCACTTTCAACCAATACAGATTTAGTTAACAAATGGTTTTGGCAAGGATGTAGTATTCTGGTGTACCGTCCGCCTTGCTTACACTATGCGGACGCTCACGATCATGTTCCAGTCTACTTTGTTTGACTGCCGTGGGATCAAATAATAGGTTGAAGGGGGGCTTTGTCAGTTAGCCTAGGCCTATTCCCACAAGTGACAAGTAGGCCTAGTCCTAGGCTACCTGGCTAGGCATCATCTGATCGTCATATCTGTAATAGAAACGCCAAGGCTAGGCTACATGTACAGTAACATAGCCTAGGCCTATTTGAAAAAATATATATAGGCCTAGGCCTAGGCTAGGCTAGGCTAGGCTAGGCCAGGCCTAGGCTAATAAAATAGGCCTAGGCTAAAACAAATAAATAAATAACACTTACCTGGCTAGCCACTAGGCTTAATTTCACCACAACGGCACAAATTAGGCCTAGCAATATTTTTGGTTATTTTCTTCCAATTTCCGAATCCAAATGCGAAAGGCCAAAGCCAAAGTTAACATTGTACCAATTCCCAATTTCCCAAGGACTGAGGCCAAATTTCCCAAACTTTCCATTATGGGCCACATCTTCAGTTGACACTAGGCCTAGGCTATACTAAAATGCATGTTTTTCCATATTATACACAAATTTCACTAGTGCCTGATTAAACACCATTATCTAGATAATCGTGGCCTTGTTTTATCAACACAGTAATTTTATAATATGGCCTTAGGCTATATCACACGAATAGGCCTATGCTATAAACTTAAGTGCTCCACTGTTCCACATCATGTGTTGCGAATACAATCCTAAAACAATATGGCGTTTGTCACCAAAATATTGGAACCAAATGAAATGATAACTCTCAATGATAAATTATAATTATCATTACGAATCACCCTCGCAAATTTTTCATGATGCCTTCAATTTTGAGGCTATAAATCCTCATGTTGCATATGACATACACATTGGTATACACGAATGAAGGCTATGGGCCTTATTAATTCCATTCATAGTAGAATTATTGAGCCAACTACCGTATCAAAGAATATATAAGCCTTCAAACTTAAGCGATATGTTTGTGTGGTCTACTTCGAGACGCCATTTTAATTGTTTACAAAGTAATTGGAACCTATTTTAGAGTCGAAATTTATTGTAGTTTTTTAATTAGGTCTATTACAATTTTAAAATAATTATAAATTAGTAGAACCTACATAGAGTAACTTTAGGTAAGATTTTACGGTGTGACAGTTACAAGCCCCATCGATGTTTGTGTAGCCTATAGGTATGTTATATAATAGTCTTCAGTCCTATATATGTCCTTCTCTTCGCAAATGTATTATAAGGGAGATATAGGGTAAAACACAGTCTTGTCTGCATAATGACAAGTCCTGTTTTACGGGATTTCTGCTTTATAATTTTGTTTTCCACTATCTTCATAGCCCTCCCCACTAGTGGGGGCCGTGTTTTTAGATTGTTGGATAATGGGTAAATACTCATTTGCTGCAGTCCTTGGTATAAAACAACACTGTATATCAAAGAAAAAATGCAAAAAAAAAAAACACACACACATGCTAAAACTCGTGAATGTCACACCGTATCAATTTACCTATAACTACCTAGGGAAGTTCAGATAAACAAAGAAAGACTGGGGGTACTGCTGTTTGCTGACGACGTAGTTCTGATGGCAGAAACGGGAAGAGGGTTGCAGAGACTACTAGAGGAAGCAACGAGATTCGGGGAGGAACTTGAAGTAAGATTTAGTAAAGAAAAGAGACTGGTGATGAAAATGAATGGAGAGCTTCAAGAGGATGAGGAATGGACACTGGAAGGAAACCGAATGAAGAAGACAAGGGAGTATAAATATCTGGGGGTAACGATCACGGAGAAAGGGTTTGAGAAGGCGAAAAGTGAAAAGGTGGGACAAATGCAACAATGGAATGGGAGACTATGGAGCGCGACAAGGCTAAGAGCGAATAGTTATGAAATAGTGCGAGGGCTGTGGAAAGGATTAGGAGTACCTGCAATAATGTACGGCTTAGAGGCGGTAGAAACAACAGAGGCGGAAATGAAGAAATTAGAAACGATACAGAATAAAATCGGGAGGACAGGATTGGGGGCAAATAAATACGTAGCTCAAGAAGCAATCCGAGGGGAGATGGGGTGGAGTACGTTTGAGGAAAGGATTGGGAAAGCTAAAGGGAAGTACAAAGTGAGGCTAGAGGGGATGGAGGAAGATAGGTGGCCGGGGAAGGTATACAGATGGGCGAGCGAGCAAAGTAAATGGAACAGAGAGTGCAAAAAGGATTGGGGAGGATAAATATAAAACAGGACCGGGTGGGAGGGGAATTTAGAAAAAGAAATGAGAGAGAGGAGTGAGTCATACTAGAAAATGGGAGGGGATGTGTCAGAGAGATAGAGAAAGGGATAAAGGAGGAGGGGAGAAGAAGATGGAGGGAGGGGGTAGAAAATAAAGCCACGCTGGCATATTATAGAGAGAAGGAAAAACCAGCTAGAGAACTATACTATGATGGAGGATGGGGATCGAAACTTCTATTTAAAGCAAGAACAGGATCGCTAGAAACGAATGAGAGAACAAGGAGATGGAATGGAGTGGGACCGCACTGCAGTCAATGTGAAGAGACCCAATAGTAGAGGATGTAGAACACATAGTAACCGAATGTATAAGATATAATGAGGAGAGAGACGAGTTGGAGAGGTACATGAGGAATAGAGTTGGGGAGAGGGGGTGGGAGGAGATTAAGCAGAGGGAAGATAGAGGGGTAGGGGCGCTATTGGGGTTAACACAGGAGATGGAAACACAAGACATGGAGATGGTGAAGAGGATGTTGGAGAAAATGTGGAGGAAGAGAAATGGGTGAGGGAGGGGGGGAGCGGAGGTGAGGGGGAGGGGGGGGGTTTATAAAAAAAAAAAAAAACTGTCTCTTAAACTATCCTTCTACTCTAAACTTTCCCTCCTACTAACGTTTCTGAGCCAGTACCGATACAAAGGTTAGCCCTGTGGATCTGCACGGTCTGCGGGCGGGTTCTAAAGAAGAAGAAGAAGAAGTACCGATGGTAATTAAGGCATTAATACTTCCCGACTTTCAAGTGCATGTTTCAACTGAACTGAACCTTGCTTGAAACTTTGTGGAAATCTCTCTCACATTTTCATACGATATACTAACAAAACTGTGATTATTGTGATATTGAGTGAAACTATTGATATTTGAGAAGTCTGCAAAGCTGTCTCAAGGAATACAGTGATGTGATAAAGGATCGAGTTACAGTAATGTGATCGCCCACCTACAGCCTGGCAGGCTGGCAACAAGGTGGCGATCTCTTTTGTCGGACTAGGCTAGCCTAATATATTTGTATCGTAAATTTAGTTTCGTAACCTACCGTTACCTTTGGATTTTAGTCTAGGCTATATGCCAAGCCTAGACCTAGATTAGCCTTAGAGCCTAGCCCAACATTCCTTTTTTTTTTTTTTTTTTTTTTTGTAAGGCTAGGCTAGGCTAACCTAGCCTATAGGCCTATATAGGCTACTCTTGAGTTTTGGAATACAGTAGGCCTAGGCCTATTTTAGATGTCTAACGTTTAAAATAATAATATAAAAATACGTAGGCTAGGAATAAAATTGTGTTATCATTAGGCTATACAGAAAGCTCATTTGGGTTATCACTCAAACAAACAAAAAAACGGCGTCGTTTGACACCCTGGCGATTATCATATGCTGACCATATGATGCAGACAAAATTATCGAGATATCAGCAGGACTAAGATCTCCGCCAAGTTAAACAAACAAAACCAAATCGAATATAATAGTATAGGCCTATATCCGTGCACTGCCAAATAGTATGGGTGTGAAAGGGGGTAATTAAAGTGTCCATAATAATCTACGCGTACAAAGGTATATTGGTAGCAATATACACATCTAATTATTCTAATATAAGGATACTAAGGTAAATCACATTCAATATACCCAATGGGCTTATAGGCTAGACCAGCTTCATACTCCACTTATAGCCTACCCTTGATTGTTTACGTTGAACCCTACACACCTGTCACCACAATCTCTCGTACAGTACACCCATCGGCAAATCCAGCGTCTCCACACAATTTCAAATATATATAATTATATGGCCTACATATATATATATATATATATATATATATATATATATATATATGTATTTGAAATGATGTTGAGACGCTGGATTTGCCTGTGGGTGTACTCTACGAGAGCTTGTGGTGACAGGTGTGTAGGGTACAACATAAACAATCAAGGGTATTAAGATAGCACTAAAGCCGGTATCACACGAGCGCTTTTTCACTCCACATTTATCCTTAACCCGTACAGCCCCAGCGACGCGTCTGACGCGTTGGCGATGTATGTAACGCACAGCCCCAGAGACGCGTCTGGCGCGTCACCCGAATTGCGCCGACCGTAACCTCAGGTGTAGCCACTCAAGAGGGCTCAGATTTGTATGGGAACATTGTACGTATCCCACGCAACCGTGCCGATGGTTGAAAACACTCAAAGTCCACGTGCGTGCGCGTGAGCGCGCAATAACCTGTTTTTTTGGGGTAATTGCCTTCAATTTTTTACTCTTGTAAAATACGTTTTCGGGGGCTCTGTAGGACCATTCTTTAAGCTTTTTGAGCGGTTTTTCGTGGTTTTTCCTTCATTCCTAACCCATTCGCTATTGTTTCTGGAATAAAACCATTTTTTGAAAACCGGCCGGGTTCTGGTGAACAAACATTACAAAACTAGCCGGGGCTCCACGGGTTAACATTGGTCTAGCAGCTCATAAGGTAAACATTTAATATTGTTCTGTTACCTAAATTCATATATCATCAGTCTAGTTTCCGATACCAGTGCAAAATACTCCAGAAATGTTGACAGAAAAATGTTGATCATCGAATGTTGACTATAAAATCTCGTGTGATACCGGCTTAAGCTGCACTATCATTAGTGAGTGCTGTAGGCCTATGTTTGTTGTACTATTGTTGATATCTTGTCAAATTGCAAATTTAGCTTATCAAATTTGATATAAATTGTAGTTTCTTTATTCATACAGAAATTAGTAAAATTTACCAGAACGTCCCGGACTTCCCAGATTGACTAATTCATTGAACATGACGATATAATAGTACATTGTTATATGTGCGATTATTTTGGGACAATATAGCCGAAAGATATCTTTTAATTAAATTCATACATAGATTTTATCGTGGCCTATAGGTTTCGGTTATACTGATGTTTTGGGCCGACAGTTAGCCCATCGATCTGTTTAGGCCTAATAATAATAATAATAATAATAATAATAATAATAATAATAATAATAATAGTTCTTAAAGCTAGCGCATGCTAAGCTAGCTAAGGATAGCTCAATAAGGCCGATTAGGCGTATTTCCATTGGGGTCCTGTACTACTATCCCATCCCTTTGCTCATGAGGGATGGTAACGACTCCGTGCTTGTGAAAAATCTTTAATGCGCCGAGCGTGGGCGCGAACCCGGGCCTTCTGGGTGGAAGTCCGAGACGCTAGTCACTACACCAAGCGAGCCGCTTGGTCTGGTAGAGTTATACATCATTGCTATATGTGTCATTAAGAGCTGAAATGTATTATAAGGGAGAACAAACCCCCGCTAAACTACATAATATATACCAGTACTGTAAAACAATAAGTTTTTCAGCCAGTACCCAACCAGCTGGGGTGTGTGGGAGCCCCCACCCATATACTAGGTTAGGTTAGGTTGTTAAGGGGAGGTTTTTAGTGTGTTTCCTAGACTTCCATCAAGCTTGAAATTACACCCCCTTGACCCCTTTTCAAGATAAATTTGTACATTTTTCGGTAGAAAAATGTCCCGGCCGAAAGCCGGTTCCTCTTAAATTACAGGCTCGCTATCGCTCGCCATGAAAAAATCGACACCTAAATGGAACGAAAGGTCTTAAAAGTGACATAAATGGGGTGAAACTTCTTAAAATCGCCAAACTAATAGGGCAAACATCTTAAAATCTCAAAAGCAATGGGGCTAGACATGAGAGAAATGGGTCCAGAAAAAAGTCCCTCAAGTGGATATCTCCCCTTAAGTTAGGCTAATAGCACTTATATAAAAAAAAAAAAAAAACCCTAACCAGCGGGGGTGTGGGGGCAGCAGCCCCCACCCATATACTAAGTTAGGTTAGGTAAGGTAGTTAGGTTAGGCTAATAGCCTAGCAAAAAAACAAAGGTAGCCTAACTCAACCAGCGGGGTGTGGCCACCCATAATACTAGGTTAGGTTAGGTAAGGTTGTTAGGTTAGGCTAATGTCTTCCCAAAGTTGACTATTTGTATAACCTAATATATTGGGATAATTAGGCTACCCTATCCACCCCGTGAAATCCGAGCCAGCTTTCGTCAAAAGTTGGCACGAGTATTCACAAAATTGGGTTTTATGGGTTTGCAATTTGGGAAAACACGAGCCAAGTTTTGATACAAAACCATATATTATTGTATTTTTACGCTTTTAAACCCTCATTTTCCCTGAACTTCATAGCCCTCCCCAGAGTCCCCACTAGTGGGGGGCGTGTTTTTAGATTGTTGGATAATGGGTAAATACTCATTTCAGCTCCTCTTCAGTATAAAACAACACTATATCTGAAGGAAAAAAAAAATAAATAAAAAAATAAAACTTACTGAAATCGCTGTCGGTCCAAAAAGTCAGGTTTACCTAGGTTTCTTATACCATTTATTTCATTCCTATATGTCTAAATGCCCGTAAAAATGAATAACTGATCCAGAAAAAAACAAAATATATATATATATATATATATATATATATATATATATATATATCCTCTATATCGCCTACCTCGCAAGAGACGGGTCACGGGTGGCTTTGTTTACATCCGCCGTGAGTGTAGCCTTGGCGTCTCGCGTTGTGAAAAATTTGATTTTTGGCCCTAAAATGCCCCAGAACAAGAAGCCCACCACAGAAGCCACGAGCGAACACCACACAGAAACACCCGGAAGAAAGGTCCACAGAACGAAAGGACCAGCTGACCGAGCCCGCCATTCCAGACAGGCCCAAGCCCACAGGGCTAAACAGCTCCAGGACACGCCCATTTACCTTTTCTAAACTGACCATTTTCCACACCTCACGTACACGAACCCCCTCGTGTCCTACACTCCTAACTACAAAGATGATGAACAGGAATATACATTCATATTAAAAAACACCCATGCCCTGTCCCGACGTTGAGCCAATGCCAACACATCAGACAGCCATAATTATATCTATGTATGTTCTTACATCCGAGAAGTAGATGTTATATAATTCTTAGAAGTTAAAACACCCACGCTGTCCCTAGACCTCGTATATCATTTTCCATGACGAGTATAGATATATGTAACCCGTGCTCAGTCGCCCCTTGCATTGTTCCTCTAGTAACTAAGTCTATAATATTAACTGCCACCAGCATTGATGCGACATAGCGGCACTGTCCTTGTGTCGTATTGTGCCAAGTACAGATCAACCAGGTTTCATCACCTTATTAGGACGACGACTATAATGTCATCGTTCATCGATGTATGCAATCCTTAGGTTAAGTATTTTTATCCGCCATTGTGTTCACCTTTTTCCATTTACTTTCCACAATTGTCATAAGTCTTCCCCTTGCCTCCTTCGTATCCACAGTCCACACTACGCAAAATTACTTCGTGTCTTACACCTCTTACCCCAACCAGAGATTATATAAGATAACCTGGTTACCAGTATCTGTCATAAGTACCCCGAAACAATAACTAAGTACCCCTACGAACTGCCGCTGTTGTTGGTATTTATATTTAATAGAAAACGCAGTTCCCAGGGCTAACTAATAGTATTCATAACCCTCTGACTGATCACATAACTCTATCTTTTCCAGACTCATATACCACCCCATAGTTGCATTCCCCGGTAGCATTTGGCTAACGTATTCTACTGCCTTTTCAAACTTCCATATCAATTGTAGCCTAATGCCACCCCCACGCCCAGGGACCTTAGGGGCAAAATTTCCCTGTAGCCCTTGAACTCTCCCCCCCCCCCTCTCATTAAGACACCCGCGCTTCTCGACTCTTGTCCGACCTAGCCTCTCTCTCATACCTCTTGAAGATCCTTGAATTGTCCGTTACTAACGCTCTCCAACCTTTTTATATATACTCCTATCCAGCCTACCTTCACTTAGTAGGCCAGAACAACATTAGAACTTTACTAGCCCCTTGCATGCCATCTATTCTCTTACAACACATTCACAACCCTGCACCAAATGGTCGTCGGTGCGAGGCTAGCCGCCCCGCCAGTAACTAACTTCTATTGCCATACTTCCAGATAAATGTGGCAGAGTTAGCAACCCAGTCTCCACCACATCCAGCAAACCCTACAATTAACAACCAGCCGAGTAAAACCAGCTAGCTAAGGCACCTTCGGTTTTGGTATTAAAGACACCCACATCTGTCTCATACACAGAGGGTTATTACAAACACTGGTGATATGGCAAGCCCCTAGCCACAGCCGCCGGACGACTATCACAGAGAGAGGGCGCCCAGCTCCCCCTTTTTGCCCACCCGAGGAGGGAGACCCCCACCCCCGCGGAGGTATACCTGGCCCCTATTTTGACTTTCGAGTCATTGCCAGGTAGCACAGGAATTCTTCCTATCAATGAACTAACCATGAATGACTAACACCTTTACTAACCTCTATTAACTCACTAAACCATTTACCTTTCTTGCATGCTCTGATCACTAAATTAGCACCTCAGCTATACCATAGAATGAAGATTGAACAATCTAGAGAGACGCTCCTATCACAGCTGTCCCCATCCTCCTCGCAAAGTAGATCCAGTCTCTCTCCCCTAAATACGTCCAGTATAGCCAAAATAGTACCTCTTACTAAGGCTCAGTTATATGAAAATAAAGGCTTCCTATCGCCCTGTGCCACCACAGTAAATACCATCTTACCTAGTCCCCATATCTATTGAGAGCTCAATTAAGTCCATAAGACTCGAGATCCCTACTGTCTACAGGGTCCAGAACCGAGCCTATAAATCTAACTCCCGCCCCCAGTCAAATCAGTTGAAAGCTAGACACCAACCAGTGGTCACTACCCTGCAGTTTACCTCTAGCTCTGCCCTTGTGTTGTTCCGGAGTTGAGAGATTCCAGATCCGGCAGACTCCGTGGCAGAGAAGACTGATAGAAGCATCTGTCCATGTACAAGTCCTAACGTGCACCTTATAACCTTCACACAAATTCGTGGGTATATAAGTGTGTAGCCAGCAACGATCATCAGAACTTGAGAACTTCCTACATTTTGGACCATCTGGACGGCCGAGGAACCAGTCGTTAGCCCCCAACATCACCGGAAGCAAGATAACCAGGACCAGATCTACCCATACTATTCAAGATTCATGTTGCTAGTACTAAGTGTTATAGTACTAGCTTGATACTCACTTATTAACTTTCTATAAAGTGGCTAAGACCTTGCCCAGTGTAATTCATATTTAACCATTCCATTTGGGACGTACTAAGCGATCAGTGCTCTTTAATTAACAGGCGACCTTGACTCTCGTAATTACCTTATTCAGATATTAAAACTCTAGTGATATCTAACGTTCGCCCACTGATTTGTGTTCTACGTATTTCTGCCTTAAGAATATCAAACTTAGTTCAGTACCCCCATGAGGTTACTAGAGATTTCCGTGTTCTACAATATACGCGTGTCTAATCCTAACTGTGAGCTGCTACTTGGGCACGCGACCAGCCAGCAAGAGGTCAAATCAGTGACATTGAATTATACGAATATATTGAAGTCTTCCAGTAAAATAAAAACTTGCTAATTAAACCCGTGATCAGAAGAATATACCTGAACGTTGGAAGTGGGAGACTAGGCTCCATCCAGATCCGCTAATGCTAGCAGTTCCCTTCTATCATTTGTTTTGTGCGAATATAACTATCTTTCTATGCTCTTTATTTCTTTATTTCAATAAACGTGAACTTGTGTCGTGTTACCGTGTGTTTATTTTGTGTTCTCTATTCCTCATACCTTGTATTGTGCATGCAGCCTTCTATACCCAGTCATTCAGAACTCACATTACCCAAGTTAAACCTGTAGAAAAACAGGGCATAACAGGCCCCTACTGTTTAAATATACGAGGATTTCAATAAATCCTGGGGGGTGAGGGAGTGTTTGTCCCCCAAATGGCCAAATATATATATATTTTTTTTTTAGATTGTTGTTTAATGGGTAAATAGCCTATGTATTTCCGGTATTTATCAAGGAAACCGGCCACGAATTTTCCTGGAAATTTGGAAGTCACCCATCGAATGAACATAACCTATACATCATATGGTTTAATTCTAGTTTCGCTTTCACAGCATACTCATAAATTTCTATGGCTACTTTAGAGTTGTCATATACCATACTTAATTCCTATATATGTCCAAAGCGGCAGAAATGCATTATAAGTAATTATACCTACTGTAAAAAAAAATATATATATTTTCTCCCCATATGCGGCACCATAGCTATTACATAATATTAGGTTAGGTTAGGTAAGGTTGTTAGGTTAGGCTAATGTCGTTAATGTAATTTATTATCATTATATTACGTCTTTTACCCAGCAATTTCCCTGATCTTCATAGTTGGTCGGGAAGCTATGCCTTTACAACGGCGCCTCCCTTTCGTCGCTGTGTACGTGAAACTAGAATTTTTCCCATCATATTAATATATGTTTCAACTTTCGGAAAAACCGTTTTCAATTACTTTGAAAAAGTTAATATTTACCTCCTGTTATCCACAGCCAAAACTGAAGATTGCGGAGTAAATACCGTAGACTTCATTTTTTTTTTTTTTTTTTTTTTTTTTTTTTTGCGACCGTCAACTTTGTATTAATTACATACCAAACCAGCGGGGGTGTGGGGGCGGCAGCGCCCACCTAATATACCAAGCGGCTCGCTTGGTGTAGTGACTAGCGTCTCTGACTTCCACCCAGAAGGCCCGGGTTCGCGCCCACGCTCGGCGCATTAAAGATTTTTCACAAGCACTGAGTCGTTACCATCCCTCATGAGCAAAGGGATGGGGTAGTAGTACAGGACCCCAATGGAAATACGCCTAATCGGCCTTATTGAGCTATCCTTAGCTAGCTTAGCATGCGCTAGCTTAGCATGCGCTAGCTTTAAGAACTATTATTATTATTATTATTATTATTATTATAGGTTAGGTAAGGTTGTTAGGTTAGGCTAATATTACCCCTTATTTTCGTCTTTTACCCCTCAATTTCCCTGTACTTCATAGCCGCCCCCACTATAGGGGGCCGTATCTTAAGATTGTTGGATAATGGGGAAAACGGTTTTTCCGAAAGTTGAAACATATATTAATATGATGTATAGGCTAGGTTATGTTCATTCGATGGGTGACTTCCAAATTTCCAGGAAAATTCGTGGCCGGTTTCCTTGATATTTTCCTGCATTTCCTAGAATTACCACACATCAATACACCCTTACCCAACTCTAAACTATAGATAAAAACAATCGAATTTTTTTTTTAGCAATTTAATTGCAAGATCTTTATATTGACCTTATTTTGCTTGGGAACCAGATTAACTTGCTCATGTAGTGATGTACACCCGATGTGGTGGATTGTGTTATTTTATTTATTTATTTTTATTTAATTACGCGTTATTTCCACATGGCGATTTTTAATAGTTCCTTTGCGTTTAGCTTGTGTCGTCCCAGTTTTGGTTTGTTTATTTTGCAAGTTTTACATTATAATATAAGCTCATTGAGGATATTAAGTGATTTATCTTTGTATCCTTATAGTAGATGTGTATATTGCTACCAATATACCTTTATACGCGTAGATCATATATATATATTTGTCATCCAATAAACAACTTATCATGCTTAGGGCAGCCGGATTTCGATTAAAAGACAGTCTGTCCCCCCCACGGTCCGGCCCCACCAGAGTCTAGTTGGGAAGGAATACAGATAGAAGTATCAAACTCCTTCTTTTAACTCCCGTGGTGGTGTAGGTGACTGCCTGACTGGACCTGCCTATACGGTTCGAATCGGAGCCCTGTCAGCTATATATATATATATATATATATATATATATATATATATATATATATATATATATATATATATATTCATTCCATTGTTTCAATTTTCCTAGCGAGTTTTACTACACACACACATATATATATATATACCCGGTATATAATGAAAGGCATAGCAAAACTTAATCGAAAATCCATTTGCTTTTATATAACATGCACCCAAACACAAAAGGTAGGTATAGTAGGGGTGGATGACAGGAGAAAAGGTGTACTCAAGTTGTAGTGATGCATTTAACCCCCTCCCTCCCCCCACCCCCTCGAAACCCACAGCAAACTGAGTTTTGAGCATAGGCTAGACTAAAGAAAATGGATACAAGATGAGGGGGGGGGGGCTTTACCCCTCTCACCCCCCCCCCCCCCATGACTTATTGTAATCATCAGTATAGGGGGCCAGTCAGCCCCCCAAAATAGACCATATTATCAAGGAGGGGTGTGGAGGCCCAGGAAAAAACAACATTGTTCGAAAATCACTTAAACCAGTCATTCGTGATCAGCATCGATCTTCTAATCTGGTAAACTATGCTTCACCGAGCTAAAATTAAGGATAAATGTTTACCTATGGTCCCGTTAAAATATCCTCACGTAACCTATTAAAAACTGGGAAAAATGTTATTTTAATACCACAAATTTTCCGAGTGTTTTTTATAAACAAAATTGGTCATTTGCATCAATATATAGTGTTTGTAATTAATTAGAAATCTCGGGAAAACCTATTTTCCCCATTAGGCCTATCGATCGATGTTGAGACACGCTCGCTCCCCGATAGTGATTTGAAAAGACATTAGCCTAACCTAACAACCTTACCTAACCTAACCTAGTATTATGAGTGGGGGCTGCCGCCCCCACACCCCCGCTGGTTGAGTACTAATCCCTTAATAAAAAAAAAAAAAAAATTGGCTGTCGATTATACGAAGGTGAAAGAAAAGTCGATGAAGTCTTATGGTGTTTACTCTGCAATCTTCAGCTTGATTGTACATTGATAACGGGAAAGTACCGTATTGACAACCTTGTTACGAAAATTAAATTTTAGTACCATACTTTTATATTAGGTTTTTCCGAGGGTTTAACACATTTTCATATGATCTTTAGAGCTATCGATCACTGAAAGTACCGTATTGACAACCTTGTTACAAAAAATAAATTTTAGTACCATACTTTTTTTATTAGGTTTTGCCGAGGGTTAAAACAAATTTGGAAAAACTAAATAAGATGGTCACCAATTTTCCCATGGATTTTTTTATTTTTCCCTGTTAGTTTTCATCAATATATAGTGTTTGGAAATAATTGCAACCCTCGGCGAAACCGTTTTCCCCATTATACAACGATCTTAAGAAACGCCGCCCGATAGTGGGGAGGGCTATGAAGTACAGGGAAAATGAGGGGTTAAATGCGTAAAACGGCGATTAAAACGTATTTTAGCAAAACTTGGCTCGGGTTTTAAGGTATTTCTAAGGCCTAAAACCAAATATTTCGAAAACCCGAGCCAAGTTTTGGCCAAAGCTGGCTCGGATTTTGAGAGTTTGTAGACAACAAAATGACAGTAACCTCATTTAGAAATTTGGCTCAGGTTTCCCGAAATTGCAAAGGCATAAAACCCGAATTTTGGAAAACCCGAGCAAAGTTTTGGCAAAACTTGGCTCGGATTTTGCGAATTTTAAGAGTAAACAAATTACAGTAACCTAATTTAGAATTTTGGCTCATGTTTCCCTAAATTGCAAACCCCAAAAAGCATAATTTTGGAAAACCCGAGCCAATTTTTGGCAAAACTTTGATCGTATTTTGAGAATCGAAAAAGACTAACTACATGTCGGAAATCGGCTCATGATTTCCCTAATTGCAAAGCCATATAACCAGATTTATCGAAAACGTAGCACTTGTTTAAATCATAAATATCCAGTAACATAGACCTAGTACATTGGATACAAGCCTAATCCACACCTAACGCCTACAATGTGTCCGTAGTACCTAGTAGGCCTACGTGGGATACAACATGGCGGTTGGGCCGGCGCCCATTTAGTAGCCTACCGGTATTCGGCCGTATCTGTAAATACGAATGCGAGGAACTTCAATCTAATCTAACCTAACCTAATCTAACCTAATCTAACCTAACCTAACCTAACCTAACCTAACCTAACCTAAATGCGCCTCCGCTCGAATATGAATTCGCTCGAAGTGTCCAGATACCGTAAATACTACCGCAACTACGAATCTTGTTTCTGAAACCTAGTATATTAACCTAACCAAACAACCCAACCTATCGATAGAGATGGGCAGGTGGAGTAGACTAAAAAGCTGGTAGACAGACCTCGGGAGATAGGTGAAAATAGCGTGTACGAATCGATGCCGTCTATAGGAAGGTATTGACAACCATGTTTCGACAAAATTCCATTTTAGTACCATATATTTTTATTAGGTTTTGCCGAGGCTTAAAACACATTTTCATATTATGTTTAGAGCATATAAAATCCATATGTGTGTTCAAATATTGCAAAATAATTGGTGACCAACTTATTTAGTTATACTACAAATTTTCTTATGATCTTTAGAGCATATAGATTCAATATTTATCTTCAAATATATCAACAAAATTCGTGGTATTAAAATAACATTAAACCAAAAACGGTTCAGGGGACTGGTTAGAACTTGTAGGATGTTTAATTGAATGTCGGAAATCAGTATTTACTGAGAAATAACAGTCTTAAAATGCGCTATGAGTCACCCAGGGTCCCTGCCCTCTCTTTCCCAGGTAATGTTAGGTTATGTTATGTTATATTATATTATATTATATTATGGTTAAGTTAGGTTAGGTTAATCTAATCTAATCTAATATTTGTACATTTTGGGCAGTGGGCGGGGCCGCGCGTATGTGGTGGTGTACAGACCCTCCCGTAAAACATAGCGCATTTTAAGACATATTTCTCAGTAAATACTGATTTCCGACCTTCAATTAAACATCCTACAAGTTCTAACTAGTCCCCTGAACAGCTTTTAATAGGTTACTTGAGGATATTTTAACGGGACCATAGGTAAATTTTGGTAAAAATTGAAGACAACCCGGACAGGTGGGATCTTATTTCTAATGGTAGTTTTGGGTTCCTATCATGTTATGCTTCATTGCTATATACTTTTTATCTACCGGATTTTTTTTGTCTTGGCTTTAGGCCTAGGCTATTTTTTTTGTTTAGCATTAACCTAACCTAACTTAACCTAATAACCCCCAAATACATTTAGGTTAAGTTACGTTTTTTGGTTAGGTTAATACTAAAAAAAAAAAAAATCCGGTGGATACAAAGTATATAGCAATGAAACATAACAGGATAGGAACCCAAAACTACCATTAGAAATGAGATTCCATCTGTCCGGGTTGTCTTCAATTTTTACCTAAATTTTTTACCAAATTAAGTAGGCCTATATTGTATGGGTTCATAATCTCATATTTTGATTTTCGGTGTGAGCATTCTGGGTTCGAATCCCCGGGCTGCCACATGTGTTTGTTAATTTCAATAATCGATTTTAGGAGTAGAGTTGGTTAGTGGAGAGAACATAAATCAGATAATCTAGTAAGGTTTTTAATTAATGTGAAATACGGCAGCCGTAGGCTATAGGTAAAGCATTAATAAAATTAGAAAAATATAATGAGCTGGAGATAAAGGCCAAACTAAGGCCTTTTTCAGGATATTTCATATGTAGCCTACCTCTACGTATAAAACAAGCCAATATATAAAGTTAAAGACTTACTATGCCAGCGGCCAGCCTGCTAGTCGCCTTATCGGTCGGCGAGATAGTCGATTGCACCGCTTTCAATTAGTGTTTATTGCGTTCTTTCTTCTGGGTTCGTATGGTATTCTAGTTTTCTTAATCTTCCACAATCAAAATAGTCTATGAAGCTTGCTATAGTAGTCTTTTCAATGTGGGTTACAACATAGCCTATCTGTCAAGTCGTTATTCTGTTAAGCTGTGATAATTTTGTTCACACTTATATGCGTGGAGTTTCTTACACAAACACACGCGAGTTAGGCCTACATGAGGAAGAAGCGAACATAAGATATCCAAAGTCTGCATATTTAACACCACAAGATTAATTACACAGTATTCACATAAACACTAAACTCACTCGGCCTTCATGTATTTTATCCCGAATAGGCTACACCTACAACACCACCGGTCCACCATGAGAGAGGACTCAGAGGAGACTACTTGTGGACAGGGCATGCAGCGATGGTGTGAAGCGAATCGAAGCAGTTTTGAAGTAGATGGCCGTAATGAACCACGAGTCGAAGCAGCGAGAAAACGTAGTCACGGTAAAAGTCGTTTTTTACCTCCATAATTTCAATTTTGGTTATATTTAAGTTTGTTTTCTTCTGTGTGCTCCAACTGCATTTTTTTTCTATTATTAAACCAATAGATATAAGTTAACATGAACATGTGAAGGTGGGACACCACAATTTTGATGGTGGATGTAGGCCTACGTATGTGGGCTATAGCCTAAGCAAAACTATAAACAAAAAATAATAATAATTGAGTGAACTTACAGTATAGGGATACCATGACATATTTTCTTTAATTATATTTTGGCTATAATTAAATTATTTTAGTTTAGAAAGGGTTTGTGTGAGTCAGATGGTTGAGATCGATTTTTACCCCCTTGCTTGATAGAGGTCCTTAAGCCGAATGAAATCAACTAGTGTAAAAAATGCGCCATGTTGATAAAAATATTGGGGAAAGCTGATTGCCATTGAGGGATAAGATGTAGGTTTCAAAATACGATACATATACAGTATACAGTACAGGTGAATCCAAAACGCGAATCTTTATTTGAGACCAAAACTGGTGGAGATTAAGATACGGTGAAATCGATTCCCAAAGTTTTCGATTGGAATGGTGAATCTAAAAGGTAGGCTACAGCTTGAGTTAGAATAGGTCTATAGTGAATTATTTTGATGCACAAAGGTTAATTTTAGAATATGAAACTAGAATGACGAAACTCGAGTTACAATGTGAAACTGAATTGGCGATGCTTGAGCTATAGACGATGCAAAACTAAAACAGTGAATCATGAAGTAGGATGATGTAAAACTGTCAATTGAAAAAAAAAAAAGTTAGGAGGATATAAATATAGAATATTAGAGTAGGCTTGCGTTAGGAGGATGTCAAAAACGAATAACGAAGTAAGCTTACAGTCAGGATAGCGCAAAACTGAAATGGCGAACTTGAATTAGAATTATATAAAACCAAGAGGCGAATCGTTGCCTTGTGAAGTTGGTTGTTTAATGTGTGGATAAAATATAGGCTGACACTGTGGTGTTGCAGCTGGGTAGTTGATTTATCAGTGGGCTCGGTATATACAGATAAGAGAAGGTGGGCCGACTGATAATGATTGCATGGCCGGGCATAGGGTTGCAAGGGGGAGGGAGGCACGTACGGCTTATAACCATTAATTTCGTGTATTTCTTAATAATCTACACTATTTTGTCAAACAAAAATAACAATAGGCTACATAAATATGACTAGTATCTTTATTGTAAATTTACTAGTTAAATAAACTATGTCATGAATTTGGAAGAAAGTTTAAAACTAATACACAACATGGATAATAGGCTATTCTTTAACCTCTGAAGTGCGCATGGGGGTAATTGGAAACGTCCCCCTGTGCTGACGTATTTGAGGTGTTTCCGTCACTAAAATATTCATTGTGCCATTAATAGCATTAATACTTATCCATATGTGCCTATTATGGGTTGATTATAAAGGTATTAACCTGAAACAACAATAAAACGAGTGAAAACAGCGTTTGGATGGTCAAAATCGGAGATATAGCCCGCGAGTTGTATAATGTATGGGTGAGGCAATCTGCTTTCCCGCCAATTTCCCCCAAGGCCACTGAGACACAGTCGATCGATACTCTCTCTCTCTCTCTTGCACTCGCTTGCTATCAGTGATGACCACACCCTCCAATCGGATTTCTAATGTTAGCACGAAAATATACCTCAGAATAAGGGAATAACAGGGAAAATAGGTGATAACTGAAGGAGAGGAGGAAAGTGGGGAAGGAGGAGAGGTAGAGGACTGAGATTTTGCATGGCCCAGGGGCCAAAAAAATAAAAAAAAATAAAAAAAAAAAAAATATAAAAATATTTTTTTGTCGATGTCAAAAGTTGATTTTTTTTTTCTCTGACTCTTAAGAGTCTCCCCGCAGTGCGCCGGGGGAACTCTTAAGAGTCTCCCCGCAGCTCCCGGGTTAATAGATAATCCGGAGGAATTAATTGGTTTCGTATTGGCACGTATTGACCATTTTGTGTGTAGCCTACAATATAGGGCCTACCCATTTATTTTTGTCCCAGCAATTGCCATATTCTCACTTATAGGCTAAGAGGTAGCATTGCAGTAGGCCTATAGTCCGTTCATTCTAGTTTGGGCAGAAATCGTAACATCTAACCTCTATAACTCAAAAAGGGCTCGAACAAATAAATGAACCGTCAATGTATAGGCCTACACCTATTCCCTAGCCAAGTCTTAATCCTATTTGGAAGAAATATTAGCTCGATTACTGTAGTCCTTTTTGAGTTATGAGAGGTTAGGGGTTACAATTTCTGCCCAACCTAGAATGAACGGACTTTAGTGATGGGTATTTACACTTTACAAAACAATAATAAAACTTGGAAAATTTGACAGATTAAATTGAAAACACCATTTGAGGAGCAATAAGCCTACTTTGTTGACCATCCCACCCGAATGCCCTAAACCTTGTTAACCGTTTAATTATAACGTCATGTTTCGTTTTATTGTGGATACCTCCAAACGATTTTATTCAGCTTAGGAAATGCTTGTAGTAATTAGAGGGTTAATCGGTTTAGTTTTTAACACCTAGTGTGTTGGATTTCCTTCCTAAGTCAATTAGTTTTGCAGTAACAATAATCAAGTAAGGAAATCGTCATCTGATTGAAGGGATTGTGAAGCTCTAGTACTTCCTTGATCAGGCCCTATCTTACTCCAGCCACTTCTCAAGTAGTTATGTAGGCTCACACAGAGAAATTACCCATATATTACGTCTCCATTGAATTGTGATTTATGGAAAACAGACGATTGGAGAATCTCCAATCCTCTCCATTCCTTAACCCCTTCTGTACCGGCGACGTTTTTTTTATATTAATTCTAGCTATATTTAGACGATTAAGTACAGTTTCAGAAGGATGTGTGGCAATAAAAAGGGTGAAGTGAGATAGTTTTAAGCCTTCTAATTGCTGGAGGCCCTTTTTAAACTGAATACAATCGTCTAATAGTAGCTATAGACTAAAATGTATAAAACGTCGCCGGTACAGAAGGGGTTAAATGCCTTAATCTTCTGGCGTCTGATACAAAGTTTTGTTTTTCACTAGTAAGTAGGCTAGTCTACATCCTTCCGAATTCTTATTTCTCCTCTCATATATCTATATCTATTTTAGCTACTTCAGTAATTATGGCACTATTTTGTCTTCTTTTGGCTGCCACTGGACAATTTTATTCAGCTCAGGAAGTATGCTTACCTATAGGAATCAAATTGATCAATCTACCTCAACTAACCATTTGACTCCCACTGTCCCACATAGGCCTACTGTACAACCTTCCTATGAATTATTATGTTCCTTCCAACAACCAACTATACTCCTAAAATCGATTAATGAAATTTACAAACTTACTACCATATTTATCACTAACACATATATCTTGAATATTCCACTTCCAACACCTCATTTCCATTCAAAACAATGGCTTATTGCTATTAATATTACATTCCCCTCGAACATACCTATGATATAAACATATATACAAAAGTCTAGACATTCTGACCCCAAGCTTCTTGTAACGAAGGGATGAACGGAGACAATGGGCTGTATATTTCCACACCTATTTGCTGGTTGACTCTTCCCAAATGGTAGAAATGTCAGCTATAAGAACTTTAGTATTACCAGGTCATTGGTCACTCCACCACACTTAAACCGATGTATGAATGTTATTCAAACAAAGACTCCATGTAGCATTGCAAGTTACTTCATCAATACCTAATAAAGTATTGGAGGGCCTACCCTTACCTCATATCCACTGTTGTTTGTTTGTTTGTTTGTTTTGGCGCACTCTCCCATCCAGGAGTTCGTTCTATGAACGATGGTTGTTTCCTTATTGTTCGGCTATTAGTATTTGTTAAACATTTTCATATTACTTATATATTTCTTTTCTTAAATTAACGATAGTCTCCCTCCTTTTTAGAACTGTTCTTATAGTCTCTGCTACACCTTTTAATTCATTTTGTTCAAATATTTTCCTCAATTTGTCCCTGCTGTTGTCATTCTAAATAATTGAACTAGCCCTATTCCAGCATATTTCCTGACCCTTGCACATCTATATAGGCCTATATACGCACACTTATTCTGTAAAAGATATACTAAATCATTCAACTAACTTCTTGTTCTTTTCATTGTTATAGCCTACTATTTAGCTCGTTTGACTGGCATATCTATCCTTAATTTGGGCCACAATCCCTCTCTTTACTCAAAGTTTGGCTGGGCAGTGTGGGCACTGGATCGGGAGCCCCACCAGGTAAGAGATGTCAAAGTCTCCCAAAGACGATGGTCTATAAATGATCAATGTGTTATATGAAGTTTTGCTTTTAGGTATCAGAGGTGTCTGTCCTCACTGGATAAGACACATTTAATTTGTCATTTGTTTGTATAACCTACTGATCTGAAACGTAACGAACACACACACACACACACACACACACATATAGGCCTACTGTATACTGTATACCTGTATATATATATATAGCCTATATATACAGTATACTGTATCTATCTATATATATATATATACTGTATATATATAAGAACATAAGAACATAAGAAAATGGGAGTCTGCAAAAAGCCGATCGGCCCATACAAGGCAGATCCCTGTCACACCCAACCCTAATTACAAGGCCCAATTATAGACCCATCTCACTAATACCTTGAGTACTGACCCCACCAAAACGGTCAGAGATTAACACAAGATTACGGGGTCTGCTGAGCGCCGATTGCCCCACACCTGGTAGATCCCCCTCACACCCAACCCATCTCGTCCATATGCCTATCTAATTTTATCTTAAAGCTCCCTATCGTTCTTGATCCCACTATATCACTTGGTAGCCTATTCCACCCATCTACAACTCTGTTACCAAACCAATATTTGCCTATATCTTTTCTGAAACGAAATTTATCTAATTTGAAACCATTTGTACGAGTTATTTCGCTATCACTGAGCTTTAGTAAATTTTTCATGTCTCCTTTATTAATTCTACTAACCCACTTGAATACCTCTATCATGTCACCTCTAACTCTGCGTCTCTCTAACGAATGTAAGCCTAATTTCTTCAACCTTTCTTCATACGAAAGATTTCTAATATTAATAATAATTGATATTGGTTCAGGGGTAATTTATCGAGAGGACTTCCCTAGTGGTTAAGGCCCCATTAATTGCTCTTTCCATTCACATATGCATAGCCTACGTGAGTTGCAGTTGGGATGTGTGTACATGCTTAGATTGATATGCAGGATTCGAAGTTGCATAATAAATCGTAGGCAGTGTCCACCATTCTTATATAACTGTCTTCGTGGTGCGATGCATAAGGTGTTGATTTTCGGTGTGAGCATCCTGGATTCGAATCCACGGACTGCCACATGTGTTTGTAAAATTTCATTAATCGATTTTAGGAGTATAGTTGGTTGTTGGAAGGAACATAATAATTGATATTGGTTCAGGGGTAATTTATCGAGAGGACTTCCCTAGTGGTTAAGGCCCCATTAATTGCTCTTTCCATTCACATATGCATAGCCTACGTGAGTTGCAGTTGGGATGTGTGTACATGCTTAGATTGATATGCAGGATTCGAAGTTGCATAATAAATCGTAGGCAGTGTCCACCATTCTTATATAACTGTCTTCGTGGTGCGATGCATAAGGTGTTGATTTTCGGTGTGAGCATCCTGGATTCGAATCCACGGACTGCCACATGTGTTTGTAAAATTTCATTAATCGATTTTAGGAGTATAGTTGGTTGTTGGAAGGAACATAATAATTATGGATCATTTTTGTCATTCTACGTTGTACTCTCTCCAATGAATCTATGTCCATTCTGTAATAAGGACACCAAAATTGAACAGCATAATCCATATGGGGTCTCACTAATGACAAGTAAAGTTTTAAGATAACATCAGCAGTTCTGTTACTCACACTCCTAGATATGAACCCGAGGATCCTGTTTACGAACGCTTATACATTGTTTTCTAGGCTTCAAATCATTGCTAACAAACACACCTAGATCTTTCTCACAGTCTGAGTTTTCTAATTCCATATTAGCTAGTTTATATTTAAAATTTGTATGCATCTTCCCTATCTTTAATACCTTGCATTTGTCAATGTTAAACTTCATCTGCCATTTTACTGACCATTCGTGTAAGGTATCTAGATCCCTTTGCAGACACTCTATATCTCTAACTGAATCAATTTTTCTCCCCATTTTGGTATCGTCTGCAAATTTACTTATCCTACTAGTTATACCTAAATCAAGGTCATTTATGTATATAATAAACAACAGAGGACCTAATACAGATCCCTGGGGGACACCACTCTTAACTGATCCCCATTCTGACTTAGTACCATTTATGCTGACTCTCTGCTTCCTACCAATTAGCCATGACCTAATCCATCCTAACAACGCCCCACCTATTCCATGTGCCTCAACCTTTCTCATCAATCTCTCATGAGGGACTCTGTCGAAAGCTTTACTGAAATCTAAATATATAATATCATACGACTTGTCATTATCTACTGCTTCATATACCTCTGAGAAAAAACTAAGCAAATTAGTAAGGCAAGAACGTCCCTGAGTGAATCCATGCTGAGAAGAATTGATTAAGTTAAATGTTTCTAAGTGGTTTCTCATTTTCCTAGCAATAATTGACTTTAGTAGCTTTCCTATGATTGAAGTGAGACTAATGAGACGGTAATTGGATGCTATTGATGTATCACCTTTTTTGAAAATCGGAACTACATTTGCAAGCTTCCAAGCTTCTGGAACTATACCTGTTTCTAATGAATTGTTAAAAAGAAATGTTAATGGGTAACTTAACTCATCTCTGCATTCTTTTAATACTCTAGCATATACCTCATCGGGACCAGGCGATTTCTGAGGTTTCAGTCTGTCAATTTCCTTAAGCACATAATTTCTACTTATAGTAACCGTACTTAACCTATTTTCTATACTATCGCTATATACCTTACGGACTTCTGGAATCTGTGCCAAATTTGCATTAGTGAAAACGGATAGAAACTGACTATTTAATGTACTGCACATTTCTAAATCATTTTCTGTCATTTCTCCTATCGAAGTTTTAAGGGGGCCTGTTTTATCTCTAACTTTAGATTTATATAGCTGGTAAAAAGCCTTAGGGTTATTTTTTGAGTCATTGCCTATCCTGATTTCATAATTTCTTTTGTCTGTCCTTATACCTTTTTTAACCTCTCTTGATAGATTCTGATAGTAAGCAAGTAGGTGAATTTCGCCTTTCTTAATTTTTCGATATATTCCTCTCTTTTTTCCTAGAAGGTCTAATAGTCTATTATTCATCCATTTGGGTTGGTTCTGTCCATTTGGGTTGGTTCTATATATATATATATATATATATATATATATATACAGTATAGGCTATATATATATATATATATATACAGCAGGAATAGAAGAACAAAGTACGCTACGAGCAGTTCCATACTTTATTATCAAACGTTTCGACATCACACTGGTGTCATCTTCAGTGGTCTTCTTCGTAGTACATCGGAGAGAGGATTGTTCCTTGGGAACCGTATCTTCAGCAGGAATAGAAGAACAAAGTACGCTACGAGCAGTTCCATACTTTATTATCAAACGTTTCGACATCACACTGGTGTCATCTTCAGTGGTCTTCTTCGTAGTACATCGGAGAGAGGAGTGTTCCTTGGGAACCGTATCTTCAGCAGGAATAGAAGAACAAAGTACGCTACGAGCAGTTCCATACTTTATTATCAAACGTTTCGACATCACACACGTCCATATTATGGACTAAATTAATAAGTTCCATAGGCTGGGGACTGAATTTAGCATTGCGTTCTTGTACGACGTGCCTTCTGAATCTGCATACATCTACACCCTTGAAATCATGTAAGGGAGATCAATAATATGCAATAGGAAAAACAATGAGTTAGCCTACCCATGACTACCAGTCTCCAACAGGGCTGCAGGGCCTTCAACGATGTTAACAAGTCTTCAGAAGCCGAAGATCTGTTTAAGATTTTGAGACCATAGTTATTGGAGTTATGTATAGACCGCCAAATAGGCTATGAGTAGAAATGACGGAACATCTTTATGGGAGGAAATTAAAATAGCATCAAGGTTTAGCAATGTGTGCATTATGGGGGATTTTAATTTTCCGAATATAGATTGGCAGCATCAAATAGGCGACTCTGACTCAAAGGAGTTTATTGAGGTAGTACAAGATAGTTTTTTATTTCAATTCATAGATACGCCGACTAGAGGTAATAATATTCTCGATTTAGTTTTCAGTAACAATGAACATATGATAAATAATGTAGAAATCGGGGACCACCTAGGAAATAGTGATCACAATTCTGTGTATTTTAATATACAATTGAGAGGTAATCCCAGAGAGAATACGACATTAATACCCGACTTTAGAAAAGCCAATTATGGTGGGTTAAGAGCCCAATTAACGGACCCTATGGTCAAAAAATTAAGTCTATCCAGGTGTCCAAATGCGTGTACCTCATACCCCTTATCCCTTACCCCTAGCTTAAGTCAGGAAGAGACATCAAATTTGTTAGATACATAAGATAATTTTATCAAGTCAGTACTCAATGCGCAAAATAAATATATCTCCAAAAGAAAATTTAGATCAGCACAGAACCAATCCATATGGATGAATAATAGACTATTAGACCTCGGAAAATAGACAGGAATATATAGAAAAATTAAGAAAGGCGAAATTCACCTACTTGCTTACTATCACAATTTATCAAGACAGGTCAAAAAGGATATTAGGAAAGAGAAAAGAAATTATGAAATCAAGGTTGCAAATGACTCAAAAAATAATCCTAAAGCTTTTTACCAACTATATAAATCCAAGGTTAGCTAATTGGTCCCCTTAAAACTTCGATAGGAGAAATTACAGAAAATTATTTAGAAATGTGCAGTACCCGGTACATTAAATAATCAATTTCTTTCCGTTTTCACAAATGAAAATTTGGCACAGTTTCCAGAAGTCCGTAAGGTTTACAAAAAAAAATAAAAAAAAATAGCGATAGTATAGAAAATAGCTTAAGTGCGGTTACTATAACTAGAAATGATGTGCTTTTAAGGAAATTGACAGACTGAAACCTCAGAAATCGCCTGGTCCGGATGAGGTATATGCTAGAGTAGTAAAAGAATGCAGAGATGAGTTAAGTTACCCATTAACATTTTTATTTAACAAGTCATTAGAAACCGGTTTTGTAATGCCCTCGAAAATATCCCGCAACCCCAATAATGTACTACCCGAGTTGACGTCAGGTATAGTGTAAAATAGTCGTTGATGGGAAGTCCAATAAACTCATCACGTGAAACACCGCGAGACTATCACCTGGTTCTTACAAATCGGACTAAGGTTACTATACTTTTGTACGTCCGTGGTAGTACAGTGGGTTAGCGCGCGGGCCTGGTTGACCTATGGGGGTCATGGTCACTAACCAGGGTTCGAACCCCACCCAAGGCATCTCAAAACCTGTGGGTTTTTAGGAGGGTTAAACTCCCTTCAGAGGTTCGAGCCCCGTGCCAGGCACCAGGAAAGGTTGACCCTAAGTGGGCCTGGGGAGTTGTCAGGACAGAAAAATTCCCTTCACACCCAGCATTTCAGGTTTAGTTCCAGAAGCTTGGAAGATTGCAAATGTAGTTCCGATCTTCAAAAAAGGTGATAAATCAATAGCATCCAATTACCGTCCCATTAGTCTCACATCAATCATAGGAAAGCTACTAGAGTCAATTATTGCTAGTAAAATTAGAAACCACTTAGAAACATTTAATTTAATAAATTCTTCTCAGCATGGATTCACTCAGGGATGTTCTTGCCTTACAAATTTGCTTAGTTTTTTCTCAGAGGTGTATGAAGCAGTAGATAATGACAAGTCATATGATATAATATATTTAGATTTCAGTAAAGCTTTCGACAGAGTCCCTCATGAGAGATTGATGAGAAAAGTTGAGGCGCATGGAATAGGTGGGTCGTTGTTGGGATGGATTAAGTCATGGCTAATTGGTAGGAAGCAGAGAGTCAGCATAAATGGTACTAAGTCAGAGTGGGGATCAGTCAAGAGTGGTGTCCCCCAGGGATCTGTATTGGGTCCTCTGTTATTTATTATATACATAAATGACCTTGATTTAGGTATAACTAGTAGGATAAGTAAATTCGCAGACGATACCAAAATAGGGAGACCAATATTTTCAGATAGCGATATAGAGTGCCTCCAAAGGGATCTAGATACCTTACACGAATGGTCAGTAAAATGGCAGATGAATTTTAACATTGACAAATGCAAGGTATTAAAGATAGGGAAGACTAATACTAATGCAAAATATAAACTAGCTAATGCTGAATTAGAAAACTCAGACTGCGAGAAAAATTTGGGTGTGTTTGCTAGCAACGATTTGAAACCTAGAAAACAGTGTATAAGCGTACGTAACAAGGCAAACAGGATTCTAGGGTTCTTCTCAAGGAGTAGGCTACGTGTGAGTAACAGAACTGCCGATGTTATCTTGAAACTTTACTTGTCATTAGTGAGACATATGGATTATGCTGTCCAATTTTGGTGTCCTTATTACAGAATGGACATAGATTCGTTGGAGAGAGTAGGCCTACAGCGAAGAATGACAAAAATGATTCATAATATTAGAAATCTACCATAATTATGAAGAAAGGTTGAAAAAATTAGGCTTACAATCGTTAGAAAGACGCAGAGTTAGAGGGGATATGATAGAAGTGTTCAAGTGGGTTAGTGGGACAAATAAAGGAGACATGAAAAATTTACTGAAGCTGTGATAGCGAAAGAACTCGAACAAATGGTTTCAAATTAGATAAATTTCGTTTCAGAAAAGATATAGGCCTAGGCAAATATTGGTTTGGTAACAGAGTTGTAGATAGGTGGAATAGGCTACCGAGTGATATAGTGGGATCAAGAACGATAGGGAGCTTTAAGATAAAATTAGATAGGCATATGGACGAGATGGGTTGGGTGTGAGGGGTATCTACCAGGTGTGGGCCAATCGGCGCTCAGCAGACTCCCGTAATCTTGTGTTAATCTCTGACCGTTTTGGTGGGGTCAGTACTCAAGGTATTAGTAAGTTGGGCCTAGAAATTGGGGTTGGGTGTGACAGGGATCTGCCTTGTATGGGCCGATCGGCATTTTGCAGACTCCCATTTTCTTATGTTCTTATGGTCTTATGGTCTCTGAGTGAAATCTATTATGAAACATGTAAGGTACACTGCAGAAGAAGAAGAAGAAGAAGAAGTTGGGTGCGCAATCCCAACGCTTTTGTCCCATTGTTTTGGTTGTAGATGGAGGCACTTCCTTACTCACCTCTCTAATATTTCCCTTATTTGTCACCTTGGTACGGGCCAGGTGGAACTGACACTTACCATGGAGGAAGAAATGTTCATACTCAATTTGGTGGACTTGCCAGAAATAGTGGTTGATAAGATATTTGGCTACATGAGCTACGAGGAACTGGCACACCTCCGAATTGTAAGTTTGTTGATGTGATGGTCACAGAATAATAACCTAGGCTAGGGCTATTTATTTGATCTTGTTTTACTATGGATGAATATGGTTAAGTATTAAGTAAATTAATGTGCAGTATGATGATTACTTGGTTGGAGAATAGGCCTAATTACAGAACTTATGACTGTCATTTAGGCTAGCCTAGTAGCAGTTACACAGTAGCCTAAGCCTAGATAGTTTAAGTTGTACCCTATCGCGAAGATTCTGTGGTTACGTTAATCATGAAGGAGAGAGTCTGAGACCAGCTTGTTAGACAGTTAGGCTTTCAATTTCTTAATTTACAAAACTAGGCTAAAGCTTAGGCTTATAGCCTAGGCTAGCCTTCCAAGTTTCACATGATGCGAAATTGTATTAGAGACCCATACAATAGCCTACTGATTGCCATAAACTTAGAATGGAAAGTTCAGAAACACTGAATTTAGCCTATTTATGAAATAGTCTAGGCCTAGGCCTAGTATTTGTGGAAATTGTGGGCATTGACGATCTATCATTAGCAGATCAGATCAGATCAGAATCATCAGATGAAGGTATTGAGGGATAGCCTAAGCCTTTACAACGGCACCTCGTATCTATATTCTACTTCTGGTAAGAGTTGTGGGTTCAATGTTATTTTAGGCTAGGCCTAATAGGCTACCACAAATTTATTTGGTAACATTCAAGGAGACTACTGTAGGACAACTCTTCTTCTTCTTACCTCTGACTGGGTATAGGCTATCCTAGTGTTTACTAGCCTATACCCCTTTGAAAGGACATTAGCCTAACCTGACAACCTTACCTAACCTATCCTAGTATTATAGGTGGGGGCTACTGCCCCCACACCCCCGCTTTGACTTAGATTTTTGATGTATTTGTCTGTGAAGTGGGTATTTTTCAATTTGTTGATAACGAAAATCCTCCATGCGGACTATATGGAGAAAAATATGACGAATCTATTGGTGCCTATTTTCCCTAATAAATTGTTTCTCATAATGTCCCACTACTGTCCTTGAATAGGCCTATTATAATTTTTTTGATATATATGAAGATAAATATTGAATCTAGCCTATATGCTCTGAAGATCATAAGAAAATTTGTTTTAACCCTCTGCAAAACCTAGTAAAAAAGTATGGTACTAAAATGTTTTTTTCGTAACAAGGTTGTCAATACGGTACTTCCAGTTATCGATAGCTCTAAAGATCATATGAAAATGTGTTAAACCCTCGGAAAAACCTAATATAAAAGCATGGTACTAAAATTTTATTTTCGTAACAAGGTTGTCAATACAGTACTTTCCCATTATCAATGTACAATCAAAGCTGAAGATTGCAGAGTAAACACCGTAGACTTCATAGACTTTTCTTTTACTTTCGTATAGGCCTAGGCCTAATCGACAGCCAATTTTTTTTTTTTTTTTACTAAGGGATTAGTACTCAACCAGCGGGGGTGTGCACCCATAATACTAGGTTAGGTTAGGTTAGGCTAATGTCTTTTCAAATCACAATAATATTCAAGGACACTAGTGCGACGTTATGAGAAACAATTTATTAGGGAAAATAGGCACCAATAGATTCGCCATATAGTCCGCATGGAGGATTTTCGTTATCAACAAATTGAAAAATACCCACTTCACAGACAAATACACCAAAAATCTAAGTCAAAGCGGGGGTGTGGGGGCGGCAGCCCCCACCTATAATACTAGGTTAGGTTAGGTAAGGTTGTTAGGTTAGGCTAATGTCCTTTCAAAGGGGTATAGGGTAGTAAACACCAGGATAGCCTATACCCGGTCAGAGGTAAGAAGAAGAAGAAGAGTCCTGCAGTAGTCTCCTTGAATGCTACCCAAATCACTATCGGGGGGTGTGTCTCAACATCGATCGATATGCCTAATGGGGAAAATAGGTTTTCCCGAGATTTCTAATTAATTTCAAACACTATACTGTATATTGTTGCAAATTAACAATTTTTGTTATAAAAAACACTCGGAAAATTTGTGATTAAAATAAAAAAAATCCGAGTTGTGTTATCGGGCGTACCACTACCAACATACAGCATAACTCCTCTCTAAAATATTAACCTAACCAAACAACCTAACCTAACCTATTCCTAACCTAGTATTCATATAGTAATGAGAATACTAGGTTAGGTTAGGTTTTTTAGTTAGGTTAAGTATTTATAGATGATTTATGTAGGCTATGTATGTCGGTAGACGGTAGTGGTATGCCCGATAACACAACTCTTACTGATGGGGCTAGAAATCATAGATCGAGAGTCTGACACTACATATTTGTTTTAGGTTACCGGTACTGTACTTACTTGGTACCAGTGCTTACAAAAATTATTTTGTTTCCGAGGTATCTACCTATACATATTTCTAAGAGCAATACAAGTACTGTACTACACAAATTTTGTTTAGAAATTATATGTTTTTCACACCTTTGTCAAAATATTTCTTTGCTTAATTTATTGTTAACTAATTCTGTGTTTATATTTCTAGGTGTGCAAGAGGTTTAACCAAAACAACCAGCTACTGCTTAACAAAGGTTTTAAGAAGGTCGAGAGATACCAGGCTAAATGTCTCAGAGAAGTATGTTTATATTTAACACCTGCAATTATATTCAGATGATGCCAATTTTATCTTTATTTTTACCGTATCTACCTTTTACCAAATACAATTTTGGTCAGCTTAGGAAAGACTTAAAAATACAACAGTTAAAGACGGTCTCAATTAGTTCTAAAGCTAGATTCAATTATATATTGGCATAGTCATAGGCTATTGAAAATACCTATATGTGATATTTCACTGGATTTAATATAAAATTATTGTGTATCTAGCATGCTGTATATACAGTACGTTACTTCTAAAAATATAAGAATTTACCGGTACTGGTACCGTACTGTATATTATCTTGTACTGTACTGTTCAGAATTTGCATAGGATATCATAGCCTATCGTATTTGTTCTAAAGCAGCCATTCCCCAAGTGTTCTGCCACCAGTATTTGAAATCTAAGTAAATTAAAATCAAGGTACAGTCAAGGTAATTAATGCTCATACATTTTTTAAGCTTTTCGGGCTGAACTGAAACCATTTATTCTTTACCTGATACAGTACTTGTATTTTGGAGGTTCATTTAAATATTTTGACTTTTCAAAATGTAACATAATTAATGACCGCAACTATACCGGTACCTTATGTATCGTGACAAAGAGAATCAAGTACTGTACCAGTATATTTAATTAGATAGTGTACCTCTTAGGATACCCCTATAGGCCTACAGCAATTATTTTTCTGGAACTCTGGCAATGTTGCTGAAATCTGCAGGTGTAGGTAATTTTTCTGTGTCAAAGGGGTATCACACAAGCTTTTATTGTCACTTTTCTAAGGTAATTTTTTGTTTTCTGGTAAAATTTCTTCGATCTTTTGCACTAGTATAAACAAATAGACTGATGATTAATAAATTTATGGGACAGAGTAATTTTAAGTTTACCTCATAAGCTGCCAGACCAGAGTTGAGAATAGATGTTTATGGAAAAAGTGTGTGTGGCATACCAGCTTTAGTCAATTGTTTTAGTTTGTGTGTCTGCTTATAAAATATCAATTAGTCCTCCATGCTCTTTAGCTTGAAAATTATTTATCAGAAATTTACTGTTAGTGATATGTATAAACTTTAAGATCTTTGAATACTATGATAGTAATGTAATATTAGCAATATTGAATCTGCTTATATGGAAAGCTAGTACTAACACAATAGAAAACCCCAGCTTTTGTTATTATCATCAAGTAAATGTACTGTAAGTCTGCGACAGGGTTGTGTAATATCACCGTGGTTGTTTAATGTACTGATTATATGAATGGTGTGGTGAGGAAGGTAAAAATTAGAACTATGGGTAGAGGATATGGTTTAGTAGGAAAGAATGGTAGAGATTGGGAGTTGAACCAGTTGCTGTTTGCTGATGACACAGCGTTCGTGGCGGATTCTGAGGAGAAACTGCAGCGAGTAGTCAAAGAGTTTGGTGTGGTATGTGGGAGGAAGAAGCTGAGGGTGAAAGTCAATAAAAATAAAGTGATGGTGTGTAATAGAGGTGCTCGTATGGTGAATCTAGATGTGCGGCTGGATGGGGAAATACTGGAACAAGTAGAGTGTTTTAAATATCTGGGAGGAGTGATAAGCATGGACACAGGTGTGGAAATGGAGGTAACACAGAGAGTATGTGAAGGAAGGAAAGTTTTCGTAGCAATGGGAAGTACTGTATGTGGAAGGTGAGAAATCTCTGAATGAAAGCTAAAAGTGCAATGTATCAAGGGATAGTTGTACCAACAGTGATGTATGGGGCTGAGATGTGGGCTCTGAAGGCACAAGAGAGAAGAAAACTGGATGTGATGGAGATGACCTGCTTGAGGAGTATATGTAGAGTGACGTGTAGAGACAGATTGAAGAATGAAGAGGTATGTAGGAGAGTGGGACAGCAGGAACCCTTGTCGGCCAGAGTGGACAGAAGGGTGCTGTGCTGGTATGGATATGTTGAGCGAATGGGAGATGAAACTCTTACAAAGAGAGTACCGGTATATGAGTCAGAAACAAGGGGAAATAGATTGAGATGAAGACCTCCGTTGAGATGGAGAAATTATGTAGTACAAGCGTTGGAAGATTGATAAATGACTAGAACAGGTAAGAGAAGTGGTAATGAATTGGAATGAATGGAGAATGTTTGTGAATAATGAGTGATAACGCGGTTGTTGGGAGAGTTGGACTAGATAATAGTCTGTCAGGCGCCTGGCCCGGGGAGCCGGTGTATATGAAGGGTCATGCCTGGATATGAGGTGGGCCGGCATTGTGGTGGTAAAGCTTCGCTGTGTGTCTGCCTGCTGAGACCGGAACCTCTCCGGGAGGTCTGGGACCTGGGAATCTTTTGCTGGGGACCTCAAATGGACCTGGGTCTTCTGGGCAACCTAGATATGTGTGAAATATTTTGTGTTGTGTTGTGTTGTCCCTGTTCGGGCTCTGTCTCGAGTCGGCCACCCCAGCTATGGGTTATGTGCCTGTTTATATACTGTAGATACATACAATATATAGGCCTATTTGTGTTATTCATGCTCTGTAACCCATTTAGTACGGATGAAGTTATACAGTACAGTAGGGTCTCACATAAAACGAGTTTATGGTCGATAAACGAGGGCGTTTTATGCGATTTCGTTTTATGTGAACACAGCATTTTGGTGGCGCAATATCGTCAATGTTCACTGTAAGCGAAAATTTTCGTACAAAGCGAACGATATTTTGTACGTTTTGTACGATATTTCGGCGCTCTATATGAAAACTCCTCGGATTTGCCCCACTTTGGCGGCGAACTCGTTTTATGTGATCACATTCGTTCTGATCGAAAATTAAATATTAATATTTTAGGTCGGTCGTTTTAATCGAGACTCGTTTTATGCGAACACGTTTTATGCGGGACCCTACTGTATTCCATTTTATTCTGGCTATCAATAGACATTTTTATTCTGTTTTGGAAGGATTTATGATAGTCAACGAATTAATGGAGATATAATACACCTACATCCTTCCTCAGCTGCATAAAGTTGTCTAATAATAGACTGAATATATAGAATAATGGCATCACCCGTACTGAAGTGGTTAATATCATTTAAATTTATCAGGTAATAATTAATTTTTATTCCCCTTCATGCACTCTTAACATCACAATAATCGATCAGGTGAAAACCCAGTTGCCACGTCGAGAGTCAGAGCGTAGGAACCACCCACTGTTTCGTCACTGTGACATACTGACGGCGATAGAGACCCGCCTCTCCCTCCTCAACATGACCTTCATCAAGTACGTCGACTGCCATATGTGCTGCTTCATCCCCGGTAAGGTCAGTACTATCAGATTTTGGATGTTCTTGCCTGTAGGGTAGATATCTTGTAAGAGCGAACAACCATTTTGTTGTTTTTTATGTCATTTTGATATTCCATAGAGATACATACATTATTTAAATAAATATTAAAATAAATCATCAACTCGGACAGTTTTAATGCAATCCTAGCCATAAATGTAATCCCCGCATGGTCAATCTCCAAAGCGAAGAACACATGTTAGCAGAAGATATGCTCAAATCCAATAGATTTTGGGTGTTGTAAAGATATCCTATACTGTACTAAGATAGTGGCTATCATATTTGGGGGTCATCATTTTGGTCTGTAATTATAAAACAACAGGGTGATGATATATTTATGGTACTGTATTGTATACAGTATTTAGATCCAAAGACTGAGCTCTATATCCTGTACAGTACTATACGTGCCGATCTCAAATCCAAAAACTTGACAAGTGAAGCAGCCCTTAACAGGGTTGCCTGGAACGCCGCCATTAGGACAAGAGACTGAAACTGCATGTATGTGTGGAGCACTCGGTCTTAAAATTTTATGTATGTATGTACCAGTATGTAGTACCAGTATTGCCAAATGTACCATATAATTATGGATATACAGTATTTGTGTGTAAAGAGAGGCTAATGACACCAACGTCACCAATATAGCAGAGGTTGGCCAATCTCTGTTACTGTAGGGTCTTTATTATTTGGTAAGAGTATTAAAAGCACCTATTGACCACTTGTGAGTTTCAGGCTATAAGAAAGATAACTGTTAACATTGAAATAACACAGAATTACACTACACACAGTTACAGTACGGTACATTAAACAAATTCAATATCAATTCTATCCACTACAAACTCTCAGCTATTTGTTGTAATTACGAAATTGGTATGAGATGGTGAATTGGTGCTTTTACTGTAGGTGTTGGTTCTTGATCAAATCATCCTGAACATGTCTTCACTGCAGTTCATTGGAGTACTGTATATGTCAGGTAGTATGACGTATATGAGGTTGGGGAAAGGATTAGGATATGATCATAACATAGTATAACATAATCTAGTCAATGCTTCTTCTTCTTGTAATCTAACCTGGTCTAGTCTATCTTCAACACGAGTTAAAAGTATACAGTAAGGCGCTCCATATTTACACTGGTCTGCCTTGGTCAGCTGATAGCCTCTCTCCATAATTCCCTGTAGCATCCCTTTCAAGTCCCCTAACACTGAGATTATTTCTCAGGACCTTGTCCCAGATCTTCTCAGTTTACCAACCACTTCCATACTATTATTTTATCTTCATTAATATAACCTACTGACCGTATAGTACTGAGTTACAACATTTAAGTATTTATATAATTTTATGTATCTGCACAGGTGATTGATGAGATCTTCCGGGTGCTTAGATTCATCCAGAACAACAAGACGCTGCCTCGGGCTCACGAGCTTCTGACGGAGCTGCGGGACATCTCCAGTATGGCCATGGAACACTTTGAGGAGAAGATCATACGCACACTGGTCCCCAACTCCCACACACCACCATCACCACGCTTCACACTACCTCCATCACTACCGCTCCTCTCGTCGCACTCATGCAAGTCCATGCTGGGCCTATGTATACAGTTAATCGCAAAGAGTTACTGGAAACCTTAATGATGCGTTCTAGGATATCTCAAAAATAGAGATAAGAATTTGATTAATCTACTACGTAAAGCAAAGAAAACATTTCACAGGCAATTAACTTATAAGAATACGGTCAAGAGTAAGTTATAGAAACTTATGGGGTATGATACCCCTGGGGGGGGGGGGGGGGGGTGTTCCTGGGGTCATAAATATCACATGTTACAAAACCGGCCACCATCGTGGAATAATACCAGACCAGTATTTCACCGAGCCGCGCAAATTTAAATGCCTGGGCGGGAGTTTCCCCGGCTGGGGGAAAGTTCAGAGAACTGTTGCCACTTCTCACAATGAGAAGACTCCCTCTCCCTTTGAAGGGAAATGTGTATGTTTCATGTGTTCGAAGCGCAATGACATATGCTTCAGAAATATGGCCTATCAAAGTGGAAGATACCAACAGAATGGAACGCAATGAGATGAGAATAGTGAGATAGATGTGTGGAGCCAAACTGAAAGATAGAATATCTAGTGCAGAGTTGAGGAGACGGTCAGGCATCAAGATTATCAGTGATGAGATGCATACTAGTTGTTGTTGTTGTTCCCCAGGCTGCCAGGCCGAACAGCCCCAAGGCCCCGGGCAAGGCCAAGGCCATAACTGAGCGCCCCCACAGAACCCTCCCTGCCTACCACAAAATAGCCTGGGCGACCGAAGCCGCTCACAGGCAAGGAGCCGAGGAGGGTGCGGAAACGCCCGAGATACCGAAGCCCCACCAAGGCCCTGTGCCCCTCAGCAATATGAAGGGAAAGCTGAGGGGCAAAGGAAAAATGTGACGCTTTGGCTCCCAATCTGCCAACCTTGTGAGTTGGCAGTAGGGAGGTCAATCCACGGAAGAGATGCCGCCACTTGAGATCTTGAAAATATATAAGTAAAAGGAACAGTTAGAGTAAGCTATGGGTTTGGCAGAGAACGCTTAACTCTCACTCTGATAGACCAGCCCATCAGCACATGACTAGAACCCAATCCTCTCAGCATTAGCTAGCAAAGGCCCTAGAAAGCCGCCTTTGGCGAGGGGATAGCTCCCCTTTTTCAACCCCTTTCGGGGTTGGGCACCCGCCCTCAATCTGTATTACTAGTTGGCTTGGATGGTTCAGGCATGTGGAGATGGATGAAAAGATGAAAGTCTGTGAATGTGGGGGGAGCTGCACCAAGGGGAAGACCAAGAAAGACGTGGGGTCAGACCTTACGGTTTGATCTTTAATAAAAACAAAAAACTGACAAGTGAGGCAGCAGTGCTGCCATCAGGACATGAGAGAGGAACCGCACTCTGTGTGGAACACTCTGTCTTTAACCCACAGAACCCCAGCGACGCAAACCATGCGTCCTCAATGTATGTAACGCTAAACCCCAGCGACGCAAACCATGCGTCCTGGCCGGTCCGGTCCTATGGCACCTAGAGGGCTCGGATTTGTATGGGAACTGTGTAAGTATCCCCCGCAACCTTGACGATGGTTGAAAACTCTCAAAGTCCAACCGAGTGAGCGCGCAAAAACCGGTATTTTGGGTGTACAGTAGGGTCTCACATAAAACGAGTTTATGGTCGATAAACGAGGCGTTTTATGCGATTTCGTTTTATGTGAACACAGCATTTTGGTGGCGCAATATCGTCAATGTTCACTGTAAGCGAAAATTTTCGTACAAAGCGAACGATATTTTGTACGTTTTGTACGATATTTTGGCGCTCTATATGAAAACTCCTCGGATTTGCCCCACTTTGGCGGCGGACTCGTTTTATGTGATCACATTCGTTCTGATCGAAAATTAAATATTAATATTTTAGGTCGGTCGTTTTAATCGAGACTCGTTTTATGCGGGACCCTACTGTATTTGCCTTAATTTCTTTTATTGTAAAATCGAGTTTCGGGGGCTCCGTAGGACCATTTTTTAAGCTTTTTGATAGTTTTTTTTTTGGTTTTTCCTTCATTCCTAACCCATTCGCTATTGTTTCTGGAATTTTTTTTTTTTTTCAAAACAGCCGGTCCCTGGTGGTACATTTATTATAAACTAGCTGGTCCTCAGCGGGTTAAATATGTGTACAGTATATATGAATTATAGATGTGATGAGCTGCTTGAGGAGTATGTGTGGAGTTACTCGTAGAGACAGATTGAGGAATGAAGAGATACGTAGGAGAGTGGGGTAGCAGGAACATTTGTCGGCCAGAGTGGACAGAACGGTGCTGAGCTGGTATGGTAATTTTGAACGAATGGAAGATGAAAGGCTTACAAAGAGAATATTTGAGTTAGATAGAGGGGTAGGAAAACACCCATTTAGATGGAGAGACTGTGTAAGACAAGCTTTGAAAGATAAAGGAATGACTATGGATCAGGCAAGGGAAGTGGTACTAAACAGAAATGTATGGAGAATGCTTGTGAATAGATCAGTAAAAATGCGGTCATTTGGGAGAAGGGGTTGGTCGCCAGTTGGACTACATAATAGTCTGTCAGGCGCCTGGCCCGGGGAGCCAGTAAATATGAAGGGTGCGCCTGGAACTGTGGTGGGCGGGCTTGTGGTTTCGGCTCACTGCATGTCTGCCTGCTGAGATCGGAACTTCTCTGGGTGGTCGGGGGAGTGCTGGAGTGACCTTGGTGATCCCTGGTCTCCGGGTCTTCTGGGTGGGGAAAAAAAAAATGGGGAATGGGCCTGAATATATAAATTAATAAAAAATAGATAAAAAATTAATTATGTATGTTTTGCATATATGGAAGGATAATTAGTATGGTTGAATTGAAAGAGGATGTAAATTCATGGGAAGGATCGATACGAGTAAGAGGAATAATCGAGCTGGTTTTGATCCCTTTGATTCCTAAAGGTCCTTCCTAAGTTGCATAAAATTGTCAAATGATTGCCAGAAAATATGGAAGAAGTGCATCTCTGAATTTAAATTGTAAAACTTGCAAAATAAACAAACCAAAACTTGGACAACACAAGATAAAGGCCAAAAAACTAATCAAAATCGCTGTGGAAATAATGCTTAATAAAATTATATTTTGAAATATAAGAACACAATCCACCACATAGGGTGTACTGTACATCACTACATGAGCAAGTCATTGGAGTGCCACATGTATTTGTTGATTTCATAAATTGAGTTTAGAAGTAGAATTGGTTGGTGAAAAACTATGAATTAATTCTGGTTCAGGAGCAATTTATAGCGAGGCCTTCCCGAGGGTTAAGTGCCCCATTAATTACTCCTTCCATTCGTCTATACATTGGGCTACCATGGCAGAGTTTGAATGTATGCTCAGATTAATATGCAGTATTCTAAACTGCATAATAAATTGTAGGCTTGTGCATAATTCTTTAACTGTCTTGATAGCGTAATGCATAAATGCACAGAATTTTGGTGTGAGTATCCTAGGTTAGAGTCCTTGGAGTGCCAAATGTATTTGTTGATTTCATTAGTTGAGTTTAAAAGTTGTTGTTGTTGTTGTTGTTGTTGTTGTTGTTGTTGTTGTTGTTCCTCCCTAAGCTGCCTGGCCGAACAGCCCCGAGTCCCTGAGGAAGGCCATGGCCACGATCGGGCTTTCCCACAGAGCTCTCATTGAGTGTAGATTGTGTTGTTGGCATAAGTGGTTGTGTGAAATGCAGTCTTCTATGATGTGTTTAATGGTATGGGGTGCTGTGTTACATCCCGGGCAGGCGTCGACAACGGAGTCATCCAGTCTCTTCTGATAGCTCAGGAGAGCTGGATGGTGTCCGCATCTCAGCCTGGCCAGGTGGACTCTGTCCTCGCGAGGAAGGGAGGATTCGGAAGGATGGATTTCGGGAGGTCGTGCATGCAGCTGCGTGTTGTCTGTGAGTGAGTGGATGGATCGGTGAGAGATATGAGTATGGATGTGCTTCTGGAAGTTGGTTCGGGGTGGGCAGGGAGGGAGAGGACAATAATTGTGTGTGATACCGTGTGCTGGGTGTTGTTTTGATATTTCTTGGTGTCTGTGGGTGTGTTGCCATGTAGTTTAGTGGGTGGTCTTGGTTTGTGGAGGCTGCTGCCAGCAATTGAGTGCCTCTCATGTCCAGATGGTCTTTGACTTTGAGGATTTTGGTTTCTTGATGTAGGTGATCTGTGGGTGCAGTAGCTGTGCAGCCTGTAATGATCTTCAGGGCTTTGTTTTGAATAGTCTGTAAGGTCTTATGATGTGTTTCAGCTAGGTTAGAAGCCCAGGCTGGGCTTGCGTATTCCATCACTGATCTTATGTATTGTTTATATACTGTGGTGGTAGTTTCTTTGTTGTGTCCAAATTTTGTGTGAGCAAGTGACCTGAGGGCGTTAAGTCTGGGTGTCAGTTTCTTTTTAATGTTTGTGGTGTGCTGTTTGAATGTCATATGAGTATCATATGTTACTCCTAGGATTTTGGGTGTGTGTGTATGTGTTAGGGGTGTGTTGTTTATGGTGAGTTAAGGGATGTATTCGTGTTCTCCTGTCCAACTTGTGAGCAGGGTTGCGGTGGATTTGGCTGGGGCTAGATTAAGTCTGTTTGTAGTGCACCAGCCATGTAGTGTGTTGAGATAGGGTTGAAGGAGATCTGTTGCTCTCTTTGGGTCATGGTGTGTGCATGTGAGTGTTATGTCATCTGCATAGGAGGCTAAGTTTATTTGGGGCATATTGGGTGTAGTTATATCGTGCATGTACAGATTGAAGAGTGCGGGCGATAGGACGGATCCTTGTGGGACTCCGTTTGGAAAGTTTCTGATTTTAGATGACTGACCGGCAAAAGATACAAAGGAGTACAAAGGAAATCAAGCAACAACAGGTCTAGTGACCCTTCTAGGTTGCTTGTCCTCCAAAACACTGAGGATCAAGTGTCCAAACAGTGGTTTAGAGTGGGTAAGGGAACATTGGAAAGGGAACTACTGCCATGGAACTAATGTCCGTGGCAGTACTAGGAAGTTAGTAGGGGACATATGGGTTAGTAACTGAGGGGAGGATAAAATAAAGTTATTCATTTACAAACTCAGTCAGTCGCGGGTTTGATGGGAGATATTTGTCTAGGCGGAGTTTAAATGAATCAACAGTGCTGCAGTCTATAACGTCTCGGGGAAGCCCATTCCACAAGTTGACAACTCGATTGAAGAATAAATTCTTAGATTCGTGTGAGTTAAAAGATTTACCAATAATTTTGCAACCGTTTCCCCGCGTGTAATTAGATTGGTCGATAGTGATGTACTTACTACAGTTCATATTGTCGATGCCTTTGATGATTTTGAACACTTGAATTAAGTCACCTCTTAATCTGCGCTGGGTTAAAGGAAATAGATTTAATTCTCTAAGACGCTCTTCGTATGGTTTGTTCTTTAGGCTAGGTATCATTTTGGTAACTCTACGTTGAACTCGTTCTAGCTTGTTTATGTCTTTTTGGTAATAAGGGCACCAGCATTGAACGCAGTATTCCAGAAGAGGGCGGACTAAGGAATTGTAAAGGGTTAGGATAACGTCTTTGGATTTATGCTCAAATGACCTGCCTATAAAGCCAATTATTTTGTTTGCCTTCTTAACAACTTCTGAACATTGTTGACTCGGTTTTAGGTTACTCGATATTGTTACTCCCAGATCGGTTTCTCTGTTTACATTCTTAAGCTGAGTGCCATTCATCGAATAGTTTGCTTTCTCATTTAGGTATCCGATATGTAGTACTTTACATTTATCCGCATTGAAACTCATTTGCCAAATTTGAGCCCAATGTGACAATTTATCTAGATTGTGTTGCATATCGTCAACTTGATCTTTTGAGAGTACGCTATTTGCAATTTTTGTATCGTCAGCAAATTTTGAGATTGTACAGGTGAGACCCTCATCTATGTCGTTGATGTAAATTAGAAAGAGAATTGGTCCTAGTACCGATCCCTGGGGTACCCCGCTACTTACATTGGTCCATTTAGATGCCTTACCGTTTATGACTACTCTTTGCTTTCTGTCGCTGAGCCAATTTTCTATCCATTTCAACACACCGTCTTGTATTCCATGCGCTTTTAGTTTTAGCAGTAAACGTTTGTGGGGAACTTTGTCAAAGGCCTTTTGAAAATCAAGGTATATAACATCCACAGCTTTACTCTCATCGTAGAGGTTGAGAGGATATCGTGGAAGAAGTCTAAGAGGTTTGTTAAACAGGAACATTTTTTACGAAAGCCGTGTTGAGTATCTTTAAGTAAGTTATTTTCCTCTAAGTGATTTACGAGTCTGTCTCTTATGACCGTTTCTAGCATTTTACATACAACTGAGGTTAAGCTAATTGGACGATAGTTACTGGGTAGGGATTTGCTGCCTTTTTTGAATATCGGTGTTACGTTGGCTATCTTCCACTGATCAGGCATAGTTCCAGACTGCAAGGATTTATTGAATAGTAATGTCAGTGGTTTGGAGAGCTCATCCTTAGCTTCCTTTAGAACTCTAGGCGAGATTGTATCAGGTCCAGGCGTTTTATTTACCTTGAGTTTATCTAAACAATTCAATACTTCTCTCTCTGTAACGGTGATATTGCTTAGAACATCTGAATTATCAATCTGAATCGGCGATGGTGTAGGGATATCACTGAGGTCTTCTGTTGTAAAAACTGATGCAAAGAAGGTATTGAGGGCATTACTCATTTGTACTTCGTCTTTGGTGTATTCTCCATTTTCATCGACTAACGGTCCAACAGTTGAAGTAACTACTTTTTTCTTTCTGATATAACAATAGAATTCTTTCGGGTTTGTTTTACTTTGATTCGCAATATGTAACTCTAGGGTCTTTTTACTTTGCTTAATTAACTTTTTGGCTTTGCGTCGTAGCTCTAAAATTTTCACCCGTTCTTCGTCATTTTGTGAGGATTTTAATCTATCATTAGCAAATTTTTTAGCAAGCAGGCAGTTTGAAATATCTTTATTCCACCATTTGGGCTTATTATTATGGCCTGGACGCCGTATTTTCGATGGTATGCAGTCTTGCACTGCTTTTAGGTAAGTGGTTTCGAATAACTTCCAAGATGTATTTATGTCGTTATTGTTAATTAAAAAGCTCCAGTCAGTTTCTTTAAACATAGCTCTAAGTTTATGAAAGTTTGCTTTCTTGAAATTAGGGACTTTTTCGATGCTACTATTTGGTTCGTTACTAGTAAAGTTTAAAGTGAAAGTTATCGTACGATGGTCGCTGTTACTGAATTCATCACCAACATTCAAATTCTCTATTAATTCTTCTTTTGTTGCAAGTACAATGTCAAGAACGTTATTACCACGGGTCGGTGTTCGAACAAATTGATAAAGCGAACTCTCTTGCAAGTTCGTATACAAGTCATGTCCGGAGTGTGAAGTAAGAGTATCGCCCCACTTGGTCACAGGTAAATTAAAGTCGCCAATAAATACGGTATCTTGTGAGCTACTTACATCTGTAATTTGTTCAGAAATTTCTCGGTCAGTTTGCACTGATTGAGCTGGAGGTCTGTATATTAATGCAAGTATTATTTTTGTACCTTTATTATTCTTTATTAGCACAAAAGATGTGTCGACGTTCACAATTTGAGGTTTTGACAAGAGGGTCGGGTTAAGACTTTCTTTGATATAAAATAAAACGCCACCTCCATTTTTATTTATTCGGCTTTTCTCAAACATTACATAACCGGGAAGTGAATACTCTGCTAAAAAGTCTCTATCTGCTGTATTGAGCCAAGATTCTGTTATACCAATCACATCATAATTTTCAGTAAACACTAGTTCCTCTAAATCTGAAAATTTATTGCGTATGCTACGAGCGTTTGCATAGAAAACCTTTAAAGTTGCAGTTTTAGAACTCACAGAACGTTCTTTAATCAAATTTTTGGTTCTGGTCGGATCTACATTTACATTCATGGCTGACATCGGTCCTCGGTCGTTATCCCTGGCGGTTTTGAATTTGGGTCGTGTTGGTGGAGCTTTATCCAAATTCGCGGTTCTTGATAGATTAGCATTTAATTCCTTCGCAGGTTGCCGCCCTCGCTGTCTTCGGTCCTCCTTCCTGGTTGTCCTGTGCTGAGTCGATTTCTTCTCCGAAAATCCTTCACCGCATCGTTGAGAAGACGCCCAAAATGTGCTGCTCCCACCTGGTTCAGATGAACTCCATCGTCCGAAAACAAATAGTCATCGTAGTAGAAATTGTCCCAGGTGTCGACGAATCCTACGTTTTCCTTCCTGCAGAGGTTTGCTAGACAACGATTTGTGTTGGTGGCTATGTTGTAAAATCGGCTCTCTACACCAAGCCGGGGGACGATTCCTGAGACGATGATCCTTGATGACTTCTCCTTAAACGACTTGATCAGCTGCTGGTACTTTAAAAGCAAATCTTCCGACCGGGTTCGCTGTACATCGTTGGATCCAACGTGGATGACGTACATTGTATTAGCAGGGGCCAGCTTAGATACTTCGTCAACTGCAGCAACTACGTCGTCCACACCACCACCAGGGATACAAAAACGCTTCCTGGTCTTAGGTGCTCTGGCGCAAAACTCTGTGAGCTGACCACGTATCATCGAGTCTCCCACGAGCCGGACTTCTTCTATTTCCGCTTCGTCATCTGAGTCTGCGAGTATCTGGAAGCGGTTTTGACACTCGGTAATCGGTATGGGTTTCCTGGTCTTGGGGCAAACGTTGTTCCTCACGACACGGAAGTTGTCTTGAGGGGGAAGAGAGTTACTATTTCTTTCTTGAGTATCGGAACCATCAGATGAAATGGCTACTGCAGGCGTTGAATTGTTGGCAGTTGACGTTGGGGTGTTGGTGGCTGCTGGAGTTGCGGTGACAATTGAAGTTTGTGGTACTCCAACGTTGAGTGTTACAAACTCTTGGAGTGATTCCAGCTTCATGGTGAGGACGTTGATCTTGTTGTAGGCTTCATCTAATTTCACTGTCAAATTCTCTCATTGCTGGCAGAGACGGCAGACTTGAAGATCGACAGTAACAAACATGGACTCACCAAACTTACCGGCGCAGTTCGTACAAGTGCGAGGCATGGTAACAGTCAGTTTCTTCAGATAACTTCACTCACTTTAAAACACTTCACTCACTTTAAAACACTTCACTCACTTTAAAACACTTCACTCACTTTAGAAACACTTCAATCACTTCAACCGAAAACAAATATGTTGAATTACACAACAATAGGTTATCAGGGGTGATAGCCTAACCGAAAACAAAAAAATTGAGATACGCAGAATTAGGCTTCCAGGGGCGATAGCCTAACCAAAAGTTTAAAAAAATTGAAATACGCACCAATAGGCTACCAGCGTTGAATAGCCTAACCGAAAATAATAAAATTGGTGTTCACATCTGCCTGCTAGGAAGTTGGCCAGCCACCTTTTTGTGTTGTTGTGCATGTTTGTGTTGTAGATTTTGTTTGTTAGGTTGTGGCGGGGGATGGCATCGAAGGCTTTACTAATGTCGAGTGTGGCTAATAGTGATCTGTGTGGTGGTCTAGCTGAGTTGATGCCGTCGAAAGCTCTTTGTGTAAGGTCTGTGAGAAGAGTGTTTGTGGAGTGCAGTGGCCTAAAGCCATGTTGTGTTGGAGCTAGGGGTAGGTCAGGTGTAATTAGTTGTAATACTAGGCATTCCATGACTTTGGAGGGGGAGCAAAGGAGTGTGATGGGGCGGTGCGAGGAGGGTAGCGTGGGGTCTTTGTTGGGTTTGGGGAATGTGATGATGATACCATGTTTCTAAATGTCTGGTATTGTGTTGTATGAATAGCTGTAGTTTGATATGTTAGTGAGTGCTTGTATGCCTTGTGGTCCCAGGTGTCTGAGGTGTATGTTGCTTATGTTGTCTAGGCCACAGGCGGGTGAGTGCTTGAGATTGTTGATGATATGCTTTGTCTGGTGATTGGTGAAGGGTGTATAGTCAGGGTCTGTGGGGAATTGTCTCTTACATTGGATGACACGTCGGTCGTCTTTGTGAGATTTTAGGTGGCTGACATGTGAGAAGTGATTGATGAGAGTGTTTGCTTATTGTTTACATGAAGGAGTAGAGTCTGTTGTTGTGATTGCAGCATGTGATTGTGTTGTGTTGCTGTTGGAAAGTGTGATGCTGTTTAGTGTTTTGTAGAGTTTTTTGGGGTTTGTTTTGTGATCAAGTGTTTGTAGGAAGTTATTCCAATTTAGTTTTTGTTGTTCTTGTATTTTGTTGTTAGTTTGGGTGTTGAGTGCTTGAATTTGTTGTGGGATGTCTTCTGTGTGGGGTGCTGGGGAGTGTTTCAGTATGTCGCGTTGTCTGATGAGGTTTTGAATTTCTGGTGTGAAGTTGGGGTTGTGTCTTTTTCTGTTACCTCTTGGAATGTGTCTTGTCAGCATTTTGGATAGTTTTATTGAGTATGTGTACAGCATTGTTGATGTTAGTGATGGGTGTACTGTTTAGAGTTGTGAAGTGTTGTTCTGTCTCATTTGTGAATGCTTCCCAGTTAGCTCTTTTATAATTGGTGTATGTGTGTTTGTGGCTAGCTGGGGTGAGTCTGGTTTTGGTGGTGATAATGAGTTTAAAAGTTAAGTTGGTTGGTGAAAAAATATGAATAGGCTACCTAAATGGTTAAGTGATTAGGTTGTACTGGGAGAAGGTAGATGGGGTTAGATTATGATAGAATCTGCTAGGTAATATTAAGGTAAATTACATTGGGATAGGTATATAAAGAAGATAGATCTGATTAAGTGAATATTAGGTGAATATGACCGAATATGAGGTGGAAGGATGGAGTGAGGAAGTACATGAATGAGGGCGGTGCTGGTTGGGGGGAGGGGCGTCGACTGACTGGGGACAGAGGTGCATGGGGGCGGTTCGTTCGTGGCCACCCCTTCGGGGATCACGGCGTCAGGCAATAGATAGATAGATAGATCTGATTAGGTTATATTGGGAGAAGATGGAAGAGGTACGGTTAAGATAGGTACAAGTTACAAGAAAAAGCCCACAAATATCTTACGCCATTGCATCCACCCCACAGCTCCCAGCAGCGGCACCAACTCAGGGTCGCCACTCAACCGGTCATTCACGTCGGCCCATTCCTCGGACGACTTTTACTCCAGCCTCATGGCCACCAACAGGTTCTACAGAAGCTGTGTCACTGGGCTCAAGAAAGAGGTGGCTGATCTTAAATCAAAGGTAAATATTGTTCATACAGGCACTCCTCTCTTGAAGCGTCCTCATATATAAGTTGTTTTGTTATTACAGTACAGTACTATCTATCTATCCATTACCGGATGCCGTGATCCCCGAAGGTGTGGCCACGAACAATTCACCCCCATGCACCTTTGTCCCCAGTCAGTTGACGCCCCTCCTCCCATCCAACACTGCTTTCACTCATATACTTCTTAACTCCATCCTTCTACCTCTCTCTTGGTTAACCTCTCCCTCTTTGTCCTTCCACCTCACTCCCGTACACTCTCTTAGTCATTCTCTCGCTTCCCATACGTTCCACATGGTAGAACCATTTATTAAAATGTAAAATTTGCAAACTAAACAAGGTGTTCCTTTTCACACTTTCCAGCACATCTACATCCACACCACACAGCTCTCGCACTTCCTCATTCGTTTGTCTATCCCTCCATGTAACTGCACGCACTTCTTAAGTTCTGTACCTCATTTCAACCCCGCTTACTCTTGATTTGTGTCTCCAACAACGCCTATGCTCCACTCCCGTATGTCAATATTGAGATTACCACACTATCGTGCAAGGACTTCTTTACTTCCATGCTGACCACCCTATTTCTAGTTACTGCTTTCTTCGTTCTTACAACTCTCTTCCCCTGTTGCACCCTCTCCTACATATCTTCTTCCATAGTTCCATACTCCCATCTTTACTCAACACAATGCCCAAATACTTTAATGAGCTGAAATTCTCTGTAGCCTACCTGTTCAACCTCACCTCACACTCTGTGACTACACTCCTTTCAAAGACCATTACCTTACTCTTCCCCGCATTTACCTTCAGATTCAGTTTTTCACACACTGTTCCAAACATATTTACCAGACCGTGCAACTCCCATTCACTATCGCTCATCAGAACTAGATCGTTGGCAAACAGTAGTACAGGCAACTTCCACCTGTTTCCTTTCCTTATCAGCGGTACACCAACATCCACTGCTCTTCCTTGTATTTATTTCATGACTCCATCCATATACTGTACAGTATATATATTGAACAACCATGGGGACATCACACACCCTTCCTTTAACCCAACATTCAGATAAACGAACTCGCTCAATTCATTCTCCATAAGTACTGACACCTTTGCATCCTCATACATGCCTTATACGCCTGGACCTGATAAAATCTCGTCTAGAGTTCTAAAGGAAGCTAAGGATGAGCTCTCCAAACCACTGACATTGCTATTCAATGAATCCTTGCAGTCTGGGACTATGCCTGATCAGTTGAAGCTAGCCAACGTAACACCGATATTCAAAAAAGCAAATCCCTACCCAGTAACTATCGTCCAATTAGCTTAACCTCAATTGTATGTAAAATGCTAGAAACGGTAATAAGAGACAGACTCGTAAATCACTTAGAGGCAAATAACTTACTTAAAGATACTCAACACGGCTTTCGTAAAAAACGTTCCTTTTTAACAAACCTCTTGGACTTCTTCCACGATATCCTCAACCTCTACGATGAGAGTAAAGCTGTAGATATTATATATACCTTGATTTTCAAAAGGCCTATGACAAAGTTCCCCACAAACGTTTACTGCTAAAACTAAAAGCGCATGGAATACAAGACGGTGTGTTGAAATGGATAGAAAATTGGCTCGGCGACAGAAAGCAAAGAGTAGTCATAAACGGTAAGGCATCTAAATGGACCAATGTAAGTAGCGGGGTACCCCAGGGATCGGTACTAGAACCAATTATCTTTCTAATTTACATCAACGACATAGATGAGGGTCTCACCTGTACAATCTCAAAATTTGCTGACGATACAAAATTGCAAATAGCGTACTCTCAAAAGAACAAGTTGACGATATGCAACACAATCTAGATAAATTGTCATGTTGGGCCCAAATTTGGCAAATGAGTTTCAATGCGGATAAATGTAAAGTACTACATATCGGATACCTAAATGAGAAAGCAAACTATTCGATGAATGGCACTCAGCTTAAGAATGTAAACAGAGAAACCGATCTGGGAGTAACAATATCGAGTAACCTAAAACCGAGTCAACAATGTTCAGAAGTTGTTAAGAAGGCAAACAAAATAATTGGCTTTATAGGCAGGTCATTTGAGCATAAATCCAAAGAAGTTATCCTAACCCTTTACAATTCCTTAGTCCGCCCTCTTCTGGAATACTGCGTTCAATCCTGGTGCCCTTATTATCAAAAAGATATAAACAAGCTAGAACGAGTTAAACGTAGAGTTACCAAAATGATACCTAGCCTAAAGAACAAACCATACGAAGAGCGTCTTAGAGAATTAAATCTATTTCCTTTAACCCAGCGCAGATTAAGAGGTGACTTAATTCAAGTGTTCAAAATCATCAAAGGCATCGACAATATGAACTGTAGTAAGTACTTCACTATCGACCAATCTAATTACACGCGGGGAAACGGTTGCAAAATTATTGGTAAATCTTTTAACTCACACGAATCTGAGAATTTCTTCTTCAATCGAGTTGTCAACTTGTGGAATGGGCTTCCCCGAGATGTTATAGACTGCAGCACCGTTGATTCATTTAAACTCCGCTTAGACAAATATCTCGCATCAAACCCGCGACTGACTGCGTTTGTAAATGAATAACTTAATTTTATCCCCCCCTTAGTTACTAACCCATCTGTCCCCTACTAACTTCCTAATCCTGCCACGGACATTAGTTCCAGGGTAGTAGTTCCCTTTCCAATGTTCTCTTACCCACTCTAAACCATTGTTTGGACACTTGATCCTCAGTGTTTTGGAGGACAAGCAGCCTAGAAGGGTCACTAGACCTGTTGTTGCTTGATTTCCTTTGTACTCCTTTGTACTCTACATGCTCTTCACTGCTTTCAGCAACTTGCCATCTACTCTGTATATTCTCAGTACTTTTCACAGACCTTCTCTATCAACTCCGTCATAGGCCTTCTCCAAGTCCATAAAGGCAGCATACAACTTTGTCCCTTCTCCAGATTTTTCTCCACAACACATTTCAAGGCAAAAATCTGGTCTAAACATCCTCTTCCCTTCTTAAACCTGCCCTGCTCGTCACCTACCCATTTCTCCGTTCTCGCTCTCTCGATCACTACCCTACTGTACATCTTCCCTACTTCGCTTAGAAGATATATTCCCCGGTGATTACCACACACTCCTATTTCCCCTTATACAGGGGGACTATTATGCCTGTCTTCCAGTCATCAGTCGCACTTCACCTCTCCCATGTTAGTTTACACATTTTCCACCCCTCTGGTACTACTCTTCTTGTCGCGGTTGGGGGCTTCGAGGCCGGCGACTGCAGCTTGATAGGGGATGGTTTTGATTATTTCCCTTCCTCTCCCCTCAAGCTTTCGTCGTTGGCTTGACTAATTTTAAGTAGTTTTTTTATTCCTCTTTTTATGTTTTTCCCCTTCTATTCTTATTCTGTCCCATTCGGTTGTCCTTGGGCAGCCTATATCACATGCCTCCCTGGCCTGGCTAGGTAGTAGGCTCCTGACCTGATTTGTCTCTTCGGTCGCTGCTGCGACTGAGCTGACTCGATTCCCCTCAGTAGTGCATTTTTTTGCATCTCGCTGTGATTTTTTTTCTACCTTCGACCTGATCTCACATTATTCGCCCTGATCACTTCTTGGTTGGTGCTGCAGTGTAGCGGTTCTTGCCTCATCCTTCGGCCGTGCCCTATAAGAGCTCTGCTGTGGAGCTCATGTGGTCCGGCTGAACTGGTGAAATGGCGAGAAATGTGTGCGTGTCTTCACCTTCTTCGATTTGTTCCTCTCCTGCCCTTCCCTATCTATCTTGACTTGATTAGTTATCCATCTTCATCAAATCTTTTGGGCCAGCCCTATGAGAGTTTTTTTTGTAGAACTCAGTGGTCTGGTTAAACTAATTTAAAAAATGCATATTTTCCATACCCATTCGATTACTATCTCACCACCACACCTCAGCATTTCCCCACACACTCCATCTATTCCTGATGCTTTTCCTATCTTCACTCTCTTCAAAGCTTCACACACTTCTGACCTCCTGATCCCCACATCCTCCTCCACTAGTTCTCTTCTTCTCCCTCCCATATCCCATCCAACTATGTTTGCTGGCGTTTCATTCCTTACGTTTAACAATTCGTTGAAGTGTTATTACGCTGTTCATTAATTAGGGAGTTCTGTATATTCAATTACAGTTGTTATGTTTCATCATTTAGGTGTAAATGGTACACAAATAGTGTACTGTATACGGTAAATGATGAAAAATACTAAAATTAGTTGATTCACTTAAATTTGTTTAATTTAATTTCGCTGCATGTCTGCCTGCTGAGACCGGAACTTCTCCAGGTGGTCGGGGGATTGCTGGATTGACCTTGGTAATTCCTTGTCTCCGGGTCTTCTCCTGGGTGACTTAGATGTGTGTGAATTTGTGTTTTGTTTGTTCATTGTTGTTGTTGTTGTTGTTCCCTAAGCTGCCTGGCCGAACAGCCCCGAGTCCCTGAGAAAGGCCATGGCCACGATCGGGCTTTCCCACAGAGCTCTCATTGAGTGTAGATTGTGTTGTTGGCGTAAGTGGTTGTGTGAAATGCAGTCTTCTATGATGTGTTTAATGGTATGGGGTGCTGTGTTACATCCCGGGCAGGCGTCGACAACGGAGTCATCCAGTCTCTTCTGATAGCTCAGGAGAGCTGGATGGTGTCCGCATCTCAGCCTGGCCAGGTGGACTCTGTCCTCGCGAGGAAGGGAGGATTCGGAAGGATGGATTTCGGGAGGTCGTGCATGCAGCTGCGTGTTGTCTGTGAGTGAGTGGATGGATCGGTGAGAGATATGAGTATGGATGTGCTTATGGAAGTTGGTTCGGGGTGGGCAGGGAGGGAGAGAGGACAATAATTGTGTGTGATACCGTGTGCTGGGTGTTGTTTTGATATTTCTTGGTGTCTGGGTGTGTTGCCATGTAGTTTAGTGGGTGGTCTTGGTTCGTGGAGGCTGCTGCCAGGAATTGAGTGCCTCTCATGTCCAGGGGAGCAGTTTCGGGAGCCAAACCGTCACAACCATCCCCTGCCCCCTCCCTGGGGGCACGGGTCCTTGTTCATTGTTGTTCTGTTGTGTTGTGTTGTGTTGTCCCTGTTCGGGCTCTGTCTTGAATCGGCCACCCCCAGGAAAAAAAATATAGAAAAAGTGGGGAATGGGCCTGAGTAAATAGAATAGAATAGAAAATGTATTGTTTTTCAGGAATGTAACCACAATATTAGTCAGGAATTAGGGAGTATCACACAAGGTATTATATTGCCAGCATTTGATTTTCAAAAAAATTCTACCAACATTTCTGGGATTTTTTTGGACAGGTATCAGAAACTAGAATGATGATAAGATTAGTGACAGTTTTTTTTAAAGTTTACCTCATAAGCTGTCAGACTAATGTTGAGGGGAAATAAATGCTAGTGTGACAGTGATACCACATTACTTCAGATTAGATGAATGCCAGGGATTAAAGCCTTTTACAATGGCTCCTCTATGTGTAGTGTGTGAATCTCACTATACACGTTGGTTCCCCAGATGAACGAGATGCGTCGTAAGGTGAGTGAGCAGGAGCGTGTGGCCCTGGAGCAGAACCGCATCTTGTCGGAGCAGACCGTGAAGCTTACCAGCCAGGAGGGCAAGCTCAACGAGGTTAGGACCTTTTCACACCTTCAGCATGATGACACCTTTATTTTTCCCTTTTAACCAATAAATGGCGAGCTTCCTCTATAGAGGTTTTTGTGGTGCAATGCGAGCAAATACAGTCAATCCTCCGGTAACGCGCGTTTTGGAAACACGGTTTTGGTGGGATGCGGTACACCCCAATATTCCAAAATTTATACTAACGCGGCCAACACTTTTACGTACGCACAGAAGTACAAGATGTGAAAGAGTTAGAGAAAGAGCAAAGAGACAAGCGGAGTTAGCAAGACAAAATAAAGTGAATGAAAGCACAATTCATACCAAACCTAGCCTAACCTAGCTTATATATACAGTACATCCAGTGGTAGTTGTCGTTGTTGTCTTTCTTTTGGTTAAAACTAGAAGTCTCTAGGCCAAGTGGTTCAGTTTTTATGAAAAAATAATTAGGTCAGTAAGCTGGACGTAAGGCTAGAATTCAGTTTACTCCCAACTTTCGTCATTTACCAATGCTCATATCTCTGCAAATAAATGGCCTAACCAAGTTTTTATGCATACCAGAGGTAGATATGGTCGTTGCCGTGCGATGGGTGAAGCCTACATTGTGTAGTTATTGTGTGAGGTGAGAAATAAGACGGCAAGTTAGGCGGGAATTCCGACATTCGTCCGAATGCGGCGCCGCTCTGACACACACACACACACTCTCACTCTCTCTTCTCACTCTCACACTCTCACACACTCACTCTCTCTCTCTCTCTCTCCTTCATTAACCCCTCCAACCTGGAAGGGCTCTTGAACGCCCATAACAACCTCGGCCCGCGCAACCCGGAAGGGCTCTTGAACGCCCATTGCTTGCGTGCGTGCTTTCGAATGCCGCGCGTACATTTTTGGTATCATGGGACGGTAGGTGGCGCCACCAGGCGTAAACGACGCCACAGCAACAGTATCTACCCCGACGCCATCATGGACAGTACGCCAAATAGTGATTCCGCTGTGTCCGATACCGTGCTTCCTACGACGCCCTTGCTAGTTCGTCGCCTTACCCCGACGCCATCGCCTAAATGTGTTATCTCCCGGAGGTATTGAGACGACATTGAGACTTTATGAGCGAGCTGATGCCAAGCATAATGTTGATGATGAAGTCAGTGACGACTCCAGTAATTATAAGTCGAGTGATTATGGCCATGAGAGTGACAAAGAAGAGCAATTCCTGGGATTTGCGAGAGAACATGACAGTGATGAGAGTGATGAAGGTGATGTACCAGTTGTTGAGGAAGCTGGTTCACCTAAAGAGAGTGAACTTGAGAGAGTGAGTGAGTGGGAGAGTTCAAGGTCACTCACCAAATTTCGCATAAGTGACACGACTCCAAGCCCTTCCCCAGGTAAATCGCCTTTCAAGCTACATTTGTATAAGCAGAAAATACTTGAGAAGGCGGCCGCGGCAGCTAGGGAACAAGCAAAACTACTTGGTGAGGATGAGGCTGTGAGTGAGGGTCAGCGTGGTGACCCTTCTCGTCCGCCATTGTCTCCCTTATCTACCCACGCCACCCAAGATGACCCGGATGCCCCGCATTCTTCCCCACCACCCCCACCATTGCCAAGGGTTGGACCCCCCACTTTCGGCCTATTTGCCTCCTAGGTCCCCCGACAGGAGACATACTGCTGCCGAAAAGGGGAAAAGTAGGAAATACACCAAAAAAATTAAGAAAAGTAAGAGAGTTTTGTTCGAGGCTCCCGCGGCGTCCACCCCGGCCGGCCCCAGCCATACGTCCCCGCAACTTTCCCCACGGTCCTCCCCACCTCTCCCGCCTTCAACATGTCTTCCTGAAGAAGTCTTTGAGCTCGCATCACCAATACCTGGGCCTAGTGACAGTGAAACATTGCTTTCTGTCACTCGTCGCAGGCCAAGGAGCCCAGGACCTCGGGGGGACACAGCCTCACCTGCCACTCCTTCCCCACCTCGCCCACCCCGCACGCCGCCCACGCATCACTGTTTCCCCGCCAGATTATGTGGGGGCCACTGATGATGAAGGGCACCTCTCTGAAGACTCTGGCCATGATTACATAGGCCCACCGTCAGGGCAAGATGACCACTCTGACGATGACTATATGGACATCGACGACCCTCGACCCATCCGCTTGGCCCGGCGTCGTGCTGCCCGTTGTGCTGCCCGCCGCCCTGGCCGACGCCCTCGCCGCCCTAGGCCTCCCGAGTTGGCCGTGGGCGTGCTGGGCCACCAGCTGGAGCTCCTCGTCAGTGTAGACAGACCCATTCTACGTTTTCAGGCAGACGTTGATGAGGATGGATACAACCCTGATGTGCCAGCTTTTGATGAGGTACTGGAGGGTTCAGGCATTACCCCCAATTTTCCTGCAGGCCCCAATGCTCCACCACACAAACTATTTGAGGCCTTGAGGGATGAGAAGGTGTTAGGCTATGTTGACAAAGAGACAAAATAGTAGCACCAATTCCAGGACCACTTTTTGGGGAAGGTGACCAAGGGCCATAGGCAGTGGACCCCAGTGACTCATAAAGAGTTCATGGTGTTCCTGGCACTCACCATGCTAATGCCTCATGTCAAGAAGCATAGGTTGCCTGACTATTGGATCACCAATGATCTGATATCCACCCCTGCCTTCGGGAAATATATGTCTCGCGACCGGTACCTTGATATCCTCGCAGCGCTCCATCTTGTCACCAAGACGTCCACCTCGGTGACAAGCTGTGGAAGATTAGGACGTTGTATGAGATGATGCGAGAACGCTTCACCTCCTACTTCAAGCCCTTCCGCAAGGTCGTCATTGACGAGTCTCTTGTGCTGTTCCGGGGAAAACTCAGCTTCCGGCAGTACATCCCCTCAAAAAGACATCGCTTTGGCATAAAATTCTTTGTGCTGTGCGACTGCCAAACTGGCTATGTCCTGGACTTCCTGGTCTACAGCGGGAAGGAAGGGGATTTGTTTGTGGACCCCCTCATTGGCTTTGGCGGAGCAGTGGTGCAAGCCATGATGGACCGCTACTTTCACAAGAATCACGTCCTCTACACGGACAATTATTACACGTCCCCCACTCTCTCACAGTACCTGCATGAGCGCAAGACGGGGACTGTAGGCACAGTACGAGGGAAAAGGAAGGGCATGCCACCTTTCCCTCCAAAGACCAAAAAAGGTGATGTGTTCAAGAAGAAGTCGGGGCCCATTCTGGCTATCCACTGGCACGACCAGCGGAAGGTCAACCTCCTGACCACCATCCACAAGGGGGAAATGGTGGAGACTGGCAAGGTGGATCGCCGCACCCAGGCCAGGGTGACCAAGCCCGATGCTGTCCTGGACTACAACATCAACATGAGGCTGGTGGACAAGTCCGACATGCAGATAGGCTTCATTGACTGCCTGCGTACCTCGTGCAGATGGTACAAAAAGTTCTTTCTGCATATGGTGGACATGTCAGTTCTGAATGCCTACAATATATACAAGCTTCGGAATGTGAACACACCCATGAAGTTCAATAGCCTGCGGAGGTTCCAAAAGCAGGTGTTGACGGAGCTCCTGGAGAAGTATGCTACGCCACAGAGGGCAGTGGCACATCCTGGGCCCGCCGTTATTGACCGCTTGCAGTGTGCTCAATACTTGATTAGGCACAGGCTTGGTTCCCTGCCTCAGAATGAATCAGGAAGAACACAGCAGAAGCGGTGCCATGTCTGCTACAACAGCAGGGTGAGGCCGAGGCCAGGTAAAAAGTCAACCATGGAGTGTGTGGAGTGCAAGGTGGCACTCTGTGCTTTAGAGTGCTTCTTTGATTACCACTCCAAGCTGGAGTTCTAATAATCATAGTGAAAGTGCCAAAGATAATGACAATATGTACAGTATATATATAGGCAAAAAGTGGAAGTAAACCAATTTATTGTTATACAGTACAAAAGTCATGTATTATGAAAACATTTATACAAATACAATTACACCATAATAATATGTGAAAGTGACACATATGTATATACCAAGTGACATTCATATGATTAGAACCTATAGAAATATATAAATCAGTGAAAAAAGACACAATAAATTGTATATAAAACGTTTACAAATCATATAACTAAGTGAAAGTGACACAAGACCTAATATTTGATGGCCAAAGTACAGTATAATAAACACCTGTGATAACGAATAATCAGTGCCTAATACAACAATAACCTACCTCAATTACTAATAAAATGTACGGTATCGAGTGAAAATGAGCATTATCAGTGACAGTGACACTCTCTAAAGCATATTTGTCAAAGTGAAACAAGACCTAATATTTGATAGCCAAAGTATAATAAACACCTGTGATAACGAATAATCAGTGCCTAATACAACAATAACCTACCTCAATTACTAATAAAATGTACGGTATCGAGTGAAAATTAGCAATATCAGTGACAGTGATACCCTAATAAACATATTTTATATAATTGGCCTCAAAATAACTAGAAAAATATCAAATAACATCACATTCTCAATATCAAACACTAAAATCGTCTAAGGGAGATAAATACTTTGGCGCGACGAGCGGCTAGGTGCGTCGTAGCCATGGCCGGGGCGACCGAACGCGGGAAGAATTTGCCGCCGAAAAGCACTCATCTTCCCGCGCTCACCATTATGCAACCAGAGGGGCTAGAGACCTCTACTCAACGCCATTCGACAGAGGAAGGTTTGTGGAACATTATTCTTTTTTATTCACAACATTACATGCCATATTCATTGACTTACAGAGTAGTTAACATAGCCCAAAGATCGTCAAAACACCCGGTACCGCAGCACAGTCGCAAGCTATAGCCCCCGGGGCTGGAGGGTTAAACAAAATATGTACTCGGAGGTAAGAGTTGTTGCAATGGGCAAATCAACCCAATGCACTTCATTTTATGTTTATGCATGCAAATCACATATAACCTAACCTTTATAATTGAATTTATTATTATAACATACAGTAGGCTTCTATGGAGAAAAAGTCAACTTTGTGGAAACCCCCAGAACACCAAGGTACCTTTAACATGTAAACATATGGGTTCGTTAACGCGTTTTTTTGGTAACACGGAAAGTTGCCAGAACACATTAGCCGCGTTACCGGAGGATTGACTGTACAGTATATACAAAGGCAAGGGTGACTCCTTAGACAGGGAAAATTATAGGGGCTTGAAAATGCTCAATCAAGCCATGAAAGTCAATGAAAGGGTCTTTGAATGCATGAGATAGATGTGTGGGGTTAATCTTAGGGACAGGGTATCGAGCGAGGAATTGAGAAGGCGTCTGGGCATTAGGAGTATCAGTGAAGTGATGCGCACGAGCCGACTTGGTTGGTTTGGACATGTGGAGAGAATGGATGATCAGAACTCGGTGAAGAAATGCCGGAGAATGAACTTGGGGGGAGCTGCGCGTAGGGGTGGACCTAGAATGACGTGGGCTCGGGTAGGGTAGAGATACCAAAGGAGACAAATTTTCCAGTAGAGACGCACTTCATGCAAAAAAACTGCCATGCAAAAAACTAAAGTACCTGAAAAGAAAACAAATACATAAAAAAATACTTTATGCTATTAGTGATGTTCTCAGACTACCAGCCTAATAGGATACACATTTATCTTGAGAAAAAATAAACAATAATAAAAATTAGATTTTCGGGGTATCTCTTAGCCCAAACCTAAGAAAGCGATTTTTTCACAGCTCATTTTTTTCCTACTTCTCTAACTCGGATCGTTTTTCTTTTATTTCAAATGGAAAGAGCATGTCTTGAACTATACTCCTGCATGGTTTCATGACTCTTGCATGAACGAGTGCTCGTGAAAGTGGGTGCGTCCCCATTGGTTCATGATATGGTCCAAAACCAATGGAGACGCATTTTTTCAAACTGGGTTTAGAAGGGCATAAACCGCATGCATGGTAAACCCCAATCTCGCCCCACCTCCTCCTGTATTCATGGTCGAGTTTCCTTTGATGGTGGTGGAGCTACCTTCATTTGACTTCGAGGCCCAATGGAGACGCACACGTGCGGGCCATATAGAGACGCGTCTGGATGGGGTGGTGGTGTGCGTCGCCATTGGTTTAGTGTTATTTATCAAAGTTATCTGCCCTATTTATAATATATCTTATTTCATTTGCAAGAATATTGAATTAATAGTGCATGAACTACAACTACAAACTAACAGAAATGGAAAATAGAAATAAATAGTGTATGAACTATCGAATAAAGACTAAATAATGACAGATATAATCGTACAATTTGTTTTTGTCACGTAGGTCTAAGTGTGAGCTTTCGATACCCAGCTTCACAACACACACACACCCACACACTCACACACTCAGGGGTCTAAATGTGGCCGAATTGCACTTTTTCATTGACCGTGACTGAACATCAACGAGACATAGGTCTACCTGTTTGGACGTCCCTCTGACTCCCTCACTGGAGTAACTCGTGCTGCCGTGCGGTGGGGCCAGTGGCACAACCCTTTAGTAGAGGGTTGTGCCAGTGGGGGGCGAAGGAGAGAGGGAAATCGACACTCCTTTATTTCTCTCTCCTCCCCCACTTCGCGAATCGGTAATTTGTGGGTTATTTCGCATATTTCTTTGTTACTATGCATCTTATATGCATTCATGTGCTTTGTGGTGATATAATATTGATATATATGAGATATAAGCGCTATTGCGTATTTTCCCCCTCCTTTCCTCCCCCCTCCCTCGCAAACTAGCTAGGCAGGGGAAGGGTGGCGGGGTTGCTTTTTACCAACAAATGTGCAATTCTCGACCATTGTAACTTCACTGCGGCGCGATATTTTAAAGAAAATATATATAGAGTCGGATGTTGGTTGGTATTCACTACACGTTGATGTAGTTTTCGTAGCTATTTGGAAATGTTGCCAAAAATGGCTTAGGATTCGGGCAAAGTCTTTCACAATTTATTTTCTCTATAGATGTACAATGTAGGCCCACTATCAGCATGCAACTACTTTAGTTTAAGCTAGAAGTATAAGTGGTATAAATATTATCTACTAAATAATCAAATTACTCACATATTAATACAAAAAAAAGATGTTCGTCTGCACTGGACTGGGGTGCGTCTACTTAGGGTTTGGTGGTCATAAGGAGACGCACTTGATATTGGACCTCTTATCTCGGAAAATACTTGAAATATATCAAACATTGACATATCCATTAAAAGAATAACCATTTGGTAATATATCAAGTGAGTTTCAAGTTAAAAGAATGAATGAACTTGACACACTGATTTTTTTCTTGAAAACTTTCACACTTTTTGTGTCTCCTTTGGTGCCTCTACCTTACTCCAGTCCGATCTCAAAATAAAGAACTTGACAACACAGGCGGCCCTTGACAGGACTGCCTGGAAAGCTGCCATTTAGGACGTGAGACTGTAACCACAGCTTCTGTGGACAAACGGTCTTTAAACTTGTATGTATGTATGATCAGGGAAAGTGTTCCCATCAGCGACATGCAGTTTGGATTTATGCCGGGATGTGGCACAACTGATGCTATTTTCATTCTCAGGCAAATGCAAGAGAGGTTCTTAGAGAAAAACAGTTATACCTAGTTTTTGTAGATCTGAAGGCAGTGGATTATGAGAAATCTCGGAGTGGAGGAGTGGCTGTTGCGTGTGATAATGATAATGTATGAGGGGACACAGGCAGCAGTTAGAGTGAATGGGGGCCTGAGCGAAGAGTTCCCAGTGAAGGTTGGAGTTCACCAAGGTTCAGTGCTGAGCCCATTACTGTTTGTTTTGGTCCTGGAAATGGTCTAGAAATGAAGTCAAGGGACTTTACAAGAGGACTCCCATGGGAGCTGTTATATGCAGATGATCTGGTTCTTATTGCAGATAGTGCGCAGGAAGCAGAGGCAAAGATTAAAAGATGGAGGGAGGGCATGGCAAACACGGGTCTAAGAGTTAACATAGATAAAACAAAGGTCATGATTAGTGGAGTAAGGCGTGGAAATATGGAAAGAAGCGGCGACTATCCATGCGCAGTATGCGGGAAATGGGTGGGAAGTAACCAAATTCAATGTTGCGTCTGTAGTGACTGGGTACACAAGAGATCTAGTGGAGCTAGAGGACCTTTGACAAGAATCATAGACTTTGAATGTGCAGTGTGCAAGGGAGATCTTGTGTTAAATGACCTGCCTGTCAATGTTGATTTCGACAGAGTAACGCTGGAGTGTGTGAATAAGTTCTACCTGAGCGATACGGTTTCCGCCGGAGGTGGCGCTGAATTAGCGGTCTCCATTGCTAGAGTCAGAAGTGGCTGGGAAAAGTTTAGAGAGCTGTTGCCACTCCTGACCATGAGAAGGTTTCCACCCCACCTTAAAGGGAAGGTGTATACCTCGTGTGTAAGGAGCGCGATGACCTATGCCTCGGAGATGTGGCCGGTTAAAGCGGAGGATATCAATAGAATGGAACGGAAGTAAAAGAGAATGTCGAGATGGATGTGTGGTATTAATATCAGGGACGGGGTATCGAGCGAGGAATAAAGAAGGCGTCTGGGTATTGGGAGTGTCAGTGAAGTGATACGCACGAGCCGACTTGATTGGTTTGGACACATGGAGAGGATGGATGATCAGAGCTGGGTGAGGAAATGCCGGACTGTGAACGTGAGGGGAGCTGCACGTAGGGGTGGACATAGAATGATGTGGGCTCGGGTACTCCGGTCCGATCTCAAAATAAAGAACTTGACAACAAAGGCAGCCCTTGACAGGGCCGCCATGTAGGACGTGAGATTGTAACCACATTCTCTGTGGACAAAACGGTCTTTAAACTTGTACAGTATGTATGTATGAATACAGTTGGAAGGGGGTGGAGACTGATAAAGCGAAAGGAGGAGTGGGTGTTCTGGTGGCTGAAGAGTTGGCGGAAAGTGTGCTTCAGATTACGAGAGTTAGTGAAAGGCTAATTGTTTTGAAGTTGAAAGTTGGTGAAAGAATTCTGCATGTGATATCTGCAAATGCCCCACAGGCTGGCCTACAGAAAGAGATAAAAGAGGACTTCTGGAATGACACCGTCAGTGTCATTTCAGGCCTCTCGGAGAATCAAATAACAATCCTGGGAGGGGACCTGAATGATCACGTGGGAGCCTCTGCAGATGGATACGAGGGAGTGCATGGAGGAAATGGTTACGGAAGGAGGAATCTGGAAGGCGAATATATACTGGAGTCCTGCGTTGCACTCAACATGGTTGTGTGTAACACGTTCAAGAAAAGACAGAGCCATCTGGTCACATATAACTCTGGGATCTCCAGTAGCCAGATAGATTACTATCCATTAACAGGAAAGACTGGAAACTGGTTCGGGATGTAAAGGTAATCCCGAGCGAAGAATGTATCCCCCCAGCATAAGCTACTTGTGTGCGACATGAGCTTATACAGAAATCCTAAGCGCAAGAAGGTATACATGCCCAAAAGGAAAGTGTGGCTGCTGAAGAACAAGGAAGTTAGGGTTAGGTTTCATAGTAAACTGGAGGAAATTAATAGAAATAAGGAAGCTAGGCCTAGCGATGTAAATAGTCAATGGAATTTTCTTAAGCATAGCCTTCCCGCTGCCACTGACAAAGTCTGGGAAAACAAAGGGTCACCCCAGGAATAAGTCCTCCTGGTGGTGGAACGATGAGGTAGAACATGCTGTGAAAGAGAAAAGGAGATGCTTCAAAGCATGGAAGAAGGGAGGCAGCAAGGAGGAATACCAGGCAGCTAAACGAACTGCCAAAAAAGTTATTTACAATGCCAAAAAAGGCATGAAGGACCTGGTCCTCGAACAAGTGTGTAACGCTGACAATCCCAATAGGATCTTCAACCTAGCTAGGCGAGTTAAAAATGACAGTAGGGATATTATAGGTGAACGGTATGTTAGAAACGATAATGGGAAGATTGTGTATGCAGAAAATTAAATCAGAGAAGCATGGAAGGCACACTATGAACGATTGCTAAATGTAGAGTTTGAATGGGATAAGGAATAGCTTAGTATCGAAAACCCAATATCTGGACCCCCTCCTTTGATAGCACCAGCTGTAGTGAGTGATGCAATCAATAAAATGAAGGATGGTAAAGCTCCAGGGTGCTCTGACATTGTCGCTGAGATTATAAAAGCCTCAGGGGAGACTGGTGTCAACTTAGTCACCGAGTTGATAAACACCATTATTAAAGATGAGGAAATCCTCGAGGATTGGCACAAGAGTGTAATAATAAATATATACAAAGGAAAAGGGAATGCGCTAGATAGAGGTAATTGTAGGGGCCTGAAAATGCTTGACCAAATCATGAAGGTCTGTGAGAGAGTCTTTGAGGGTTTGATCAGGCAAAGCATCTCCATTGATGATATGGAGTTTGGTTTTATGCCAGGACGTGGTACAACCGATGCTATCTTCATAGTCAGGCAGATAAAGGAAAGATACTAAAAGGCAGGGATCTTTACCTTGTGTTTGTAAACCTGGAGAAGGCCTTTGATAGGGTGCCTAGAGATGTTGTGCAGTGGGCTATGAGGAAAATTGGTGTGGAAGAGTGGCTGGCGTGTGTGATAATGAAAATGTATGAGGATTCGCGAACTGCGGTGAGGGTGAAAGGTGTACTGAGTAATGAGTTCACAGTCCGTGTTGGAGTTCATCAGGGTTCAAGATGCTGAGGCCAAATTCAGAAGATGGAGAGAGAGCATGGCGAGCAAGGGTTTAAGAGTCAATATTAACAAAACCAAGGTTATGCATTGTAGATTGAGACGAGGCAATGTGGAAAAGAGCGGTGCATACCCATGTGCAGTGTGTGGAAAGGGTGTGGGCGCTAACTCGATTCGATGTAGCATATGTCGATGTTGGGTGCAGCATGGGAGTAAGTGCTGTAGTAAAATAAAAGGACCCCTGCTGAAGGATAAGTCAGAAATACTGTAGAGAAATTTTAGTGCGTAGTGTGCAAAGGCGAGCTTGTGTTAAGTGATGATCCTGTGGCTGTGAACTTTGGAAAGGAGTCATTGGAGCTGGTGGACAAGTTTTGTTACCTAGGAGATACCATCTCTGCCGGTGGTGGGGCCGAGGCTGCCACTGTCGCTAGAATTAGATGTGGCTGGGGGAAGTTCAGAGAACTGCTGCCAATTCTGACCATGAAAAGAATGCCTCTCCCCCTGAAGGGAAAGGTTTATGCCTCATGTGTTGGAAGTGCAATGACGTACCGGTATGCCTCAGAAACTTGGGCCGTTAAAGTAGAGGATGTCAACAGAATGGAACGTAATGAGATGAGAATGGTGAGATGGATGTGTGGGGCCAGGCTGCAGGATAGAATAATAAATTATGAGCTGAGGAGACGTTTAGGTATAAAGAGTATTAGCGAGGTGATGCGTACAAGTAGACTGGGATGGTATGGACATGTGGAAAGAATGGATGAACAAAATTGGGTGAAAAAATGCAGGTCTGTGATTGTGGAGGGAGCTGCACCAAGGGGTGGACCGAGGAAGACCTGGGATCGGACTATACGTGCCGATCTCAAATCCAAAAACTTGACAAGTGAAGCAGCCCTTAACAGGGCTGCCTTGTACGCCGCCATTAGGACAAGAGACTGAAACTGCACATATGTGTGGAGCACTCAGTCTTAACATTTTATGTATGTATGTATGTATGTAATTGAGTAAAATTGTGTGTTAATGTTAATTTATATGTTAGTCATGTGTTCTGCATGTGCATGGTGGGCCACAGAAACACAACATACCTAAGAAAAAAAAATAGACACTTATACAACTTCTTGCCATTTGGAAAAGCAATAATCCAGTACAAGCTATAATGCAAACCTACCCCTTAGTACACAGTTACCCCGACCACTTCTGTGTTATTGTCCAGTTGTGTTATTCTGCCCTATAATAATAACTAATATCGTTCTTAACACCAATAACTCCCAATGAAATTAATGAAAGCATATATTCCTCCGGGGATTCAAACCCAGGACACCACATACAGAAATTACACGCTTAAGCCATTAAAGCATCAAGACATAAGATTTACCTCCAAATTGTTACTTTGAATAAACATAATTGTCAAAAAGGTTTGGCTAATGTTTTCTGTTTTACTGTACAGGTGAACCGGAAGTTGTTAGAATACGATCAGCGCTTCAGTGAACTAATAGTGGATGTGGGTCGGGTGAAAGAGGAGCAGAGTGGTGGTGGTGGTGGTGGAGGGAGTGTGGTGGCTGGCAGTAGTTGGAACAGGGAGGATCCTAGTAAAAAGTTCTTTGTTTCGCACAGTCTACCTACACCTACCATCGGCTCAGCGGCACTGGTTGCGACTAATGTGGTGAGTAATGTACATGATCTCTGGTGTCATGTGTGTATTAAAATACTTTACTATATATATTCTTTTTCTATACTACTGTATATATATAAATCAAACTATGCTCCCTCCTCCTTAAGCCTCTTGGTAGTGAAAACAGAGGGGAATTCCCAACTATAATACAGCAATTAATGTGGGAAACACAAGCTTCAGCATCACTTTATAACTTCTAAAATCCATGAGTGAGTCTTGGAAGCAGGACCCTGCTCCCAAATACAGGGCATTATATTCTTACTCTTGCTGTGAATTCTAGAAATGAAGACCCTGAAATGATAATTTAACAGTAACTGGTCAACTAACCTGATGCAGTTTCCAGCTAGTAGTTTTAAAACTTTTTATAATTTTTGTGACAGATGCAGCCAAACTTGGTGGGTATGAACCTGTCTGGTGCCTCCCTGGCCTCCCCCGCGTACCTGCCAGCCTCCACCCTTACCAGCTTCCCCTCCCCCGGCCTCGCCCTGGGTATCACCTCGGCAACAGACCCCACCGGCTCTCTCTCCAGCACCTTATCTTCCCCTATCATCACCCCGGCCGGTACCATCAGTTCGGGCTTACTCACAGCCGAAGTACCACAACAGCCAAGCTTCTCTAAGTGCCCCAGCCCCAACAATCCAGACATGCTGGGGGCGGGGGGGAAGGCCAGCAGCTACTCGGAGGGTTCCAGCCCACGCCACGACTCTCCCTCCACCTCCCATTCTTCCAGGCACTCGTCCTCCTCCAGACACAAGAAACACAGAAAAAGGAAGCACAGGGACGATGATGACCGTGAACATAGTCTTGCTTCTAAGTGGTTCAAATCATGAAGGTCTGTTGTTACTAATGTGGTGCATTGTTGAGATTTGTAATATAGGACAGAGAAATCTGCTGATGTCCATGAATGTAACACAATCAAATAGAAATATTTAAGATACAATTCTTGACAGTATGTATGAATTTTGGCATGTAAATATTAAATGATCGTGGGAGGTATAATACAGTGTAGGAGACACACCAATGGCATGTTCAATAGCCGTGACACATTTTACTTCAGTGTTGACTTTAAATAATATTAATTTGCAATTCAATTTCATTAGTTGTCTGGACTGCAGTAGATATATAGTACAACACTGATTGAACAAATCAAACTTCTTAGGTTCACACCCACAGGCAAACCTCACCACAGCTTCTCCGCACTCAGAGGGAACACGGTGAAACCATAGTCACTACAATGATGAGGCTCGCCTAGGCAAACGTCCCTATCTCAGACTATGAAAATGGCGGCTCTGTCCTCAGTTAGAAGAGAGCCCTCACTCTAGCCCAATATAAGTATTGTACCCAGTTTGGTTTGTATTCGTTTCCAAATTACCTGTCCACATCCAAGGCCTGTTTTTTACCGGATATTTTGTGGTGGTGAGATGCAAGTCTAGCTCCCCAACCTGATCAGAGAAAGCCGACTTGTGCCAGTGCTGTGAGAGTGAGACAAGTGGGGAATATAGGGCACACTGCTATCTCCCCATTGCCTTCACCACTTGGTAAAAAAGGAAACATGAATGATGAAAAAGAAAAAGTTAGAATTGGCTATGGGGAGTTATTAACACTAAAAGCATCTCTGATCGATCCAGCCCACCACAGCGGTGATGTTAGCAATACATTAAACTAAAATTGAAATAATGGGGTTTTACCACTTTCATATACGACTGTAAATAATCTTATTTAACTTAGTAACTACGACATGCCTTCTCGAAGGTTCTTCTGAGCGGCTGCGACTTGTGTCCTTCCAGAAGCGAGATTTTCAACCGTGTACAAAATCTGCGCCAACAGGCTTTAGGCAACTGCAACTTTGATCAGGAATAGGCCTACATGGCAACTTATGATACCAAATATCATACTTACACTTACACCTCACACATACACCTTTATTATTGTGGAGGCAGGGCTCTGAAGACCGTCCTTCAACCCCAGATTTATCCCAAATACTATACGATACGTGTAAGAGGGAGCGAGTGGTGGGCCCCTAGAATGAGCTTATTGCTTGCAAGCACCGATTGATAGCAAGGGGAGGAAGGGAGTAAAAATTCCACCCTCCCTCCCACCACTCACTCACTCCCGACTCGCTTATACCTTACCTTATGGCTTTACATGCTTTATTCTTTCTCTACACCTAATATCTGGGTCCTAGTTCTTCACATATGCCTTGTGGTCCAATAATATTGCTTTTTAACCCCTTCGACCCCAGGGACGTTATGCATCGCCTATGTATGTAACCCACAGTACCAGCAAGTCAACGGTTGCGTCCGTCTTAATTACTCTTGTACTATGGCACCTAGAGGGTTCAAATTTGTATTGGAACTGCTTTAGGATCCCACGGAACAATACCGATGGTTGGCAACCCCCAAGTCCAGCCACGTGCGTGTGGGCGCGTGCTGGAGTGATTTTCCAGTATTTTGCCTACCCATCACCCTATGTTAATTGTGACTCCCCTGCCCCCCAGAAGTTGAAATTCAATATTTTACATAAAGGCCAATTATTTGTTTTCATCTAAGATTTCACAGATATATGTCGAGTTACCCATTTAATTTTTCATAGAATGTGCCTACGCACTCTGCCAAGGAAAAATGAGTTAATTGGTCAACTAAACTATTTTATAAATATATTTTTTATCGAGATACATAACAAATTTTTTAGGATTTTTTGGCCGACGGGCCTACGGTGGGGGAGCTCTGTAGGGTGAGTATCGGGAGTCAGATGTGGAAATTTGATACTTCCTACGATTGTACAGTGTCATAGGAAGCTTATAAGACAACAAAACAAAACAAATTTTATTTATTTTTTTATTTTAATTTTTTTTGAGGGGAGACATGTACCGTCCCCTTAACACCTACTGTCCTAGCGACGGACGTTGACGTCAGTAAAAAAGTCACTCACCAGTAACAGCAACAGACGACGTCCGTCAGTTGTTGTTGTTGTTGTTCCCTAAGCTGCCTGGCCGAACAGCCCCGAGTCCCTGAGAAAGGCCATGGCCACGATCGGGCTTTCCCACAGAGCTCTCATTGAGTGTAGATTGTGTTGTTGGCGTAAGTGGTTGTGTGAAATGCAGTCTTCTATGATGTGTTTAATGGTATGGGGTGCTGTGTTACATCCCGGGCAGGCGTCGACAACGGAGTCATCCAGTCTCTTCTGATAGCTCAGGAGAGCTGGATGGTGTCCGCATCTCAGCCTGGCCAGGTGGACTCTGTCCTCGCGAGGAAGGGAGGATTCGGAAGGATGGATTTCGGGAGGTCGTGCATGCAGCTGCGTGTTGTCTGTGAGTGAGTGGATGGATCGGTGAGAGATATGAGTATGGATGTGCTTCTGGAAGTTGGTTCGGGGTGGGCAGGGAGGGAGAGAGGACAATAATTGTGTGTGATACCGTGTGCTGGGTGTTGTTTTGATATTTCTTGGTGTCTGTGGGTGTGTTGCCATATAGTTTAGTGGGTGGTCTTGGTTCGTGGAGGCTGCTGCCAGGAATTGAGTGCCTCTCATGTCCAGATGGTCTTTGACTTTGAGGATTTTGGTTTCTTGATGTAGGTGATCTGTGGGAGCAGTAGCTGTGCAGCCTGCAATGATCTTCAGGGCTTTGTTTTGAATAGTCTGTAAAGTCTTATGATGTGTTTCAGCTAGGTTAGAAGCCCAGGCTGGGCTTGCGTATGCCATCACTGATCTTATGTATTGTTTATATACTGTGGTAGTAGTTTCTTTGTTGTGTCCAAATTTTGTGTGAGCAAGTGACCTGAGGGCGTTAAGTCTGGGTGTCAGTTTCTTTTTAATGTTTGTGGTGTGCTGTTTGAATGTCATATGAGTATCATATGTTACTCCTAGGATTTTGGGTGTGTGTATGTGTTAGGGGTGTGTTGTTTATGGTGAGTTGAGGGATGTATTCGTGTTCTCCTGTCCAACTTGTGAGCAGGGTTGCGGTGGATTTGGCTGGGGCTAGATTAAGTCTGTTTGTAGTGCACCAGCCATGTAGTGTGTTGAGATAGGGTTGAAGGAGATCTGTTGCTCTTTTTGGGTCATGGTGTGTGCATGTGAGTGTTATGTCATCTGCATAGGAGGCTAAGTTTATTTGGGGCGTATTGGGTGTAGTTATATCGTGCATGTACAGATTGAAGAGTGCGGGCGATAGGACGGATCCTTGTGGGACTCCGTTTGGAAAGTTTCTGATTCTAGATGTCCGTCAGTAATATGCGGTCCTTGTATCGAGCGGTACCTGGCACCATGACTTGTAAACACTGCTTTGAGACCTTGGCAACACTTCTCAAAATGTATTTAAGGTCCCACGGGCGAGCTGGCTCAGTACTCGTCCAGCTTTCGGGGTGAGAGGATGCTCTCTCTCGACTTTGAAGCCATTTTGGCAAACAATGCTTGGTACTGGAGGTTACATAATTTTATAGTAATACCCCGTGGTACAGTAGGGGTTAAGTAGAATATGTTTTGAGCTTGAGTGTTTTAGCTTCAGAATCCGAATTATGAACGTATTGTACCATCATAACTAGGCTACCCATTAAGTATAACCCTCTGAGCCCGGAGGCCCTTTGTGAAGGCCATAGCAGTCTTCCCCGTGGGATCCGGATGGCCTTTGTGAAGGCTAATGGCTATTATATGGCTTAAAACCGCGCTAGAGAAAGTGTTGTTGTCTTCGCGGGTGGTCCGTATAGCCAACAATAACAAGAACACATAGCTGTTCTATCAGAATGAGAACTGAGCGATCTCTGCCATACCCATAGCTTATTCTGACTGTTCCTTTTACTGTACTTATATATTTTCTAGATCTCAAGTGACGGCGTCTCTTCCGTGGATTGACCTCCCAATCTACCAAGATTGGAAGCCAAAGTGTCACATTTTTCCTTTGCCCCTCAACTTTCTCTTCATAATTGCTGAGGGGCACAGGGCCCTGGGTTGGGCCTTGGTTTCCCGGGCATTTCCGCACCCTCCTCAGCTCCCCGCCATGGAGTGGCTTCGGTCACCCAGGCTTTATTGTGGTCGGCAGGGAGGGTTCTGTGGGGGCGCTCGGTTATGGCCTTGGCCTTGCTCGGGGCCTTGGGGCTGTTCGGCCAGGCAGCTTGGGGAACAGCAACAACAAGAACACACAGCCAGGCAGTCATGTGACTCCTTCTTGCAAGCAGGTCTTACGAAAGCTTGTACAGTATTGATTTTCTTGAGTCCCAAACGATGCATGAAAGCAGACGACAGTGACTTAGGAATGGTTACAATGGTGAAATAAATTAGTAATCAATATAAGCAATATTATTACATAATACATAATCAATTGTTGAACGAATGTAAATTGACCATAGCCGTGGCCGCCGCTACTGCTTCACCGCATTCGAATGATGCTTAGTATTTGGCTAAAACAGCCGGTCTCATTTTCCACCTTACACTATAACCGCTCAATGTACAGTGTTCTAGTCTTCACCCATCACAAGACAACACCGATTACTGCCTCTGGTATGTATATAAAAACCTAAAAGTTGGCAGATTGGGAGCCAAAGCGTCACATTTTTCCCTTGCCCCTCATCTTTCCCTTCATAATTGCTGAGGGGCACAGGGCCTTGGGTGGGGCTTTGGTTTCCCGGGCGTTTCCGCGCCCTCCTCAGCTCCCTGCCTTAGAGTGGCTTCGGTCACCCGGGCTTTGTTAGTGGTAAGCAGGGAGGGTTTTGTGGGGGCGCTCTATGGCCTTGGCCTTGCTCGGGACCTTGGGGCTGTTCGGCCAGGCAGCCTGGGGAACAACAACAACAACTAGGTTAGGCCACCTAGTTATTTATATACCAGAGGCAGTAATTATATAAACTAGATTAGGCCACGGGGCTGTTCGGCCATACAGCCTAGGGAACGACAACAACAACAACTAGGTTAGGCCATTAATTTGCAGAGATATAAGTATCGGTAAATGACAAAAACCGGGAATAAACAGATTCTAGGCTCCCGACCGCCATAACTAACCTACTTATATTCACCATAAAAACTGAACCACTTGGTCTAGAGACTAGTCTTCACCCATCGCAAGATAATGAGCACTGCTGCTGGATATACTGTATATATAACCTAGGTTAGGAAATTCTTTTGCGTACTGTATTTATAAACACGTCAAAATGCAGAGAATCTGCCGAAACCCTCAGTTCCAGCGCTGGCGGGAAGGTTTAAAGGGCCGAGCGACAAGGGTTAATGAAAAAATTGATTGACTTAGCAGTGTTTTGGTTACAGTTGTTTTTTGGGGGGAACGTATCTACGACATTAATCTTGGAGTTACTGCAGATTTATAAATTTATAAAGTACAGTATCCAGAGTGAGGTTTGGTATCCTCTACCCAACCTTAACTGTTTATGTCTGTCTCTTACTTTCCTACTTTTCCTTCTGGGGGCAGGGGGTTAGGAATCCTCCTCCCCTTGTAAAATTCACCTACCAGACGAGACAGAGTAAGTGGCCCTTGACCCTAAGAATTGGAACTTCAAATGTTGTTTCTGTTTGGGCTCTGTCACGAGTCACCTACCCCCAGCTTTGGGGTATGTGTTGGAGTGTATACATACTGTACATACAATACAAGTGATGAACACAAATACTGTACTAGCCTCATAAATAACTGGCCTTCTCTTGCCTACCTGGAGTTGATTCGGCCATCCTTCAGTGGCCTTGGTGAAAGCTGCTCCCTCGGAGTCGGGTTGCTACCGCTGCTTGATCGACCAAACTGTTCAAAGGAGCAGCATAATATGTGGGGGATTATGGGATAAGGAGATTATTCAATGTATACAAATAAGAGAAAAACAAACATTAAAAGCAGCTACATGAGATAAATATTTGGTTAGTATCATAAGGAGTCCCACAGAGGGTCACTCAAGGGCAGCATAATATAATAATAATAATAATAATAATCGGTTTATTTCAAGCCGGCAGCCAATGGGGCTGAAAATACACAGACTTAACCTAGATCTTATCCTAAGGGATCAATAGACTGATCCTGGCTGCTAACGAGAGCGCCTACATACTCCCGAAGGAGTAGGACGTGGGCAGGAGACTTTGTGGGCCCCCCGAGGCGGTCCGTCCAGACCTTGCCTTCACGGCCAGGGAATGTTTTTGAGAGAACTTCCCCTGCCGGCGCGTGGGATTGAACCCCCGACACCAGAGCTAGTGCTCCCAATACAGAGTACTAAGCGCGCTTGGCCACCGTGACCGAATGTGGGGGATTATGTGATAAGAACTTTGATAAGGCTGCTTTTGAATAGTCTCATTTTCCAGCCTGCCCAGGAGTACCACCGTGAGCCATGGGTAACCAGCGATAAGGGCCCGGATATACTGTACAGTACTAACAAACATCAATCAAAAGTTACCTCAAGTGGGCGGAGATACAAATCAGTTATCCACTATGGAGTTCATTCTTTTGAATCACCTCTCATTTGTGGTTACATTGACTTATACGTTAGTAAATTCCTGTGTTTCGTTTGGTACAACACACCCATAATACTAAATCAAGTTTTAAATATATATTTATTAATTTAATTAAGCTGTCTAAAAAGTAATAAATACGAATTAATGGAGAATGCTTGTAAATAGATGAGTGATAACGCGGTCGTTTGGAGAAGGGGTCAGGCGCCAGTAGGACTAGATAATAATCCATCAGGCGCTTGGCCCAGGGAGCCGGTGTATATGAAGGGTCATACCTGGATGTGAGGTGGGCGGGCATTGTGGTATGCTCCGCTGCGTGTCTGCCTGCTGAGAACAGAACCTCTCCGGGAGGTCTGGGGCCGGAGGAGTGCTGGAGGCCCTTAGTGATCCTTGGTCTCTGGGCCTTCTGGGCGACCTAGATGTGTGTGAATTTATATATTTTTTTTTGTATTTTGTTGAGTTATCCCTGTTCGGGCTCTGTCTCGAGTTGGCCACCCCCAGCATTTTTTTTTTTTTTTTTTATATACAATTAGTTTAACCAGATCACCGAGTTCCCAGATAGAACTCCCATAGGGCTGGCCCGAAGGATTAGATCATGAGGTGCGATCAGTCAAAGCAGAAATGGAAAGATCAGGAAGGTATTAAATAAAGCTAAGGAGAGAGGAGTCTTTTAGGAAACAGAAAATTCGGTAGGGGGAGAAGGACAGAGATTCTGCTAGTATGGCACAAAGGTCGTAATTGCCAAAATAAAGAAAGCGTAGGCGGAAATACTTTCGACAGTCTGTAAAAATGTGGCGAATCGTCAGAGACGTGCCGCATTTGGTACACCGAAGTTGAAGACCGTGCGGGGACGACATCAATTAGCCATGGGTTAAACGCGTGTGACCAATCCGGAGACAGGTCAGAAGGACTTCGCAATGTCGGGTGGAATGAAACGACGATTGCCAAGGGCCGACTGTAGGTTTCACAAGGCGAAGGAGGTTTGTGGCAGGGGATTGAGAGGACCAAAATATTTGCCATCGCTGAGTAATAACTTGCCGCAATCCAGTCGTTGATGGGTAAAGCATCATGGGTGACCGGTAAGTCTACGGACTCCTTTGCAATCCGATCGGCAACTTCGTTCCCCTGGATGCCGACATGGGCAGGCACCCAGCAAACTTGAATGGTAAATCCACGGGCATACAGGGAATGGAAGGACCGTTGGAGATGTTGTACAACTTTAGTTCGCGGATCGAACATCTGGAGGGCAGCTAGTGCACTCTGAGAGTCACTATATATAACATACCTCGATGGTGGAGAGTCGTGAATTATATCAAGTGCAGCATGTATGGCGTACAACTCAGCTGTAAAAACAGTAGCCTGGGGTGGGAGCGAGAACTGTATTCGCGTAGTGGGGGACACTGCAGCACAACCGACACCCGAGGAAACTTTGGAACCGTAAGTGTAAATCGCTATGTGGGGAGACTTGCTACGGATATGCTCAAGTGCATGTTGGCATAGGACATCAGGAGCAGTGACATTACGTTTAGATAAAAAGGATAAATACGTGCATACCTGTGGTAGATGGAGCATCCAAGGCGGACACAAAGGAATGGGAGGGAGGGGGCGGGAAGAAGAGGAAAGAAGGCGTGCCGCCCTGCTAGGGAAGGCGAGGTCAGAAGCAGGGGGTACTTGAAAGAGGTCACGAACAGGGGAGTCAGTATCTTGAAGCCGTAGCGCCCGGCGCATAGTAACTAAATCACGATGGTAGTTCAGTGGGGGTTCCCCACATTCAGCCAACACAGACAGAGTCGGAGAGGATCGGAAAGCCCCAGTGCAAAGGCGTAGACCTTGATGGTGTATTGGATCAAGACGTCTCAGAGTTGCCTCGGACGCAGCCCCGTATAGGGAGCTCCCATAGTCCAGAATAGAAAGGACAGTGGCTTTGTAAAGTAAGGTCAATGAGGAGTGTGTAGCACCCCAGGAAGTATGAGACAATTTCTTGAGCAGATTAAGTGCCTTATGACATTTCGCCCGAATGAACGCTATATGCGCATTCCAGTTAAGATGAGTATCGTAGACAAGACCTAAGAGCACCCACAATCCTCAACTGTATGTCCTGTTCTTTCAGCCACCGTTTATCTTTGTAAAACATAATCGCCTTTGTCTTTTTGCGGAAAACTGAAAGCCAACAGACGACGCCCAATCTGTTATGTTTTGTATAGCAGTATTGAGAATCCGTTGGGAATGCCGGAGTGAACGTGAGGAGTAATATATTGCTAGATCATTGACATACAGACTGTGTCGAACACCCTGTGGCAGGTTCGCAATAACTCCATTGACCAATCGTGAAGAGGGCACCACTTAGCACACTCCCCTGTGGAATGCCTCGTTCAAGCTGAAAAGTGTCTGAAAGGAAGTCTTCTATACGGACAGTGAATGTTCGGCGAGAAAGAAAGTTGGATAGGAATATTGGCAGGCAACCCCGTATCCCAAGATCATGAAGAGTACGGAGGACCGAGTGACGGCAGGTCGTGTCGTACGCCTTCGGGATGTCAAAGAAGACCGCCACCGTAACCTGACGGCAATCGAACCCCCGCCTTACCGCTGAGTCAAGGTGGACGTGCGAATCGAGAGTAGATCGGAAAGGTCGGGACCCAAATTGAGCCGGAGAAAGGATGTTAAAGTGGCGAACACACCAAGACAAACGTTTATTGACCATTTTCTCAAGCAGCTTGCAGAGACAGCTAGTCAATGATATGGGTCGATAGTTGGTAGGGGAGCTGGGATCTTTGCCAGGCTTATCTATCGATATTACCAGGGCATGACGCCAAGAATGGGGGAAAAGGCCATGAGACCACAAGTGATTATAGAAGTCTAAGAGGTATGACTTCGCTAATGCCCCTTTCATACATACAGGACTAGGGTGCCGCATGCAGCAGAGTAGCTACTCTGCTGCATGCGGCACCCGAGTCGGCACCTAGTCCTGACAATGCGGCTGTAGTCGTCTGTAGTCTGGTGAAGTCCTGGCAATGCGTGTCAAGTCGTGGCCCCAGAACAAAGTTTTGGTGAGTTTCAAAATTTTGTCCAGACTTGATATTTGTCTGGTGGATGCGGGGAGTAGTCTGCGCTAGTCGGCGCTAGTCGTCACTAGTCTTCTGTATGCGGCTGTAGTCCTTGAGTATAGCGTAGCGAATTGTGTGTCATGTGTAGCATAAAGACTACAGCCGCATACACCCGAGTACAGCCGACAGACACGAGTACAGCCGCATAGGTCTGCTGAAGTCGTGTGCATAAATTTACATATATTTGCATATAATTATGCAATAATTATGCAATAATATGAGTCGAACGAGTACAACCGACAATAGAGGATTTCAGCCGCAAGCAGCCGCATCGCAGCAGACTCCAACCACATTGACAGGAGTCCAGACGTACGACAACACCCGGAACCCAATATGGCAGAAGAGTCGAGCCAACATGAGCAGACAAGTAACCGACAAAAGAAACATCAAACCGACAACACAAAACTCGAACCGCAATCAGCCGCATCAAGCATCAAACTCAGCTAGGCTAGAGTAATCGAGCTCATATTTCTGCCATTTGGGAAGAGTCAGTCAGGGAAGAGGTGTGGAAATTTACAGCCCATTCACTCTAACCCTTTTTGAGTTACAGAGGCTAGGAGTCAGTATTTCTGGGCTACTTATAATGAAAGGACTATAGTACCAATATTTTGTAGCTAATTATCCTGTAAATTATGAACACTTGGCATTAATATGGTATAGAGACACATTAGTTAAATACATCCATTACTAATCGATAAATCAGCTACTAAGCGATTATACTCAGCGTCAGCTAAAAACTATAAGCACTAACGAAACAAAACAGAATGTAGTTCCAAATTTACATTAGATATCACAGCAAACAGATATCAAATGAAACAATAAATAAATGCTTTTTACGTAACTAAAAATAACTCGCTTGTTACCTATTCTGTACACTTATCATTCAATCATTATTTATACAACTAAAATAAAACTATAATTCCAGTTTTATCAATATTACGATCTTGTATCTTCCCATCTCTTTACTTCTCTGGATTCAGTCTTTGTTATTAATAATTATCTTTTAAATTTTAGTACTTTACACCGTAGCAGTTTTATATCATTAGGACTGTTTATACGTCTCTCTCTCTCTCTCTCTCTCTCTCTCTCTGTGGTCGTGTGTGTATCTGTTAATGTGGTGTGTGTGTGTGTGTGTGTGTGTGTGTGACCTATTTTTTGTTTTTTTTTATGTAAAAAAAAAAAAGTGTGTGTGAGTGTGTGTATTGTTAATTCCTCTAACTGCTAGGTAAAACTGTTTTATTAATGTCATCACCGAAGGGCTCTTAAAAATGAAGTAGCCTAATCAGATAGCCTTTTCTGTTAGCATACGAAGAATGATTTAATATTATAATTTAGTATAAACATTTTACATTGTATATTCTGTAGAAAATGGTTCATATATTAATAAACAAGGCTCTGTAATTAAGTGTTCATCTTTTAAGAGCCCTCTGGTGATCTGGTGTCGACTGTAATGATGTCCACCCCTGGTCGAGCACCCTTTATATACCTCCGTTGGCCACAGAACCTGTATGTGTCGGCTTTATGCGAGTGTATGCGGATCGACTCTGAAGTCGATCGTCTGTAGTCTGGAGTCGATCGTCTGAAGTCTTATAGATGCGGGTGTAGTCGGCATGTACAAATGACCGTTATTTCCATTGTCGGTTCGAGTCTCAAGACTTCTCCGGAGTCAAGACGACAACGTCGGCTGTATGCGGCTGTAGTCTGGTGAAGTCCTTTGGATGCGGCATACCGAGCCAGCTCCACCAAGTCGGGTAAAAAAAACGCCACGACTAGCTACTCTCCTGCATGCGGCACCCGAGTCCTGTATGTGTGAAAGGGGCATAAGGAAGCAAGATGTTTCAGGAGATCGAAACTGATATCATCAGGACCCGGAGCCGATGAGGTACAAGAGGCGAGAGCAGTGTTCAACTCAACCATAGTGAAAGGCTTGTTGTAAATGAGATCATCATTGGTAGCAAAATGTAGGGGGTGTTCGTCCGCGTCTTGATGCTGACGACGCAAAGCTGCATTAAGATTTGCAAGACCACTGAAAGAAGCTAGATGGCGGCCGAGGACGTTAGCAATAGACTTCTTGTCATGAATGCGTTGGCCATTGTGAGATAAAGCATGCCGAGGGGGCCGAATATGAAGGCCACTGATCTTACGGAACTTGTCCCAAACCGAACTCATCGAAGTAGTAGAGGAAATGGAAGCCACATATTCAGTCCATGACTGAGATTTGGAAAACCTAATTTCTTTCTTAGGTATAGCTGAGACCTTATTGTATTCGGGCCGTATGGATTGAATTTCGAGAAGAGAAACCATGGTGCTTAAATGTGGGGTCGTCGTAGAATGTAGGGATTCGAAGGAGCGGTAACGTCTATTGAGCCGATCCAACCGGCGACCGATGGCACGTTTCTCACGGACCAAATTCCGTAGGTGGTCAGACCACCAAGGGACATTTGGGCGTGGAGGGGAACCAGAGGACACAGGGATTGCCTTATCAGCTGCATGTTTAAGAAATTAAACAAGTTGGTCATTAAGAGTGTCCGGATCCCGTTGGGGCCGGAAAGGTGGAATGCTGAGCGTGTATAATTTAAATTTACCCCAATCTGCTTTACGGAAATTATAACGCGGACATGGGTCGGGCATGTGGAGACCTAGGCAAGAAATGAGAACCGGATAATGGTCACTGGTATGACAGTCGTCCAAAACGCGCTAATCGAACCTGTCGACAATGGAGGAGGAACAGATGGTAATGTCCACCGACGACAGAGTGTGATGTGTATGCGAGAAGTACGTAGAGATTTGATTGGAGTTGAGGCAGCAAAAACCTCTGTCCAACAAATCTTCAATGCACTGGCCCGGACCATCAGGAGCGGGAGAAGTATGATCCCATAAAGGACTGTGGGCGTTAAAGTCACCCACGAGAAGTAGGGGCTCAGTGAAAGAAGACAAAAAGGGGCGGAGACAACGCAAATCATAGTTAAAACTAGGTTGGTTGTAGACGTTGCAGACGGTGAAAGGGGATTCACCTGGGAGATATAGCTGGATAGCAGAACATTGGAGGTAAGCATCTGGGGGCGTGAGGATATTGAATGTCAGAGAATTGTGTACATATATGGCAGAGCCCAACTCATTCCCTGTAGCGGGTGAGCGGCTCGCCAGGGTATAGTTCAAGATATTTGTTTGGCCCTGTCCAACGTGTTGGATGCAGAGACAAACAGGCATACAGTATGTTCCTTAAGTAATTGTTGAACCTCCCCCATGCGAACCCTGGATAGGAGGCCATTTGCATTCCAATGAATGATGTAAGGGTTAAATTTCATGTTAATGACGTAAGGTTATGCAAATTAACGGTCGAGGAGTGGCGCTGTGGAGGTCTGGCACCTGCCACTTTAGTATGCGCCGGTTTGGCCATGTTTGTGAAGAACGAAGCAGTTGTCAGAGACAACTTGTCCCGGCGAAGGTTCAGATGGTAGGAACAGAAGCAGTCGTGCGGGTCATGGACGAATGCATCAGTCGGTTTGACAGTACGTGACAGAAAAACTTGAATGATGGCAATCATATTATCTTTACTGAGGGAGGAATTCGCTTGACACTCCGTAACAAAGCATGAGTGACATCCGCAGTCAGAGTGATGAAGGGGAAGTGATGATGAAGGAACGGCAGATTCAAGTGAAGGGTGTCGTGTGTGTCTAGTAGAGGTTAAACAATGGGAGGAAGCACCTCGTGAGAGGGAAATATCCCCCTTGCGCGTAGCGGTGCGCGGCAAAGGTGATGAACCCTCCGCAGCTCTTAAAGTAACAACATCGTCTGTCGATGAAGTGGGGGGGGTTGGTCGGTGTTGATTTGGGTGTGGCAGTAGGGAAATCTCGACCTGGCGAACGGCGGGGAAGGGAGGCAGGAGAAGAAGCAGGCGAATGGGTGATGGAAGTTCAATGTTTTGCCATCTTCTTCACATGACTATTTTTAGGAGACATTGAAATAGGGTCATCAGGGTGATCACGGCCACGTTTTCCAGTCGCACATTCCGCATCCATGTCTATAGGGGCGGTAAGGGGGGTCTCTGAAGGAAGGACAGCAAACGGATTAGTAGTTACAACAACTGGGACTAGGGATGAAGGGGAAGCAATATCCGAAGGTATGGGAGCAGTCTTTTTCAGGTCCAGCGGGGGAGGAGGGGAAGAATCACCGGGAGTGGGAGAAGCTGAAGATGGCATAGATGCACTAGTGGTTGTCTCCAAACGCGGTGCTGGCACGTCTGGAGAGCGAGGAGCAGGAGGGGGATGACCACCATGGGGACCAGAAAGTTGGCTGGCCAGTGATTTCAGGACTACATCTCGGTAAGAGCTTCGTTTAGCGGGATCGTGGACTCCCTTTACAGCCAGCTCACGTTTGGCACACGAAACTGCGTATCCGGACCTAGTAATAAGGAGTTTCAGCTCAGTATTGTAAACATGAAATTCAAAAGTCTTTGATCTAGCATGGTGAGGGCTGCCACAGTTTATACAGCGAGCCTCCCCACAATTCCAAACTGTAGCGTGGGACGTTAAGCTACAGTAGGCGCAAACTTGGGGATTGCGACATGTCTCTGTAGAGTGAGTAAACGATGACCAGTTTTTACATTGTAAGGGGTTAGGGACATAAGGGCAAACATCTCTCTGTTCCCCTAATATCACCATCCTTTCAGGGAGAGTACGTCCCTGGAACGTGAGGCGTGCAATGTTCAGCGTCATGGACGAGCGACGGATGTTAGTCTTGTAGATATTGACATCAGTGCATTTATACCCTCTTAGTTATAAGGAGTCTAGGACAACACTAGCATCTGGGCTCACCTCTGTGTGCGGGAGGACAACAGTGCCCTGGATTGAATGGAGCTGATCGTGAGCACGTACAGTGACTGGAGTACCAGCCACCATACTGATGTGTAGATAGGCAGCAGATTAGTCCTCGGTAGTGGTCTCGATCAGCCAGTCACCTCGAGCAGAGGGCTGCAGCGACATATCTCGAGTGGGGAAAACAGACAACAGGTGATGTTCAAGTTCCCAATGAGTCAAAGGGTTTTCCGGGTGGAGAAGAAGATAACGAGGCCACGATTGCTCACCAAATAACTTGTCAAAACGGAGAAGAGTGGGGTGAGGTGTATACGTACGACGACGGGGTAGGCGCCGGTTGGGAACGTTAGGAGCCGGAGGGTTGGGAGACTGAGATAAGGGCTGGGAACCGTTTGCCAGTACAGCTCGAGTAGTTGAGGTGGAGGAGGAGACACCAGTGGGGGTAGTGTCCTCAGATATCTTGGGATCTTGGGATCTGGAGAGGCCGCGGTAGGAGGAAGATCTGGAATTCTTTCTGGCAGGGGAGCATTGGTAGGCAACGCATCCCCATCCACGGAAGATGGTTGTTGGGATCCAAAAGCACATAAACTAGGATGTGACGCTGTTTACCGCTGGGCGGCATATTTCAATTGTCCAGACGAAGGCGGAGAGTCATGGTCATACACAGGCGGTGTCGGGTGGATGGAAGTCACGGTCGGAACAGATGAAGGATCAGCATCAGGGGAAATAAGTGGAGTAGGTGCTTTGGACGTACCATCACACTCTGGCGAGGGGGAGGGGGAGGGGGAGGGGGAGGGGGCAGAGACAGCAATCAGCGGAGAGTCAGCAGGTGTCTCGAGAGTCGTAGCCATATTGAAGAGAAGGGAGGTAAGGTTGGGGGGCACTGCAAGCAGGCTTGGGTCCCACACCCCGATTCCATCCTACGTCGCTCCCCAGAATAAGATATCACCGACTGCAGGAAAGACTAGCAGAAGCCGCAGGAAAATACGTCTGAAGGTGCGGAGGAGTAGGACCACGGTACCAAGCACAGATTAAACAGACTGCCTCAACTATGACCGCCAGCACCAGAACTGCTGAGTCCAATTTAATATTACAGGATGAACCGCAATAAAAATGGTGGAAGCCATAGCAGTCGAGAACTGATAGCAACAGTATAATAGGTAAAAGGCTAATCTGACGCCATTCACGGAATGCCGGTACCATCCCACAATATTTACAAGCCAAGATAAGGGGGGAATAAGTCTAAACAATATCTCGATATGTCGACTGCTCCCAGAATCCTACAAGGACAAAATTGGGGTTGGCGGGGAGCGCCGGGTTACGGGTTATAACCCGTAACCATAAATGGTACCTGGGATTGGCCCGCTCCATGAACTTGACCGCGATCCTACTGCCCCTCATTCCGCTAAAGCACAAGCTTCTATTGGTTCTTCCTTGTCGGCAAGCTCCCAGAGACACCCACCTCCCATATTTGTCAGTCTAACAGGCCGCACTTACTGACCAGCAGAGTTGTCCTACAGCAACCCGAGGAGGAAGCTAAGTCCCCACGCCCGGAGGTGGGGAGAATAAGGAAAGAGGAAAAGTAGGGAAAAGACTATACAAGCAGACAAGTATCAGATAATCCCACGGAAGGGTATCCGATATCGAGGATGACATGATCAAGACGTTTCGATTCTCCATCCCGAAGAAGGGAGTGTACTAACTAGAAGAGACTAACAAAAACATATAATAAAAGAAAAGAAAACTAACTAAAACTACCTTAAAAACTAGACCTAACTCCGCTAAGGGAAAGGCCCAGTAGGACAGAGCAAGAGGAGAAAAAGGAAGAATGATAGAAGAGAGGAAATAAAAGGCCCAAGCAAAATTAGTTGAGCCGACGACGGGGTTCCGGGGCAGAGTGGCGACAGTCGGGAGAACTCCCCCCACCCAGCACCAGACCCCAGTCGCCAGCCCCTAAGACCCCCACTTTGGCAGCGAGCATGGGATGGGGGGGGGGGGGGGGACCCCCCAGCAATGGGGTATGTGCCTGAGTATATTCATACATACATCAAAATAATATATTTTACATAGTTTTTAGTTTGGTTATGTATACTGTAGTCAGGAGCATAAATCGTGATGCATTCATTTGAATCGGTATCGAATACAAACAAGATATTACCATGCTTTCGATGCTTCATAACTTGGCTGTAAATATTCAAAGATTCAAATTGGTGTAACCTTACAGTATATGCTCACAACTGTACATTATGAATAATTACAATTTTGACATGTGAATACTACACATACCATTATTTGAGAGATTGTGTTATTGCTGTCAAAGATCATAACATGTTTATACTATTTAGTGCAGAGTATTATAATTATACAGTATATCTTCCTGAACTATATTATCTGCTTTAAATCTGACTTGGCAAAGATAACTGGTAACATGGTTTTTATTACACACTATGCATACTTCACACTGCACCTCAAAAAGCTATTTGTTAACATGTACATTTGCTTAATGTTTTAGTTCTATCTAGTAATAAACCTGGTAATCACAAAGTTAAGAATTATTTGGCAGATCTACAGGAGCAATTTTCACCAGCAACTCTAATCGTGCAGCTTCCGAAATGTATGTTTATAAGAATTGTGTCACTTACAGTCAGCTCGCGTCCAGTTCACGCGAATATTGTTGGGACGTATTTAATATGTAGGCCTATGTTGGATACTTTCGCATTGGACGTTACAATGACCGTATGGGGAATGCGACCATAGTGAGAGGCCTTCCCAAAAGTCAGGGTTTTCACCTATCCACCCCCTAAAAACATCCCCAAAAGTAATCTTCGCTACATCAGTCTTCGCGGTTTCAATCTTCACTGTAGACACCAAATATTCCCAATTTCAATCTTCACTGTAAATGAATCAATCTTCGCAACAAATCTGAGGCGCTCTGCTGCGGTTTCAATCTTCGCGCCGCGTTTTCCCGCCTAGCTGAGACATAAACATGCTGGCCAGCCAATAACAGTCCACCATTTGGGCGCCATCTTGCAACGTCATTGCAAATCAGCCAATCACAGGCATCCAGTAGAACGCCATTGTATTCAGCACCTGTTGTGAAGTGTTTAACTCGTATCTCGCTAGTGGTGTAACCTTCCAACTATTATGGCCTCTATTGCGTCTGGTGGGAGTGGCGGAGGTTCGGGGGATAACTGAGGTATACCACATAGGCCGGGATCGTCAAAACTTGGTGGGAAACTTTACATTATTATTATTTACAATGCATAAAATTATTTTTTGTACCAAAAAAAAAAAAAAAAATCATACGATAAAACGCTGATGAAAGTACCGTCGGTCAATAAAAATACCGATTTTCATTTGCATATTACGCATATAAAAACTTTTTGTATAGAACTTTCATTGGTATATTCATAAAGAGCACACTAAGCTATTCATAAGTCACTTAAAACACTAAAATCGGCTTACGGTAGCCATGTAATAACATGGTGAACCTTCGTGAAAGTGGGCGCAAAACTGCGAATTTATTGGTGGATGGTGGAAAGTTTTGGGTTTACCGGATGTTGGTACCACCTATAACATTGGTAATTTAATTCAGATCTTTCTTATACCCCCTACATTCAGAAAGCCTTCAGCTTTGCATATACTGTACAGTATATGCATATTTTGTACCTAGGTCACATAATAATACTTAATTCGAATACTTACCAAAGTCGATGTTAGGCCATCAGAATTGTCTCGATATTATCCTATTTTCACCAATTTAAGCAGCTCCTCGTTGTCATACACAACGTTCAGTTATTCACAATTGTAAATCATGTGTGGAAATGCTGATACTAAAGCTTCATTCTCCATATTAGCCTGAAATATGACGAGAAACCGAAAATCCGCCATTTTTCTTCACTGAATGAGTAAGACTGGCCTCTTAGTTCTTAATCCATTACACTATTCTTCAATTATATACGAAAACTACATAAAAGCATGTCAATAAATAAATGTAACATATTTATTACACAATTCGCGATTTATAGCCATTATTTGCAAGGTAATTACAAAAAATTACCATTAGGCATCGCAGTTCGGAAAATGGCTTTTGCTTCAACTTGATACAATTATGGTGACCATATCTTACTTTGAAATATATAGAATATAACATACAAGAGGTAGATTTATGCGATAAAGGTAGCATCAGGCCACCCAAAACAATGGTACATTTATTGACCGACCGCAAAAATCGCGTAAGTTTTTATAAAAATATGTATTTTGCCACAGGGTGCTTTTCATACCTCAAGAATTCGAACACATTCAGCCAAAACGTTTTCAGTCCTGTCCCGGTAGCCATTTTGAATGCAGGTGATCTAGTTTTGTGAATATGAAGAAAGTTTTAGACCTTGTCCGCACCGTGAATCGGCGAATCTTGCTCTGCCTCGCAGATATATTCACTTAATAACTTGTAGGACCTATGGAAATGCTTAAATATGATATATTTTACCTTTAAAGTGACAATTGATAGTGTGTGCTTCCAGCTGTTTTGTGTGAACAAACCGATGAAGAAAAAAAGGAAGTATAATCCCCAGCTGAAGTTGGAGGTTCGCAATTATGGTAGGTGATACCGGAGTACTTTTATCGGCGTTTTATCCTAGTCAAAAACGGAAAAAAGGGCAACTTTTGGAATGACCACGGAACCGATTAGAATTTTCCTCATAAGAACAGTGCCCTGATCTTGGCGGTTTCGATCTTAGCGCGATTTCTGCAGAACCAATTAGGAGCGAAAATGGGGGCTCCACTGTAGTAATATTATCATAGTAATGGTGACACTTGCCTTAAATCTAAAGAAGAGGGTGATTAGTGGGTTCATTTCAGAGGCTATTGTTTCTGACAATACACGCCAGTTGGTGTGTTACTTTGCGTATTGCAGAGCGTATTGTCGCTCAATGGAGCAAAGAGTAATGGCCGGCTGAGTGCAGTACAACTTTGGGTATCAGTTCATAATACCTTTTCTTCGTGGATTTGCCCTACTTTTGGCTGCTGAGTGACTTGTAGCGAATTATTTTTAAATTCATATTTCTATTGACCGTGTTAAGACGTGATTTGCATAGTGGAATACGTGTCAGATGTGATTCAACTGTTGATGTTGCTGTTCCCCAGGCTGTCTGGCCGAGCAGCCCCAAGGTCCCGAGCAAGGCCAAGGCCATAACCGAGCGCCCCCACAAAATCCTCCCTGCTTACCACTAATAAAGCCCAGGTGACCGAAGCCACTTCAAGGCGGGGAGCTGAGGAGGGTGCGGAAACGCCCGGGAAACTAAAGCCCCATCCAAAGCCCTGTGCCCCTCAGCAATTATGAAGGGAAAGTTGAGGGGCAATGGAAAAATGTGACGCTTTGGCTCCCAATCTGCCAACCTCTAGGTTGGCAGTAGGGAGGTCAATCCACGGAAGAGACGCCGCCACTTGAGTCTAGAAAATATGTAAGTTAAAGGAAGTCCGAGTAAGTTTTGGGTATGGCAGAGAACGCTCAACAATTCAACTGTATATTAATTTAACTTCAGTCTAGTTGCCAATAACAGTGCAAATTGTTTGTAGTTGCTGGTAAAATAAACTTCATGTAAATCTGCTTTAACACATCACAAACACTGTAAGGAACTGCATTAATGTTCACTAATACCACTCATGCGGTGTCAGACGGGCATTTTGCTTGTGTGACGCTGCCTTATGTCATTTAACCCTCAGACAGGTCCTTTATAAGTAGTAGTAGTCGTTCTCTAGGCTGCCTGGCTGAACAGCCCTGTGTCCTTTATAAGTTGAATATAATTGTCTGAGGATAGCTATAATGAATGATAAGTTATTGTTGTGCAACTGAAGAGGTTATCCATTCATTTGTCTTGGGTCCATATTCCTAGAAAAAACCTGTCACTGTTGGTGGTAATTATTCTAGTTTTGCTGTACTCCTAACCAGTCTGATTGATACACTATTATTTTAACGTAATTGCAATGAGAAGTTTCGGAATATTATTACAGTACATTACTGAACTCTCAATGCAATTACAACACCTAGCGTATCATAATGACTGGCTATGAATAATCTAATTTATTGATTTCACTCCCAACACCAAACACCTGTGAATGAAATTAATGAAAGCATGTGATCCTACCGGGATTCGAATCTGGGTTACCATATACAGATCTTAACCCTTCCCCCTCGGGGGCCCCCTCCTACGGACAGTGTCAGGTACCCGGGCGATTTGGCCAAAAAACGACTAGGCCTAGGCTACCGTATCTTTGTTATTTTAACTGCTAGAAAATTCCCACGCATCTCTAAACGTAGTGCGGTTTCCAATCTGTAGACTGGCGTTGAGTAGAGCTCTGTAAGTCAACTGGTTCAGTTGTGATGACGATTTCCGTGGAGCAAATTTTGCCGCGATATTGACAATATCGGAGCTTTTCAGACACTAATTTTGTCATACCATACAACAACAACATTGATCCGACGTCTCCTCCTTGTTTTCGGAGGTGCGGTGATGCAATGACCGACTTTGTTTACATGCGTCGGACGCACGGCGTTCAGACCAAGCTGAATAGGCTTTCAAGCTTACTGCCTGTTATAAGGACACCCGGGGTCCTGCCCATCTGCCGCGGTGTCCTTATAAAAGGACAGCCGGGCTGGAAGGGTTAAACAATTACACACTGTAGGCCTCCGAGCTGTCAACACCTCGCAGCTGCTCTCCGATAATGAGTTACCTTGTGTGAAGTTGATAGGAGTGTCTAAGTGTTGTCCCGGAAATTTATATGTGCATTTCATAAGTAATTGGGTGTTTTTATGAGAATTCAGATTTAATTGGATATTCCAAGTAATTGGAAATATGGATTAAGTAAGACAGTTCCTGGAGTGAGATGGGATAGTGGGGCGATTGTTGTTTTTAGGCTGGCAGACGACCACCTCGCGATGGCGGGAAGGCGTGAAAGCCTAGCTGGGGATGAGGAGGAATACGAATTTGAAGGCTTTATCACCGAGGACAAGGATGATCAGTTGGCAAGTATGAAAAAACAATTGATGGGTCTAGTGAGATGGAGGGGAGTGATGGAAAATTGGAGGAAGGAGTTAGGGGCTAAAGTAGAAGTTTTGTCCGATATGTGTGGCGTTACTGGCGGGGTGGATAGGCCTAGGCCAGTAAGTGACAGCCTAGAGGCAGTGATGGCCAGAGTAGACGAGTTAGCGGCGGAAAATGTGGCACTCAAGGCTCAGCTTAAGGAATATGAGGGCCACCTGAGTGAGGAAGTAAAAGGAATTAGTGAGGTAAAAAATGAGTGGACAAGGGTAGAGAGTGCCACGATGGTAGCCCTTGAAGAAATTGTGAAGGAGCAGAAGGAAGAGAGAGAAAAGGAAAAGAAAGAGTTTGAAAAAAATGTAGTGCAAGTTTTAAAGAAGAAAGAGAAGGTAGTGAGAGAGACAATAGATAGAGGTAAGTGTGTAGTAATCTTTGGAGATGTGGAAGAGCACCTGGCAGATATGAAGGTAAGAAAGGAAAGGGATGTTGTGAAAGTCAAGGGGATACTGGATTACTTAGACGAGGGTTATGGATGGGTAAAAGAATTGGAGGAGGTGAGAAGGTTAGGATAATATAAGAAGGGCGAGATGAGACCACTAAGAGTGGAACTAAAGTTTAGATCAACAGCAGAAGCAGTAGCCAATGTGAGCTGGAAATTAAATTCGACAGAGCTGAATCATATAAGGGTAAAAAAGGACCTAAGTGTAGAAGAACGAGAACAGTTAAGGGAACTCCAAGCTAAGGCTGATGAAGAGAATGGAAAGTTGTCTGAAGAGCAAAAGAAGATTTTTTTTTGGAGAATAAGGGAAGGGCAAGTAAGGAAGTGGTACATCAGGAGCCACCAAGAACTGAAAGTAAGAGGAGTGATAGGGAAAGAGACAGAGAGACAAGTACGAAGTCAAAGCAAGGAGACGGAGCGAGAGATAATGCAGGGAGCAGGGGACCGGAGAGAGAGTCAGGATGTGGTGGAGGTGGAACAGAGGGAGAGAGAGGGGGAGGGAGGAGAATAGAATTAGCAGGGGAGGTGGAACTGGGTCAGGGAAGGGATGGAGGAGGAGGTGAACCTGGTAGGAGGCAGAGAGGGAAGAGAAACAAGGAGGTGGATTCAAATATACTGTGCTACTACACTAATATAGATGGAATAAACAGTAAAAAGGTAGAGTTAGATGATATATTAAGAAAAGATCAACCACTGATAGTCTGTTTGACGGAGACAAAGCTGAACCAGGACTTTGACAGCAACATAGTGTTTAGTGAAGGATATAATATATGGAGATATGATAGGAAGGGTAAAAGGGGAGGTGGAGTGGCAGTATTAGTTAAGAACCCTATGACAGCAAAGCACGTGGAGTTAAATAATGATAAGGCAGAAATAATGGCAGTTGAACTCAATGATATAGAAGGAAAAAAGCTAGACATAGCAGTAGCTTACATGCCACCAAAGACCAGAGCATGGAGGGAGTTGGAGTTTGAGGAGATGGTAGAGGATATGATTCAGTCGTTGAGAAGATTGCTTTTAAGGAAAAATCGATTGATCTTGGTAGGAGATTTCAACTGTAGTGAGGTTGATTGGGAATCGGGAGATGCAGGGCCAAATCAGAGATCTTGGGGAAGTCGGCTAGTGGAGTTGGTTCCGGAAAATGTACTTGCACAACATGTGAAGGAAAATACAAGAATGAGGGGTAATAACGAACCTTCTAAACTCGATCTGATTTTTACAAAAGATCCTCACGAAATTAGTGATATAAACTATCTATGTCCTGTAGGTAAAAGTGATCACCTATTACTAAAATGGAAGTTGACCTCGAGTAATGCCAATAGATTAGACAATAGCTACATAAATGACAGATTCAATTCTAGTAAAGCTGATTATGTATCCTTGAAAAGATATTTAGAGGGAGTAGATTGGGATCTTATTTTTAAGGAACAGGACGTACAAGGTAAATATAGTAGATTCCTCGAAATTTATAGAGTAGGAACCAATCTGTTTGTCCCAAAATATAAAACTGGAAATTTTACTAAGCAGAAAGATTGGTTTAATTTGAAATGCAAAAGAGCTTTGGGTAGGCGTGATGCAGCTTTGGCTAGATTAAGAAGAAGGAACACTGAGAGTAATCGGAATAAATATAAACAGGAGAGGAATAGATATGTTAACATAATTAGGCAAGTTAAAATGAACTATGAGAAGAACATAGTAAATAAATGTGAAAGTGACCCTAGATTATTTTATAAATATATAAACAGTAAGTTGAAGGTAAAGAAACAAATTACTAAATTAAGAGTTGATGCTAGGACGTATGAAAATGTATCGGACATGTGTGAGGTAATGAATAACAAATTGGGGTCAGTTTTTACTAGAGAGGAAGGTTTTGACGAACCACAGGCGGGAGTACTGGAGAGTGGTCTTAGTAAGATTGAAATAACTAGAGATGAGCTGTTAACTGCAATGAGAGGACTTGAAGTAAGGAAAGCTATGGGACCGGATGAAGTGTCTGCCTGGGTTTTAAAGGAGTGTGCAGAGCAATTAGTGGAGCCAGTGAGGGACATAATTCAAGCTTCCTTAGATAAAGGACAGGTTCCTGTTGAATGGAAAAGAGCAAATATCATCCCGATATACAAGAATGGAAACCCTGAGGACCCTCTAAACTATAGACCAGTTTCACTTACTAGTATTGTATGCAAGATTTGTGAAAAGCTAATTAGGAAGAGATGGATGAAAATGTTGGAGAGAAAGAAGATAATAACCCCAAAGCAATTTGGATTCAGAGAAGGGACATCTTGTGTTACCAGTTTGCTATGTTATTACAGTAGGGTGATAGATGTACTCCAAGAAAGAGGCGGATGGGTGGACTGCGTCTACTTAGACCTTAACAAAGCATTCGATAAGGTACCACATAAGAGATCGTTATCTAAGCTTGAGACGCTAGGATGTGTCAGGGGGAGTTTGCTGAAATGGATGGAGAGCTATCTAACAGATAGGGAAATGAGGACCAACATTAGAGGAACTTACTCATCGTGGCGGAAAGTTGAGAGTGGTGTGCCGCAGGGATCTGTGTTGGCACCTCTCATGTTCCTTATGTACATGAATGACCTGCCGATAGGCATAAATTCCTACATGTCAATGTTTGCAGATGACGTAAAAATTATGAGACAAATAACAAATAAAAGTAGTTGTGAGGAGCTGCAAGGGGATTTAGATAGAATATATGAATGGAGCACCAAGTGGAAAATGAAATTTAATATAAGTAAATGCCATGTGTTAAATATGGGAAGAAGTGTGAATAGACCAAATTGGGAGTACAGGATGGGAGATAATATAATTAGCAAGGCCGAAAAAGAAAAGGATTTAGGGTTGATTATACAAGATAATTTGTCGCCAGAGAAACATATTAACAAGCTCTTTAGCGGAATGTATGCAATGGCCGGGAATATGAAAGTTGCTCTGAACTACTTGGATGAGACCATGGTAGCGAAAATTATGAAGAGTATGATTAGACCAAGATTGGAGTATGCAGCAGTGGTGTGGTCCCCGCATCTAAAGAAGCATATTCACAAGTTAGAAAGAATCCAGAGAGCAGTTACTAGATTGGTTCCAAGTCTCAGAGAACTGCCATATGAAGGGAGGCTAGACAAATTAAATCTACCAAGTTTAAAAGAGAGGAGAGAGAGGGGAGACATGATAATGATGTACAAATGCACCCGGGGGCTGGATAGGGAGGATATGTTAATTATGGATACAGGAATAACTAGAGGCCACAGCTACAAAGTAAAAAGACCTACCTGCAAGAACGATATCAGGAAGTTTAGCTTCCCCTATAGATGTATTGACAAATGGAATGGGCTGGAGGAGGAGGTGGTAGGGGCAAGGAACATCCATATTTTCAAGACAAAATTGGATAAAAAGTAGACTGAGAGACGGGACAACACGAGCTTAGCTCAACTCCTGTAAACTACAATTAGGTAAATACAATTAGGTAAATACACCATCAAGACAGTTAACCCTCAACTCGCTTTGACCGTCATATTACGGGAGAGAGAATATTGACCACCCCTGCGGCGCCCGTCTTATGACGGGTGCCATTTTGAGGCCATTATGAGCTATGAGAGAGAAACCGAGCATTTGGGGGACGATAGGTGGCCTCAGACCGCTCGCCACCGTTCCGTGGCCGGCTCTGAGGACTATTGTATCTCCTCCACGCCTCCCTTCAGCTCTCAACAAGGATAAAACCGGCAAAAATACCTCATTTTAGGGTATTTTTGCCTCCGGTTGCACGATCGTTGCAAAAGAACCCGTGCTCGTACAAGGATGATTCAGGTGTCATTGGAAAGCTCTATTATCGTCCTCTCACGGATATATAATTGTATTACGCTCTGGCTCTTGCTTATACATGAAAAAGAGCATGGCATGAAGCTCATTTTCGGTAAATATACCTGCCAGGTGCTACCATGATACATCCCCTCCCCCCCCCTGCTCTTAGGGAGTTAAAAGTTAAGTACATAACTACAATTATATGTCCATTTATCGAATACTGGATATCAATCTAATCATGTACTCAGACCCAACTGCACACTGAATAGCCTAATGTTTTGATATACAGTAATATGATATAACTAGGAGCTAGGAATCCTCCTCTCCTTGTAAAATTGTCCTACTTGACGAGACAGAGAAACGGGCAAGAATAGGAACTTTCAATGTTTCTGTTCGGGCTCTGCCTCGTGTCGGCCACCCCAGCAACGGGGTATGTGCCCGAGTACCGTATATACTGTACATACATACATATACTGTACATACTGTACATAAAAAAACTTGTTGCCTTTAATGCTTCCAAAACCCAATTTCTTCATCTTATTACCCATCCGGAACTCCCAGAGGACTATCCCTTACACTTCAACAATACAAAAATCAAACCTTCATCTTCTCTCAATATTCTCGGTGTCTCTTTTTCTTCTGCACTCACTTGGAAAGACCATATTACTATACTCTATCCAACTCAACTTTGCCGCCGGCCTCTACAGCAGATACGAGACCGTGCCTGTGATTGGCTATCTGGCCAATAGGAAAGGCAGAGCTGATAATTTATTCATTATCTTTATTATTCCTATTTATTAATTAAACTAGATACGTTTAAGAAATGTTAATGATTATTTAATAAATTACAGTGCTATCCGATTCTAAAGCGCTATTAAATATAACATGAAACACAATAATAACGTATATATCATAAAGTAAAAACAAGGACATAAAAAAATTATAAATAGGGGAAGTAAGCGAGAGGGAAGGCTGACTGGCTCGGGCCCGGGCGGTTTAGCGAATCACAGGCCGCGCTTGACTTCATAGGCTACACATTTAAAGTAGACAGTGACGGTAATTCTTACCTTGCTTGTATTTACAGTATTATATTCTTACGATTTTATGTGTTCCATGTGGTATTTTATAGCTCTTAAGGTTCGGATATCACTTATCACACCATTAGAATGACTATAACCTATCAAATATAATTAATATACTGGTACTGTATATGGAATATCAAAGAAAAGTCGAATTAATTCATACGATAATGTGATAATATACAGTGATATCCTCATGTTCCGTAATAGGCTATATTTTATATGTTATTCTTTTGCTTACCATACTCTGCGACCTTATGAACAATAGCTTGAAGGCAACGAAAGTTAAACATGAATAGATAATGGTTATATCTGCACATACAGACACAAATAAGATAATATTTGCGAGTTTAAAAGACGCCGCCGGGCCAGTGCAGTGTTGCCAGGAGGTGGTTTGTTTTATATTTATACACTGCATTTCCATCTTTTCGGCGGTTTCTGAATAGTATGCTCAGTGTGTTGTATGCGAAATAACAAAGGGGTTTGTATGCTACTTTCTAGTATAATAACTTGGCTAAATTGTAACCACAACGTCAAGGATAAGTGCATATAATACAAACTCTGGAAATTCTGGAACCTTTAATGTCTAGGGCGTGATGTCATTGCCAGCCAATCACAGGTGCGGTCTCGTATCTGCTGTAGAGGCCGGCGGCAAAGTTGAGTTGGATAGAGTATAGTCTTGCTAAGGCAGCCTCCCAGAAGTTGGGTGTGCTTAACCGCCTCAAGGGGTTCTTAACCCCTACACAGCTTCTTGTTCTGTACTGTACAGGGGCACAGTACATCCTTGTATTGAGTATTGTTCATATGTGTGGGGAGGATCCTCTCACACCACACTCCTAGACAAAGTAGAAAGGAAAGCCTTTTGTATCATTACAGTATCTCCCATTCACTCACTAACTCTGCAATCCCTCTCTTCGCCGCAATATTGCATCTCTCTCGCTATTCTATCGCTACTACAATAATCAATGTTCCGCAGAGCTTTCCCAGTGTATACTGTACCACCTCCTCTACGTAGGGTACGTAGTACCAGTCTTGCAGCACAATGCCACCCCTACTCTGTGCAACTCTCCAACCCAAGAGTGAAACGTTATTCTGTCTTTCTTCTATTCAACTGCTGAGCTCTGGAACTCTCCAAGAATCAGTATTTCCATCTTCCTATGATTTAAATTGCTTCAAACTCGTGTGTCCAGGCATTTTGGCTCGAACGTCCCTTGATTTTGACCCTGTCGCTCTTTCAACTCTGGGGGAGGCACTCGCTACAGGCAGTTCTGCCTTTTGTCTCCCTCACTCACATAGAAAAACAAAACAAAACAAAAACTAACATACATAATTACCACTGACAATGATGTAGTTTGTCTAGTAATACGGCTCTTGAACCCGCGCTGTATATAAGCTTAATCATTCATCACCTTTACTGTAAGCCCACTGCAGCACCAGCCTATCTGGCTGTCATCATGGCTCAACTAGAATTAGCATGAGGTGAGGAGGGCAATGATTATGTTTACAGTACTTCTATTGGATAGGCAGTATTTGTCAAAAGCATATACTGTAACTGTATCACACACTAGTTTTTATCATCAACTTAGCCTACTTTATTCTGGCAGTATTTTGATGCTATTTTGCACTGATATTAGTAACTAGACTAGAGGTAGATTATAAGTGACAGAATTCTTATAAAAGTGCATGCCAGAAGCTGCCAGATCAGAGTTGCGGAAAAAAGGTTTCGAGGAAAATTATGCTTGTGTGACCCCCTTTATTCTTTATTTACAGTCACTAAAGATATCATCGCTATTAGTTAATTTTACTCTAGCTATCAATGAAAGTATTTCAGCATTATCCTTGGACAAATTCTTTTTATTTAACCCTTTCAATCAATAATTCTTATTTAACCTTTCAATCAGAGGATTCCAATTGAGATTTAATTCTAGATTATTTGATTAAATTTAGGAAAAGCCTGTTACAGGGTTAATAGCATTAGCTTATTGCTTCTTAACCCGTACAGCCCCAGCGACGCGCCTGACGCGTCGGCGATGTATGTAACGCACAGCCCCAGAGACGCGCCTGGCGCGTCACCCTAATTGCGCCGACCGTAACCTCAGGTGTAGCCACTCAAGAGGGCTCAGATTTGTATGGGAACTGTGTACGTATCCCACGCAACCGTGCCGATGGTTGAAAACTCTCAAAGTCCACGTGCGTGCACGTGAGCGCGCAATAACTTGGTTTTTTGGGATAATTACCTTCAATTTTTTACTCTTGTAAAATACGTTTTCGGGGGCTCTGTAGGACCATTCTTTAAGCTTTTTGAGCAGTTTTTCGTGGTTTTTCCTTCATTCCTAACCCATTCGCTATTGTTTCTGGAATAAAACCATTTTTTGAAAACCGGCCGGGTTCTGGTGAACAAACTTTACAAAACTAGCCGGGGCTGGACGGGTTAAAGATCAATCTTAACTTTGGGAGCATGCATACAAATATTTGGACTATGACCCACCCAATAGAGCGAAGTCTACAACCCATGATGACGGAGTTGGTGAACAAATCTTTAACTCTGGAAATTTTATAAATATAGCATGTCCAACTCCGACCCACACAAAAATAGCAGACTTCAATTCCACAACTTGAGATGGTTCGGCCATATGGAACGTATGGAAAGCGAGAGAATGACTAAGAGGGTGTATGAGAGCGAGGTGGAGGGACAGAGAGGGAGAGGTAGACCGATAGAGAGGTGGAAGGATGGAGTGAGGAAGTATATGAATGAAGGCAGTGCTGGTTGGGGGGAGGGGCGTCGACTGACTGGGGACAGATGTGCATGGGGGCAATTCGTTCGTGGCCACCCTTTCGGGGATCACGGCGTCAGGCAATAGATAGATAGAATTCCACAAGCCTGGTGGTTAATTAAGATAATACAGTACACAATCATATAGTCATTATCTGGGTGATAGAGTTAAGCTTGGTTCAGGTGTGTTAAGGATGATTTTATTCTTAAGCATCTCGTGGAAAGTATATCTAGCCTGTTACCGATTCTGGCCAAAACTTATCCCATTTTCGCTGATTTTGCAAGAAGTTGCCGGATTTATGGACAATCAGCAGCTCCAGGTATTAATCGATCTGTGTGACATATAGCAACATGTTTTTATATATGAATCACAAGCCAAAAGACCAAACAAAAAATATTGAGTCGGTATCACACGAGCAGTTTTTACCTCATCATTGATCTGGCAGCTTATGAGGTACTGTATACTTTTAAATTCAAAGTCACCTAAATTTATCTACCTATTGTCTAGCTTCTGATATCAGTACAAAATGTCCCAGAAATGATACCAGAAAAATGTTTAAGCTGAAAGCTCTCCTGTGATTCCCCCTTAGAACTAAAGTTGGTGTATGTTCCCTAAACTGCCTGGCTGAACATCCCCGTAAAGTGGGTATTGTAATAGACGACTATTTGTGAGCATGACTGTACAGTGGCACGGCAGGGTGTCAAACCAAAGCCAAGTTCATGATTATTAGTCTTTATTATTGTAAATGTATAGCTAAAATTGTGGTTTATAGTTCAAATAATGTTGTTGAAAGTTATTAAATGGCCAAAACAATGCTATTTCATGTTAATTTTCCTGTATTCCTTCTCATAATCATTCAAGTCTTCACACAAAATGGCTCCGCTTTGACACCCTCGGTCAAAAGTGGTGTCCCACTTTCATAACTTCAAATTAATATTCCTCTATTAGTTTACTGCAGAAATACTCCTGAATCACACTGAGCAAAACTTTAATATGAAGGCTTTGAATAGAAATGCCATTGGACAAGGAGCACCTTATTTGTCAATAAAGTGTTCCTCCTCAAACAGGGTTTCTATTTATTCTATAAATTTTTCTTGGTTCAAGTTAACATAAAGGCTTGGTTTGTTTATCAACCCCTTTTGTACGATGATGCCTTTTTTTGCTTTAAATTCTGGCTAATATTAGATTATTGTATGCAGTTTCAGAAGGGACTGTCTTATTCAGATTGATAATTGAAATAGTATTTACCTCTTGGAGTCCTAGATGTTGAAAATAAGCTAAAGTAAATCATATAATTGTAACCAGAATAAGACAAAAATTACATCATTGTGCTGAAAAGGGAAAATCACATCAGTGTGCTGAAAAGGTTAAGCATATTTTTTCACTTATAACTAGACTTAACCAGAGTTGAAAATATAGTTGTGAGATATCAGTTTTGATCATAACTGTACATGGAAAGTGATATATTTGAGGGGGGTCACCATTTTTTTTTATCTTTTTCTCCTTTTCTCTTTCCCTGGCTTATATCCATTCGGCCCCATTCAGCCAACTGTTTTAAGACTTTTACCCCATCCAGGTGTCAATATTTTCCTGGCGAGCGGTAGCGAGCCAGCATATATATATATTTTTGTTTTGACAGCAAGCTAAATTTGTACATTTTTCGATAGAAAAATCGCTCCGGCGAAGCCGGATTTCTCCATACAATGCTGGCTCGCTATCGCTTGCCAGGAAGAAATCGACACCTGGATGGGGATAAGCGTCTTAAAACAGTTGGCTGAATGGGGCCAAATGGATACAAGCCACGGAAAGAGATAAAAGGAGAGAAAGATAAAAAAAAAAACGGTGACCCCCCTTAAGCATCATAAAATCATGTAAAGTTGTTGTTGTTGTTGTTCCCCAGGCTGTCTGGCCGAACAGCCCCAAGGTCTCGAGCAAGGCCAAGGCCATAAATGAGCGCCCCCACAAAATCCTCCCTGCTTACCACTAACAAAGGTTGGGTGACCGAAGCCACTCCAAGGCAGGGAGCTGAGGAGGGTGCGGAAACGCCCGGGAAACCAAAGCCCCACCCAAGGCCCTGTGCCCCTCAGCAATTATGAAGGGAAAGTTGAGGGGCAAGGGAAATATGGGACACTTTGGCTCCCAATCTGCCAACTTCTAGGTTGGCAGTAGGGAGGTCAATCCACGGAAAAGACGCCGCCACTTGAGAATTAGAAGATACATAAGTAAAAGGAACAGTCAGAGTAAGCTATGGGTATGGCAGAGATCGCTCAGTTCTCACTCGGATAGACCAGCCCATCACCACATGACTAGAACCCAATCCTCTCAGCATCAGCTAGGAAAGGCCCTAGAAAGCCGCCTTTGGCGGGGGGATAGCTCCCCTATTTCAACTCCTTTCGGGGTTGGGCACCCGCCCAGAATACAAGGTACAAAATATCAACGTACTAAATGAGAAAAAGGAATGTGTAATTTGCAGTACAGTAGTTATTAACTAGATTACATTACATGTCAGTGATATGGTACTTTGAAATATCCAAAATATTCCTTGTTTCAGGTAGTTGATACATTATTAATTCTTAAATATTATAATTTCTGTACTGTATATCAATCAAGTATTGTACAGTTGGCTACATGAATTTGCATACACTCGGTTATTTTATGTATAAAAGGTAAACTAGTACTGCATGATTAAATTACGAGTGGAGTTTCATATGCCATATGGCCAATTAATGATTTTATAACCAGTCATTCTTGTAGGTCATCATTACTATAGTCTATTCGCTGTAAGTAGGCGAGAAATCATTACCTTTATCCTCTGTAACTCAAAAAGTGCTAGAGCAAATTGTATGTAAATTTCCACATCAATTCCTTGTCTGACTCTTCCCAAATGGTAAAAATATTAGTTCGATTACTCGTAGTTTTTTAGTTACAGAGGTTAGAGGTCATGATTTCTCGTCTACTGACAGCGAATAGACTATAGATTTCCTAACATAAATATAATCATAACAGTGGATACAAATTAATGTGGCAAACTGTACAATAATTGTACAGTGTACATGTAGTAATTTATATAAAATCTACTTTAACACAAATATAGATATTTACTTAACATGTATCCAGTTCCAAATACTGTATGAATTATTTAATGTGGATGCTTGGGGTGAATCCAGCTACAAAATGTAATTAATAATTTGATGTAGATGCTTAGGAGCCAATGGCAAAACTGTATTATATGAGAAATAATACTGTACTATAAGTTCAAACCACTTTTATTACCAGTACCCAAAGTCCTTTAAACTCCCAGGCCACCGGGATTTAAAATTACACGAAAATCACCCCACCTATGGATAATTGGGGAAAATATGCAGGGAAACTATGCCTCATTATACCTCCTGTAACTCCATAAATACTACACCTACAGTAAAAAATAATAGTATCATGATCACATACCTTCCTTCAGCTTGGAAATGCTGAAAACTGAAGCCTTAGTCGGTGATTTTTCCAGGCTGCTTGAAGATGAAGAATCTGGTAGGATGCTGACAGTAAACTCAGCCTGAAGATAATCTGTTGTTGTTCCCCAGGCTGTCTGGCCGAACAGCCCCAAGGTCTCGAGCAAGGCCAAGGCTATAAACGAGCGCCCCCACAAAATCCTCCCTGCTTACCACTAACAAAGCCCAGGTGACCGAAGCCACTCCAAGGCAGGGAGCTGAGGAGGGTGCGGAAACGCCCGGGAAACCAAAGCCCCACCCAAGGCCCTGTGCCCCTCAGCAATTATGAAGGGAAAGTTGAGGGGTAAGGGAAAAATGTGACGCTTTGGCTCCCAATCTGCCAACTTCTAGGTTGGCAGTAGGGAGGTCAATCCACGGAAAAGACGCCGCCACTTTAGATCTAGAAGATATATAAGTAAAAGGAACAGTCAGAGTAAGCTATGGGTATGGCAGAGATCGCTCAGTTCTCACTCGGATAGACCAGCCCATCACCACATGACTAGAACCCAATCCTCTCAGCATCAGCTAGGAAAGGCCCTAGAAAGTCGCCTTTGGCGGGGGGATAGCTCCCCTATTTCAACTCCTTTCGGGGTTGGGCACCCGCCCTGTTGTTAGCGAGACAAGAGTGTGTCGATTGTAAACTTAATAGGGGTGCCAGTTGTTGTTGTTGTTCCCCAGGCTGTCTGACCGAACAGCACCAAGGTCCCGAGCAAGGCCAAGGCCATAACCGAGCGCCTCCACAGAACCCTCCCTGCTTTACCACTAAGAATGCCCAGGTGACTGAAGCCACCTCCCAAGGGGTGCCACCTGGCTAATTTTACAACTGGCAGGGGCTGTTCGGCCAGGTAGCTTAGGGAACGACAACAACAACTGGCAGGGGTGCCAGTTGTAAACTTGGCCAGCCACTCATTGGTTGTAAAACCAGTGTGGGGGGTGCGGTCGTAACTTGCCAGTGCTAGTTGTAAACTCAGCACTCGGGGGCCGTAGTGCTCGAATGTTTATGTTAGGGTTCTTTAGAAAAGTTTCAGTAAAGCTGGTATCTTCCTGTTCCTCCTGGGTAGTCATATGTATTTGGTTGGAGTTTCCAGGAGGCGAGCTGTGTGTAAGAATGGTGCCTGTGTATGGGGTACAGGCAGGAGGTTGCTATGTTATTGTAACCCACAGGTGAGCACCAGGGGTGTTCCAATTTTATCATGTAGCGACGTAAAGTGCTCGAAGTACTAGGGTGGGTGGGTGAGCCCTTACGGCACAGAGTGCTTCAAAGTGATACTTCCAACTTGAATTTATCCCTGGACATACTTCATGACCGCTTCACGTGCTAAGTCAGGGTAGCCCTTTACTAAGGCCCCTCTATTTAAGTTTATACTAGTAAAATTTCATTCAAACTTACGTTTCTATTCTGCAAGTCAGTAATTTGCGGATATTCCTTTTAGTAATACTGTATAGTTATAAATACCAGTAGCCATATTATTTTAGGCTTCATATATATCAGTACAGTCTGGCCTGCCAATACGCGAGAATATGGGCGACACGCGAGGCCGCGGAATGAAAATTTGCGTATTAGCAATAGAGTATTATATGGGAATAAATCTATATGGGCGGCACTGACTCCAAGTTGTCTACTTTAGGCCTATTTATCTCCGTCAATTGCCACAAAAGGTACATATATGTATACATAAACATCCAAATCATAAGAAAATATAACAATAATAATAAACTCACCTTAAAATTAACAGTAACTGTAGATATGAAGGGTGGGGGCTCCGAGGCAGGCCCCCTCCGAGGCAGGGCGAGTTCAGCTAATGTGCCCCGGCCCCATCATCGTCCGACGAACTATCCCTGGCATCTAGCACTCTGTTGAGGGCCAGGCGCCTTTGCTCCACCTGAACCTTCCTCATGAAGCCACCAAAATCATCGTCGGGCATGTCAACCTGAGCAGCCGAGCCTGCCGAGGTCGAAGGTTGGGGTTCGTCATCATCTTCTTGTTGAGGTTCTTGGCGGGCAAGGAATCTTGTCATTAAAGTTTGTCTCCTCTTGTTGACTTCCTGATGATGTTTGTCAGAATAAAAGCGGAAAACACTGTCAACGCCCAGCAGGACTTCATGTGTTCTCACAGGGCACTGCTCCACCGACCGAAATCCTTCCTTGAGTTGGTCAACTAAAGCCAAGATTTCACTCAGTTTACCTACAGACAGATCCATGTTAGCAGGTGCAGGGGCTGGTTCAACGTCGTTGTTCGGTTGTCGTGCTTGATGTGCTTGATCTTCGGCATCAATCTGCTCAATTGTGTCACCTTGAGTCTGTTGTTCACCTGCCTCAATAACCTCACGAATCTCCTCGGCTGTCACTGCCCCAAAACCAGCCACTGCGCAGGCCGCTTGAACTGCCTCTGCCTCTGCCTCGGTGACTGACTGGACTTTGTTGGCCTTGGGGGCACATAAATGAGGAGTAAGTGCTCGCCAGGCATGATTAATTGTGGCATCATTTATATCAGCCCATGCTAGAAGAAGGAAGTCGATTGCGTATTTGATGGTAAAAACACGCCAGAAGTGTGTCACGGTCATCTCTGCCTCTGCCTGTGGTGCCTGGGGTGCCTCTGCTGCCGCTGCCTGGGGTGCCTCTGCCTGGGGTGCCTGGGGTGCCTGCTCCTCATCAGACGATGATGCGAACTCCTGCTGCATAGCCAAAATCTCTTCATTGCTCTCTGTCTTCTGGCGTAGATAATTGTAGAGTCGTGTCTGGTAAAAGAGCTTCACATTCGATATGACTTCTTGGTCCAGTGGCTGTATGAGAGATGTTGTTTTTGGTGGCATGAAAACAATCTGTACGTCGGGATGTAGAGTCTCTAAATAGTGTGGGTGGCAAGGGGCGTTGTCCATCAATAACAGGGCCTTGAAAGGTAGGCCTAGTTGTTGGCATTTGAGGCGGGCGTCAGGAACAAATTGCTTGACAAGCCAGTCAGACATAATGGCACTAGTCATCCACCCATTAGCGCTCTTGTACCAATAAGTTCCAGTGTCATTCATGTCGCGCAGGTTCTTGTAACATCTAGGGTGGGCAGCTGTGTGCACCACTACAGGCCGCATCTTGTGGCTGCCGGAAAGGTTCACAGTAAACATGACAGTGAACCTTGACTTGTCTATCTTGCGGCCCCTTGCCTGTTTCACAGATTTGGCAAGATATGTAGATTTTGGCATACACTTGTATTGCAAGCCACTTTCATCCACATTATAAATCTGATCCTTTGTGTAGCCACCATCCTCGATTATGGTCTTCAACACCTCAGGAAATGTGTTGGCTGCCACCACATCTGCAGACCCACGTTCTCCGGACACCTTGATGTTCCTTAGGTCCTTCCGTTTCATGAAGCCATGGAGCCAACCGTTGGATGCCTTAAAATTAAAATTCTGGCCAGACTTTGTCCTAGCACTTGCGGTGGTGTAGAAGAGTTTAGCCTGCTGTTTGATATAGGCCTTATCCACCGGGACTTGCTCACGGTGTTTGCGGGCTAGGAATGCTGCCAGGTATCGCTCCATGACCACCATAGCTGGATTGTTGCTCCTGCAACGTTGGTCCATCATGGCAGCACCATAGGACTTCACGATGGTGTTGATCTTTTCTCGGTTAGCCCAGATCGTTCTAACTGTCGATTCCGCTAAACCCATTGCTCGACCGATGGCTGAGTTTCCTTCTCCTTTTCCTTTTCTTTTGATGACCTCCAGCTTCATTTGGTGGGTGATAAGTTTGTTCTTGCGAGGGGGCATGATGATGGGGGCAAAAAACTATATCACTGCACACGAGTCGGACTGCTGTTGCGCGAGCGTGGACTGAGGGTAGACTGGCGTATCCCACAATGCCCTGCGTGCCTACGTAACTGGCGTCCCTGCGCAGATGGATGCGCGGAATGGTGGGGGGGCCTCGCGTATTAGCTGAACTCCCCGGAATTGCCCTTATATCGGCCCCGGATTCGCGTTTTAAAGGTACATCACGCGTTTTGAAAGTTTTGGGTATGATTCGACCCCCTCCTCACGTATAAGGTGAATCGCGTATTAAAAGCTCGCGTATTGGCAGGTCAGGCTGTACAGTGTATTTAATGAAATTCGTACCAAAGGAGAGGCTGCTCATTTTCTTTCGATATGGAAACATTCGATGGCAGCCTTTATTGGGACCAAGACCTTGAAAGAGAAGAAGAAAGTGATGAAGGGTAGTTGGAACTACCCCCACCTCCCTCATTTAACGCTTCGTAGACGAAGCGGTAAAAATAACACGGCCCAGGCCCCTACGACCCACAGGCGGCTTCCCATTGTCTCCGTTTTCTACAGTTAAACGTGGCGATGGTGAAGGCAGACTTGCTCATTCCATCATTCTGTTTCTTAACAAATACTACTATCAGAAGATTTCACTTACCATATAAAGGAGCCATGCAAATCAAAAGGTAATAGACAATTGTAATTAACCTTCTAACGTTGATATACTGTAGGTACAGGGTATGTCCTTCCTGAGTAAAATTATCAGGAGGAAGCTAGAATAAAACGTATCATCTGATCGATAGGCTTAAAAAGAACAAAAGTAACAAAGACAGGTTTTATTCACAGAAAGACACGTGCGTACATATAGAAATGTTTCCGCCCGTCCAGGATTGGAAAATAACTTAAGACTTACTGAGCAGCTTGATGTAACGGGCCTACTTCCTGCTGGGGCCGCCAATATCATGAAGCTGCTGTTGGAGTTCCTTCAATTCAAGGTCAGGCACATACCGAATCTATAATAGATTTTTATAATATATATATATATATATAACAGTAATAACACTGTATAAAACAATAACTAAAACATATTATATAAGTGGATTATATTTAGCAGTAAAATGCATTCTTAAAATATTAACACAAAACTGTAAAGGGACACTGCTTCCTATTGGGAAAAAGAATGGGCAGTTAAAAAAAGGAATACTGTACTTATTTTATAGAATTATTGACACTAATAACAATTTGTTACTATTCAATCCTTTATAGGTACAGTACTGGTAAGTGCCCCATTAATTACCCCTTCCATTCGTCTTACTTACTTTTGATACTTTTGATGTGTTCGCCACTCTTCTAGCGGCACCAAGGAGCGAGGCGCCCCTCGTTATGGGTGGTGATTTTGGTGCAGTAGACGGTTTGAAGCGACAGCTCGCTCCCTCGCGAGGCAGGGCTCGTCTGGCACTTTTTGCAGTTCGACATAGAGGGCTCTCTTGAAGTTGTCTAACGAGACGTCCCTCATGTCTCTTACTCGCCGTGGGAGTTTGTTGAAGAGACGTGGGCCTCTGTGTGATAACCAGCCCTCTCGCAGAGAGCCCATAGCACCCCTGTTATTCATCCGGGGAATTTCGCATTCCCAGCCTCTCCTATCACTGAATTTCATGACTATCGGAGTATGTAGGTTTGGTACTAAACCCTCTGCGATTTTCCACGTGTATATTATTAGGTAATGTTCTCTTCTACGTTCCAGCGAGTACAGATTCAGTGCTCTTAAACGCTCCAAATAGTGTAGATGTTTTATCGAACTTATATGCGAAGTGAAATTTCTTTGTACACTCTCTAAGTCATTTATTTCACATGCTTTGTATGGGGATGTTAATACGCTACAGTATTCAAGCCGCGGTAGCACTAGAGATTTGAAGAGCGTTATCATAGGTAATTCACCGCGTTTTAAATGTACAGTACGCAGAATCCAACCCGTTAGACGTTTCGCAGCTGCAACTTTGACCTGGTTATGTACTTTGAAACCCATATTTTCAGACATTAATACCCCAAGGTCTTTCACACTGTCTTTCCATTCTATTATGTGGTTAGATTCTGTTAAGTAATTTGTAATTTCTTTAACGCCATTATTATCTCCGTACCGTATTAATTGGAATTTTTCTTCATTGAATTGCATGTTGTTTTCCCTGGTCCACTGGAACACTACATTCATGTCTTCCTGCAGTCGGCCCGTGTCCTCTTGTGTGTTTACTAGCTTGCTTAATTTTGTGTCATCAGCAAAAGACGACACCGTACTGTGTCTAGTGTTGGTATCTATGTCGCAAATTAGTATGAGGAACAGAAGGGGCGCTAGCACTGTTCCTTGAGGCACTGAGCTTTTGACATCCGAAGGCTCAGATGTGACTTGGTTTACTGCTACTGATTGTTTTCGGTTTACGAGGAAATTGTATATCCACCTTCCGATTTTCCACGTTATACCTTTTGCTTTTAGTTTGTGGGCTATTATACCATGGTCACATTTATCAAATGCCTTAGCAAAATCGGTGTAAATGACATCCACGTTTTTCTTTTCTTCTAGCACTTTAAGAATTTTGTCAGTGTTCCAAAAGTTGTGAGAGACATGATCTTCCCGCTCTGAATCCATGTTGACCGGTGTTGTGTAGTTCATTTGCCTCCATGAATGTTGAGATTTTGCTTCGCAGGACTCGCTCGAAAACTTTAATGATGTGGGAGGTTAGAGCTACCGGGCAGTAGTTTTTTGGTAGTGCTTTACTCCCTCCTTTATTGTCTAATCATTAAGTTATCAGAGTACAGTTGGGTATATGTACAGGCTAAGAGCAATGGGAAGTATGTGGAAGGTGAGAAATCTCGGACTAAAGTAAAAAGTGCAATGTATCAAGGAATTGTTGTGCCAACAGTGATGTATGGGGCTGAGACATGGGCTCTGAAGGCAAAGGAGAGAAGAAAGCTGGATGTGATGGAGATGAGCTGCTTGAGGAGTATGTGTGGAATTAATCGTAGAGACAGATTGAGGAATGAAGAGATACGTAGGAGTGGGGCAGCAGGAACATTTGTCGGCCAGAGTGGACAGAAGGGTGCTGAGCTGGTATGGTTATGTTGAACGAATGGAAGATGAAAGGCTTACAAAGAGAATATGTGAGTCAGATACAAGGGGAGATAGAGGGGTAGGAAGACCCCATTGAGATGGAGAGACTGTGTAGGACAAGCTTTGGATGATAGAGGAATGACTATAGATCAGGCAAAGGAAGTAGTAATAAACAGGAATTAATGGAGAATGCTTGTGAATAGATGAGTGAACACGTGGTCAATTGGGAGAAGGGGTCGGGCGCCAGTTGGACTAGATAATAGTCCGTCAGGTGCCTGGCCCGGGGAGCCGGTAAATATGAAGGGTGCGCCTGGAAGTGTGGTGGGCGGGCTTGTGGTTTCGGCTCGCTCATGTCTGCCTACTGAGACCGAAACTTCTCCGGGTGGTTGGGGGCCAGGGGAGTGCTGGAGTGACCTTGGTCTCCGGGTCTTCTCCTGGGTGACCTAGATGTGTGTGAATTTGTGTTTTGTTTTGTGTGTTCATTGTTTTTCTGTTGCGTTGTCCCTGTTCGGGCTCTGTCTCGAATCTGCCACCCACAGAAAAAATTAATAGAAATTTTGTTTTTGAAAAAATGGGGAATGGGTCTGAGTAAATAGATAGATAGACAGATAGAAGATTAATATGCAGTATTCGAGAATTCATATTATATCATAGGCTTGTGCTTAACCTTTAACTGTCTTGATAACCCGATGCTTAGTGTGCGGAATTTCGGTGTGAGTATCCTAGGTTCGAGTCCTTGGAGTACCACATACAGGAATAACTAGAGGCCACAGCTACAAAGTAAAAAGACCTACCTGCAAGAACGATATCAGGAAGTTTAGCTTCCCCTATAGATGTATTGACAAATGGAATGGGCTGGAGGAGGAGGTGGTAGGGGCAAGGAACATCCATATTTTCAAGAAAAAATTGGATAAAAAGTAGACTGAGAGACGGGACAACACAAGCTTAGCTCAACTCCTGTAAACTACAATTAGGTAAATACATGTATTCATTATTTTCATTGATTTCATTAGTTGGGTTTATTTGTAAATTAATTGGAGAGTTGGTGAAAACAAATATGAATCTATACTGTAAAATAATTATGTGTAACCATGTGTTAATAAGGAAAAAAAAAAAAGATAACTAAATTCTGTACTGTACATGTGGTTGTGATAGCAAAACAAACAATAGCTTAAGTTCTTTAACATTTTGACTAAATAAAACTTAATCTCTATGAGACATAGATATGCCTTAGTCTTCTTTATAATTAATTCGTAATTATGATTATAATACAATTTCAGCCAAATTGTTTATTTCCAAGGCAAAAGGTGGTCTCAAACATTGACTAGGCAAGCAACATACGTTAGCAAAGCAACGGCTACTAATCAAAGGGTCGGCGGATCGAGCCTGTACTGCGTTCAATCCTGGTGCCCTTATTACCAAAAAGATATAGACAAGCTAGAATGAGTTCAATGTAGAGTTACCAAAATGATACCTAGCCTAAAGAACAAACCATAAGAGGAGCGTCTTAGAGAATTAAATCTATTTCTTTTAACCCAGCGCAGATTAAGAGGCGACTTAATTCAAGTTTTCAAAATCATCAAAGGCATCGACAATATGAACTGTAGTAAGTACTTTAGTATCGACCAATCTAATTACACGCGGGGAAACGGTTGCAAAATTATCGGTAAATCTTTTAACTCGCGCGAATCTAAGAATTTCTTCTTCAATCGAGTTGTCAACTTGTGGAATGGGCTTCCCAGAGACGTTATAGACTGCAGCACCATTGATTCATTTAAACTTCGCCTAGACAAATATCTTGCATCAAACCCGCGACTGACTGCGTTTGTAAATTAATAACTTTATTTTATCCCCCCCTCAGTTACTAACCCATCTGTCCCCTTCTAACTTCCTAATCCTGCCACGGACATTAGTTCCAGGGCAGTAGTTCCCTTTCCAATGTTCCCTTACCCACTCCAAACCACTGTTTGGAAAATTGATCCTCAGTGTTTTGGAGGACAATCAGCCTACAGTAGAAGGGTCACCAGATATGTTGTAGCTTGATTTCCTTTGTACTCCTTTGTTAAAATGTTATTGGTAGAAGTCAAGCCAGGGCAATTTGACCTAGCAGTTCGTGACGAACATCCAATGTTCATGGCCATCCCTTCTCGAGAATTACAGCGTCTGGCCAAAAAATAAAAAAAATAAATATATAATAAAGAGGTTTAGCTACAGGAGTATGAGCCCATGTATTGTTTACCCCAAAGTAGCATTTATGAATCTATCTATTCCCAGATGCCATGATCCCTGAAGGTATGGCCACGAATGAATTGCCTCCATGCACCTCTATCCTAAATCAGCCAGCACCCCTCCTCTCACCCAACACCACTTCCACTCATATACCTCTCAACTCCATCCTTTCACCTCACTCTTCATCTTCCTCTCTGCCCATCACTCTCACTCTCATACACTCTTAGTCATTCTGTCACTCCCCATACGTTCCACATAACCAAACCATCTGTTCTTTTTCACACTCCCCAGTAAATCCACATCCACACCACAAGGCTCTAGTACTTCCTGATTTGTCTGTTTATCTCTCCATGTAACTCCACACTCACTTCGCAAGTAACTCATTTCCACCCTTCTCATTCTTGATTTATGTCTCTCCAACACCATCCACGCTTTATTTGTGTACGTCAATGTTGGGATTACCACACTGTCATGCAATGACTTCTTTATATCCATACTCACCACCCTATTCATTGTCACTGCTTTCAGAATTCCTACAAACCTCTTCCCCTATTGTACCCTCTCCTGCACTTCATCGTCCATACTCCTATCTTTACTCATCACGCTGCCCAAATACTTATATGAGCTTACATTTAACCTCACCTCAAACTCTGTGACTGCACCCCTTTCCAAGACCATAACATTACTCTTCCCCACATTTACCTTCAGGTACCGTTTCTCACACACAGTTTCAAACATATTTACCAGACCCTGTAACTCACTCTCATAGTTACATGCTCTTCACCACTTTCAGCAACTTACCAACTACTCCATATATTCACAATACATAACACAAAACGTCTCTGTCAACTCTGGATCACAAAATCCTTAAATTGGAAGATATTTTACATAATGAAACTTAATGAAATAAGAATGGCAATATTGATATGTAGGATTAATGCCAGATACGGTTAACTATTTTATATATAATTTCATATTATCACGAACCCACCAATTAACTTACAAATAAACCGAATTAATGAAATCAATATAATTAATAAATGCATGTCGTACTCCAAGGATTCGAACATAGGGCTGGCCCTAAGGATTAGAACAAGATGGACAATTAATCAAGACAAAATAGACAGGGAAGGGCAGGAGGTGAACAAATCTAGGAAGGTGAAGACTCTCAGACATTTTCTGCCATGTCATCAATTCAACCAAACCATATGAACTCCATAGCAGAACTCTTATAGGGCAGGGCTGAAGGATGAGGCAAGAACTGTTACACAACAGCACCAACGAAGAAGTAATCCGCTCATGGTCGAGTGGTTACGGTGCTTAACTCTCGCAAATCAACCTGGAGTGAGTGAATTTGAATACTGGTCAGGCTACTTCTCTCCCAAGTAATCAAAGGCGAAGAATAAGAGATCAGGACTAAGGAAGAAAAAATTACAGCGAGATGCAAAAAAAATGCACTACCGAGGGCAATCGAGTCGGCTCGGCCGCACCAGCGACCGCAGAGACAAATCAGGTCAGGAGCCAACAACCAAGCCAGGCCAACTAATAGGGCCCGACAGGGTGGCATATGATATAGATCAACCAGATGACACAGACTAAGAACAGAAGGGGAAAACATAGAAAGAGGAAATAAAAAACTACGCAAAATTAGTCAATCCGACGACAAAAGCTCGAGGGGATAGGGTAATAATCCTCCCCCCATCAAGCCCCAGTCGCCGGCCCCGAAGCCCCCTTACCGCCACAAGGAGCGTAATACTAGGGGGGAGATAAGGTTACTAATGATGAACCAAGACAGTGGTTGGGTTTTTTTGCAGAGAATTCCTTGTTACTGTCCATGCCTCAAATCTTCAAGAGGAGTTTTGGGTAAGTGTTAAGGCATGCCTGGATAAGTTTGGAAAGAGTGAGAAAATATTTTTGATTGGAGATGTGAATGCGAAGCACTGGCATCTGCCATTAACACACTGGCTGGCCCGAGACTCGAACCATCAACCTCACAGTTTGCAGGCGACTGCTCTACCAACCGCGCTACGGCCTGTGGCCGTATATATGTATGGATGAAGAATGAGAATGAGAAGAATGGGAGGGTGAAGAAGAGAAGCAGTGGAGGAGGAGGAGGGGATAAGGTCAGAAGTGTGTAAGGCTTAAAAGAGGGTGAAGATAGGAGAAAACATCAGGGACAGATGGAGTATGTGACAAGATGCTATAGTATGGAGGTGAGATAGTGATTGAATGGATATGGAAATTGTGTAGATTAGAGTGGGAGAAGGGAAGACTGGAAATTAGGTATAATAGTCCCCCAGGATAAGGAAAAAGGGGGGATAGGAATGTATTTTTTGTTATCCACAAAGGGATATGTTTCCCAAGCATAGTAGGGAAGATAATCTGGTTCTTATCGCAGATAGTGCGCAGTAAGCAGAGGCAAAGTTTAAAAGATGGAGGGAGGGCATGGCAAACAAGGGTCTAAGAGTTAACTTAGATAAAACAAAGGTCATGATTAGTGGAGTAGGGCGTGGAACTATGGAAAGAAGCGGCGACTATCCATGCACAGTACTGTATGTGAGAAGTAACAAAATTCAATGTTGCGTCTGTAGTGACTGTAGTGGAGCTAGAGGACCTTTGACAAGAATCATAGACTTTGAATGTGCAGTTGTGTAAGGGAGATTTTGTGTTAAATGATCAGCCTGTCAGTGTTGATTTCGACAGTGTAACGCTGGAGTGTGTGAATAAGTTCTGCTATCTGGGCGATACGGTTGCCGCCGGAGGTGGCGCTGAAGCTGGCTCCATTGCTAGAGTCAGAAGTGGCTGGGGAAAGTTTAGAGAGCTGTTGCCACTCCTGACCATGAGAGGGCTTCCACCCCACCTTAAAGGGAAGGTGTATACCTCGTGTGTAAGGAGCGCGATGAATGACCTATGCCTCGGAGACGTGGCCGGTTAAAGCGGAGGATATCAATAGAATGGAACGGAATGAGAAGAGAATGGCGAGACTGATATGTGGGGCTAATCTCAGGGACGGGGTATCGAGCGAGGAATAAAGAAGGCATCTGGGTATTAGGAGTGTCAGTGAAGTGATTCGCACAAGCCGACTTGGTTGGTTTGGACACGTGGAGAGAATGGATGATCAGAACTGGGTGAGGAAATGCCGGACTGTGAACGTGGGGGGAGCTGCGCGTAGGGGTGGACCTAGAATGACGTGGGCTCGGGTACTCCGGTCCGATCTCAGAATAAAGAACTTGACAACAGAGGCAGTCCTTAACAGGGGCGCCTGGAAAGCCGCCATCTAGGACGTGAGACTGTAACCACATTCTCTGTGGACAAAATGGTCTTTAAACTTGTATGTATGTATTTATGTATAGTAGAGAAGCTATACTGTAGGATAGTGACAGAACAAGAGAGATAACAGCAATGGGTTGCTGTGGAACAGAGTGTGTTTAGGAAGGGTAGAAGATGTGTAGAGCAGATCTTCTTGAAGTGTATTGTGGAAAAGGAAAGGAAATTTATGCTGCCTCCATGGACTTGGAAAAACCTATGACAGAATTAATAGGAAAGGTCTATGGTAACTACTAAGAATATATGGAGTAGATAGCAAATTGCTGGACACAGTGGAGAACATGTATGAGGGTGCAAGGGCAGCAGTGCGTATAGAAGATGAACAAGTAAGTTCTTTGATCTGAATGTTGGATCAAAGCAGAGGTGTGTAAGGTCCCCATGGTTTTTCAGTATATACTGTACAGTACTGTTCATGGATGGAGTCGTGAAAGCAATACAAGAAAGAGCAGTGAATGTTGGAGTACCCTGGAAAGGAAAGGGAGTGAGCGGAAATTGCCTGTGCTATTATTTGCATATGATACAGTTTTATTCAGTGATGATAAGTGGGAGTTGCATTGTTTGGTGAATATGATAGGCACTGTGCGAGAGAAGTGGAAGTTGAAGGTTAATGTCTGAAAGAGTAAGTTGTTGTTGTTGTTGCTGTTCCCCAGGCTGTCTGACCGAGCAGCCCCAAGGTCCCGAGCAAGGCCAAGGCCATAACTGAGCGCCCCCACAGAACCTTCCCTGCTTATCATTAATAAAGCCCAGGTGACCGAAGCCACTCCAAGGCGAGGAGCTGAGGAGGGTGTGGAAATGCCTGGGAAACCAAAGCCCCACCCAAGGCCCTCAGCAATTATGAAGGGAAAGTTGAGGGGCAAAGGAAAATACACTATTCATAGCCTCCAATAGCGCAGTTGGAATGATTGGACATGCTAGGGACATGTTCAGGAGTAATTTATCGAGAGGACTTCCCTACGTGGTTAAGGCCCCATTAATTGCCCTTTCCATTCACATATGCATAGCCTACGTGAGTTGCAGTTGGGATGTGTGTACATGCTTAGATTGATATGCAGGATTCGAAGTTGCATAATAAATCGTAGGCAGTGTCCACCAACCTTTAACTGTCTTCGTGGTGCGATGTATAAGGTGTTGATTTTCGGTGTGAGCATCCTGGGTTCGAGTCCACGGACTGCCACATGTGTTTGTAAATTTCATTAATCGATTTTAGGAGTATGGTTGGTTGTTGGAAGGAACATAATAATTGGTATGCAGGATTCGAAACTGCATAATAAATCGTAGGCTTGTGCATCATTCTTTAACTGTCTTAGTGGTGCAATGCATAAATGTGTTGATTTTCGGTGTGAGCGTCCTGAGCCTGAGCCGCAGGTTGCCGACCCCTGTGTTAGAACATAATAATTGAGATCTAGAAAATTCAGCTCTCACTCTGATAGACCAGCCCATCACCACATGACTAGAACCCAATCCTCTCAGCATCAGCTAGGAAAGGCCCTAGAAAGCCACCTTTGGCGGGGGGATAGCTCCCCTATTTCAACTCCTTTCGGGGTTGGGCACCCGCCCAGTAAGAGTGTAAAGAGTCTTTGCGAGGAATGCAGTCAAGAGTGTGAAGTAAGGTTGAATGGCCAAATAATGGAAAATGTCAGCTCATTTAAGTACAGCAGTGTGATGAGTAAAGATGAGAGTTTGGGGGATGAAGTGCAAGATAGGGTGGAACAGGGGAGGAGGGTTGTAGGAATACCGGTACTGAAAGCAGTGACAAGGAATAGGGAAATGAGCATGAAAGTAAAAAATTAATTGCATGATAGTGTGGTGACCCCGACACTGATGTACAGAAATGAAGCATGGACGTTATTGGAGACATAAATAAAGAGTGAGGGGGGTTGAAAGGCGTTATTAAAAAGTGTGTGTGGGGTCACACGGAGAGAGAAACATACAAATGAGAAAGTATAAGAACGATGTGTTGTGGATATAGATGTGCTGGATGGTGTGAAGAACACCTCGAGCTGGTTCAGTCATGTGTGGAGTGAATGGAGAGTGAGAGAATGACTAAAACAGTGTATGAGAGTGAGGTGGAAGGCCAGAGAGGGAGAGATAGACCGAGAATGAGATGGAAGGATGATTGAGAGGTAATGAGTGAAAGTGGCGTGGGGTGGGAGGAAGGACATACGAATGAAAGAGGAGCATGGAGGTGATTTATTTGTGCCCACCCTTTCTGGGATTGAGGTGTCTGGCAATAGATAGATACCCTTCATCTGTTTACTCATCATAATCTTTCACATGACTATACTCCATTCAGTTGACTCGTGCATCTGGCGTTTCTATCGAAGCTCATGATTTGGCTATCTTATCACACCGGCCAAAATGAGTAGCTGATAATATTTTATTATTATCTTTATTATTCTTTATTTATTAATACCCTTCAATCCCGGGTGGTACACGTGTGTACCATTATGTTTTGACCCGAGGAACCCGGGTGGTACAACATTGTACCATTGCTTACGTATGTGCTTTTGAATGGCGCGCGTAAACATTTAGTTCCGTGGTCGCTAGGCGACGCCACCAGACACCATGTACGCCACCAAAACAGTCTCAACCTTGCCACCAACATGGATACTAGCCCAAAAAGTGATTCCCCTGTGTCTGATTCCATGCTCCCTTCGACGCCTGCCCAGGTTCGTCGCGCCCTAACGCAAAGGCACGTACAAGATGCGTCGACTCCCGGAGGTATTGAAATAGCTTTGAGGAGTTATGAACGTGGTGAAGGACAAAATAGTGTTGATGACTTGGGCAGTGATAGCTCCGAGTCTTATCAGTCGCACTATAGTGAAGATTTAGACGATCTAGACGAAATTCATCAAAGAGACGCGCAATTTGTTGGATTTGAGCATGACGATGATAGTGATGATAGTACTGAACGTGATATAGTTGTGCAACGTGATGAGAGTGTAGTGAGAGTGAGCGAATGGGACAGCACTAGGTCGACTACCAAGTTTAGGTTGAGTGACACGACACCTAGCCCTTCGCCAGCTAAATCCCCATTCAAGATAAGTTTTTATAAGAAGCAAGTTCTTGAAAAGGCGGCCGCGGCAGCCAGGAAAGAGGCCCTAAAACTTGTTGAGGGAGCAGTGCGTGAGGGTGCCAGTGAGGGTGAGCGTGAGCGTGAGGTTGACCCGCCATTGTCTTCCTTATCTACCCACGCCACCCAAGTTGCCCCAGGCGCCCGCCATTCTTCCCCACCACCACCAGCACTGCCTAGGGTTGAGGACCCCCTATTTCCCCCGAGAGGAGACATACTACTAAAGAAAAGGGAAAGTGGAGAAAATATGTGAAAAAAGGAGCTACAAGTAGGCGCTCTTTGTTCGAGGATCCCGCGGCTTCCACCCCTGCCGGTCCCAGCCATACGCCCCCGCAAGTTTCCCCAGGGTCCACCCCACCTCTCCAGCCTACAACAGAGGTTCCTGACGATGTATTTGACCTCGCATCCATACCTGCACCTACAGACACTGAACCAGTGCTGTCTACGACTCGTCGTAGGCCAAGGAGCCCCGAACCTCTGCATGAAGATGACAGAGCCTCACCTGCCACTCCTTCCCCACCTCGCCGACCTACACGCCGCCCACGCATCATTCGTTCCCCGCGAGATTATGAGGGGGGGTCTGAAGATGAAGGGCACCTCACAGATGACTCTGGCCATGATTACATGGGTCCACCGTCAGGGCAAGATGACGGCTCTGACGACATAGACGACCCTCAACCCAGACGCTTGGCCCAGGGCCGTCGTGCTCCTGGCCGCCCTGGCCGCCGGGCTGGGCCTGGGCGCCGTCGCGCTCCTGGCCGCCCTAGGGTGCGCGCCGCCAAAGTTCGTGGGCGTGCTGCCCCAGCTGCAGCTCCTCGTCAGCGTCGCCAGCAGGACCCATATTATATTTTCAACTGGCAGGATGTGGCTGCTGATGAAGTGAATGACCCTGATGTAACCCCTTTTGATGAGGTACAGGAGGGTTCAGGAGTTACCCCAAGATTTCCCGCAGGCCCCAATGCTCCACCACATGAGCTTTTTGAGGCATTTTTTGATAAGGAGGTTACTGAGTTTGTCATAGAGGAGACAAACAAGCACCACCAAATCCAGGTGAACTTTTTTGGCAAGGTGACCAAGGGCCACATGAAGCGGTGGACCCCAGTGACTCATCCCGAGTTCATGGTGTTCCTGGCAATCACCATGCTAATGCCTCATGTAAAGAAGCACAGGTTGGCTGACTATTGGATCACCAAAGATCTGATATCCACCCCTGCCTTCGGGAAATACATCTCTCGGGACCGGTACCTCGACATCCTCGGAGCGCTCCATCTTGTCACCAACACCGACATGCATCTCTCCGACAAGCTGTGGAAGATTAGGACGTTGTACGAGATGATGCGAGAACGTTTCACGTCATACTTCACGCCCTTCTGCAACGTCTGTATTGACGAGTCTCTTGTGCTGTTCCGGGGAAAGCCGAGCTTCAGGCAGTAAATCCCCTCAAAGAGACATCGCTTTGGTATAAAGTTCTTTGTGCTGTGCGATTGCCAAACTGGCTATGTCCTGGACTTCCTGGTCTACAGCGGGAAGGAAGGGGACGTGGAAATAGACCCCCTCATTGGCTTTGGCGGAGCAGTGGTTCAAGCCATGATGAACCGGTACTTCCAGAAGAATCACGTCCTCTACACGGACAACTACTACACGTCCCCCACTCTCTCAAAGTACCTCCATCAGCGCAAGACGGGGACTGTAGGCACAGTTAGAGCGAAAAGGAAGGGCATGCCAACTTTCCCTCCTAAAACCAAGAAAGGCGATGTCTTCAAGAAGAAGTCGGGACCCATTCTGGCTATCCACTGGCACGACCAGCGGAAGGTCAACCTCCTGAGCACCGTCCACAAGGGGGAAATGGTTGAGACTGGCAAGGTGGATCGCCGCACCAAAAGTCAGGGTGACCAAGCCCGATGCTGTAATGGACTACAACATAAATATGAGGCTGGTGGACAAGTCCGACATGCAGATAGGCTTCATCGACTGTCTGCGTACCTCGTGCAGATGGTACAAAAAGTTCTTTCTGCACATGGTGGACATGTCAATGCTGAATGCCTACAATATCTACAGGCTTCGGAATCCGCGCACACCCAGGAAGTTCAGTAGCCTGCGGAGGTTCCAAAAACAGGTGTTGGTGGAGCTCCTGGACAGGTATGCTACGCCACAGAGGGCAGTGGCACAACCTGTGCCCCCCGTTCAGGGCCGCATGCAGTGTGCACAGTATCTAAATGTGCACAAGCTCGGTTACCTGCCTCTGGATCGAGATGGAGTCACCATTAGCAGAAGGCGGTGCCATGTCTGCTGGAACAGCCAGGTGAGGCCGAGGAAGCAGAAAAAGACCACCATGCAGTGTGTGGAGTGCCAGGTGTCACTATGTGCTATACCGTGCTTTGCTGAGTACCACACCAAGCAGGAGTACTAACTAATAATCATAGTGAAAGTACCAAAGAGTGACAATATGTATGTATATAGGCAACAAGTGGAAACAAAACAATGTATTGTAATAAAAAAGTCATGTGTTATGAAAACATATATAAATAAGTGAAAAAAAAGACAATAAATTGTATATAAAACTAACAAAGCATATAACTAAGTGAAAGTGACACATGACATAATATTAGATGGCCAAAGTATAATAAACACCTGTGATAACTAATAATCACTGCCTAATAAAACAATAACCTATCTCAATTACTAATAAAATGTACCGTATCAAGTGAAAATGAGCATTATCAGTGACAGTGACACTCTCTCAAGCATATTTACCAAAGTGAAAGTGACACATGAAGTAATATTAGATGGCCAAAGTATAATAAACACCTGTGATAACGAATAATCAGTGCCTAATATAACCATAATCTACCTCAATTACTAATAAAATGTACCGTATCAAGTGAAAATGAGCATTATCAGTGACAGTGACTCTCTAAAGCATATTTATCAAAGTGAAAATGACACAACACCCAATACTTGATGGCCAAAGTACAATAAACACCTGTGATAACGAATAATCACTGCCTAATATAACAATAATCTACCTCAATTACTAATAAAATGTACCGTATCAAGTGAAAATGAGCATTATCAGTGACAGTGACACTCTCAAGCATATTTACCAAAGTGAAAGTGACACACGAACTAATATTAGATGGCCAAAGTATAATAAACACCTGTGATAACGAATAATTAGTGCATAATATAACAATAACCAGCCTCAATTACTCCTAAAAACTACGGTATCGAGTGAAAATGTGAAATATTAGTGACAATGATAGCCTAATACACATATTTTATATAATTGGACTCCAAATAACTATAATAACATCACTATCAATAAATATAATTGACTCCGGGAGGTAAAAACTCTGGCGCGACGAGTGGCTAAGTGCGCAGTAGGTTAGCCAAGCCGGGGCCTGGGCCAAGGCGACGCATCCGAACGCGGGAAGATTTTCCCGCATAAAAATCACTCCACTTCCCGCGCTCACCATTATGCAATCACTTGGGCTAGAGACCTCTACTCAACGGCAATCTACACATGAAGGTTTGTGCAACATTTTTTTTTTTTTTTATAACTTTGTGTCATGTATTTCAGGAGTAACAGGTGAATGAACATGAACCAAAATTCCTCAAAACCCCCGGTCACAGAGTACAGTCACGATCTACCCTAGCCGGGGTTGGAGGGTTAAACTAGATATGTTTAAGTAATATTAATGATTACTTAATATATTGCATATACATTAATATATTATCCGAATCTAAAGAGCTATTAAATATCACATGAAACAAGGAAGCGTGCTCAGTGTCTGTGCCTTCAATGCCAATGGCATAAATGATCTTGGAAAGAGAGTGTTTGATGCGAGAACTCAAGGATGGATGTGTGGATGTATGTGGGGTGGGTGAGACACCTACAGTATTAGGTTCTGGAGTGTGGGATGGTGAGAGTGAACATGATTTGTGGGGTGGGGAAGGATGGGTTGCCTGGTCTGGGATGGATGCAGGATATAAACGTAAGAAAAAAGAAGGGGTAGCAGTGATTTTGTCAGATAGGTTGAAGAAGTGTGTGAAAAATTATGGATGCATGGACTCAAGAATCGTTTGGTGTGAGTGCAAGATCGGGATAGACAGGTATACATTTATGTGCGTGTATGCACCGGTTAACCAAGAAACTGGGAAAGGTGTGGAAGAAAATAGAAAGTATTGGTTTAAAGTCAATAAATGTATAAGAGAAAGGCAAGAGTGCACACAGGTAATTTTACTGGGTGACATGAATGGTAGAGTTGGAAATGAGGAGATAGAAGGTATAGTGGGTAAATGGGGTGTGGAGGGTAGGAACATGAATGGTGACTTTCTTGTAGAAGTATGTGCGGAGAGAGAAATGTTTCTGGCGAACACGTATTTTCAACATCGTCACATTCATAGGTATACATGGCACAGAGGTGAAGGTGAGCAGGAACAGAAATCTTTAATTGACTATGCCATGATTGACTCTGGGCTAAAAGGAAGAATTTTAGATTCGAAAGCTGTACGAGGTATGCTGACGGGATCAGACCACTAATACAGTGCTGACAAAAGTGAGGATAAGGAAGGAGTGGAAATATGAGTGGAAAGAGAGAAAACTGACAGTAGAGAGAATAAATGTGAGAAAACTAAGTGAAGAATGTAATGCAACAAAATACAGACATATGCTGAAAGAGACTATAAAGAGCATGGACGATATGATAGACCTAGGAAATACTGTAGACGAAGTATGGCTAGGTACAAGAGACTATGATTAAAGCAGCTGAGAAAGTATGTGGGAAGAAAACATTTAAAATGTGGAAGAAGAAAGGTAATGCATGGTTTAGCAAAGAGATAGAAGAAATAGTGAAAAAGAAGAAAGAGTTGAGAAAGAGTATGCTGCAAAAGAATATACCTAGAGAAACTAGAGATGCGAGGAAAGAAGAATATAAAAACTTGAAACAAAGAGTGAAGAAGATGATACAAGATGCTAAAAGGAAGGCAGATGAGGAATATGGGAAAAAGATTAGTAACAGTTTCTGAATGACAAGAAAGCATACTACAGAGCTGTGAAAGAAGCCAGAGGGAAGAAGACGGAGTGTATCTCAGGTGGTAAGATGAGGGACATGAATGGGAAAGTGGTAGAGGGTGATTATGTGGTGAAAGTATGGAAAGATCATTTTAGTAGCTTAGCTGTAAAGAGTAGGGGGAAGGCAAAGATCTCATCCATAGGAATGGAGAGAGGTAGAATAAACAGGGTAAATGAAAGCCAGATAAGCAGAGAATAAGTAAAAGAAGTAGTCAAGACTTAAAATGGGCAAAGCTGCTGGAGTAGATAACATCCCAGGTGAAATGCTGAGATACGGAGAAGAAGCTGTTGACATAATGCATAGGTTATGTAAATTAGCATGGGAAAGGGAAAGTTTACCAGAAGACTGGAGGAAAGCAGTGATAGTACCCTTGTACAAAGGGAAGGGTAGTAAAGAGGAGTGTAAGAGTTATAGGGGAATTAGTTTGCTTAGCATACCTGGAAAGGTACACTCAAGAGTAGTAACAGAGAGACTACAGAAGATAACGTATGACAAAATAGGCGAGGAGCAGGGAGGTTTCAGAAAGGGCAGGGGCTGTGTTGACCCGATAAACTCAATGCGTTTGTTGGTAGAGAAGTATCTGGCCAAGCACAGAAAACTCTATGCAGCATTCATGGATTTGGAAAAGGTCTACGACAGAGTGGACTGGGAGGGTCTGTGGGATGTGTTAACAGTATATGGTGTGGGAGGAAAGTTGCTAATGGCAGTAAAATCTTTTTATAGGAATGCAATGGCAAATGTGAAGGTAGGAGATACGTTAAGTGAAAGTTTTGAGGTCAATGTAGGAGTAAGACAGGGATGTGTCATGTCAGCTTGGTTGTTCAATATATACATGGATGGAGTGATTAGAGAATGTAGGGCGGATCGGATCAATGGGTGTAGGAGCTAGACTGGAATCAGAGGGAAGAGCATGGAAGATTTTAACATGCCTATATGCTGACGATGCAGTCCTGTTGGCGGAAAATGGGGAAGAACTTCAGAGAGTGGTCACTGACTTTGACAGGGTATGTGAAAAGAGAAAGTTAAAGGTCAATGTAGGGAAATGTAAGGAAATGGTGTTTGAGAGAAGAATGCATGAAACCATAGTTTTTAAGGAACAATATAGAATCAAGAAAGAACATGAGAAAAGTTGTAAAATAAAAATGAAAAAATGAAGTACTGGAAGAGGTTGAAAGTTTCAAGTATTTGGGAGCTGTACTATGCAAATATGGTAAAATGGAGAGTGAGATAAAAGAGAGAAAAATGCAAGGGAGAAAGGTGATTGGAGAACTTGATAGTATTCTCAAAGGAAGAATGGTTAGTCAGGAAGTAAAAAAGTCATTGAGAAACAGTGTGCTGCTCCCAACACTCTCGTATGGAAGTGAGACATGGACAGCAAGTGACGAGGACCTCTCCAAACTGAGAGCTGTGGAGATGAGCTTTTTCAGAATGGCAGCTGACATGAATAGGCTAGATGGGCCAAGTAATAGGGAAGTGTACGAGTCCTTTGGAATGGAAGAGCAGGCTTTGGGCATTGATTGTGGTGTGGTTGAGTGGATAAAGAGAAGTACTTTGAGGTGGTATGGTCATGTTCAGAGAATGGATGAAGACAGAATGCCAAGAAAGATATATGGGAGTCAGGTGAGTGGAACTGCTAGTAGTGGAAGACCGCCTATGGTATGGGAAAAGCAAGTAGAAAAATATATTGAAGAAAAACTTCCATGTAGTGGAAGGGGCATTGTGGCACGGGCAAAGGAGGCATGTCTTGATAAAGTTGCCTGGAGACGTTTCTGTCATGGCCATCCTCTAGCGGGGGTTTCCCAGGGGGAAACAAGGCGTCTGAGATGATGATGATGAAGAAACACAATAATAACGTATATATCATAAAGTAAATACAAGGGAAATAAAATGATAAGCGAGGGAGGTAAGCGAGAGGTGAAGACTGACTGGGCTCTCTCACGCATTTTAGCCAATCACAGACCGGTATTTACTTACCGGTATCACACATTTAATATAGGCACTGACGGCATTTCTTCCCTTGCTTGTGTTTACTGCATTATATCTACGATTGTATGTGTTCCATGTGGTATTTTATAGCTCTTAAGGTTCTGATACCACCTATCACGTTCATTAGAATTACTAAAACTTATCTAGTTCAATTAATATATATGGAATAATAAAGAAAAGTTTACTTAATTCATATTATGATAATGTGATAATCGAAACATACCAGCTATAAAATACCACATGGAACACATACAATCGTAGATATAATGCAGTAAACACAAGCAAGGGAAGAAATGCCGTCAGTGCCTATTTTAAATGTGTGATACCGGTAAGTAAATACCGGTCTGTGATTGGCTAAAACGCCGAGAGAGCCCAGTCAGTCTTCACCTCTCGCTTACCTCCCTCGTTTATAATTTTATTTCCCTTGTGTTTACTTTATGATATATACGTTATTATTGTGTTTCATGAGATATTTAATAGCTCTTTAGATTCGGATAAGACTGCAATATATTAAGTAATCATTAATATTACTTAAACATATCTAGTTTAATTAATATATAAAGAATAATAAAGATAATAATAAAATATCAGCTCTGCTACTCATTTTGGCCGGTGTGATAAGATAGCCAATCATGAGCCTCGATAGAAACACTAGTTAGAAGCCAGATGCACGAGTCAACTGAATGGAGTATAGTCCATTGATCAGAATGATAATCGTTACTGGTAAAATGTGCTAACTTTGGCCAGGGATGTATGTTTTGATATTTCTGGACAAAATGTAATAATCCAGTTATGAGCAAATGGCTCATTATTATGGATAAGCAATTGTGTATGCAGTGTTTTTCCACAATATTGAGCCTTTTCCCATAGCAATAGCTCATGACACTTTAACCAGAAATGTCAGAAACATACCTCTATGTCTAAAGTTAGTCCATGTTACAATACAACTCAAAAGTGCTAATAATAATGATTATCATATTCCATACATTTGCAATGTTGTGGAAGAAAGATTAAAAGTTGTTAACCTTTTCAATAAGTATCACCATCACTTAGTAGCTGTTTATTGAAGTTTATTTGAAAATATGCTGCTATGGAATGTACCGATTCGTGAAATATTGAGAAGTTACCCATGGACTACACTACTCTTTAATATTAAAATGTAAAACTTGCAAACTAAACAAACCAAAAGACAATATAAAGGCAAAATAACTTATCAAAATCACTATGTGGAAACAACGCTTACTAAAATAAAATTTATGAAATAAAAGAACAAAATCTATAACACTGGTGTCTTTATTCATCATCTTTCTAAGGAGGATCACACCCCTTCTCGTTAAATCAACTTCCCAGAAGTTGAGTGTGCTCAACTGACTCCATGGGTTCTTGTCCTCCACACAGCTTGTTCTGCATAGTGATTTGATACATCATGGACTCATTATATGAAAAATTGTTTGCAAGTGTAGGGGCTCAAAACAAACAAACAGATCTTCTCAAAAGGACAGAGTCAAAAGTTCTCGCTCTATATATAATCTGTATTACCTTTCCTTTGTTATTTATTGACCGGTAGTTAATTCTTCTCTTCTATCTTAATGACGAGATGAGAATGGTGAGATGGATATGTTATGCCAAACTGCAAGATAGGATATCTAGTGAAGAACTGAGGAGAAGGTTAGGTATCAAGAGTATCCGTGATAAGATGCATACTACCAGGCTTGGATGGTTTGGATATGTGGAGAGGATATTTTGTTTTGTTTCCTATATTCCAACTACTCCCTCTCGGGCATAAGCTGAGAGCCTGTACATTCAACCGTTACACATTGAACAGTGAAGCTTGTGAGGTCTCGTTCCAGTCTAGGGGGTGAGACATGTGAAGCACTTTTAGCTGCAACCAGCCCCTGCCATCTTGCCTTCGCAGGATGCATGGGGCTTAGTTGCCCACTCACGGCTCAAAGCAGCACCATCTCTGATGATGCCTTGCTCCAGTGCTTCACTGTCTCACCTCCTAGACTTAGACCCTCACTCTCAGAATGCCACCTATTGAGCAATTAACTCACTAGGCATTGTCACCCTGTAGCCTATTATTAATATGGGAATATTCATACAGTGCTATTTAATCAGGGAACAATAAGGGTATTTATTTGGCGTTTCAGCGGGCTTTGTGATAATGCACTGATACTAGGTACAGCACAAAATCCATCCCAATAATATACATACATACATACACAAATGTAAAGACCGAGTGCTCCACACGAAGCGCGGTTCCGGTCTCACGTCCTAATGACGGCGCTCCAGGCAGCCCTGTTAAGAGCTGCCTCACTTGTCCTATTCTTTGATTTAAGTGGTTCATTGATTTAAGATCAGACTGCAACGTCTGATCCCACGTCTTTCTTGGTCCACCCCTTGGTGCAGCACCCTCCACATTCATGGACTTGCATCTTTTCACCCAGTTATGTTCATCCATCCTCTCTACATGTCCAAACCATACAGTACAAGCCTGTTAGTACGCATCTCATCACGGATACTCTTGATGCCTAAACCTTCTCCTTAGCTCTTGACTTGATATCCTATCATGCAGTTTGGCACCACACATCAATCTCACCATTCTCATCTCATTGCGTTTCATTCTGATGGTATCATCCGCTTTGATAGGCAACGTTTCTGAAGCATATGTCATTGGATGAGCTAAGTTGGGTGTAAGATGCAAGTCCATAAATGTGAAGGGAGTTGCACCAAGGGCCAGACCAAGAAAGACACGGGATCAGATCTTGAATTGAAGAACCTGACAAGTGAGGCAGCTCTGAACAGGGCTGCCTGGAATGCCGCCATTAGGACGTGAGACCGGAGCCACACTTCGTGTGGAACACTCGGTCTTTAAATTTATGTACAGTACCGGTATGGATGTATATCTTAAATATGATTTTTAAATGGAGAATGCTTGTGAATAGTTGAGTGAACACGTGGTCATTTGGGGGAAGGGGTCGGGCGCAAGTTGGACTAGATAATAGTCCATCAGGCGCCTGGCCCGGGAGAAGATTAATATGAAGGGTGCGCCTGGAAGTGTGGTGGGCGGGCTTGTGGCTTTGGCTCCACTGCGTGTCTGCCTGCTGAGATCGGAGCCTCTCCGAGTGGTCGGGGGCCGGGGGAGTGCTGGAGCGACCTTGGTAACCCATGGTCGCTGGGTATTCTCCTGGGTGACCTAGATGTGTGTGAATGTTTTGTTTTGTCTGTTTGTTCGTTGTTTTGTGTTTTCCCTGGTCTTGCTCTGTCTTGAGTCGGCCACCCCCAAGGAAAAAAAAAAAAAAAAAAAAAATATATATATATATATATATATATATATATAATAAAAAGAGCAAAATAAAATATATAAAAAATAGGAAAAGTGGGGATTGGGCCTGAGCATATAGATAGATGATTTTTGAGGTTATGATAATTTGGAATTTACTGTGATTGAGGACTATAAACTTTAGGATCTTTGAATTGTTACAAATCATTAGCGCTATTGAATCGACTGATGAGCAGTGCATACCCATGTGCAATGTGTGGAAAGGGTTTGGGCGTTAACGCGATTCAATGTAGCATCTGTCGACGCTGGGTGCACCATGGGAATAAGCGCTAGAATAAAGGGACCCCTGCCGAAGGATAAGTCAGAAATAGAGAAATTGGAGTGCGTAGTGTGCAAAGGCGAGCTTGTGTTAAGTATTTACCTAATTGTATTTACCTAATTGTAGTTTACAGGAGTTGAGCTAAGCTCGTGTTGTCCCGTCTCTCAGTCTACTTTTTATCCAATTTTTTCTTGAAAATATGGATGTTCCTTGCCCCTACCACCTCCTCCTCCAGCCCATTCCATTTGTCAATACATCTATAGGGGAAGCTAAACTTCCTGATATCGTTCTTGCAGGTAGGTCTTTTTACTTTGTAGCTGTGGCCTCTAGTTATTCCTGTATCCATAATTAATATATCCTCCCTATGCAGCCTCTCCAGCCCCCGGGTACATTTGTACATCATTATCATGTCTCCCCTCTCTCTCCTCTCGTTTAGACTCGGTAGATTTAATTTGTCTAGCCTCCCTTCATATGGCAGTTTTCTGAGACTTGGAACCAATCTAGTGACTGCTCTCTGGATTCTTTCTAACTTGTGAATATGCTTCTTTAGATGCGGGGACCACACCACTGCTGCATACTCCAATCTTGGTCTAATCATACTCTTCATAATTTTCGCTACCATGGTCTCATCCAAGTAGTTCAGAGCAACTTTCATATTCCCGGCCATTGCATACATTCCGCTAAAGAGCTTGTTAATATGTTTCTCTGGCGACAAATTATCTTGTATAATCAACCCTAAATCTTTTTCTTTTTCGGCCTTGCTAATTATATTATCTCCCATCCTGTACTCCCAATTTGGTCTATTCACACTTCTTCCCATTTAACACATGGCATTTACTTATATTAAATTTCATTTTCCACTTGGTGCTCCATTCGTATATTTTATCTAAATCCCCTTGCAGCTCCTCAAAACTACTTTTATTTGTTATTTGTCTCATAATTTTTACGTCATCTGCAAACATTGACATGTAAGAGTTTATGCCTATCGGTAGGTCATTCACGTACATAAGGAACATGAGAGGTGCCAACAGATCCCTGCGGCACACCACTCTCAACTTTCCGCCACGATGAGTAAGTTCCTCTAATGTTGGTCCTCATTTCCCTATCTGTTAAATAGCTCTCCATCCATTTCAGCAAACTCCCCCCAGACACATCCTAGCATCTCAAGCTTAGATAACAATCTCTTATGTGGTACCTTATCGAATGCTTTGGAAAGGTCTAAGTAGACGCAGTCCACCCATCTGCCTCTTTCTTGGAGTACATCTATCACCCTACTGTAATAACATAGCAAACTGGTAACACAAGATGTCCCTTCTCTTAATCCAAATTGCTTTGGGGTTATTATCTTCTTTCTCTCCAACATTTTCATCCATCTCTTCCTAATTAGCTTTTCACAAATCTTGCATACAATACTAGTAAGTGAAACTGGTCTATAGTTTAGAGGGTCCTCAGGGTTTCCATTCTTGTATATCGGAATGATATTAGCTCTTTTCCATTCAACAGGAACCTGTCCTTTATCTAAGGAAGCTTGAATTATGTCCCTCACTGGCTCCACTAATTGCTCTGCACACTCCTTTAAAACCCAGGCAGACACTTCATCCGGTCCCATAGCTTTCCTTACTTCAAGTCCTCTCATTGCAGATAACAGCTCATCTCTAATTATTTCAATCTTACTAAGACCACTCTCCAGTACTCCCGCCTGTGGTTCGTCAAAACCTTCCTCTCTAGTAAAAACTGACCCCAATTTGTTATTCATTACCTCACACATGTCCGATACATTTTCATACGTCCTAGCATCAACTCTTAATTTAGTAATTTGTTTCTTTACCTTCAACTTACTGTTTATATATTTATAAAATAATCTAGGGTCACTTTCACATTTATTTACGATGTTCTTCTCATAGTTAATTTTAACTTGCCTAATTATGTTAACATATCTATTCCTCTCCTGTTTATATTTATTCCGATTACTCTCAGTGTTCCTTCTTCTTAATCTAGCCCAAGCTGCATCACGCCTACCCAAAGCTCTTTTGCATTTCAAATTAAACCAATCTTTCTGCTTAGTAAAATTTCCAGTTTTATATCTTGGGACAAACAGATTGGTTCCTACTCTATAAATTTCGAGGAATCTACTATATTTACCTTGTACGTCCCATTCCTTCAAAATAAGATCCCAATCTACTCCCTCTAAATATCTTTTCAAGGATACATAATCAGCTTTACTATAATTTAATCTGTCATTTATGTAGCTATTGTCTAATCTATTGGCATTACTCGAGGTCAACTTCCATTTTAGTAATAGGTGATCACTTTTACCTACAGGACATAGATAGTTTATATCACTAATTTCGTGAGGATCTTTTGTAAAAATCAGATCGAGTTTAGAAGGTTCGTTATTACCCCTCATTCTTGTATTTTCCTTCACATGTTGTGCAAGTAAAATTTCCGTAACCAACTCCACTAGCCGACTTCCCCAAGATCTCTGATTTGGCCCTGCATCTCCCAATTCCCAATCAACCTCACTACAGTTGAAATCTCCTACCAAGATCAATCGATTCTTCCTTAAAAGCAATCTTCTCAACGACTGAATCATATCCTCTACCATCTCCTCAAACTCCAACTCCCTCCATGCTCTGGTCTTTGGTGGCATGTAAGCTACTGCTATGTCTAGCTTTTTTCCTTCTATATCATTGAGTTCAACTGCCATTATTTCTGCCTTGTCATTATTTAACTCCACATGCTTTGCTGTCATAGGGTTCTTAACTAATACTGCCACTCCACCTCCCCTTGTGTTAAGTGATGATCCTGTGGCTGTGAATTTTGGAAAAGAGTCATTGGAGCTGGTGAACAAGTTTTGTTACCTAGGAGATACCATTTCTGCCGGTGGTGGGGCCGAGCCAGCCACTGTCGCTAGAATTAGATGTGGCTAGGGGAAGTTCAGAGAACTGCTGCCAATCCTGACCATGAAAAGAATGCCTCTCCCCTTGAAGGGAAAGGTGTATGCCTCATGTGTTAGAAGTGCAATGACGTATGCCTCAGAAACATGGGCCGTTAAAGTAGAGGATGTCAACAGAATGGAACGTAATGAGATGAGAATGGTGAGATGGATGTGTGGGGCCAGGCTACAGGATAGAATAACAAATGTTGAGCTGAGGAGACGTTTAGGTATAAAGAGTATTAGCGAGGTGATGCGTACAAGTAGACTGGGATGGTATGGACATGTGGAGAGAATGGATGAACAAAATTAGGTGAAAAAATGCAGGTCTGTGATTGTGGAGGGAGCTGCACCAAGGGGTGGACCGAGGAAGACCTGGGATCGGACTATACGTGCCGATCTCAAATCCAAAAACTTGACAAGTGAAGCAGCCCTTAACAGGGTTGCCTGGAACACCGTCATTAGGACAAGAGACTAAAACTGCACGTATGTGTGGAGCACTCAGTCTTAACATTTTATGTATGTATGTATGTATGAGGAGAACTGGCATCAATGACAGCAGAAACACCAACTTTGAATGATATATTTAATTATTAACATACCTCTGTGTGTTCATCTTGGTGTGGTTGTACCCGTATTTCCACCCCCGCTGGTAGCCCCACCTGCACAACCTCCAGGAACAGTGGTGCCATGGTGCTTGGTAAGTCCGCTAACTGTAAACAAATACAATCTATCTCTTTTATGTTATTTTTTTAACCCATCTTTTTTCTGCATTATGTTTTATCTCCAATCAACTATAAGGTTTAACGGCCATACAATACCCCAAAATTAGCAAACTTCTTATTTGGTAGCAGCTTTGGAGTAAATGCTTAGTATCTATAAGCCCTTCTGCTCTAAAAGCGGACAAACATCCGTAGGATTGTCATGGACTGGAAAACTAGTCCATCCCTTAGTGGGAGTGGAAAAAAGTCAAGAAACTGTAATCCTTGCTAAGGCATGGGCAACTCGTGGGAAAGCGGGAAACGAGTCGGAGACTATAAAGTAGTACCTAAAATTGGATGATAAATTCATCCTGTGCATCTATCGATCTAGCCAAAATTGTGATAAAACATACCATTGAATAAATGGAAAAAAATATAATCCATTCTAGTGTCTCCCATAAATATTCATATTTATCCCCAAATCACAAAAAGTGAATTAAGTACACATTATTCATTAACCCTTTCAGGTCCGGGGGTTGCCGTTTAGTATTCAAAATACTGTACAGTAGAATACTCTAAAGCCGGTATCACACGAGAGCTTTTATAGTCAACATTTGAAGATAAAACATTTTCTGGCAACATTTATGGGATATCTTGCAATCGGAAACTAGACTGATGGTAGATGAATTTAGGTAACCGAAATATATTGAATGGTGATCTCATAAGCTGCCAGACCAGTGTTGAGGGAAAAAGCACTCGTGTGATACCGGCTTTACTCTCATAATTACCTCTCCAAAATTAGTTTTCTGCCCACAACTCGCTCAAAGACAACTGCAGAGGTTGAAGTAATTAAACTAAAGGTTTCTAAACACCCCTGATGGTCACAAAGGTTTAAAGTATGCTTTAATGACGCGATCGCGTCCACACGTGCGTGAAAGGGTTAAAAACACTAATGTTAGAGAACTCTAACATTAAAAGAACATTTAATAGCCTTCTGTTTATCACTGTAAGAAGACGACAGCAAACAGACTCGGAGGGAGCAGCTATTGCTGATACTGCTGAATCTCTACAAGACAAGACACAAGACAAGAGCAGCACCAGGATTACAATAGAAGCGTAGAACACAAAACTCTTGAATCCGTTAAGAAAACACATACTGTATAGGTATTCACATATGCTCAGCTCTGCCCAAGGCTGCCAAGTAACAATAGTGGAAACAAGGTAGGTGACACGTGGCAGGAACCAACAGTTATCCAGATAAGATATAATAGTTACCAGACTGAATGAAAGTGATGCATTCGGCTTTGGCTAGATTAAAAGAGCTAGACTAACTAAACCACCAAGAAGAATTCGTAAATGAATAAGGTAATAATTTAGCCATGAAAAGGTGGGGAAAAAAAAAAAAAAAAAAAATAGATAGTGAAATTCCAATGTTAAAATGGTGAAGTCATTATTGTGAATATTATAGTAAACACAACTTTTGAGCACACCCTTCCAGCCCATTCAACTGCAGTCCCACACACAAAAATATGAAAGTGTACAGTAGTCAAAAGCACTTTGTCTCATCAACTCACCTCCTCTTACTAATTCTCTAAGTCTCTCTCATCACGCTGCAATGTTGCATCTCTCCCTCTCTTCTACCGCTATTAAAAATAATCAGTGTTCTTCAGAGCTTTCTCAGTGTATATCTCCTCCCCCTTACAGAGAGTAGGTGGCACCCGCCTTTCAACACATTCCTACCTCTATTCTGCTGTCCAGTCAACAAGTAAACTCTGGAACTCTCTCCCTCATCCTACGACTTAAATTGCTTCAAGCACAGTGTGTCAACATTTTAACTACTGTGCCTTGATTGTGGTTCTCTGTCACTCTTTCAATTTGTGGGTGGGACACTCGTTACAGGCAGCTTAAAATAAAGCCTTAGAAATGTTACCACATGATAACCTTATCTATCTTATTTAGGGTCTATTAACGTGGAGGGAGCTGCAGTTACCATGGAGGGGTAGACCTAAAAAGATATGGAATCAAGTTCTACGACCTAATCTCAAAATATATTTATACTGTACAGTACAGTATAGACTCTTTTATTATTCTGGCTAACATTGTACTTGCTCCAAGTTGCCTAATGGCGGCACACTGGCGGTGGGTGTCGCTCCCTCTGGACCCGGCCCTGGCGCCCTGGGCCCAACCTGGACGAAATGGATCCAGAGGGTACAGTACGTAGTGTTTCCCCGGACTGACACTTTCCGCCCAATAGTATAGGGGCCCGAACCTGGTGGTAGCGCTCCAGGAGGCTGCCCTGTCATTGGGCGAAAAATACCAGGCCAGTCGTAGTGCCGTGTACGCGCACGGGGTGCGTCCCTGCAGCTGGTTCTGGCGGGGCGTACCGAGGCCACTGGATCCTACCCCCTTGTAATCTCTTGGGGGGATGGTGCTGGGAATGGTCCCGGGGTAGACTGGAGCCGGAGTTCTGGGGGGGGGGGGGTGGTACCCATCTGCCAGCCAAACCTACCTAACTATGACTAAAATCAAAGAAAATAAACGTAAGTCCGATGAATCAAAACCGCACAGGACAAGTCCAAATGCCCCCCACAAACTCAGACTTGCTAGTGTGAATGTTGGTAGTTTGAATCTGCGTGCGAATGAAGTGGCTGAGATGTGTGAGAGGAGGCGAGTGGACGTCTGCTGTACCCAGGAAACACTCTGGAAGAGGCATGGGGTACAGTGGATTGTCGGAAGGAGGAAAAGATATAGGATATACTGGATGGGTGTGGAGACTGATAAAGCGAAAGGAGGAGTGGGTGTTCTGGTGGCTGAAGAGCTGGCGGAAAGTGTGCTTCAGATTACGAGAGTTAGTGAAAGGCTGATTGTTTTGAAGTTGAAAGTTGGTGAAAGAATTCTGAATGTGATATCTGCATATGCCCCACAGGCTGGTTTACAGAAAGAGATAAAAGAGGACTTCTGGAATGACACCGTCAGTGTCATTTCAGGCCTCTCGGAGAACGAAATAACAATCGTGGGGGGGGGGGGGACCTCTATGGTCACGTGGGAGCATCTGCAGATGGATACGAGGGGGTACATGGAGGAAATGGTTACGGAAGGAGAAATCTAGAAGGGGAATATATATTGGAGTCCTGCGTTTCACTCAACATGGTTGTGTGTAACACAAAGTTCAAGCCAGATAGATTACTTCTTGGTTAACAGGAAAGACTGGAAACTAGTTCGAGATGTAAAGGTCATCCCGAGCGAAGAATGTATCCCTCAGCATAAGCTACTTGTGTGCGACATGAGCTTATACAGAGATCCTAAGTGCAAGAAGGTTTACATACCCAAAAGGAAAGTGTGGCTGCTGAAGGACAAGGAAGTTAGGGATAGGTTTCATAGTGAACTGGAGGAAATGAATAGAAATAAGGAAGCTAGGCCTAACGATGTAAATAGTCAATGGAACTTTCTTAAGCATAGCCTTATCGCTGCCACTGACAAAGTCTGCGGGAAAACAAAGGGTCACCCCAGGAATAAGACCTCTTGGTGGTGGAACGATGAGGTAGAACATGCTGTGAAAGAGAAAAGGATATGCTTCAAAGCATGGAAGAAAGGAGGCAGCAGGGAGGAATACCAGGCAGCTAAACGAACTGCCAAAAGAGTTATTTACAATGCTAAAAATCGCATTAAGGACCTGGTCCTCGAACAAGTGTGTAACACTGACAATCCCAATGGGATCTTCAACCTAGCTAGGCGAGTTAAAAATTACAGTAGGGATATTATAGGTGAACAGTGTGTTAGAAATGATAATGGGAAGATTGTGTATGCAGAAAATGAAATCAGAGAAGCATGGAAGGTACACTATGAACGATTGCTAAATGTAGAGTTTGAATGGGATAAGGAACAGCTTAGTATCGAAAAACCAATATCTGGGCCCCCTCCTTTGATAGCACCAGCTGTAGTGAGCGACGCAATCAATAAAATGAAGGACGGTAAAGCTCCAGGTTGCTCCGACATTGTCGCTGAGATGATAAAAGCCTCAGGGGAGATTGGTGTAAACTTAGTCACTGAGTTGATAAACACCATTATTAAGATGAGAAAATCCCAGAGGATTGGCTCAAAAGTGTAATAGTAAATATATACAAAGGAAAAGGGGATGCGCTAGATAGAGGAAATTATAGGGGCCTGAAAATGCTTGACCAAATCATGAAGGTCTGTGAGAGAGTCTTTGAGGGTTTGATCAGGCAAAGCATCTCTATTGATGATATGCAGTTTGGTTTTATGCCAGGACGTGGTACAACCGATGCTATCTTCATAGTCAGTCAGATACAGGAAAGATACTTACTAAAAGGCAGGGATCTTTACTTTGTGTTTGTAGACCTGGAGAAGGCCTTTGATAGGGTGCCTAGAGATGTTGTGCAGTGGGCTATGAGGAAACTTGGTGTGGAAGAGTGGCTGGTGCGTGTGATAATGAAGATGTATGAGGATTCGCGAAGTGCAGTGAGGGTGAAGGGTGTACTGAGTGAGGAGTTCGCAGTCCGTGTTGGAGTCCATCAGGGTTCAGTGTTAAGCCCCCTCCTCTTTATTATGGTCTTGGAGGCACTGTCCAGAGTTTTTAGAGGCGGACTCCCGTTGGAACTGTTTTATGCAGACGATTTAGTCCTAATAGCTGACAGTATGCAGGATGCTGAGGCCAATTTCATTGAGTGGAGAGAGGGCATGGCGAGCAAGGGTTTAAGAGTCAATATTAACAAAACCAAGGTTATGCATTGTAGATTGAGACGAGGCAATGTGGAAAAGAGCGGTGCATACCCATGTGCAGTGTGTGGAAAGGGAGTGGGCGTTAACTCAATTCAATGTAGCATCTGCCGATGTTGGGTACTATAATAATAATAATAATAATAGTTCTTAAAGCTAGCACATGCTAAGCTAGCTAAGGATAGCTCAATAAGGCCGATTAGGCGTATTTCCATTGGGGTCCTGTACTACTACCCCATCCCTTTGCTCATGAGGGATGGTAACAACTCAGTGCTTGTGAAAAATCTTTAATGCGCCGAGCGTGGGTGCGAACCCAGGCCTTCTGGGTGGAAGTCCGAGACGCTAGTCACTACACCAAGCGAGCCGCTTGGTGTAAGCGGGAGTAAGCGCTGTAGTAGAATACAGTAAAGGGGCCCCTGCCGAAGGATAAGTCAGAAATAGAGAAATTTGAGTGCGTAGTGTGCAAAGGCGAGCTTGTGTTAAGTGATGATCCTGTGGCTGTGAATTTTGGAAATGAGTCTTTGGAGCTGGTGAACAAGTTTTGTTACCTAGGAGATACCATCTCTGCCGGTGGTGGGGCCGAGGCTGCCACTGTTGCTAGAATTAGGTGTGGCTGGGGGAAGTTCAGAGAATTGATGCCAATCCTGACCATGAAAAGAATGCCTCTCCCCCCTGAAGGGAAAGGTGTATGCCTCATGTGTTAGAAGTGCAATGACGTATGCCTCAGAAACATGGGCCGTTAAAGTAGAGGATGTCAACAGAATGGAGCGTCATGAGATGAGAATGGTGAGATGGATGTGTGGGGCCAGGCTACAGGATAGAATAACAAATGTTGAGCTGAGGAGACGTTTAGGTATAAAGAGTATTAGCGAGGTGATGCGTACAAGTAGACTGGGATGGTATGGACATGTGGAGAGAATGGATGAACAAAATTGGGTGAAAAAATGCAGGTCTGTGATTGTGGAGGGAGCTGCACCAAGGGGTGGACCGAGGAAGACCTGGGATCGGACTATACGCGCCGATCTCAAATCCAAGAACTTGACAAGTGAGGCGGCCCTTAACGGGGTTGCCTGGAACGCCGCTATTAGGACAAGAGGCTGAAACTGCACTTGTGTGTGGAACACTCAGTCTTAAAATGTTATGTATGTATGTATGTATTAGATGACACTGTTTAGCCTACTCATGCTTGCTCTACCGCTGTCCGCAATTAGGAGGAAGCATTCAAACGGTACGGTCGGCTTCAAACTAAAAAAATTCATACTTCCTATGTTTCTGCCTGGAATCAAGCCAAATCTGTTCTTCGCCTCACCAAACATTCTTTCATCAATAATAAATGCACTGAACTATCCAACTCTAGCTCTTCCCAAGCCTTCTGCCATCTAGCCAAAAACCTCTCCAACAATATTTCTTCTTCGTCTTTCCCTCCTCTTTTCTACTCTGACGGCACCACCGTCACTTCTTCCTCTAACAAAGCTGAGCTCTTTGCTAACACTTTCGCTAAAAACTCCACTTTGGGTGATTCCAGTGCTATTCCTCCCTCTCCACCCCCCTCTCTCTTACGTATGCCTAACATCATAATCTCTTCCAAGGATGTACTTTCCATCCTCTCTGGGCTTAATACTAAGAGGGCATACGGACCGGACGGTGTTCCTCCTATTGTACTAAAAAACTGTGCTTCCGTGCGGACTCCCTGCTTAGGCAAACTCTTCCGTCTCTGTCTCTCCTCTAATGTCTTCCCTTCTTGCTGGAAGTTTGCTCTCATTCAACCTGTCCCAAAGAAGGGTGACCGCTCTCAACACTCCAACTATTGTCAAATTGCTCTCATTTCTTGATGATAATGAAGATTTTATTCTAGCCTTCTGAGCCAATGGCCACTTATAAAGCTAGGAGACCAATGATGAGAGCTGCTCTCATTTCTTGCATCTCTGAAGTTTTGTAAAACTATTCTTGCCTCAGAATTTCTTAAGTATTTATCTGCACTTAACCTACTCTCAGACCGCCAGTATGGCTTCCTTAAGGGCCGCTCTACTGGTGATCTTCTTTCTTATCTTACTAACTCTTGGTCATCCTCCATTCAGGACTTCGGTGAGACTTTTTCTGTTGCGCTAGACATATCGAAAGCCTTCGATAGAGTCTGGCACAAATCCCTTATTTCCAAACTACCATCCTACGGTTTCTATCCCTCCATCTGTGCCTTTGTTTCTAATTTCCTTTCCGGCCGTTCCATAGTTGCGGTTGTGGACGGCCACCGTCCACTTCCTCAACCTATCAACTCCGGTGTTCCTCAGGGTTCTGTCCTATCTCCAATTCTCTTCCTATTACAGTATCCATAAATGACTTCCTCAACTGGTGCACTCCAGCTCCATTCACTCATATGCTGACAACTCTACATTACAATATTCAACTAGTCTTCCACACCATTCACAGCAGGCACTCCAAAACTCACGTAAGGAGGCCATAAAACACCTATCTTCTGATCTATCTACTATCTCTAATTGTGGAAGAGAAAACCTTGTTACTTTCAATGCTTCAAAAACTAATTTTCTCCATCGGTCTACTAGTTGCCCACTTCCAGGAAACTATGACCTACTCTTCAACAACATACAAATTAACCCTTCATCTTCTCTTAATATTCTTTGGGTCTCTTTTTCTTCTGATCTCTCTTGGAAAGATCATAATACCACTCTTGCTAAAACAGCTTCCAAGAAGCTGTGTGCTCAACCGCCTCCAAGGGTTCTTTACCTCCAGTGGGGTAGCCAAGGGGGGGCACGTGCCCCCCCATGAGAAACCTGTGCCCCCCCACCAGACACCACAGCCCTACATGTATACCTAATATGTTATTGTTAATTTGTATTCAATAGGAAGTTAGGAACTCCTGGATAGAAGGCAGCACCACCTAAAACAATAATTAAAATTATTAAAGATCATAAGCATCTCCATTTTAAATTATCACTTCACCAACAGCAGTAACAGTGAACATTTGTAAAGGAGTATAACATTATGATAGTTACCGCCTTAATCATCGGTTGGAGGCTCGTTTTCTTTAGTTTTCATACCTGTTGGAGCTTTGATTACAGACTAATAACACACACAACAAAGCCACTCCAACAGCTTCCTCTCTCTCCAACACCGCTTCTCCCCTCTCTACGCTCTTCAGAAAACTAGGAAAGTAGAAAGTAGCAATGAGGTACCGTTGTAAAGGATTATCCCTCAATACCGTCACCTGTCACCTGATTTTTCATCCATCCTAGATTGGAAAATTGAATAGTAATGTTATATATCTGAACTATTTCTTATTTTTTATATATAAAGTTTAAACATGTTCAGTTAATTAAAGGCAGAAAGAAAACAAAATATTACTACAAAAGAAAATTATTTCTCGAATGTGATGGATGCTAGGGTGTATAGGGGTATTGGAGGGGGTCTGTCTGATCATTATGTAGTGGTAGCTAAGGTTAGGATACAAAAGAAGTGGGTGAGGAGAGCGGGAGGGAGGCGAGAGGAGGGTGGAATGGTGAGGAGGGTGGAGAGGTTGCAGGAGGAGGAAGTCAGGGAGGAGTACAGGAGAGCAGTGGAAAGACGACTAGGTGGGTTCGACCTGGAAGTTATGGAGGAAGTGGAGGAGATGAGCAAGGTGTTTAAGGATGAGATCTGTGCAGCATGTGAGGAGGTGTGTGGAGTGAGGAGAAGAGGGAGGGGAGTGAAAGGTACAGCATGGTGGACAGAAGAGGTAAGAATAGCTGTGGAAGAAAAGAAGAAAGCATATAGAGTGTGGTTGGGTAGTAGAGGGAATGAAGATTCCGAGAGACAGAAACGAGCGAGGTACGTGGAGAGTAAGAGGGTGGTGAAGAGAGTAGTGAAGGAAAGTAAGAGAAGAGTAGATGAGGAATTTGGAAGGAATCTGAGTGTAAAATGGAGGGAGAGTAAGAAACTGTTCTGGAAAGAAGTCAAGAAAGTTAGGGAAGGTAGCAAGGGAAACAGTAAGGGTGTGAAAGATAAGAATGGGAGAATGCTAGCCGAGAAGCAAGAGAGAGTCGAAAGATGGAGGGAGTACTTCAGTGAGTTGCTAAATGAAAGGAATGAAACAATAGCTGGATATGGTATGGGAGGGAGAAGAAGAGAAGTAGTGGAGGAGGAGGTGGGGATCAGGAGGTCAGAAGTGTGGGAAGCCATGAAAAGAGTGAAGTTGGGGAAAGCACCAGGAACAGATGGAGTGTGTGGGGAAATGTTGAGGTATGGTGGTGAGATAGTGATAGAATGGGTATGGAAAATGTGCAAACTAGCATGGGAGAAGGGGAGTGCACCCGATGACTGGAAGACTGGCATAATAGTCCCCTTCTAAGCGTAGTAGGGAAGGTATACAGTAGGGTAGTGATTGAGAGAGTGAGAGTGAGAACGGAGAAATGGATAGGCGACGAGCAGGAGGTTTTAGGAAGGGAAGAGGATGTGTAGATCAGATTTTTACCCTGAATTGTGTTATGGAGAAGTATCTGGAGAAGAAACAAAAGGTGTATGTTGCCTTTATGGACTTGGAGCCTGAATGTTGGTTTGAAACAGGGGTGTGTGATGTCCCCGTGGTTGTTTACTGTATATATGGATGGAGTCATGAAAGAAATACTATCAAGAGCAGTGAATTGTATCGCTGAAAAGGGAGGGAATTGAGTGGAAGCTACCTATAGTGTGAGGTGAAGCTGAACGGTCAGGCTATGGAGATCGTCAACTCTTTTAAGTATCTGGGCAGTGTGTTGAGTAAAGATGGGACTATGGATGAAGAGGTGCGGGAGAGGGTACAACAGGGGAAGAGGGTTGTAGGAATGCTAAAAGCAGTAACAAGAAATAGGGTGGTCAGTATGGAAGTGAAGAAGTCCTTGCATGACAGTGTGGTAATCCCGACACTGACTTACGGAAGCGAAGCATGGACGTTGGTTGAGAGACTCAGACCAAGAGTGAGAGCAGTGGAAATGGAGGTGTGGTGTGGAGGTAGATGTGCTGGAAAGTGTGAAAAGGAACAACTTGAAACGTATGGAAAGCGAGAGAATGACTAAGAGGGTGTACGAGAGCGAGGTGGAGGGACAGAGGGGGAGAGGTAGACCGAATATGAGGTGGAAGGATGGAGTGAGGAACTACATGAACGAAGGCGGTGCTGGTTGGGGGGAGGGGCGTCGACTGACTGGGGACAGAGGTGCATGGGGGCGGTTCGTTCGTGGCCACCCCTTCGGGGATCACGGCATCAGGCAATAGATAGATAGATAGATTTCTCGAATGAATGCTAGATTTTTTTTTTTTTATAATCGTTCAGCTGATTGCTGCGTGGTGAAAAGAGGGAGGACACTTTAGGTAAGAAATGTTTCTGGTATGTGGTATTTCTTGTACAATTATCATGATGTCTTATTATCTATTCAACTCTAAAATAATTTGCAGGCATTGTGTAAACACAATAATGTCACTAAACTTTAAATAGAGATTAGGCCTATACAGTACACCATATCAATACAATATAATATATAGCCTAATCCTGCAAGTACTGTACATTACTATTTTCATAACTTAAGTGAATCAATAAAGCTCTCCCTTCAACCCTCCCTTAGATTATGCAGTAGTAATTTTTGTATGTAAAGGATATTCCTCTGATTATGTCTCACAAGATTTCTTTGGTTCAGTTTCAATTATGCGAATTAGCTTCTAATTTCCAAAATGTCTGTCCACAAATATACAGTACAAGTGTTTAATGAAGCTCTGAGAGGATTGTGGGTTTACAGTGTTTATATACTAAATTGGTTATGTAAATTGAGTTAGTGTTAGTTGCGTTTAATACAATATAGGCTAATGATTAACCATATAGACAAAGCTATAGATAAAATCAAAGAAGAGTTCCTTTCATTGGGTTGATAATGTGCTATTTATAAACAAATATGGCTTCAGATTGAGTCTATTAAGTACTGTAGTGAAGTTAAAAAAAAAATCTCGGGGGGGGGGGGGCCCCTCACAGCACCCCCACGAACCCCCCAGCTGGGGGGGTCTACGTGGCCCTGAGTATCAGGTGCCCCCCCAGGTGCCCCTAGAGGGGCAGTGGTACAGGTACTGAGTATTGGTATGTGTTGGGAGGATTCTCTCACACAGCACTTCTAGACAAAGTAGAAAAGAAAGCATATCATCTCATTAACTCGCATCCACTCACCAATTCTTTGCAGTCTCTCTCTTCGCCGCAATGTTACATCTCTCTCACTATTATACCGCTATTACTATAATCAGTGTTCCTCAGAGTTCTTTCAGTGTATACCACCCCCTCTTCATAGAGCATGTAGCACCCATCTTGCAACACAATCCCACCCCTACTCTGTGCAACTCTCCAACCCAAGAGTGAAACGTTGTTTTCAACCTTTCTTCTATTCAACAGCTGAGCTCTGGAACTCTCTCCCAGAAATTCCCGGCGCGACCGAAACCGCTCCAAGGACCCGTGCCCCCAGGGAGGGGGCAGGGGATGGTTGTGACGGTTTGGCTCCCGAAACTGATCCCCGCGGCCAGCCTCCGGTTGTCCTCCACTGGTCTTTGATCGTGTCTCCGGCCGTGGAGGGTCGGCAGCCATCCGCGGTTGGCAGCTCCGGGAGGTGGTCCCACGACGTAGACGGCCATATCAGGACCTTTTGCCGGTCAGTCATCTAGAATCAGAAACTTTCCAAACGGAGTCCCACAAGGATCCGTCCTATCGCCCGCACACTTCAATCTGTACATGCACAATATAACTACACCCAATACGCCCCAAATAAACTTAGCCTCCTATGCAGATGACATAACACTCACATGCACACACCATGACCCAAAAAGAGCAACAGATCTCCTTCAACCCTATCTCAACACACTACATGGCTGGTGCACTACAAACGGACTTAATCTAGCCCCAGCCAAATCTACTACAACCCTGCTCACAAGCTGGACAGGAGAACACGAATACATCCCTCAACTCACCATAAACAACACACCCCTAACACATACACACACACACACAAAATCCTAGGAGTAACATATGATGCTCATATGACATTCAAACAGCACACCACAAACATTAAAAATAAACTGACACCCAGACTTAACGCCCTCAGGTCACTTGCTCACACAACATTTGGACACAACAAAGAAACTACCACCACAGTATATAAACAATACATAAGATCAGTGATGGAATACGCAAGCCCAGCCTGGGCTTCTAACCTAGCTGAAACACATCATAAGACCTTACAGACTATTCAAAACAAAGCCCTGAAGATCATTACAGGCTGCACAGCTACTGCACCCACAGATCACCTACATCAAGAAACCAAAATCCTCAAAGTCAAAGACCATCTGGACAGGAGTGGCACTCAATTCCTGGCAGCAGCCTCCACGAACCAGGACCACCCACTAAACTACATGGCAACACACCCACAGACACCAAGAAATATCAAAACAACACCCAGCACACGGTATCACACACAATTACTGTCCTCCCTCCCTGCCCACCCCGAACCAATTTCCAGAAGCACATCCATACTCATATCTCTCGCCGATCCATCCACTCACTCACAGACAACACGCAGCTGCAAGCACGACCTCCCGAAATCCATCCTTCCGAATCCTCCGTTCCTCGCGAGGACAGAGTCCACCTGGCCAGGCTGAGATGCGGACACCATCCAGCTCTCCTGAGCTATCAGAAGAGACTGGATGACTCCGTTGTCGACGCCTCCCCGGGATGTAACACAGCACCCCATACCATTAAACACATCATAGAAGACTGCATTTCACACAACCACTTACGCCAACAACACAGGGCGGGTGCCCAACCCCGAAAGGGGTTGAAATAGGGGAGCTATCGCCCCGCCAAAGGCGGCTTTCTAGGGCCTTTCCTAGCTGATGCCGAGAGGATTGGGTTCTAGTCATGTGATGATGGGCTGGTCTATCAGAGTGAGAGCTGAGCAATCTCTGCCATACCCATAGCTTACTCTGACTTTTCCTTTAACTTATATATTTTCTAGATCTCAAGTGACGGCGTCTCTTCCGTGGATTGACCTCCCAATCTACCAAGATTGGAAGCCAAAGCGTCACATTTTTCCCTTGCCCCTCAACTTTCTCTTCATTATTGCTGAGGGGCACAGGGCCCTGGGTGGGGCTTTGGTTTCCCGGGCGTTTCTGCACCCTCCTCAGCCCCCCGCCATGGAGTGGCTTTCGTTCACCCAGGCTTTATTGTGGTCGGCGGGGAGGGTTCTGTGGGGTCACTCGGTTGTGGCCTTGGAATTGCTCGGGGCCTTGGGGCTGTTCGGCCAGGCAGCTTGGGGAACAACAACAACAATAACACAATCTACACTCAATGAGAGCTCTGTGAGAAAGCCCGATCGTGGCCATGGCCTTCCTCAGGGACTCGGGGCTGTTCGGCCAGGCAGCTTAGGGAACAACAACAACAACAACAACAACTCTCTCCCAGAATCAGTCTTTCCCTCTTAACTATGACATAAATTGCTTCAAACTCTGTGTGTCCAGGCAATTTGGCTCGAACGTCCCCTGATTTTGGCCCTGTCACTCTTTCAACTCTGGAGGAGGCACTCACTACAGGCAGTTCTGCCTTTTGTCTCCCTCACTCAAAATAGCAAAAATCCTTCAAGATATAAGGATGCTATTCTTCATTATATTCTGATTATCTTTAGACAGTTTCATAAGTTTAGGAAAGTAATGTGGATGTTGAGAGGGTTAATTGTCATGGATTTTATCCCCTCAGTTCTTGGGGGGCTTTCCTAAGCAGAGTAAAATATTCTAATGGTAACCAGAATGTAGTTTTAAAAGTATAATAGTACTAAAAGGGTTGAGAGAAAAGTTTCATATAAAAGAGGATTAAATATACAGTACATTTTTTTTTTCTTTCTATGTGATTGAGGGAGGCAAAAGGCATAACTGCCTATAGCGAGTGCCTCCCCCATAGTTGAAAGAGTGACAGGGCCAAAATCAAGGGACGTTCGAGCCAAAATGCCTGGACACACAGAGTTTGAAGCAATTTAAGTCATAGGAAGCGGGAAAAACTGATTCTGGGAGAGAGTTCCAGAGCTCAGCTGTTGAGTAGAAGAAAGTTTGAGAGTAACGTTTCACTCTTGGGTTGGGGTGGGATTGAGTTGCAAGACGGGTACCACGTGCCCTACGTAAAGGAGGTGGTATGCACTGGGATAGCTCTGAGGAACACTGATTATTATAGTAGCGATAGAATAGCGAGAGAGATGCAACATTGCGGCGGAGAGAGATAGATTGCAGAGAGTTGGTGAGTGGACGGGAGTTAATGATACGAAAGGCCTTCCTTTCAACCTTGTCTAGGAGAGCAGTGTGAGAGGAACCTCCCCACACATGTGAACAATACTCAATACAAGGGCGCACTATGCCCCTGTACAGAGCAAAAAGCTGTGCAGGGGAAAAGAACCCCCTAAGGCGGTTGAGCACACCCAGCTTCTGGGAGGCTGCCTTAGCAAGACTGGTAATATGGTCCTTCCATATGAGAGCAGAAGAAAAAGAGACACCAAGAATATTGAGAGAAGATGAAGGGTTGATTTTTGTATTGTTGAAGAATAAGGGATAGTCCGCTGGGAGATCCTGACGGGTAGATAGATGGAGAAATTGGGTTTTGGAATCATTAAAGTTAACAAGGTTTTCTCTGCCCCAATTGGAAATGGTATTTAGATCAGAATTTAAGAGTTGTATGGCTTCATTACGTTTGTCTCATAGTCTTCATAGTGACTCCTTCAGTAAAACAATGCCTTAATGTCTAGTATTCTGGTTGACAACATGATTATAATTCTACAAAAGTATTTCTGTAGCCAGTATTTTTGGCCTTTTCTTGCCTGCTACTGAATCTGGCTATCAGTTTTACCACATTTTTGTTTTCATATTGCCTTCAATTACCTGATTTCTGTATGACTGTCCAGCTCAAGAATGAACCAGTTACGAAAGTTTTCCCATCAAACGGTAAACTCTGGAACTCTCTTCCTTAGCCTATCTTTCCCTCTTCCTATGAATTAAATACAGTATATACCTTTAAAGTGTGTCCAGACATTTTAACTCAAACATACTGTACCTTGCATTTGACTTTCTATCACTCTTTCTATTTAATGGGACACTAACTACTGTACAAGCAGTCTTACTTTTTGTCTCCTTTACCATAGAAAACAAGAAAACATCATATAATTTTGAGGGATTTGTGTACATGCTTCTTGTACTACACTGTACTGTATATGATTAGTTATGATTATGAACTACAAAATACAAGAAACGGGATGTTTAATTTTAAGGTCCCGAGAATCCAAGGACAGGGTAAGCAAACATTCTTCTTCACTGCCATCAAAGACTGGAACGACCTACCCCAGTCAGTCCGTGAAAAGAGAACACTGTATTTCTTCAGACGTAGCCTGAAGGAACACCTGAAGCGGACAGCTGCGAGAAGGGAGCACCAAGCTTATGTCTACTACTAAATACGACATAAGAGATAGGCAAACCAAACTGAAATGATTACTGATATTTACCATAGGATGTAAGGTATCTTAAAATAACCCCCTAGAAATACTTTCTCTAAAGTATCTATATCTTTTATCCTCCCCTTTTCCCCAGCTAACCTAATCCCACAAGGACCCCAATGGAAATACGCCTAACGGCCTTATTGGAATTATGCAAAGCTGGTACATGTCATATTTGTAACATACTATGTGGTACCAACTCTGTAAATTGCTAACTGAATAAATATTATTATTATTATTATCATAAGGGAGGGGTAAATCATAGAAAAATATACCAAAATTCAGCAACTATTTTTTTCACTCTGATATTGGGACTAAAAATCTTACCTGTACATTGCGCTCATAAACCTGGAGGTGATAGTTTGTTTCTACCTTCATGCTGGATGGCTTCATAGTTTGTATATGAAGCTTCTCACATGGGGTGGCCCAACTGAAATGAAACCCAATATAAAATAAAGGTTCTACTACAAAATCTATCTAATTATCTAAGGTCAAACGCCCTAATTCCCGAGGGGGTGGTCACAAATTAATCGCCTCCATGCTCCTCTGCTCATAAAAAGGGTCAGATAAATGTATGCATGAACGCTTGACACCCAAAGTTGATTGTGAAAACAGATAGCTTTATTAGGGGGTGAAATTACGTATAAATAAGTTTCCAGTTCCATGCAAGCATGGAACCACCCCAAGGTAGCCCTTCAAGGCAAGAGCAGCCATTCCAGAGACTAGATTTGGCGCTCTGGTGTCCCGTAGCTACCATGTGGCTGAAATGGACAAAATAGCATGAATGGTGGCCCAGAATGATGTCATCCCCCTTTAGTTGCCTCTTATGACACGCAGTAGATATGTGGGGCATATTCTTATATTTCCTCTACCACATGGGTAGAGGTCTCCCTAACCACCTGGGGGGAGAGATTAATTAAACCTAAACTCCAACACCACATTACCACCTTCAGGGACCATATGAAATTGTTAGGTGCATTACACTGCTCCCAACTACAAGGTCATACTGTATATACTTACTGGCACCCTGGGTCTACCTGGAGTTGTTTCGGCCATCCATCAGTGGCATCGGCGAGAGTTGGGTAATACAGTATTGTCAACCACCATGATTGATGCAGCAAAGTGTAACTAGTCACTGACCAATACACTTACCAACTTAATTTGTCTATCACTAGACAATTTTATTCAGTTTTGGAAAGTTCTAGGAGAAGCAAAGTGTTAATTTAGCTATTCAGAACCTTCCTGAAACTGAATAAAATTGTTTAAAGGTAGCCAAAATAAAAGGAAAAGTTGCATCATATACTGAAAGGTTAAATTAATCTAAGTCTCTTGCCAGACATCTTGATCCCTGAGGGGATGGCCACGAAGGAATCGCCTCCATGCTACTCTGCCATCTGACAGCTTGCACCCCTTCTCCCACTGAACACTACCTTCACTCATATGCCTTTCAACTCCATCCTTCCATCTCATTCTCTGCCCTTCCACCTCACTATCATACTTTCTTTTAGTCATTTTTGCACTCTTTATACACTCCACATGGCCAAAATACCTCCATGTATTCCTCTTCAGTCTCCAATGCATCCACATCCACATCACATTGCTCTCGTAATTCCGCATTTGTTTAGCCGTCCGGCTGGCTCAGTTGATAGCGTGCCTGATTCCCACCTTGAAGGTCTCGCGTTCAATCCCCGCTCAGATTGAAAAGTTTTTCTGGGATACAGCCGGCGGTTACCATCTCCCCATGAGCAAGGGGGATGGGTAATGGTCTCTGGTAGACTAAAGAAAGCCAAGCGCTTGCGAATCCTCGAAGGAGGAGAGACGGGCGCTATATAAGTAACCAGAAGATTATTATTATTATTATTATCTCTCCATATGACCCCATACATATTTATCATGTAACTCATTTCCACACCTCTCACTCTTCAGTACAAAAAAAAACCCTACAAGTACTGTATATCTATTTGTCCTCAGAATACAGTACAGGTATAAAGGTTCTCCCATAAATCAACACAAAAATAATGCAGAAAATCATGAATGAAGCATAATGTAAACAGACTAATGGTACCAATAAGTCTATACTTGTTTGTCGTCTGCAGCTTACACAATACTGTACTGAACCCAATACACTTACTACACCTAAACCTGTGTATGGTTAATTTAGATAAGTGGACTGTATATTATTGATAATGAAGAAGTATTAACCATATAGAATATTTACCCTTTGATGAACTCAGCTGGTGATTGGAGGATGGCGGAAAATAGGCTAGATGACTTGAAGTGGTTAGCAAGGTAAACAGCGTATGAATAGAGGCTACAATAGGCTAGGATAGGCTAGACATTTACGTTAAGTTGTGCTAATTAACAAAGATGATGATGTAGTGACTATATGGAGTATGAGATGAAAAGTGAAGCGAAAACACCTGGTGAAGTAACTATAGGAAGAAGGCTTAGCGTGTGTAGCTGGGACGGAGGTTGGAGAGTCAGCGAGCGCGTTATGTTTGTCTCTGTCGTGACATACCGCGCACGCGCATAACATATGGAAAATGTATCCCATCTTTTTTACAATGAGATACTTATAAACAATCTTAAATAATACAAATATATATATATATGGGAATTATAATCCTACAATACTTTCCCATATAAAACTATAGAATAATATATTCTACCCAATCATGGAACGTTCGACCAAGGTTATGGAAGCGTTCAACTTAAGACTACGGAACGATACGTAACGCTACATCAACCCAGATTACGTAACATCGAGACTGTTCATATTAGTTTGAGTACACTAAGTATGGACACTGTGAAAAAATAAATTTTCTACATTTTATCAAGGTTAATGTAATTTAAAATAGTGAAGAGCTGAGGAGACAGTTAGCTATCCAGAGTATCATTGATGAGATGCTTTCCTTCATCCTATGACTTAAACTGCTTTAAACTTTGTGTGTCCAGGCATTTTGACCCCAACGTCCCTGGAATTTGTCCCAGTCACTCTTTTGGCTTTGGGAGAGACAGTCGTTACAGGCAACCTGCCTTTTGTCTCCCTCATACACATTTAAAAAAAAAAAACAGGCTTGGTCACAAACAAACCGCCCCCAAGCACCTCTGAGGAGGGGCGTCGACTGACTGGGGACAGAGGTGCTTGGGGGCGGTTTGTTCGTGGCCACCCCTTCGGGGATCATGGCGTCAGGCAATAGATATAGATAGATAGATAGATGGTTGGGCATGTGGAGAGGATGGATGAACTAAGTAGGGTTGAAAAGAAACTAGTCCATGAACGTGGAGGGAGCTCCACCAAGTGGTGACCAAGAAAGACACAATTTTTTTTCTTTTTTTCTATATTCCAACTACTCCCTCTCGGGCATAGGCTGATAGCCTTTACACTCAACCACTGAACTGGGCGGGTGCCCAACCCCGAAAGGGGTTGAAATAGGGGAGCTTTCTAGGGCCTTTCCTAGCTGATGCTGAGAGGATTGGGTTCTAGTCATGTGGTGATGGGCTGGTCTATCAAAGTGAGAACTGAGTGATCTCTGCCATACCCATAGCTTACTCTGACTGTTCCTTTTACTTATATATTTTCTAGATCTCAAGTGACGGCATCTCTTTCGTGGATTGACTTCCCAATCTACCAAGATTGGAAGCCAAAGCGTCACATTTTTCCTTTGCCCCTCAACTTTCTCTTCATAATTGGTGAGGGGCACAGGGCCCTGGGTGGGTCTTTGGTTTCCCGGGCATTTCCGCACCCTCCTCAGCTCCCTGCCATGGAGTGGCTTCGGTCACCCAGGTTTTATTGTGGTCGGCAGGGAGGGTTCTGTGGGGGCGCTCGGTTATGGCCTTGGCCTTGCTCGGGGCCTTGGGGCTGTTCGGCCAGGCAGCTTGGGGAACAACAACAACAACAACCACTGCGGGAACTGGACCCACTTCACCTGCACAACACTTGCCTCCAAGAAACACTACACAAACACCTGGACCTGTTCCTCATGCCCCTCCCTCTCCCAGTCAAATCCCTCACCTAAAACCTGTCCACCTCTCCTCCCCAACCCACCTAACCTTCCCATATCATCCACTCCCCCCCCCTAAAACCCGTCCACCTCTCCTCCCTAACCCACCTAACCTTCCCATACCATCCACATCCTCAACTCAACACACCACACCCCATCCTAATCCATTCCAACCCCCATCTCTTGCTCCCCAATCCCCACCCCCCCCTCACCCCCACCCCCACCCCATCCTCGTGCAACAGCACCCAACATACATCGTGCACATAACATTAACATTCTTCAACTGAACATAGATGGCATCAACACAAAGAAACACTAACTCTCACACTTCATCAAACAACACAACATACACATTGCCATCTTACAAGAAACAAAACTCCGCACAACACAAAAAACACCCACATTTCATAATTTCACCACCATCAGACAAGACCGGGCTGTCGGCGGGGGCGGTGGACTCATCACCCTGGTACACAAAGAAATATCATACATAGTAACCAGTGTACAAACCAAATCCCTCCTCCCCCCAAATGATAACACAACAGAAATACAGTCAATTAAAATACGCACTGGCAACAACTCCAACATAACCATCATAAACACATACATCCCCTACAGTACCAAATGAATACAGACCACACTTACAACACATCACAAACACCCCACACATCATCCTGGGTGGTGACTTCAACGCCAAGACGTCGGCCTGGTTTGTCGACAACCCCGACACAGACAGAGGGCTGGTACTACAAAACCAAACCGATAACCTCATCATCCTTAACGACATCCATCAACATACCCATATTCCTCACCAAGCCCTCTATAACCCATAATCTCCAGACATCACCTTTTGCTCCCCAGAACTCGCCCCCACAACATCCTGGAGGGTGGTCAGAACCTTAGGCTCTGACCACCTCCCGATCATTATCACCACCAAAACCAGACTCACCCCAGCTAGCCACAAACACACATACATCAATTATAAAAGAGCTAACTGGGAAGCATTCACAAATGAGACAGAACAACACTTCACAACTCTAAACAGTACACCCATCACGAACATCAACAATGCTGTACACATACTCAATAAAACTATCCAAAACGCTGACAAGAAACACATTCCAAGAGGTAACAGAAAAAGAAACAACCCCAACTTCACACCAGAAATTCAAAACCTCATCAGACAACGCGACATACTGAAACACTCCCCAGCACCCCACACACAAGACATCACACAACAAATTCAAGCACTCAACACCCAAACTAACAACAAAATACAAGAACAACAAAAACTAAATTGGAATAACTTCCTACAAACACTTGATCACAAAACAAACCCCAAAAAACTCTACAAAACACTAAACAGCATCACACTTTCCAACAGCAACACAACACAATCACATGCTGCAATCACAACAACAGACTCTACTCCTTCATGTAAACAACAAGCAACCACTCTCATCAATCACTTCTCACATGTCAGCCACCTAAAACCTCACAAAGACGACCGACGTGTCATCCGACGTAAGAGACAATTCCCCACAGACCCTGACTATACACCCTTCACCAATCACCAGACAAAGCATATCATCAACAATCTCAAGCACTCACCCGCCTGTGGCCTAGACAACATAAGCAACATACACCTCAGACATCTGGGACCACAAGGCATACAAGCACTCACTAACATATCAAACTACAGCTATTCACACAACACAATACCAGACATTTGGAAACATGATATCATAATCACATTCCCCAAACCCAACAAAGACCCCACGCTACCCTCCTCGCACCGCCCCATCACACTCCTTTGCTCCCCCTCCAAAGTCATGGAATGCCTAGTATTACAACTAATTACACCTGACCTACCCCTAGCTCCAACACAACATGGCTTTAGGCCACTGCACTCCACAAACACTCTTCTCACAGACCTTACACAAAGAGCTTTCGACGGCATCAACTCAGCTAGACCACCACACAGATCACTATTAGCCACACTCGACATTAGTAAAGCCTTCGATGCCATACCCCGCCACAACCTAACAAACAAAATCTACAACACAAAAAGGTGGCTGGCCAACTTCCTAGCAGGCAGATGTGCACACGTATCTTTTGCCGGTCAGTCATCTAAAATCAGAAACTTTCCAAACGGAGTCCCACAAGGATCCGTCCTATCGCCCGCACTCTTCAATCTGTACATGCACGATATAACTACACCCAATACGCCCCAAATAAACTTAGCCTCCTATGCAGATGACATAACACTCACATGCACACACCATGACCCAAAAAGAGCAACAGATCTCCTTCAACCCTATCTCAACACACTACATGGCTGGTGCACTACAAACAGACTTAATCTAGCCCCAGCCAAATCCACCGCAACCCTGCTCACAAGTTGGACAGGAGAACACGAATACATCCCTCAACTCACCATAAACAACACACCCCTAACACATACACACACACACCCAAAATCCTAGGAGTAACATATGATACTCATATGACATTCAAACAGCACACCACAAACATTAAAAAGAAACTGACACCCAGACTTAACGCCCTCCGGTCACTTGCTCACACAAAATTTGGACACAACAAAGAAACTACCACCACAGTATATAAACAATACATAAGATCAGTGATGGAATACGCAAGCCCAGCCTGGGCTTCTAACCTAGCTGAAACACATCATAAGACCTTACAGACTATTCAAAACAAAGCCCTGAAGATCATTACAGGCTGCCCAGCTACTTCACCCACAGATAACCTACATCAAGAAACCAAAATCCTCAGTCAAAGACCATCTGGACATGAGAGGCACTCAATTCCTGGCAGCAGCCTCCACGAACCAAGACCACCCACTAAACTACATGGCAACACACCCACAGACACCAAGATATATCAAAACAACACCCAGCACACGGTATCACACACAATTATTATCCTCTCTCCCTCCCTGCCCACCCCGAACCAACTTCCAAAAGCACATCCATACTCATATCTCTCACCAATCCATCCACTCACTCACAGACAACACGCAGCTGCATGCACGACCTCCCGAAATCCATCCTTCCGAATCCTCCCTTCCTCGCGAGGACAGAGTCCACCTGGCCAGGCTGAGATGCAGACACCATCCAGCTCTCCTGAGCTATCAGAAGAGACTGGATGACTCCGTTGTCGACGCCTGCCCGGGATGTAACACAGCACCCCATACCATTAAACACATCATAGAAGACTGCATTTCACACAACCACTTACGCCAACAACACAATCTACACTCAATGAGAGCTCTGTGGGAAAGCCCGATCGTGGCCATGGCCTTTCTCAGGGACTCGGGGCTGTTCGGCCAGGCAGCTTAGGGAACAACAACCACTGAACACGGTGAGGCCCGTGAGGTCTTGTTCCAGTCTAGCGAGTGAGACATGCGAAGCACGTTTTCACGGCTCGAACCCAACTCCATCTCTGAAGCTGCTTCACCTCTGCGCTTCAGTCTCACTCCCCCGCCTCGGACCCTCACTCTCAGAACGCCACCTATTGAGCAATTAACTCACTAGGCATTGTCCCCCTGTAGAATATTTTGAATATGGGAATATTCATACAGTGCTATTTAATCAGGGAACAATGAGGGTATTTTGTTTTGGCATTTTGGTGTGCTGTGGTAATGCACTGAAACTAGGTACAGCACAAATTCCATCCCAATAATATCTTCCCATTGACATATTGGGATTCGAACCTGGGTCCATTGGATTACCAGTCCAGTGGCAAGATCACTCTGCCACACCTCCCCTTAGATTAGACCATACGGTATGATATTGAGTTAAAAAACCTGACAATTAAGGCAGTTCTGAACAAGGCTGCCTGGAGCGCCACCATTAACACATGAGACTGGAGCCACACATCGTGTAGAGCACTCGGTCTTTAACCCTTTGAACTCGGCTGTCCTCTTATACTCCATACCGAACTTTCACCACTGAACTCGGGTGTCCTCTTATACTCCCGCGCTCAAACTGTTCACAACCTCACAACAAACACCCAGACGATGGGCGAGGGCTGGTCCTATCCAGAGTTAGGTTTGGCATCCTCTACCCATCCTTAGCCATTTCTGTCTGTCTCTTTTCTGTACTACTTTTCCTTCTAGGTGCTGGCAAGATCGCCTGATTGGGTGGCACTGCAATGGGAGCTGCGGATGGCGAGGGCATTGCCCCGGGGATGCAAGTCCGTGGGCTGTGTTGATCCCCTCCCCTGCTGCCCTCTCGGAGACAGATAAAATTTCACCCTGGCCCCTTCGGGGGCCTGAGCATCTGAAGCGGCTTAGATTAACAGGACTCGGGACTGTTCGGCCAGATAGTCTGGGAAACTACAACAACAAAACAACCATACGACATAACGATGTTCGGTCAACGCCAAGATCAAGATAACAATACAGTATTTACTCCATTTTCCCATTATGCTGATCTTTCTATTTATTATCATTGCTTAGCTAATAAGACCAGAAGGCCCCATATGTGCCGATTCAGGGGGTATGGAGCGTAAGAGGACAGCCGGGGTGGAGGGGTTAAACTTATGTACAGTACTGTATGTATGTATGCAGAAAGACAGAAATCAGAGATACCTAAAAGGTACACAACGAATTATTACTACACTTGGAGGGCGGGTGCCCAACCCCGAAAGGGATTGAAATAGGGGAGCTATCCCCCAGCCAAAGGCGGCTTTCTAGGGCCTTTCCTAGCTAATGCTGAGAGGATTGGGTTCTAGTCATGTAGTGATGGGCTGGTCTATCAGAGTGAGCGTTCAGCATTCTCTGCAATACCCATAGCTTACTCTAACTGTTCCTTTTACTTATATATTTTCTAGATCTCAAGTGGCGGCGTCTCTTCCGTGGATTAACCTCTCTACTACAAACTCTCAAGGTTGGCAGACTGGGAGCCAAAGCGTCACATTTTTCCTTTGCCCCTCAGCTTTCCCTTCATAATTGCTGAGGAGCACAGGGCCCTGGGTGGGGCTTCGGTGTCCCGGGCATTTCCGTGCCCTCCTCGGCTCCTCGCCTGTGAGTGGCTTCGGTCACCCAGGCTTTATAGTGGTAGGCAGGGAGGGTTCTGTGGGGGGCACTCGGTTATGGCCTTGGCCTTGCTCGGGGCCTTGGGGCTGTTCGGTCAGGCAGCCTGGGGAACAGCAACAACAACAACTACACTTGGAGGTTAAGTGGAACAAAGAGCAATGTAGCAATAAAAAGCCAGTACTTGCCGGAAACTGTTTTGGAATAAAGTCAATACAGTAAATAAATGTATATGAGAAAGGCAAGAGTGTACAAAGATAATATTATTGGGTGACATGAATGGTAGAGTTGGAAACGAGGAGATAGAAGGTATAGTGGGTAAATGGGGTGTGGAGGGTAGGAATATGAATGGCGACTTCCTTTCAGAAGTATGTGCGGAGAGAGAAATGTTTCTGGCTTACACATTATTTGAACATTTTTTTTTTTTTTTTTTTTTTTTAATATTAGTTTAACCCTCTCACCACGGAAGGGCTCTTGAACGCCCATAAAAAAGCATATAACAGGTACCCGGATGGTCTCTTGAACGCCCAGTGGTTGAAAGCCTGTGAGCTTCGTGTGCGAGGCGTCGGTCCGACGCATGTAAACAACAGCCGGCTGGACCGTCGCCCCGCATCTCCGGCCACAAGAAGGAGAGCGTCGCTTGTGCGTGTGTGCCTGTATGTTGTTAAGTATCGAAAAGTGGTGTAAAGTGGCTGTTTTGGCCATAAAGTTATCTCCAATGAAATCATCATCACAGCTCAACCAGTTGACTTAGAGAGCTCTACTTAATGCCATTCTACAGGTAAATAACACAGCTACGCTTGGGGATGCGCGGGAATGCGGGAAGCAGTCTGATTAACGAATATACGGTAGCCTAGCCTAGACGTTTTTCGGCCAAAACACCCGGGTTTCGAGGAATATATATATAATACATAGCCGGGGCTGGAGGGTTAACCAGACCACTGAGCTCTACAAAAAAAACTCTCATAGGGCTGGCCCGAAGGATTCGATCAAGATATAGAACTAAACGAGTCAAGATGGAGAGGGAGGGGCAGTAGGGGAACAAATCGAGGAAGGTGAAGACACGTAGACATTTCTCGCCAATTCACCAGTTCAGCCGGACCACATGAGCTCCACATCAGAGCTCTTATAGGGCAGGGCCGAAGGATGAGGCAAGAACTGCTACACCGCAACACCAACCAAGAAGTGATCAGGGCGAAGAATGAAAGATCAGGTCGAAGGTAGAAAAAAAATCACATCGAGAAGCAAAACAATGCATTACCAAAGAATCAAGTCAGTCCGGCCACATCAGCAACCGAAGAGACAAATCAGGTCAAGAGTCTGCTACCTAGCCAGGCCAGGGAGACATGAGATATAGGCCGCCCGAGGACAGCCGAATGGGACAGAATAAGAATAGAAGGGGAAAAACATAGAATGAGTAATGAAAAACTACTCAAAATTAGTCAAGCTGAGGACGAACATCCCCCATCAAGCCCCAGTCGCCGGCCCGGAAGCCCCCCAACCGCGGCAAGGAGAGTAGTATCAGGGGGGACATCATCACATACATAGATATACATGGCACAGAGGTGAAGGTGAGCAGGAACAGAAATCTCTAATTGACTATACCATGATGGACTCGCGGCTAAAAGGAAGAATTTTAGATTCAAAAGCTGTAAGAGGTATGCTGATGGGATCAGACCACTATATAGTGCTGACAAAAGTGAGGATAAGGAAAGAGTGGAAATATGAGAGGAAAGAGAGAAAACTGACAGTAGAGAGAATAAATGAAGAATGTAATGCAACAAAATACAAGGATATCCTGAATGAGTCTATAAAGGATATGCATGTTATGATAGATCAGGGAAATACTGTAGATGAAGTATGGAAAGGTACAAGAGACTCCATGATTAAAGCAGCTGAGAAAGTATCTTTTGTATATTTTGTATGTGTTTAGGTGCAATCACCATGGCCAATCTGGGGATCCGCCGTTATTGAGCTCGTCCTGGAATCTTTAAAACTCTGAATCTTACGATTCTATACAGGCACTAGCTCAGAGAAGTGTTGAGAGGGGAGAAGGGGTGTTGGAGAGAGAGGAAGGTGTTGGAGTGGCTTTGTTATGTGTGTTTAGTCTGTATACGTCGTCAGGATGTCCCCTGACTGGGTGCAAGCATGTGAAACATGCTAAGACGTACTACCACACCCACTAAATGTCCGCCGTGGCGGGAATTCGATCCCGAGTCTTGCAGATTTACACGCGAGCGTGCTCACCACTCTGTGGGAAGAAAACATTTAAAATGTGGAAGAAGAAAGGTAACTCATGGTTTAGCAAAGAGATAGAAGAAATACTGAAAAAGAAAAAAGTTGAGAAAGAGTATGCTGCAAAAGAATATGCAGTACCTAGAGAAACTAGAGATGCGGGGAAAGAAGAATATAAATACTGTAGCCTACTTGAAACAAAGAGTGAAGAGGACGATACAAGACGCTAAAAGGAAGGCAGATGAGGAATATGGGAAAAAGATTAGTGAACAGTTTCTGAATGACAAGAAAGCATACTACAAAGCTGTGGAAGAAGCCAGAGAGAAGAAGACTGAGTGTCTCAGGTGGTAGGATGAGGGACATGAATGGGGAGGTGGTGGAGGGTGATGGTGTGGTGAAAGTATGGAAAGATAATTTTAGTAGCTTAGCTGTAAAGAGTAGGGGGAAGGCAAAGATCTCATCCATGGGAATAGAGAGGTAGAATAAACAGGGTAATTGAAAGCCAGATAAGCAGAGAAGAAGTAAAAAAAGTAATCAATATCAATAGACTTAATGGACTGAGAGAGGAGGTGACAAAATGGACAAAGCTGCTGGAGTAGATAACATCCCAGTTGAAATGCTGAGATATGGAGAAGCTGTTGACATAATGCATAGAATATGTCAATTAGCATGGGAAAAGGAAAGTGTACCAGAGGACTGGAGGAAAGCAGTGATAGTACCCTTGTACAAAGGGAAGGGTAGTAAAGAGGAGTGTAAGAGTTATAATAATGATAATAATAATAATAATAAGCATGTTACTTATTTCTCATAAGCACCAATTTTTCCGAAGAATTCACTAGCGCTCGGAAAGAGAAAGAAAAAAGAACAAAATCAATGCATCAAAAGAAAGCTTATATACAACACACATTTAACAATCACTAGCAGTGGCAAAATAGCCTAAACTCTATAGCCATCTGTCATGACACCTCTCTCAAGATCATAGCTTCTCTCAAAGAGAAAAGTCTTAAGTTGTCTCTTGAAGCATTCAACAGAACTCAGTTGTCTCATGGACAGCGGCAACCTGCTATACAACCTCGGAGCCATGTAGGAGAATGACCTCTCAAAGAAAGAAGACTGCTGGAAAGCCCTTGGTTCATCAAGACAAAAAGGGTCATTGTCATGACGCACAACTACACCATGGCGTGCCGGTGGACGCCTGAGCAGCTCCGCAAGGTACCTAGGCTCACCAAATTTGAGAACCTTAAAAGTCACTAAACACAACTTAAATTCTATTCTTGCTCTTACTGGCAGCCAGTGCAGTTCTATGTGAAGAGATGTAGTAGGAGTTCTAGGTGGAACACCAAAAATGAGTCTTGAGGCCCTGTTAAGAACAGACTGAACTTTCTTTAAAATATAATTTGGAAGACCCACCAACAGGGCATTGCAATAATCAACACGAGAGAAGACCAATGAGTGAACCAACGTCAGGAGGCAACGTCTGCTTATAAACGGCTTCACCAAATAGAGATTTCTGATGTGCAAGTAACAACTTTTAACTATCTGGTTTACATGCTCTTTGAAATCTAATCGGGAGTTCACATATACACCCAGATTTCGAACAGAGTTGACCAGTCGCACCTGGGATCCACCCACATTGATGGAGAGGGCACCTACTATATCACCAGTTCTTCCATTTCCTCGGATGATGAGAATTTCAGTTTTACCATCATTTAGTTTAAGTTTCCTCGCTCTCATCCACTTCTTGATATCAGACATCAACAATTCCATCTTACTCCGTATATCAACTATATTTGTGATTCTCACATAAATCTGGGTGTCATCTGCATAAAAGTGAAAGGTGACAATATGTGCACGAAGCAGAAGAGACAAACTGCTGATATAAATTATGATTAGGATAGGACCTAAAACTGATCCCTGCGGAACACCATGCTGCAGGGGTGTCGAGTCCGAGACCATTTGATTTACCATCACACTCTGGGATCTACCTGACAAGTACGACCCGAGAAGCAAGAGAGCAGAGTCACGCACACCACAATCGTAAAGATCACTCAATAGCAACTCGTGATCCACTGTGTCAAAGGCCGCAGAGAGATCAAACAAGACCAATAGTGAGGCCACACCATTGCAAATGTTCTCAACTAGATCATTATGTACTCTAATCAATGCTGTTTCAGTTGAATGATGCGGTCGGTAAGCAGACTGAAAAATTGGGATAGTTTCATTCTGCTGAAATAGTGGTTGTAATTGGTCAAGTATTGCACGCTCTAATATCTTTGATATGAAGGACAGGTTGGAGACAGGACGATAGTTCAACATGTTCTCAACATAAAGTCCAGGTTTCTTTAGACTAGGTCGGAGTAGTGCATGCTTTTCAGGCTGTGGGAAGTTACCTTCAGAGAAGCACTTATTAATTATTTTGGAAATAAACTCGACTGTGTGATCATAGACTCTTGGTAGCTTGGAAACATTTATGGGATCCAACGGGCAAAATGTTTTATTGAGGTTTCTTATGTAGGACGAGATCATGTTCACCTCTACTGAGTGAATGGATGAGAGGACATTATTAGGAATGTGTCGGGGTTGGAGTACAACTGAAAGTTCTTCACCAACAGAAGCATCATCCAGTTCCTGTCTTATGCGAGTTATCTTGCCAGCAAAAAATGCCACAAAGTTGGCAGCCAACTCGCCATCGGGTACAGACGGTCTTAAGCTGACTCTTGTTTTTCCAAGTAAACTGTTTACAATTGAAGCCAACGTCCTCTGGTCGTTACCACATGAGTCAAGTTTTCCCTGATAATACACTTTCTTTTCATCTTTGATTGTGTGGACCACGGCTCTTCTTGCTGACAGATATTACAACCATGTAGTCGGTTTTATTTTTCCGCCATTCACGTTCAGCTCTTCTACGCGCTCTTCTAAGAAATTTAACTCGAGTGCTATACCAGGGTGAATCATCTCGTACTATGATTTTCTTCTCAACTTCTGGACAGTGATGATCGAACACTGATTTAAGTGCATTTCTATGTACCTCCACCAGCTCATCTGAAGTAAGGTTGGAAGTATCAATACTGTACATGTACTTCCCAAGTACTGTTTTACTTCACTACTAGCCAAATTTTGGTCTGTATTTTTATAATTTCTAAATCTGATTACTTTTTCATGTGTGAGTGGCTTAGGGAAATCAAATCTGAAAGTAATCAAAGCATGATCAGAGGTATTAGGGTCAACATTCTCAACATCAACATCCAGAACACCACCACAACCCACAGGAGAGAGAACCAAGTCAAGGGTGTGTCCTAAGATACGAGTTAGGTGGGACACATGGTTTACAAAATTGTTCTGATCAGTCAACTCAAGGAACTCAGGGGAGAACGGCTTCAGATGTAATTAAAATCTTCACATATCAAAAGTTTTCCGGTTTTAGCAGAAAATTCCTCGAGAAACTGCCCAAACTCTTCCATAAAACCCCTATCTGTGCCACGATGGCCAGGCCTATAGACAACTGCCATTCTTAGAATTTGTTGATGGAGTTTTATTTCCACTTCCAACAGTTCATAATAAAGAGGGGCTGGGTTATGGCTTATTTGCAAGATATTAACCAGAGATGTGGAGTAGACAACTGCCACTCCACCACCCAGATGATCTCCCCTAGGCCTAGGAACATTTATTATGGAATGGGTTTTAGGCAATGCCGCCTGGATAATATTCAGATCTGATTCGAACAACCAGGTCTCAGTGAGACATAATACATCAAGGTTACGTTCATCCAAGATCTCGCAAATATAATCAATTTTGTTACGCACGGAACGAACATTCAACAGACCCAGTTTCAACCGGCTCCCTTGTGCATTTTTCATTTTTTTTAACCTACAAAATTGGTGTTTTCAATAACTTTATTTCTCTGGGCTGTCATTAGAGGACAACTTCTACTTGAGGCGAAATGATTTGGCGGCTCCGTAACTGATGTGGAGCTCATACAATTTATACATTTGGGGGAAGTCTTGTTGGTACAGTCTTTTGAGTTATGAGTACCAGCACAGAAGTTGCATTTTGGATCCTCATTTATAGGAGAATTAGCTTGCTTAGCATACCTGGAAAGGTATACCCAAGAGTAGTAAAAGAGAGACTACAGAAGATAACGGATGACAAAATAAGCGAGGAACAGGGAGGTTTCAGAAAGGGCAGGGGCTGCGTTGACCAGATAGCCTCAATGCGTTTGTTGGTAGAGAAGTATCTGGCCAAGAACAGAAAACTCTATGCAACATTCATGGATTTGGAAAAAGCCTACGACAAAGTAGACTGGGAGGGTCTGTGGGATGTGTTAACAGTATATGTTGTGGGAGGAAAGTTCCTAATGGCAGTAAAATCTTTTTATAGGAATGCAATGGCAAATGTGAATGTAGGGGATAACTTGGATAAGTTAAGTGAAAGTTTTGAGGTCAATGTAGGAGTAAGACAGGAATGTATCATGTCAGCTTGGTTGTTCAATATATACATGGATGGAGTGATTAGAGAAAGTAGGGCGGGATCAATGGGTGTAGGAGTTAGACTGGAATCAGAGGAAAGAGCGTGGAAGATTTTAACATGGAGGGTGAGTCAGGTGAGTTGAACAGCTAGTAGTGGAAGACCACCTACGGTATGGGAAAAGAAAGTGGAAAAATATATGCGGACGATGAAGTCCTGTTGGCGGAAAATGTGGAAGAACTTCAGAAAGTTGTCACAGACTTTGACAGGGTATGCGAAAAGAGAAAGTTAAAGGTCCATGTAGGGAAATGTAAGGTAATAGTGTTTGAGAGTAGAATGCATGAAACCATAGATTTTAAGGCAAAATATAGAATTAAGAAAGAACATGAGTAAAGTTGTAAAATAAAAATGAAAAATTTAGTACTGAAAGAGGTTGAAAGCTTTAAGTATTTGGGAGCTGTCTTATGCAAATTTGGTAAAATGGAGAGCGAGATAAAAGAGAGAAAAATGCAAGGGAGAAAGGTGATTGGAGAACTTGATAGTATTCTCAAAGGAAGAATGGTTAGTCAGGAAGTTAAAAAGTCACTGAGAAACAGTGTGCTGTTCCCAACACACTCGTATGGAAGTGAGACATGGACAAGTGACGAGGACCTCTCCAAACTGAGAGCTGTGGAGATGAGCTTTTTCAGAATGGCAGTTGGCATGAATAGGCTAGATGGGCCAAGTAATAGGGAAGCGTATGAGTCCTTTGGAATGGAAGAGCAAAGCTATGGGCATTGATTGTGGAGTGGTTGAGTGGATAAAGAGAAGTACTTTGAGGTGGTATGGTCATGTTCAGAGAATGGATGAAGACAGAATGCCAAGAAAGATATATGAGAGTCAGGTGAGTTGAACAGCTAGTAGTGGAAGACCACCTACGGTAAGGTTAGGTTATCACACCTGGTAGCCTATTTCTGCGTATTTCAATTTTATTATTTTCGGTTAGGCTATTCAACGCTGGTAGCCTATTGGTGCGTATTTAAATTTTTTAAAAACTTTTGGTTAGGCTATCGCCCCTGGAAGCCTAATTCTGCGTATCTCAAATTTTTTGTTTTCGGTTAGGCTATCACCCCTGATAACCTATTGTTGTGTATTTCAACATTGTATCCGGTTGAAGTGATTGAAGTGTTTCTAAAGTGAATCAAGTGTTTTAAAGTGAGTTAAGTGTTTTAAAGTGAGTGAAGTGATCTGAAGAAACTGACTGTTACCATGCCTCGCACTTGTACGAACTGCGCCAGTAGGTTTGGTGAGTCCATGTTTGTTACTGTCGATCTTCAAGTCTGCCGTCTCTGCCAGCAACAAGAGAATTTGACAGTGAAATTAGATGAAGCCTACACCAAGATCAACGTCCTCACCATGAAGCTGGAATCACTCCAAGAGTTTGTAACACTCAACGTTGGAGTACCACAAACTTCAATTGTCACCGCAACTCCAGCAGCCACCAACGCCCCAACGTCAACTGCCAACAATTCAACGCCTGCAGTAGCCATTTCATCTGATGGTTCCGATACTCAAGAAACAAATAGTAACTCTCTTCCCCTTCAAGACAACTTCCGTGTTGTGAGGAACAACGTTTGCCCCAAGACCAGGAAACCCATACCGATTACCGAGTGTCAAAACCGCTTCCAGATACTCGCAGACTCAGATGACGAAGCGGAAATAGAAGAAGTCCGGCTCGTGGGAGACTCGATGATACGTGGTCAGCTCACAGAGTTTTGCGCCAGAGCACCTAAGACCAGGAAGCGTTTTTGTATCCCTGGTGGTGGTGTGGACGACGTAGTTGCTGCAGTTGACGAAGTATCTAAGCTGGCCCCTGCTAATACAATGTACGTCATCCACGTTGGATCCAACGATGTACAGCGAACCCGGTCGGAAGATTTGCTTTTAAAGTACCAGCAGCTGATCAAGTCGTTTAAGGAGAAGTCATCAAGGATCATCGTCTCAGGAATCGTCCCCCGGCTTGGTGTAGAGAGCCGATTCTACAACATAGCCACCAGCACAAATCGTTGTCTAGCAAACCTCTGCAGGAAGGAAAACGTGGGATTCGTCGACACCTGGGACAATTTCTACTACGATGACTATTTGTTTTCGGACGATGGAGTTCATCTGAACCAGGTGGGAGCAGCACGTTTTGGGCGTCTTCTCAACGATGCGGTGAAGGATTTTCGGAGAAGAAATCGACTCAGCACAGGACAACCAGGAAGGAGGACCGAAGACAGCGAGGGCGGCAACCTGCGAAGAAATTAAATGCTAATCTGTCAAGAACCGCGAATTTGGATAAAGCTCCACCAACACGACCCAAATTCAAAACCGCCAGGGATAACGACAGAGGACCGATGTCAGCCATGAATGTAAATGTAGATCCGATCAGAACCAAAAATTTGATTAAAGAACGTTCTGTGAGTTCTAAAACCGCAACTTTAAAGGTTTTCTATGCAAACGCTCGTAGCATACGCAATAAATTTTCAGATTTAGAGGAACTAGTGTTTACTGAAAATTATGATGTGATTGGTATAACAGAATCTTGGCTCAATACAGTAGATAGAGACTTTTTAGCAGAGTATTCACTTCCCGGTTATGTAATGTTTGAGAAAAGCCGAATAAATAAAAATGGAGGTGGCGTTTTATTTTATATCAAAGAAAGTCTTAACCCGACCCTCTTGTCAAAACCTCAAATTGTGAACGTCGACACATCTTTTGTGCTAATAAAGAATAATAAAGGTACAAAAAATACTTGCATTAATATACAGACCTCCAGCTCAATCAGTGCAAACTGACCGAGAAATTTATGAACAAATTGCAGATGTAAGTAACTCACAAGATACCGTATTTTTTGGCGACTTTAATTTACCTGTGACCAAGTGGGGCGATACTCTTACTTCACACTCCGGACATGACTTGTATACGAACTTGCAAGAGAGTTCGCTTTATCAATTTGTTCGAACACCGACCCGAGGTAATAACATTCTTGACATTGTACTTGCAACAAAAGAAGAATTAATAGAGAATTTGAATGTTGGTGATGAATTCAGTAACATCGACCATCGTACGATAACTTTCACTTTAAACTTTACTAGTAACGAACCAAATAGTAGCATCGAAAAAGTCCCTAATTTCAAGAAAGCAAACTTTCATAAACTTAGAGCTATGTTTAAAGAAACTGACTGGAGCTTTTTAATTAACAATAACGACATAAATACATCTTGGAAGTTATTCGAAACCACTTACCTAAAAGCAGTGCAAGACTGCATACCATCGAAAATACGGCGTCCAGGCCATAATAATAAGCCCAAATGGTGGAATAAAGATATTTCAAACTGCCTGCTTGCTAAAAAATTTGCTAATGATAGATTAAAATCCTCACAAAATGACGAAGAACGGGTGAAATTTGTAGGGCTACGACGCAAAGCCAAAAAGTTAATTAAGCAAAGTAAAAAGACCCTAGAGTTACATATTGCGAATCAAAGTAAAACAAACCCGAAAGAATTCTATAGTTATATCAGAAAGAAAAAAGTAGTTACTTCAACTGTTGGACCGTTAGTCGATGAAAATGGAGAATACACCAAAGACGAAGTACAAATGAGTAATGCCCTCAATACCTTCTTTGCATTAGTTTTTACAACAGAAGACCTCAGTGATATCCCTACACCATCGCCGATTCAGATTGATAATTCAGATGTTCTAAGCAATATCACCGTTTCAGAGAGAGAAGTATTGAATTGTTTAGATAAACTCAAGGTAAATAAAACGCCTGGACCTGATACAATCTCGCCTAGAGTTCTAAAGGAAGCTAAGGATGAGCTCTCCAAACCACTGACATTATTATTCAATAAATCCTTGCAGTCTGGAACTATGCCTGATCAGTGGAAGATAGCCAACGTAACACCGATATTCAAAAAAGGCAGCAAATCCCTACCCAGTAACTATCGTCCAATTAGCTTAACCTCAGTTGTATGTAAAATTCTAGAAACGGTCATAAGAGACAGACTCGTAAATCACTTGGAGGAAAATAACATACTTAAAGATACTCAACACGGCTTTCGTAAAAAACGTTCCTGTTTAACAAACCTCTTAGACTTCTTCCACGATATCCTCAACCTCTACGATGAGAGTAAAGCTGTAGATATTATATACCTTGATTTTCAAAAGGCCTTTGACAAAGTTCCCCACAAACGTTTACTGCTAAAACTAAAAGCGCATGGAATACAAGACGGTGTGTTGAAATGGATAGAAAATTGGCTCAGCGACAGAAAGCAAAGAGTAGTCATAAACGGTAAGGCATCTAAATGGACCAATGTAAGTAGCGGGGTACCCCAGGGATCGGTACTAGGACCAATTCTCTTTCTAATTTACATCAACGACATAGATGAGGGTCTCACCTGCACAATCTCAAAATTTGCTGACGATACAAAAATTGCAAATAGCGTACTCTCAAAAGATCAAGTTGACGATATGCAACACAATCTAGATAAATTGTCACATTGGGCCCAAATTTGGCAAATGAGTTTCAATGCGGATAAATGTAAAGTACAGTACTACATATCGGATACCTAAATGAGAAAGCAAACTATTCGATGAATGGCACTCGGCTTAAGAATGTAAACAGAGAAACCGATCTGGGAGTAACAATATCGAGTAACCTAAAACCGAGTCAACAATGTTCAGAAGTTGTTAAGAAGGCAAACAAAATAATTGGCTTTATAGGCAGATCATTTGAGCATAAATCCAAAGACGTAATCCTAACCCTTTACAATTCCTTAGTCCGCCCTCTTCTGGAATACTGCGTTCAATGCTGGTGCCCTTATTACCAAAAAGACATAAACAAGCTAGAACGAGTTCAACGTAGAGTTACCAAAATGATACCTAGCCTAAAGAACAAACCATACGAAGAGCGTCTTAGAGAATTAAATATATTTCCTTTAACCCAGCGCAGATTAAGAGGTGACTTAATTCAAGTGTTCAAAATCATCAAAGGCATCGACAATATGAACTGTAGTAAGTACTTCACTATCGACCAATCTAATTACACGCGGGGAAACGGTTGCAAAATTATTGGTAAATCTTTTAACTCACACGAATCTAAGAATTTCTTCTTCAATCGAGTTGTCAACTTGTGGAATGAGCTTCCCGAGACGTTATAGACTGCAGCACCGTTGATTCATTTAAATTCCGCCTAGACAAATATCTCGCATCAAACCCGCGACTGACTGCGTTTGTAAATGAATAACTTTATTTTATCCTCCCCTCAGTTACTAACCCATATGTCCCCTACTAACTTCCTAGTCTTGCCACGTTAGTAGCAGGGCAGTAGTTCCCTTTCCAATACCTTTGGATACCTTTGGATGTGTTCGCCGCTCCTCTAGCGGCACCAAGGAGCGCGACGCCCCTCGTTATGGGAGGTGATTTGGTGCAGTAGACTGTTTGAAGCGACAGCTCGCTCCCTTGCGAGGATGGGCTCGTCTGGCACTTTTTGCAGTTCGACATCTAGGGCTCTCTTGAAGTTGTCTAACGAGATGTCCCTCATGTCTCTTACTCGCCGTGGGAGTTTGTTGAAGAGACGTGGGCCTCTGTGTGATAACCAGCCCTCTCGCAGAGAGCCCATAGCACCCCTGTTATTCATCGTTCCCTTACCCACTCTAAACCACTGTTTGGACACTTGATCCTCAGTGTTTTGGAGGACAAGCAGCCTAGAAGGGTCACTAGATCTGTTGTTGCTTGATTTACTTTGTACTCCTTTGGTATGGGAAAAGAAAGTGGAAAAATATATTGAAGAAAAACTTCCACGTAGTGGAAGGGGCATTGTGGCACGGGCAAAGGAGGCATGTCTTGACAAAGTAGCCTGGAGAAGTTTCTGTCATGGCCATCCTTTAGCGGGGGTTTGAGGGAAACAAGGCGTCGGAGATGATGATGATGAAGAATGTGCCACTTTGGACCAAAAGGTGAACTTAATGGAGTAAAATGCAGATTAGAGCACCCCAAAATTTGCAACATTATGATCTGAGATGGCAAATGCAGATTTGGTGAAAACTTCAAATACCACCACCCACCCCTCTGCCAGTCATCACTAGAGAGTAAGACATGCTATGATAGCAAATGCTCAGATTTCCATATTAGGGGGACTTGGAGGATAACTAGAAAAAACTCAAATGCTAATAAAAAAAACTTGTTTTGCAAGGACGAGACAGAGGAAGACACTATGGGAAATGGCAGAACAAGATGAACAAAGTGCGAGAATTGGAAGAACAAATAGCCCCGCTAAAGTACCTCCTGTCCTCCCGAGCATGGCACAAGGATGTGCTCTACGAGCAACACCAAATACCTTCCGAGGACTACTAGGTACACATAGTAGAATAAATAGCCCCTCCCCTGTCTTGTTTGCAAACATCCAAGGTCTAAAAAATAGAACCACAAACAAAGCACCATTCATTAGGGGCCTGCTAGAAGAAGGAAACGCTATATTTGCGGCTCTCACAGAAACCCACATTAAAGATCAGGCAGATTGTGAAGTATGGATTCCTAGTTATAACCTACATAGGGCGGACAGAACGTATAGAACACGTGGAGGTGTAGCCTTGTACATTCATCTACTGAACTTCTAAATAACAGTAATGAAGTAGTGGAAATACTTGTAAAATAGAATCCCTAAATTTAGCAGTTATTGTCACATACAGACCTGACTCATCCTTAGAAGAATTAAAAACCCAGCTCAACATGATAAAATCAGAAGTGGAAGCCATGGGAAACCCGACACCAAATATTATGTGGTTAGGAGATTTTAACCTTCCAAACATCAAGTGGAGGCAACAAGAAGACCAAGTAGCGTCTAATAACTCCAGAGAAGCAAATGCGAGAGAACTATTTAAACTTTGCGACCATTTTAGTCTTACCCAGCATATTGCCGAACCCACACGTGAAAACAATATCTTAGACCTTGTCTTCACTAACAATGACTCCCTAGTACACAGTGTTAACATATCGGACACAAAATACAGTACTCAGATCATAAATTAATTGAGATCAAAACAACCCTAGCAAGTGTACAGAACACCTCAGAAGCTAGACTAAAAACTGATCCATTCAGCAAATTTAACTTCAATAGCAAAAATATATGGTGGGAAGAGTTAAACCAAGAAATGGAGGAAATAGACTGGAAAGATTTAATGAACAGACACCATCAGAATGCCTAGTCCTATTAACAGAAAACGTGCCTTCTGCGTGTCGTAAGAGGCGACTAAAGAGGTTGGGTCGGTGGGCTTGCGACCCCCACCCGGAAAAAATATCTAAGCAAAGAAAAACGAACGAACAGCCTCTTATGCGGACGGAACCTACGTTGACGAACTACGACCGACTAAGGACATACCTTCGGACATTCTGAGAATGGCTACATGGAATGTTAGTGGCATGAATGATGGCACAAAAGAGAGAGAGGTTCTGGAAGTGTTAGTGAATGCCAGGCTGGATGTATGTGGAATGACAGAGACCAAATGGAAAGGTTCAGATGTGAGAGAGTGGGAGTCTGGAATGGGTGTGTGTGCTGGAGTGAGTGAAGGAACAGCGAGAGAAGGTGCATGTTTGTTTGTAAGTAGCAAATGGAAGGAATGTGTAAGAGAGTATGGGTCTGTGGGTTCAAGGATTGTGTGGGTGAGAATGAACGTAGGAATACAAACGTGGGTGATTGTATGCGTGTATGCCCCGACAGGATATACTTTAAAGAAAGAAAGAAAGAAAGAGGAGTTCTGGATGAATGTGGAGGCGTGCCTGGAGAAGTTTGACAAGAACGAAAGAATATTTCTGATTGGGGATATGAATGGTAAGGTGGGTGATAGGAAAGTTGAGGGAGTGGTGGGAGGGTGGGGGGTACCATCAGAGGTGAATGGGAATGGTAGTGCACTTGTGGACGTATGTGTGGGGAGGAGGCTGTGGATAGCCAACACCTTCTTCCGACACAGAATGATCCACAGGTGCACGTGGAAACGGATGTTGACGATGAAGGATAAGACAGTGGTGGAACGAAAGTCATTGATTGATTATGTATGTGTGGATGAACGAATGAAGAAATCTGTGATGGATGCTAGGGTGTATAGGGGTATTGGAGGGGGTCTGTCTGATCATTATGTAGTGGTAGCTAAGGTTAGGATACAAAAGAAGTGGGTGAGGAGAGCTGGAGGGAGGCGAGAGGAGGGTGGAATGGTGAGGAGGGTGGAGAGGTTGCAGGAGGAGGAAGTCAGGCAGGAGTTTGTTGTTGTTGTTGTTGCTGTTCCCCAAGCTGCCTGGCCGAACAGCCCCAAGGCCCCGAGCAAGGCCAAGGCCATAACCGAGCGCCCCCACAGAACCCTCCCTGCCGACCACAATAAAGCCTGGGTGACCGAAGCCACTCCATGACGGGGAGCTGAGGAGGGCGCGGAAACGCCCGGGAAACCAAAGCCCCACCCAGGGCCCTGTGCCCCTCAGCAATTATGAAGAGAAAGTTGAGGGGCAAAGGAAAAATGTGACGCTTTGGCTTCCAATCTTGGTAGATTATAGATCCACGGAAGAGATGCCGTCACTTGAGATCTAGAAAATATATAAGTAAAAGGAACAGTCAGAGTAAGCTATGGGTATGGCAGAGATCGCTCAGTTCTCACTCTGATAGACCAGCCCATCACCATCACTCCATCAGGAAGGAGTACAGGAGAGCAGTGGAAAGACGACTAGGTGGGTTCGACCTGGAAGTTATGGAGGAAGTGGAGGAGATGAGCAAGGTGTTTAAGGATGAGATCTGTGCAGCATGTGAGGAGGTGTGTGGAGTGAGGAGAGTGAAAGGTACAGCATGGTGGACAGAAGAGGTAAGAATAGCTGTGGAAGAAAAGAAGAAAGCATATAGAGAGTGGTTGAGTAGTAGAGGGAATGAAGATTTCGAGAGACAGAAACGAGTGAGGTACGTGGAGAGTAAGAGGGTGGTGAAGAGAGTAGTGAAGGAAAGTAAGAGAAGAGTAGATGAGGAATTTGAAAGGAATCGGAGTGTAAAATGGAGGGAGAGTAAGAAACTGTTCTGGAAAGAAGTCAAGAAAGTTAGGGAAGGTAGCAAGGGAAACAGTAAGGGTGTGAAAGAGAAGAATGGGAGAATGCTAGCCGAGAAGAAAGAGAGAGTCGAAAGATGGAGGGAGTACTTAAGTGAGTTGCTAAATGTAAGGAATGAAGAGCCAGCAAACATAGCTGGATATGGCATGGGAGGGAGAAGAAGAGAAGTAGTGGAGGAGGAGGTGGGGATCAGGTCAGAAGTGTGGGAAGCCATGAAAAGAGTGAAGTTGGGGAAAGCACCAGGAACAGATGGAGTGTGTGGGGAAATGTTGAGGTATGGTGGTGAGATAGTGATAGAATGGGTATGGAAAATGTGCAAACTAGCATGGGAGAAGGGGAGTGCACCCGATGACTGGAAGGCTGGCATAATAGTCCCCCTATATAAGGGCAAAGGGGAAAGAGGAGTGTGTGGTAACCACCGAGGAATATGTCTTCTAAGCGTAGTAGGGAAGGTATACAGTAGGGTAGTGATTGAGAGAGTGAGAACGGATAAATGGATAGGCGACGAGCAGGGAGGTTTTAGGAAGGGAAGAGTATGTGTAGATCAGATTTTTACCCTGAATTGTGTTTTGGAGAAGTATCTGGAGAAGAAACAAAAGGTGTATGTTGCCTTTATGGACTTGGAGAAGGCCTATGACAGAGTGGATAGAGAAGGTTTGTGGAAAGTACTTAGAATATACGGAGTAGAGGGCAAGTTGCTGAAAGCAGTGAAGAGCATGCATGAGGGTGCAAAGGCGGCAGTACGTGTGGAGAGTGAGCAGAGCGAGTTCTTTGACCTGAATGTTGGTTTGAAACAGGGGTGTGTGATGTCCCCGTGGTTGTTTACTGTATATATGGATGGAGTCATGAAAGAAATACTATCAAGAGCAGTGGATGTTGGTGTATCGCTGAAAAGGGATGGAATTGAGTAGAAGCTACCTATACTGCTGTTTGTGGATGATACAGTTCTGATGAGTGATAATGAATGGGAGTTGCAGGGTCTGGTAAATGAGTTTGGAACAGTGTGCGAAAAACGGAATTTGAAGGTAAATGCGGGGAAGAGCAAGGTTATGGTCTTCGAAAGGGGTGAAGTCACAGAGTGTGAGGTGAAGCTGAACGGTCAGGCTATGGAGATCGTCAACTCTTTTAAGTATCTGGGCAGTGTGTTGAGTAAAGATGGGACTATGGATGAAGAAGTGCGGGAGAGGGTACAACAGGGGAAGAGGGTTGTAGGAATGCTAAAAGCAGTAACAAGAAATAGGGTGGTCAGTATGGAAGTGAAGAAGTCCTTGCATGACAGTGTGGTAATCCCGACACTGACTTACGGAAGCGAAGCATGGACGTTGGTTGAGAGACTCAGACCAAGAGTGAGAGCAGTGGAAATGAATTTCTTAAGGAGTGCGTGCGGAGTTACATGGAGGGATAGACAGACTAATGAGGAAGTAAGAAGGAGGTGTGGTGTGGAGGTAGATGTGCTGGAAAGTGTGAAAAGGAACAACTTGAGATGGTTCGGCCATATGGAACGTATGGAAAGCGAGAGAATGACTAAGAGGGTGTACGAGAGCGAGGTGGAGGGACAGAGAGGGAGAGGTAGACCGAATGAGAGGTGGAAGGATGGAGTGAGGAAGTACATGAACGAAGGCGGTGCTGGTTGGGGGGAGGGGCATCGACTGACTGGGGACAGAGGTGCATGGGGGCGGTTCATTCGTGGCCACCCCTTCGGGGATCACGGCGTCAGGCAATAGATAGATAGATGACCCAAATCTATAGCCACCACATACCAGAAAGACAAACAAGACGAAGAAGCAAACAAGAACGGGAAAGAAGGAAGCTGTACAGAAGAAAAATACTATCACAAAGACGCACACAACAAAATCTACAGGAAAGACAAAAGGTCAAAATAGATAGAGAAATTGTGGAAATTGAACGACTAAGAATCTCATATGAACTACAACAACTTGAAGAGGAGAGCAAAGCTATTGCAAGCATAAAGGAAAACTCCAAGTACTTTTCATACGCTAAGCATAAGACTAAAACCATATTAAACATTGGCCCACTAAGTAAAGATGATGGGTCATTCACAGGGGACAAAAAGGAAATGAGTGAACTATTACATCTACAGTATGAAACAGCCTTCAGTAAGCCTGACGAAACAAAAGCAATCAAAGACCAAAATTAATTTTTCATGAATAACCCCCCCACGGAAACCCCCCAGATTCTGGATATTAATTTCGGGCCAAAAGACATAGCAGGAGCCATCGCCAACATGCCAATCCCACTCGGCACCAGGCCCGGATTCTTGGAGCTCGATCCTAATAAAGAAATGTAAGGAAAACCTCTCAAAACCCCTGGCTATAATGTGGAGAAGGAGTCTAGACACTGGAGAAATACCGGATAGTTTGAAATTATAATGTAAAACTTGCAAAATAAACAACCCAAAACTTTGACGAATACAGTAAAAAGACAAAACAACTAATCAAAATCGCTGTGGAAACAACGCTCAACCCTTCCTGCCCGGGGCAGCATTTTAAAATGCTGCAAATTGCGATAGCCAGGAGCCCGGGTGGCATTTTAAAATCTGTATGCTTGAAAGCGTCCTAAGCGTGCTTTGAAAGCCGCACGGCGAAACGTTTGTAAATAAGGTCGATCGTAGCGCCACCATGCCTTAACAAAAAGAAGAAATCCGACCTTGTCCGCCATTGCCAGTTATAGCGAAAATTAGCCTTCCCAAGTTTCTGATACGGCTAAATATGCGGCAAAACTCTCTCCACGGAAATAGTCATCACACCTGAACCAGTTGACCTAGAGAGCTCTACTCAACGCCAGTCTACAGATACAAGTAAGGGCTACATTTTGAGATTTGTGTGAATTCTCTAGCTATTAAATTAACAAAAATAGGCTTATGTTTACATACAACGTTTTTTGGCCAGATCGCCCGGGTAAGACTATCAACATTTAGAAATGCTGCCCGGGCAAGAAGGGTTAAGCAAAATAATAATTCTTTATAAATTATTATGTTACCTCCACCAACCGACTTTACTCCTAAACTCAATTAATGAAATAACAAATACATGTGGCAGTCCAGGGATTCGAACCTACAGTAGGATGCCCACACCGAAATTCAGTGCATTTATCCATTGCGCTACGAAGACCGTTAAAGAATAGTGGACAAGCCTCAGATTTATATAAAAGAACACAATCGACCACATGGGGTGTACATTACTGCATGAGCAAGTTAATCTGTTTCCCAAGCAAACTAAGCACATATAACAACGCACTATTGTCACGTTCAAGGAATTAGTCAATTTGGGAACGCAATAATTGTCCCTTTGCATAAAGGAGGGAGTAAAGCACTACCAAAAAACTATCGCCCAGTTGCTCTGACTTCCCACATCAATACATTTTTTGAGCGAGTCCTGAGAGCCAAATCTCAAAATTTATGGACAAAAATTAACTACACAACACTAGTCAACATGGGTTCAGAGCAGGAAGATCATGTCTCGCAACTGTTGGAACATTACGACAAAATTCTTAAATCCCTATAAGAAAAGAAAAACGTGGATGTCATTTACACCGATTTTGCTAAGGCATTTGATAAATGTGATCATGGTATGCACACAAACTTAAAGCAAAAGGGATAACAGGTAAAATCGGAAGGTGGATATACAACTTCCTTGTGAACCGAAAACAATCAGTAGCAGTAAGCCAAGTAACATATGAACCTTCAGACGTCAAAAGCTCAGTTCCCCAAGGAACAGTGCTAACGCCCCTTCTTTTCCGCATTCTAATAAGTGACATAGATGCCAACACAAGATACAGTACAGTATCCTCCTTTGCAGATGACATAAAACGGAGTATGATAGTAAAGACACAGGAAGACACGGGCCGGCTGCAGGAAGACATAAAAAAGGTGTTCCAGTGAACCAGGGAAAATAACATGCAGTTTAATGAAGAAAAATTCCAATTAATACGATACGGAGATTATATTTTCGTTAAAGAGAACACAAGTTATATAACAGAATCCAATCACATACTAGAACGTAAAGACAATGTGAAAGACCTTGGGGTGATAAAGTCTGAAAATATGAGATTCAAAGAACATAACCAAGTCAAAGTTGCAGCTGCGAAACGGCTGACAGGTTGGATTCTACGTACATTTAAAACTCACTGTGAATTGCCTATGATAACACTCTTCAAATCCCTGGTGCTACCGCGGCTAGAATACTGTAACGTATTAAGATCCCCATACAAAGCAGATGAAATTAATGACTTAGAAAGTGTACAAAGGAACTTCACCTCGTATATAAAGTTAGTAAAACAATTACACTATTGGGAGCGTTTAAAATCACTAAAGCTGTATTCGTTGGAACGTAGAAGGGAACAGTACTTAATAATATATACGTGGATGACCTAGATGTGTGTGAATTTGTATTTTGTTTTTGTGTGTTCATTGTTTTCTGTTGTGTTGTCCCTATTCTGGCTATGTCTGGAAAAAATATATAAAAAAAAAAATATATAAATATATATACTGTATAGGAAAAGTGGGGATTGGGCCTGAGTATATAGGATAGGATAGGAAAATCACAGAGGGTTTTGTACCAAATCTACATATCCCAATAGCAATGAAGTTCAGTGATAGGAGAGGCTGGGAATGCGATATCCCCAAGATGAAAAATCGGGGTGCTATGAGCTCTCTGCGAGAGGGCTGGTTATCACATAGAGGAGCACGTCTCTTCAACAAACTCCCGCGGTGTCTCGTTAGACAGCTTCAAGAGAGCCCTCTATGTCAAACTACAAAAAGTGCCAGACAAGCCCATCTTCACAGGGGAGAGCTCCGCCCCTTCGAACAGTCTGCTGCACCAATTTTCAAACAACAACGAAGGGCGGTGCACTCCTCAGTGCCACTAGCAAGAGTGGCAAACTCCACATAGGTGAATATTGGTAGGCTATGTTACATATGCCGCTAAATGCTCTCAAGTGACGCTGACTTAATACATTACTAACCACTAACCTGTTTTCCACATCGATGCCCATGTTGAGAGCAGTGTTGTGGACCCACTTGGAGTAGTGCTCCAGTACGGTGAAGTCGTAGCTCTTCATCTGTACGTTGATCAGCTCGTACTCTGGCACCTCAGGACCCGATGACTGTGTATGACAACAATAAACGGTAACATTTTCCATTTTGTAATTACTGTAATTTGTTTACAGATACTGTACTGTAATTAACAATAACATTTACATAATAAATTTCAAGGCACAAGGTATCCTGGTGATCAGGTTGGAGCTATGGAGAAGAAAAGATACTTCTTCAAAGCATGGAAAAATACATGGAAGTCAAACATAATGACAGTAAAATAAGTTTAAAAGTCATTAAAAAAAAAGGATAATTTTATAAAAATGTGTGTAGCACTAACAGTAAGAACAGGAATATTAGACTACCATTAGCTTTGGATGATAGAGGAATGACTATAGATCAGGCAAAGAAGTGGTAATAAACAGGAATGAATGGAGAATGCTTGTGAATAGATGAATGTAAACGCAATAGTTTGGGAGAGAGGGTCATGCGCCAGTTGGACTAGATAGTAGTCCATCAGGCACCTGGCCCGGGGAGCCGGTGGTAATGAAGGATGCGCCTGGAAACATGGTGGGTGGGCTTGTGGTGGCAAAGCTTCGCTGCGGGTCTACCTACGGAAATCGGCGCCTCTCCGGGGGATCTGGGAATCTTTTGTTGGGGACCCCAAATGGGCCTTGGTCTCTGGGTATTTCTCCTGGGCGACCTAGATGTGCGTAAGATTTTGTGTTTTGTTTTTCTGATGTGTTGTGATGTCCCTGTTCGGGCTCAGTCTCGAGTCGGCCACCCCCATAAAAAAAAAAAAGGAAAACTGGGGAAGGTACCAGAGTACTGTACTGTATATACTGTATGTACATACATACATTAACTAAGCTGTAATAAGGATGATGTCGGTGAACAGCAAATCAGTGTGACAAAGGTGTAATTGTTGATGCATTTTTTACCACCATGCACTCCCTGGTCAAGAGCTGGGCTAGGGTGGTTGCCCTGATATATCAGGGACTTTAGTGAATAGTTGCCACAGATTGCTAGACCGCGCCGTCCACCAACAGCACTGGTGTCTGCCAATAACACACACTGGCCGGGCCGAAACTCGAACCATCAACCTCACAGTTTGCAGGCAAGTGCTCTACCAACTGCGCTACGGCCTTACCTTACCTTGTGATGTGTTCGCCACTCTTCTAGCGGTACCGAAGAGCGCGTCGCCCCTCGTTATGGGTGGTGATTTGGTGCAGCAGACTGTTTGAAGCGACAGCTCGCTCCCTTACGAAGATAGGCTCGTCTGGCACTTTTTGCAGTTCGACATCGAGGGCTCTCTTGAAGTTGTCTAACGAGACGCCCCTCATGTCTTTTGCTCGCCGTGGGAGTTTTTGTGGCCGCATTATGAAGGACTAATAAGTGAGGAGACCAAGTGGAATAGAGAGCAGCTAAATACTGTAAAATTTGTACTTGCCTACTCCCTCCCTTGTAGTATTTCCTTAAATTCCTTGTACTCCCCCTCTTTTGTACTTTTCTCAAACTCACTAACTTTTATTACCTCTCCTACTTCACACTTGTCTAGCATTCTCCTGTAGCTCCTTACTCTCAGCTTTCCCTCCACCAGATAATGATTGGACAATCCCTCCACCTCATCTCTCAGCACATTCACATCCAGCAATCTACACAATCTCTCCCTTTGCTTTGCTACTGTCACACTAAAATGCTAAAAGCCACAGACGTTGGACTGAGATTAGTTACTGGGCTAATAAATGCTGTCATAAGGGAGGAAATAATTCCAGAAATTACTTAGTTTTGGAACGATCTCCAGCAACCAAAGGGATATAAAATATCTTAATTTACTTCTGGACTCCAACAGATCATTCCTATACTAAATATCTTTAGAATGGAGCTTTAATAAAAAGAAGAAAAGCATCCTAGATCTATTTATCTATTGCCAAACACCTTACTCCCTTTTTGAGGATGGCCATACACAAAACACACTCAAGCGAACCTGTTCTCCATAAGAAGGACAACCTGTGCCAGATTATTCAGACTTACAGGATTGACCACACAACTTGGGGTCTATCTCACTCGGAGGCCCTCTATGTATCTTTTTAGCACTATTTTTCAACAGAGATGGGTAGCTAGTCCATCCACCAATCTGCTTCACCCTTAGGGCTTTATATATATATTTTTTTTTGTTAAGTATCGGTAGTTTAACCAGACCACTGAGTTCCAAAAGAACTCTCATAGGGCTGACATGAAAGATTAGATAAAGATGGATAACATTTCAAGACGAGATATACAGTATAGGGAAGGGCAGGAGGGGTCAAATCTAGGAAGGTGAAGACACGCAGACATTTCTCGTCATTTCATTAGTTCAGCCAGACCACATGAGCTTCATACAAAAACTCTTATTGGGCAGGGCCAAAGGATGAGGCAAGAACTACTACACTGCAGCACCATCCAAGAAGTGAACAAGGGCAAAGAATAAGAGATCAAGACTAAGGAAGACAAAAATCACAGAGATGCAATTATAATGCACTACTGAGGGGTAGGCACACCATGAGGATGCACAGTCAGGGCAGAATCCGCAGCATGGAGAACAGTAAAGAATTGAGTCACTCAGCGACCGAAGAGACAGATAGGTCAGGAACCAACAACCAAGCCAGGCCAAGTATAAGGGCCCAACAGGGTGGCATATGATATAGGTTGCTTTAAGGAAAATGGAATATAATAATATTAAAAACTATTTGGTTGAGGAGTATGTATGGAATTACTCGTACAGACAGATTGAGGAATGAAGAGATACGTAGGAGAGTGGGGCTGCAGGAACATTTGTCGGCCAGAGTGGACAGAAAGGGTGCTGAGCTGGTATGGTCATGTTGAACGAATGGAAGATGAAAGGCTTACAAAGAGAATATGTGAGTCAGATACAAGGGTAGATAGAGGAGCAAGAAGACCCCCATTGAGATGGAGAGACTGTGTAAGACAAGCTTTGGATGATAGAGGAATGACTATAGATCAGGCAAGGAAGTGGTAATAAACAGAAACGAATGGAGAATGCTTGTGAATAGATGAATGTAAATGCGGTCGTTTGGGAGAGAGGGTCATGCGCAAGTTGGACTAGATAGTAGTCCATCAGGCGCCTGGCCCGGGGAGCCGGTGGTAATGAAGAGTGTGCCTGGAAGCATGGTGGGCGGGCTTGTGGTGGTCCAGCTTCGCTGCAGGTCTGCCTGTGGAAATCGGTGCCTCTCCGGGGGATCAGGGACCTGGGAATCTTTTGTTGGGGACCCCAAATGGGCCTGGGTCTCTGGGTATTTCTCCTGGGCGACCTAGATGTGTGCAATTTTGGGTTGTTTTTCTGATGTCCCTGTTCGGGCTTTGTCTCGAGTCAGCCATCCCCATAAAAAAAAAAAAAAAAAAAAAAAAAAAAAAAAAAGGGAAAACTGAGGAAGGTGCCAGAATATACTTTATACTGTCACGGACCTATAGGCTCTGACTGTACGGGTTCACTTCCACCCTTCAAACGCATCAACCAGTCTGAGATCGGGGTCGGGGCTTCAAGCAACCAAACCAACAGAGGCCCGAAACTTCGCATCCCAATATCCTTCTTACTTCTATCACTCTCATTTTGATCGAGCAGAGTTTCGAAGTCTCACTCAATAAATATGTAATTCAAATTAAAGTTCAATGCTATCTCTGCTCATGAACACCAGGGGGTGGAAGTTTCTTTTCTGGTCACATTAAATCTACCGTAGTCAATGACGGGGCGGGAATAATGAGTGGGGTCAGTGTTATCTTAGACTTTCTCGGTGCAACGTTCTCGGGAATATCGCTTCCAGAAAGCGTTGTTTTAAAACTCCAGGAACTACCCCCCTTCGGTTTGACTACGGGAGATATCGTGACTATAACTTATATTTTCATTTTCATTTTCTTTTTTGTTTTAATTTTGTAAAAATTAAATATTTTGCATTAATATTAATTACCATTGTATTTGTTTTATTTTGTTATATAACTTTAAATTATAATTATATAATACATAATGGTTTTGTTATATTACTTAAATTTGATTTTATTATATTAACAAAAATTGTGTATTCTGAATTGTGTAGTCTGTCTGATCATTATGTAGTGGTAGCTAAGGTTAGGATACAAAAGAAGTGGGTGAGGAGAGCGGGAGGGAGGCGAGAGGAGGGTGGAATGGTGAGGAGGGTGGAGAGGTTGCAGGAGGAGGAAGTCAGGGAGGAGTACAGGAGAGCAGTGGAAAGACGACTAGGTGGGTTCGACCTGGAAGTTATGGAGGAAGTGGAGGAGATGAGCAAGGTGTTTAAGGATGAGATCTGTGCAGCATGTGAGGAGGTGTGTGGAGTGAGGAGAAGAGGGAGGGGAGTGAAAGGTACAGCATGGTGGACAGAAGAGGTAAGAATAGTTGTGGAAGAAAAGAAGAAAGCATATAGAGTGTGGTTGGGTAGTAGAGGGAATGAAGATTCCGAGAGACAGAAACGAGCGAGGTACGTGGAGAGTAAGAGGGTGGTGAAGAGAGTAGTGAAGGAAAGTAAGAGAAGAGTAGATGAGGAATTTGGAAGGAATCTGAGTGTAAAATGGAGGGAGATTAAGAAACTGTTCTGGAAAGAAGTCAAGAAAGTTAGGGAAGGTAGCAAGGGAAACAGTAAGGGTGTGAAAGATAAGAATGGGATAATGCTAGCCGAGAAGCAAGAGAGAGTCGAAAGATGGAGGGAGTACTTCAGTGAGTTGCTAAATGAAAGGAATGAAGAGCCAGCAAACATAGCTGGATATGGTATGGGAGGGAGAAGAAGAGAAGTAGTGGAGGAGGTGGGGATCAGGAGGTCAGAAGTGTGGGAAGCCATGAAAAGAGTGAAGTTGGGGAAAGCACCAGGAACAGATGGAGTGTGTGGGGAAATGTTGAGGTATGGTGGTGAGATAGTGATAGAATGGGTATGGAAAATGTGCAAACTAGCATGGGAGAAGGGGAGTGCACCCGATGACTGGAAGACTGGCATAATAGTCCCCCTATATAAGGGCAAAGGGGAAAGAGGAGTGTGTGGTAACCACCGAGGAATATGTCTTCTAAGCGTAGTAGGGAAGGTATACAGTAGGGTAGTGATTGAGAGAGTGAGAGTGAGAACGGAGAAATGGATAGGCGACGAGCAGGGAGGTTTTAGGAAGGGAAGAGGATGTGTAGATCAGATTTTTACCCTGAATTGTGTTGTGGAGAAGTATCTGGAGAAGAAACAAAAGGTGTATGTTGCCTTTATGGACTTGGAGAAGGCCTATGACAGAGTGGATAGAGAAGGTTTGTGGAAAGTACTTAGAATATACGGAGTAGAGGGCAAGTTGCTGAAAGCAGTGAAGAGCATGTATGAGGGTGCAAAGGCGGCAGTACGTGTGGAGAGTGAGCAGAGCGAGTTCTTTGACCTGAATGTTGGTTTGAAACAGGGGTGTGTGATGTCCCCGTGGTTGTTTACTGTATATATGGATGGAGTTATGAAAGAAATACTATCAAGAGCAGTGGATGTTGGTGTATCGCTGAAAAGGGAGGGAATTGAGTGGAAGCTACCTATACTGCTGTTTGCGGATGATACAGTTCTGATGAGTGATAATGAATGGGAGTTGCAGGGTCTGGTAAATGAGTTTGGAACAGTGTGCGAAAAACGGAATTTGAAGGTAAATACGGGGAAGAGCAAGGTTATGGTCTTCGAAAGGGGTGAAGTCACAGAGTGTGAGGTGAAGCTGAACGGTCAGGCTATGGAGATCGTCAACTCTTTTAAGTATCTGGGCAGTGTGTTGAGTAAAGATGGGACTATGGATGAAGAGGTGCGGGAGAGGGTACAACAGGGGAAGAGGGTTGTAGGAACGCTAAAAGCAGTAACAAGAAATAGGGTGGTCAGTATGGAAGTGAAGAAGTCCTTGCATGACAGTGTGGTAATCCCGACACTGACTTACGGAAGCGAAGCATGGACGTTGGTGGAGAGACTCAGACCAAGAGTGAGAGCAGTGGAAATGAATTACTTAAGGAGTGCGTGCGGAGTTACATGGAGGGATAGACAGACTAATGAGGAAGTAAGAAGGAGGTGTGGTGTGGAGGTAGATGTGCTGGAAAGTGTGAAAAGGAACAACTTGAGATGGTTCGGCCATATGGAACGTATGGAAAGCGAGAGAATGACTAAGAGGGTGTACGAGAGCGAGGTGGAGGGACAGAGGGGGAGAGGTAGACCGAATATGAGGTGGAAGGATGGAGTGAGGAACTACATGAACGAAGGCGGTGCTGGTTGGGGGGAGGGGCGTCGACTGACTGGGGACAGAGGTGCATGGGGGCGGTTCGTTCGTGGCCACCCCTTCGGGGATCACGGCGTCAGGCAATAGATAGATAGATAGACCATTGTATTTGTTTTATTTTGTTATATAACTTTAAATTATAATTATATAATACATAATGGTTTTGTTATACAGTATTACTTAAATTTGATTTTATTATATTAACAAAAATTGTGTATTCTTTTCTTATCCATATATATTTATACCCTAATGATTAAATGAAGTGAGGAAGATTAACCCTATATAAGATTCAGAAGACTACTTTGAAATCTGATTAAAATACGAGAACAACTCTTAAATTAAAATATCATCTTAGTAATAAATATTAAAATACAAGAACTACTCTTAAAGAGACTTTACCTTAATACAAGTACTAAATTAATAAAAGTACTTATCCATACTGAACACCCTTAAACTAAAGTTCAGTCTTTGTGTTCAACCTAAAGGTCACCCTCTAGACTCCTTCGGGGCTAAATCTTTAACTAAGCTAGTTCCACTAGTCTCTCCAAACTTTGGGTTGTAACAATACATACATACATTTGTTAACAGTCCACTGGGCAAAAGCCCTCATAAGGCTGAAGTGCTCAAAGGAACCAGGAAGCGAGAAAATATGAATAGAAGGGGCAAAAACAAAATAAGAGAGGAAATAAATGCTATGTAAAATTAGTCAAGCCTCAGTCGCCGGCCCCGAAACCCCCCCTACAGCGACAACAAGCATATTACTAGGGGGGGTTCACCCTTAGGTGAGCAGTAAGGATTTGTATAAGGTTGTCTCCCCTATATAGGTTGTTGTTGTTGTTGTTGTTCCCCAAGCTGCCTGGCCGAACAGCCCCAAGGCCCCGAGTAAGGCCAAGGCCATAAACGAGCGCCCCCACAGAACCCTCCCTGCCGACCACAATAAAGCCTGGGTGACCGAAGCCACTCCATGGCGGGGAGCTGAGAGGGTGCGTAAACGCCCGGGAAACCAAAGCCCCACCCAGGGCCCTGTGCCCCTCAGCAATTATGAAGAGAAAGTTGAGGGGCAAAGGAATAATGTGACGCTTTAGCTTCCAATCTTGGTAGATTGGGAGGTCAATCCACGGAAGAGACGCCGTCACTTGAGATTTAGAAAATATATAAGTAAAAGGAACAGTCAGAGTAAGCTATGGGTATGGCAGAGATCGCTCAGGTCTCACTCTGATAGACCAGCCCATCGCCAACCCCTATATAGGTTGCTGACCAAGGCTGACGAGTCCACCCCTCCACCCCCACCTATAGCCTAGTGTATACTGTGTCCTAGATACTGTATAAAGTGTCAACTGTATAAACCTAGTATCACACTGGCACTTTTTCTTATAACTTTCTTCTGGTCTGCCAGCTTTAAAATTACAGTAAGTTGTAAAAGAATTCACTTAATCAAATATTTCTACCTTCAGCTCTCTCTCTTCTGCTACTAATCCAATAGACCCCAGAAATGATTAACATATAAATTTTGAATATGAAAACTTGACGATCAAGGCTTGTGTGAAAGCCCTTCAAAAAATCCCAACCTACATCAAGATAGGGTGGCTCGAACTGGACCCGGTGCTTGTGTGGTGTAGTGGAGAGGAGACATCGGGTGGCTCCCAAACACCTCCGCACACCTCTACTCTGTAATTATAAAACCACTTGTAAAATAATAGCACTGTAACAATATTTTGCATACATTATTGCAAACACAGGATAAACTAGCCGATCCATATACTGTACTGTACAGTGTGGTGGTCGAACTAGTACGCAAGTGAGGCAGCGTGTGTCCAGGCATTTTGACCCCAACGTCCCTTTAATTTGGCTCACTGTCACTCTATTGGCTTTGAGGGAGACACTCGTTACAGGCAGCCTACCTTTTGTCTCCTTCACACACATAAACAAAAATAAAACAAATATATAAGACTAGAGAATTTAAAGCTACATTGAATATTTCCTTCATTACACTTACACCCTTATTTAACCCTTTGAAGCTCTGACGCGTTTTAGCAGTTTATTTTGGCTATCATTAGACTATTTTATGCAGCTTAGGAAGGATCTGTGGGTATTAAAAAAGGTAAAGACTATCTCAATCAACCCTCTGACTTCCATATACCCTTCCTAATCTGAATAAAATTGTCTAATATTAGCCAAAAATAAAAAAGAAACTTGTATTGGAGCTTGAAAGGGTTAAGATAATATAACTAGCACTAGATAATTTTAGTACTGTACGTTTAAGTGACATTTTGTATTGTCAGAGTTAACTACCTGTAAATAATACGCTTGAGAGTAGGCTACTTTTAAATATATAAAGCATAAGGTCCATTTTGCAGTCATTAATGATGTGATCTTGACGCGATCACTTCGTGCGTCTGCCATCATTGACGTCGAAAGTGATACTTGATATAGCAGGCCTGCTATAACAGAGGCAAGCCTGTCAACCTTAATTTCTTTTTCATATTTCTTTGAGCATTAATTACGAGTCTTATCACTATTATTCGCATAGCCTACTCTCTTTCAACATTACATATACTGTACTGTACATCCACTCTATGATTTATAATACAGTAGAACCCCGCCCAACCAGACTAATTAGGGGAGAACCCTGTCAGGAAGTGCCAAAAGTCCGGATCTGCCATAATCCAAATAAGTATTCAGCGAACCGGACAAGTCTGGATGTCAGAGATGATTTGATGCATTTTTGGGAATGAGTTGTGTTACCGGGCGTACGTCGTGTAAACACGTGAGTTGATGTCAAACAGCGGGGTTGTGGGGGCGCCAACCCCCACCCATAATACTAGGATAGGTTAGGTAAGGTTGTTAGGTTAGGCTAATGTCCTTTCAAAGGGGTACAGTAACCACTAGGATATATCCGGTCAGAGGTAGGTGATACGCCCGATAACACAACTCTTGCCCATTTTTGTTTCACTCAACCAGAGTAGTCCGATTGGGTTGGGTTTATGTCCGAAATTTAGTTGTGTTGTCCGAACTCTATGCCTTTTTTTCCCAAGCCAACCGGATCAGTTTGAATGGATGGATAGTATGTCTGAAATCAAAGATTGTTCTTGTCCGAACTAAAGTTTTTAATCCCATGCCATTCGGATGGCTGAATTAATCTTCGAAATAGAATGCTCGTCCGGAAGTCTTAGGTTACTGTATATATAATATTAGTGGTGTAACTTAACCCTTCCTACCCGGGCTGCCTTAGGTAAGGACAGCGCGGCTGAAGGGCCGCAACCCGGTATGCCTTATGTAAGGCATTTGCTTGAAAGCGTGCTTTAAATTTCGCGCAGGCAAATTTTACTTTGCGGGGGCGATCGTAGCGCCACCAAGCCTCAACTACCACGCTTATCAGTTCCTACGTTGCCGCCATTGAGAGCTACAGCAAAAAAAAATTAATTCCAACGCGTCCGATACTGTGCAATCTCCCGCGCGTCCCAGTGCTACCCCGCTTGCAACATCTACGCCTCTGCCAACCGAGAAGAAAAGGAAAGTAAGGAAAGTGAAACGTTTGCTAAGTGACCGTGCAATACACCGTGAACTTTTCAACCAGGATTTGAGCAGTGGTGAAAGCTCTGTGGACAAAAACCTCTATATTCAGAGTAGAAGTGAGAGCGAAATTGATGATTTTGTGGGATTTGGTGCTGATGACAATGTTGATTTATTTGAGGGGGGTGATAGTAGTGATGATCCTGATGTGGAAGTGGTGGAGGAAGGTGCTATTGAAGTACCAAGTCTGCTAGAGCCAACCCCTTCGCCTAGTTTCGTAGGTCAGGGTAGGGCCTAGCCCTAGCCCTACGCCAGGACCTTCCCCTTTGCCTGCCCGTACGCCCTTGAAAGTGGGTAAATACTTCTATAAACAGTCTTTAGTGAAAAGTGCAGCCAAGAAAGCACGCAGGGAGGCAGAAAAAGTGAGGCAAGGCGTAGATAGTGAGAGTGACGCCGACCCAGGCCTAGCAACCACCCGCATTCCTTTGTCACGACGCCTTGACCCGGGACGCCGGGAGGGCCACCCACAGCCCTCAGCTTCATCTGTCCCTCAAGATGACCAAAGGGCCTCTACAAGTGCGCCATTGGCCTCCCACAGTGTGTCACCACAGGCCCCGCATCGTAGGTCATTATTTCCTGCGGAAAAGTCCACGGCTAGCCGCAAAAGGAGCCCAAGTCCCTAGGCCGAGGCTCCCATTGCTCAACCTCCCGCAGCCCCACGCCGCCGACGCCCGGTCTATTCTTCACCAGAGTCGACTCCTGAAGAGGCTGCTGACGACCCCGACATTGCCCCAGATGACCTGACGTCGCCTGAGGAAGAGGAAAACTAAGAGGAAGAGGAAGAGGGAGTCCCGACAAGAAGAGTCAAAGGACCTCGAGGTCGTGGACGTGGTCAGCCTGCCGACGCCGCTGCCCCTGGGCCTGGGCCTGGGCGTGGGCGTGCAGGGCGTCCGCCTGGGCGTGGGCGTGCAGGGCGTCCGCCTGGGCATCCGCGTGGCCAAGGGCGTGTGCCTGCTGCAACTCCACGTCCTCGTCCTCGAGCTGCTGAAATGTTTGTGTGGTCAGATGGGGCGGATTTTGTGCCAGATTTTCCTGCCTTTGACGAGGTACAACAGGGTTCTGGGGTGTCACCAGCATATCCCTGTGGCCCAAATGCCACCCCCAGTGAACTTTTCTGTGGCTTCTACGACAATAAAGTCATGGAATACCTTGTCAAAGAGACAAATCACCACCAGGCTATCTGTTCAAACTTTCTTGGCAGGAAGACAAGTGCAAAGATGGTGGCATGGAGAGCTCTCACTGTGGCAGAATTATATGTGTTCTTGGCACTCACAATGCTGATGACACACATAAAGAAGCACGTTCTGGCCGACTACTGGATAACTGGCGACCTCACAACGACTCCAGCATTTGGCAAATTCATGTCAAGGGATAGGTACTTCGACATCCTCTCATATTTCCACCTGACAAATAACATGCATGTCCACGAGCCCGACACACTCTGGAAGATCAGGCAACTGTATGACATTATACGTCATTGGTTTTCCACCTACCTGATTCCATTTCAGAAGCTGTGCATCGACGAGTCTCTGGTCCTGTTCCATGGTAGGCTGCACTTCCGACAGTATATCCCGTCAAAGAGACACCGCTTCGGCATCAAGCTCTTCGTCCTCTGCGACTGCAAGACGGGATATGTGCTCTACTTTATAGTCTACAGCGGCAAGGGTGGTGAGGTGGAGATTGACCCCCTCATTGGTTTTGGCGGCGCTGTGGTACAGAGGATGATGGAGAGGTACTTCCATGACAACCACGTCCTCTATACCGACAATTATTACAAGTCGCCTATCCTCGCCAAGTACCTCCATGACCGCAAGACCGGAACTGTCGGCACACTGAAGGGGAAGAGGAAGGGCATGCCAGCCTACCCAACAAAAACTAAGAAGACGGACATATTCCATAAGAAGAGTGGCCCCATCCTCTCCATCCACTGGCATGACCAGCGCAAGGTCAACCTCTTCACCACATGCCACAAAGCAGAGATGGTCCCCACAGGGAAGGTGGACCGAAAAATTAAAAACCCTATCACAAAACCAGCTGCTGTTCTGGACTATAACCTGAACATGCGCCTCGTCGATAAGTCCGACATGCAGATGGGCTTCATAGACTGCCTGCGAACATCTTGCAGGTGGTACAAGAAGTTTGTCCTGCATACAGTAGATATGTCTGTCCTCAACGCGTACAACATCTACCGTTTGAGGTGTCCAGTCATCAAGTACAAGAGCCTGCGGACCTTCCAAAAGCAGCTGATACATGAGCTCCTGGTAAAACATGCGGGCACACCAGGGAGGCCACTACAAGGACCAGGCATGATGGACAGAATAGGGTGTGCCGACTTCATCAGAAAGCACCAGCTCGTCGCCCTTCCTTTCCAGGGTCCTAACAGCCGAATAAGGATGCAGAAGAGGTGCTATGTGTGCACCCGCACAACTCGACGACCAAGCAAACCCACAAAAACCACTTGGCAATGCCTCGAGTGTCAGGTGGGACTGTGTGCCGGCATCTGCTTCAATGATTTCCACACTCTGGCAAACTATTGAAGTGTAAGTGACAGTGATAGTGACACTCAATAATAATAATAATAATATAACTAAGTATAAGTGAAAGAGACACATAAGTAATAATAAGTGCCTTCAGAACAATATGAACAAGTGAAAGGGACACTAAAATATATATTCCTAACAATAAAGAAGTGAAAATGACGCTATCAATTACCATAGTCCAGTATAAATAATCATAACTACTATAATAATGACTATAAAACTAAGTCTAAGTGAAAGAGACACACATAAGTAATAATAAGTGCCTTCAGAACAATATGAACAAGTGAAAGTGACACTAAAATATATATTCCTAACAATAAAGAAGTGAAAATTACACTATCAATTACCATAGTCCAGTATAAATAATCATAACTACTATAATAATAACAATAAAACTAAGTATAAGTGACAGAGACACAAATTACTTCAGAAAAATATATGTATTGAGTGAAAATATCATAATAACAATAATATATGGCATAATAAACAATAAAACACTAAAAAATCGCTTCCCGCCATAATTCAAGGTAGAGCGACGAGTCAAAACGTTCGTCGTAGCCTCGGACGCGGCGAGGTAAATACGCGGCAAAAGTTACCTCCACTTCCATCACCATAACTCCGGAACTACTTGAGCTAGAAAGCTCTACTCAACGCCATTCTACGCGGGAAGGTAAGGTGCCCATTTTTACATATGTTTGATTATTGTAGGTAGTATATTAAGCGAGATTAGCCTTAGTTTACTTTTGTTGTGTTTTCAGCCAGATCGCCCGGATACAGCCTCCGTCATTAAGAAAGGCTGCCCGGGTAGGGAGGGTTAAAAAGCAATGACCGTATGACGTAAAAAAATAAAGTTGCAATTCTGGCCTTTTTTGTCTCAAGCAGTGGGAGAAATGGAGTCGGAGGAAAAAGAGCGTGAGTTTAGGCAAAGTTATAGTGAATGGCCTATAGTAACTTAGGTACCGGTACTGTATGATAAAAACTACCTAAAACCAAAAGGAAAACCATGGGAAAATTAGTGGTAGTTACGGTAATATTTTCCATGGGCCCTCATCTCCCCCATGACTTGATGTGATCATATATAGGCTATTGCCTATAGCCTGACAGAAAACATTGGTTGCGAGGGTAAACTCGTCTGCAAGATCGTCAGTAAACTGAGAAATGCCCACATAGCCTATAGCCTACCTATAGACCTATTATATCTTGTAAAATATGGGTTTCCATTCTGAATTTAAGTAGGCTAGGCCTATTGTATGGGTTCCTTATGTAATTCCGCGAAATCTGAAATAGTTTTGGTAAACCTGACTTTTTGGACCGACAGCGATTTCAGTAAGTTTTAGTTTGTATTTTTCATGTTTCCTTCAGATATAGTGTTGTTTTATACTGAAGAGGAGCTGAAATGAGTATTTACCCATTATCCAACAATCTAAAAACACGCCCCCCACTGGTGGGGAGGGCTAAGAAGTTCAGGGAAAATGAGGGGTTAAAAGCGTAAAAATACAATAATATAGCGTTTTGTATCAAAACTTGGCTCGGGTTTTCCCAAATTGCAAACCCAATTTTGTGAATACCCGAGCCAACTTTTGACGAAAGCTGGCTTGGATTTCACGGGGTGGAGTGGTTAGCCTAATATCTTATGTTATAAAAATAGTCAACTTTGGGCAGACATTAGCCTAACCTAACAACCTTACCTAACCTATCCTAGTATTATGGGTGGGGGCTGCCGCCCCAACATCCCCGCTGGTTGGGTACTGGCTGAAAAACTTATTGTTTTACAATACTGTATACTGTATTTTAGCTTTTAATTTTTTGTTCTCCCTTATAACACATTTCAGCTCTTAATGACATATATAGCAATGATGTATATGCTCTACCGGACCTATTAGGCCTAAAAAGATCGATGGACTAACTGTCGGTCCAAAACATCAGTATAACCATAGTTTTTAAGGTAAAAAAAAAATTAAAGGCCCAAGTCTAAATAATTACGCACTTCATAAACCATCTGAAAAATCTGTTACATCTTCCAATGGGTTAGGCTGTGAGGGTAAAGTAAAATATGACTAACCTAGCTTAAGTTTAACCCTTAACTGGCGGCGCGCAACATATGTCGAGTGAAATAAATTTGGACTAAGTGGCGGTGCACGACAGCTGTCGAGCGCCATTTTCAGCACGTAATGTTGCTGAGACAGAGAGCTGAGCGGTGGGACGAGCGTAGTAACCTTATGACCGCACCCCACGACCACCGTGGACCTACTGAACTGTATCCCACCCTTCTCCCCCCTTACTCACTCGCTACACAGGGAATTATGTACGGAAATTACCTAATTATAGGGTTTTTGCACTCGTGTTGCACGATCGTTGCAAGAGAACCAGTAGTCGTACAAGGATGGTTCGGGTGTCATTGGAAAGCTCTGTTTATGCCCTTTCAGGGATAGATAGATAGATAGATAGAGGGGAGGTGTGGTGGAGTGGTCTTGCCACTGGCCTGGTAATCCAAAGGTCCCGGGTTCAAATCCCGATGTATCAATGGGAAGATATTATTGGGATGGAATTTGTGCTGTACCTAGTATCAGTGCATTACCACAAGCCCACCGAAACGTCAATAAAATACCCTCATTGTTCCCTGATTAAATAGCACTGTATGAATATTCCCATATTCAAAATATGCTATAGGGGTGCAATGCCTGGTGAGTTATCTGCTCAACAGGTGGCGTTGTGTGTGTAAGAGTGAGAGTCCGAGTGTAGGGGGTGAGACAGTGAAGCACGGGAACGTGGTGGCTTCAGAGATGGGGTCGTTTCGGGCCATGAGTGAGCACCGTGCCTCATGTGAAGGCAAGATGGCAGGTGCTCGTTGTACTCTACGTGCTTCACATGTCTCACTCCCTAGACTGGAACAAGACCTCACGGGCTTCACTGTTCATTGTAAAGCGGTGAATGTTAAGGCTCTCAGCCTATGCCCGATAGGAAGTAAGTTGGAATATAGAAAAAAAAAAAAAAAAAAATTGTTTTACGCTCTGGGTCTTATTTAGGCATGAAAATGATCACGTAAACAACCCTATTTAGGGTTAAAAAAAAAACGCTGTGCGGTACGGTCAAATAGACCGCCTAGCCCGCCAATAAGGTGTTAAGTTCATGTTGGAAGGATTTAGGGTAAAAATTGAAGAGAACCCGGAAAGCCTTTTTACTAGGCCTAGGCCTAGTTAGCCTATTTTTTTTTGTTATGTTAGGTTAGGTAAAAAGGTTGTCCGGGCCCCGGGGTCTCTTCAATTTTTACCGGATTTAGGCCTAGGTCTAGCCTATGGGCTTAGCCTAAACCTAATATTGACTTAGGATAATCGGTCTCTTTTTCCAATTGACACATGCGCGAGAGATCCTAATCTTTGTAACGTTACATATATACAGTCTTTATGACTCGTACGGTACACTATTTCTATATAGCAGTCAGTCAGAGAGGAGGGTCACGTCCGTCGCGGTCCGGGATTTTTCGACTATCCCGCGGGATACTGGTGATTAAACTTTTAAAAAATCACACACACAAACAAACTTAGTGTCGCGGTCCTGTGAAGTGCAAAATCGAACCGATTGATAAAATATCTGGAGAGATATACGAGTTTTGGAGAAAAAATCCGTTAACTCCTACAGCAGTGCCACGGCGCTGGTCTAGGACAGGCCCATAAGGCGGGTGGAAAGAAGAAGGGAAAGAAAAAACCGTTACGTCCCAAAGCAAAGTGTTAGCTATATAGTCCTATGAAATCAAACAGGGCTATGGGAAAATAGGAAGCCTAAGTTAAAAGTGATAGTGAACATCGTATATCACATAAATAAACTAGGAAGTATAATACAGAGAATTAAAGTCAGGGGAACTTTTAACTTTTAGCTTGGGAACAGGACGTATGCTGTAAACAAAATACCCTCGGTGACCGCAAAGACCATAAACACATATCCCCTCGCTCTCCTGGACACGTCCCCTCCCCTCTCCCTATACGATTTTACCAAAAGCGAAACTTAACCTCGACAGGAAAGGGTACCGACAAAAAAAAAATCGTAAATAATAGCAAACAGAGAAAAACAATATATAAATAAACAAATTAAATCAGTGCAGATTATTTCTCGACCATATCGCAGGTTAGTAGTGACGTTATTGGAGAGAAAGATCTCCCACGCAACCAAATGTGGTGAAAATTCGAACCTGAGCAGTGTTGAATCAAGTTGATAGGTAAAATATGAAAATTAAAATAGATACTATATATAGGTAGCCTGGAAAGTTCTTTATTTTCCTAGAGTGCCGTATATTCCGCTAAACAGTCGACCAAAAACGGGAAAAGTGGTTAGGGCAGTGAGAATTCAGTTTCATAAGATAATTATTGAAAGTGTTACTTAAAGTTTAAACATAACTAGTGTAAACGAGTAGCACTTCCTTCCCCCCCCAACAAACACCTCTTTGTCCCCCCCCCCCTCTCTCTCCCCCATGTTAAAAAAAGGAAAACAAAAACAAAAAAACAAACTAAAATGTTTACCAGAGACAACTGCACGAGTTGTAAGATGAATATACACATGCATAAAAGCACCGCATGTCGGATATGCAAGCAACCATACCACTGGATTTGCATAGGATTGACACCAATAAATGAGGCATACAATACAAGAGGGAAGAACCTCCATTTCTGCGATAGTTGTTTCGATATCACATGGCAAGTCATACAGACTGTAGAAAATACAGAAGTACAAGATAGACTGAAATATAGCCAAGACATAGCTACCTTTCACAGAAAATGGGGAACTATTGGGGCCTCAGGGCCCATACAAATATCACAACCCACACACGCACACCTTCCCATGATAATGCCCACATTGCCTCCTGCACATCAACACACATCGCCTGCTGAACAACAACCTTTCGCACCCTACATATCCACAAACCCTGCCGCACATCTCCCCACACCTCCCCAGACCCAGAAAACACCCACATTAATCCCATCTATGGCCATTGACCACCCTACTGCTGTTGATCAAATACATTTGCAGGATGAACGTAGGATGCAACAAGCCCCCATATCAGGCTCCCCTTCCACATCGTCTCCCCCCTCACCACTGCCACCTGCCCACCTACAACCGACCCGTAACTCCACCCCCCTGCAGGCCTCACCCACCCATACACCAAGCCCACTATCACCCACAACCACACTTAGCTCACCACATAACCCCTTGCAGCCCCAGCCACACCTACTGGGGTTGTCTACACCAGTGTGCAGATATTATCTGGAAAGAAGGTGCTACTTTGGTCAAAAGGGCGAATATAATGGGAATTCATGTAGATTTGCTCATCCCAAAATTTGCAACAACATAACCAGTCATGGAAAATGTAGATTTGGTGAAACCTGCAAATACCACCACCCATCCCTTTGCAAGACATCACTTGAGAACAAGACCTGCTACAATATGAAATGCCCAGCTTTTCATATTAAAGGGACTTGGAGATATGCTAGACCTAACACGAATGGTAGCCCAAAAAACTCTCTAGCTATGCGAGGATGAGACCGAGGAAAAAGGCAAGGAGGGAAAGGGCAGATGAAGATGAAGAGACTGAGGGAGATGGAAGAGCACATAGAACACCTCGAGCACCTCCTGGCCTCCCAAGAGTGGCCAATACATCTCGAAGACTATTAGGTACACATAGTACTCCAAACAATCCCTCCCCAATCTTGTTTGCAAATATCCAAGGCCTAAAAAATAGAACCACGAACAAAGTACCATTTATTAGGGGCCTGCTAGAAGAAGGAAACGCTATATTTGCGGCTCTCACAGAAACTCACATTAAAGATCAGGAAGATAGTGAGGTATGGATTCCTGGTTACAACCTACATAGGGCGGACAGAACGCATAGATCACATGGAGGTGTGGCCTTGTACATGCATGACTCACTGATATGTACTGAATTCCTAAATAACAGTAATGAAGTGGTGGAAATACTTGGAGTTAAAATAGAATCCCTAAATTTAGCAGTTATTGTTACATACAGGCCTCCAGACTCATCCCGAGAAGAATTCAAAACCCAGCTCAACAAAATAAAATCAGAAGTGGAAACCCGGGGGAACCCAACACCAAATATTATATGGCTAGGAGACTTTAACCTACCAAACATTAAATGGAGACAACTAGAAAACCAGTTAGTGGCAAATAACACCGGAGAAGCAAATACTAATACGAGAGAGCTTTTTGAACTTTGTGATTTATTTAGTCTTACCCAACATATTGCTGAACCCACACGGGAAAACAATATCTTAGACCTGGTCTTCACTAACAACGACTCTCTAGTACACAGCATTAACATATCGGACACAACATACTCAGATCATAAATTAATCGAGATCAAAACAACCTTAGAAAGTGTACAGACAACCTCAGAATCGAGAACAAACACCGGCCCCTTCAGTAAATTTAACTTCAATAACAAAAACATTAGGTGGGAAGAGGTAAATCAAGAAATGGAGGAAATAGACTGGGAAGATTTAATGGATAACCTGACACCAGCAGAATGTCTAGTCTTAATAACAGAAACCATGACCCAAATCTGTAGCCACCATATACCTGCCAAACAAACAAAACGAAGAAGCAAACAAGATCGGGAAAGGAGGAGGCTGTACAGAAGAAGAAAATTACTCACACAAAGACGCACACATAAAAATCTACAGGATAGGCAAAAGGTCGAAATAGATAGAGAAATTGTGGAAATTGAACAAAGGATAAGAATATCATATGAACTACAATATATGGAAGAGGAGAGGAAAGCTATTGCAGGTATAAAGGAAAATTCCAAATACTTCTTTTCATACGCCAAACAAAAGGCTAAAACAACATCAAACATCGGCCCACTGAGCAAAGGGGACGGCTCTTTCACAGGGGACAAAAAGGAAATTAGCGAACTCTTAAGCAGGCAGTATGAAATGGCATTCAGTGAGCCTGATGAAACAAAAGTCATCAGAGACCAAAATATATTTTTCATGGAAACCTCCCCCACGGAAACCCCTCAGATGCTGGATATTGATTTCGGTCCAAAAGACATAGAAGAGGCCATTTCCAACATGCCATCCCACTCGGCACCAGGCCCGGACTCATGGAATTCGATCCTAATGAAAAAATGTAAGGAAAACCTCTCAAAACCCCTGGCTATAATGTGGAGAAGGAGTCTAGACGCTGGTGACATACCAGATAGATTGAAAAACGCAATAATTGACCCACTGCATAAAGGAGGGAGTAAAGCACTACCAAAAAACTACCGCCCGGTAGCTCTAACCTCTCGCATCATTAAAGTTTTCGAGCGAGTCCTGCGAAGCAAAATTTCAACATTCATGGAGACAAATGAACTACACAACACCGGTCAACATGGGTTCAGAGCGGGAAGATCATGTCTCTCACAACTTTTGGAACACTATGACAAAATTCTTAAAGCGCTAGAAGAAAAGAAAAACGTGGATGTCATTTACACCGATTTTGCTAAGGCATTTGATAAATGTGACCATGGTATAATAGCCCACAAACTGAAAGCAAAAGGTATAACTGGGAAAATCGGACGGTGGATATACAATTTCCTCGTAAACCAAAAACAATCGGTAGCAGTAAACCAAGTCACTTCTGAGCCTTCGGATGTCAAAAGCTCAGTGCCCCTTCTGTTCCTCATACTAATTTGCGACATAGATACCAACACCAGACACAGTACAGTGTCGTCTTTTGCTGATGACACAAAATTAAGCAAGATAGTAAACACACAAGAGGACACGGGCCGACTGCAGGAAGACATGAATGTAGTGTTCCAGTGGACCAGGGAAAACAACATGCAATTCAATGAGGGAAAATTCCAATTAATACGGTACGGAGATAATAATGGTGTTAAAGAAATTACAAATTACTTAACAGAATCTAACCACATAATAGAACGGAAAGACAGTGTGAAAGACCTTGGGGTATTAATGTCTGAAAATATGGGTTTCAAAGTACATAACCAGGTCAAAGTGGCGGCTGCGAAACGTCTAACGGGTTGGATTCTGCGTACTTTTAAAACACGCGGTGAATTGCCTATGATAACGCTCTTCAAATCTCTAGTGCTACCGCGGCTTGAATACTGTAGCGTATTAACATCCCCATACAAAGCAGGTGAAATAAATGACGTAGAGAGTGTACAAAGAAATTTCACTTCGCATATAAGTTCGATAAAACATCTACACTATTGGGAGCGTTTAAGAGCACTGAATCTGTACTCACTGGAACGTAGAAGAGAACGTTACCTAATAATATACACGTGGAAAATCGCAGAGGGTTTAGTACCAAACCTACATACTCCGATAGTCATGAAATTCAGTGATAGGAGAGGCTGGGAATGCGAAATTCCCCGGATGAATAACAGGGGTGCTATGGACTCTCTGCGAGAGGGCTGGTTATCACACAGAGGCCCACGTCTCTTCAACAAACTCCCACGGCGAGTAAGAGACATGAGGGACATCTCGTTAGACAACTTCAAGAGAGCCCTAGATGTCGAACTGCAAAAAGTGCCAGACGAGCCCATCCTCGCAAGGGAGCGAGCCGTCGCTTCAAACAGTGTACTGCACCAAATCACCACCCACAACGAGGGGCGTCGCACTCCTTGGTGCCGCTAGAAGAGCGGCGAACACATCCAAAGGTATAGGCTAGCCTATGTCATTAGGCTACCTGTGGAAATTAAATTATATTTTATTGGACTGTGTGGGGGTAAATCTACAGTTATACTACCCCTCCCCACCTCCCCCCTTCAAAACACGCCTTTTAGCGTGTTGGAAAATATCAAGGAAACTGGCCAACGTTTATTTAGTGATTTATTTTTTTTTATTTTAGCTAGTTTCATCATTATACAGTGGTTGTCATTAATTAGAATCTCCGGAAAAAACTTTTTCCCCATTATCCAACAATCTTAAGATATGGCCCCCGATAGTGGGGAGGGCTATGAAGCACAGGGAAATTGAGGGGTAAAAGGCAAAAATAAGGGGTTAATATTGGAAGAACTCTGAATTCAAAATATTTAAAATTTAAAAACCCTTAAAATGGAAAAATCCGAGCAAAGTTTTGGCGAAAGTTCGCTCAGGTTTTTGCATTTTGCAAAAGAAAAAAAGGCAGTAATTGAATTTCGAAAGTTGGCTCGGGGTTTCATGTTTTTTAAACCCATAAAACCCGAAATTTGCAAAACCCGAGCCAATATTTGGCGAAAGTTAACCTAACCTAACCGTGAAAGCACACACAGGTTGGGAAAAAGAGCTCCCGAGGCCACATAAAAATGGCTGGAAAAAAAACCCCGCGCTGTCTATAGGAGAGTCTTGACAACATTTTAAAGGTAGGAAGACATGTTACCGCTTTTTATATAGGTTTTACCGAAGATTGAAACATATATTGGGAAGGATGTAGTTAGTGGGTGTACCACTACCGACATACAACATAAATCATCTGTAAATACTTATAATAAAATAAATACTTAGCCTATAAATCTATAATACTAGGTTAGGTTAGGTTAGGTTAGGTTGTTTGGTTAGGGTAATGTATTTTTGTATCCAAAGGCAGTCAAAATAGACGGGAACATGATGGGGTACACCCGGTAACTACATTCTTGCCCATATATTAATATGAAGTATAGGTTAGGCCTATATTCACTCTATGGGTGACTTCCAAATTTCAAGGAAAATTTGTGGCCGGTTTCCTTGATAAATACCAGCGTGTTTTGAATGGTTCAGCAGACGCGGAAACTGAAAGAAACCCGGAATTTGTTTATATTAATGTCACAAGTTTTCACATTGATTTATAGTTTACGGTGTTAATTTTCAATTTTTCATCTATAGGGCCTATATAATGTTTGGAAGTAGCCTAATTACAACCCTCTGAAAAAACGTTTGGTACTTAGGCTATAACCGAAACTACCACTAGCCTAATTATTTCTCAATAGGCCTATTTGAAGAATAAGGATGTTGCCAAGATCATTGGCCTATTAAAATTTGTTTCAACCTCCGGAGATACATTTTAAGCGCACTATATAAAGTACTGTAAAAACTAAACACTCTCCCTATCGATGAGTGAAACTCTTATTAAGCCCCTTACTGTTGAAATATATGCTAATTTCAATAATTCATGGGGGGAGTGAGACGGGGGGAGTGAGACGGGGCAAAGCCCCCCCCTCAACCCATCCTGTATCCAAAGGCAAAAAATATTGGGTTTAATGTTATTTTAATACCACAATTTTTGTTGATATATTTGAAGATAAATAAGGAATCTATATGCTCTAAAGATCATAAGAAAATTTGTTTTAACCCTCGGCAAAACCTAATAAAAAGTATGGTACTAAAATGTCTTTTTCGTAACAAGGTTGTCAACACGGTACTTTCAGTCATCGATAGATCTAAAGATCATATGAAAATGTGTTAAACCCTCGGAAAAACCTAATATAAAAGTACCGTATGGTACTAAAATTTAATTTTCGTAACAAGGTTGTCAATACGGTACTTTCCCGTTATCAATGTACAATCAAGCTGAAGATTGCAGAGTAAACACCATAGACTTCATCGACTTTTCTTTCACCTTCGTATAATCGACAGATTTTTTTTTTTTTTTTGTATTAAGGGATTAGTACTCAACCAGCGGGGGTGGCAGCCCCCACCCATAATACTAGGTTAGGTTAGGTAAGGTTGTTAGGTTAGGCTAATGTCTTTTCAAATCACTATCGGGGAGCGTGTCTCAACATCGATCGATAGGCCTAATGGGGAAAATAGGTTTTCCCGAGATTTCGAATTAATTACAAACACTAACTGTGATGCAAATTACCAATTTTGTTCATAAAAAACACTGAAAATTTGTGGTATTAAAATAACAAAAATCCAAATATTGTATAGCTAGGCCTAGGCTATTTAGGCTAGGCCTACTCTGAAAATGACTTAGCCTACATCCGAGTGTTTTAAGATTGTTGGATAGCCTAATGGGAGAAATAAAGTTGTCCGGGGATTGTAACTAATTTAAATTACTTTATAATGATGAAAACTAGGCTACCTAAAACTCAAAAGAAAAACCATGGGAAAATTAGTGGTAGGCTAGTTTCAGTTATATTTTCCAAACATTTTCCCCATGCCATGAGGGGGGGCTTTGCCCCCACCTCACCCCCCATGAATTATTGTCATAATCATAGGCCTAGGCCTATATTGACAGCAGGGGGCAAAAATCAAGCACGCCGCGGCCCAACCGACTGTAGGCTACACCCAGGTAAACAATCTTCACTTTGTCGAAGGTTTGTAATACTTCAATGTATCTAATTAAAGTAAAATATACATTTCCGCGCATCATCAAACCATACTAGGCTAAGTCTAGGCTACGGCGCTACGGTACTACTAATAATATTAACCTATTAGGCTAGTACCAACAGAATAGCGACAAAATAGGGGTAGTATAACTGTAGATACTAGATTTATCATAACTTCGACCCGGTGTAAAACTAGAATAGGCCTAATACCTCTTGGGTGCTAAAATCGAATGAATCACATGAAAAACAGTAGGCCTAGTCCTAGGCTAGGGTGTACAGCCAACTCGGCCCATCTAAGATTACCAATTCGGCCCGTCTTGCATTACCAACTCGGCCCGTCTTGCATTACCAACTCGGCCCATTTATTTGAAAATCTTTAATCAGTTTTTTGAACAATGGATTCAGACTTCAGTGGTTTGAATTAACATAAATAGGTCCACCAAATACAATGATACACTGATTTGAAAGAGATTAATTTTCAAAACACGTAACGTTGACAAACTTTAATAATCAGTGCTTCGAACAATGTATTACTTAGTGGTTTGAGTCAATATAATATATTGACTCAAACCACTAAAAGACTTATAGGCTATTGACTCAAACCAATAAAGTAATACATTGTTCGAAGCACGTCTGATTATTAAAGTTTGTCAACGTTGCGTGTTTTGATAGTTAATCTGTTTCAAATCAGTGTAGGCTATCATTGCATTTGGTGGACATACTGTATATACTTATATTAACTCAAACCACTAAAAACTTTAATAATCAGTGCTTCGAACAATGTATTACTTTATTGGTTTGAGTCAATAGCCTATAAGTAGGCGCACCACTGATAAAGAAAGGAGTCAAAGAAAATTAATGATACAATGAGTTGAGTCAACTAGCCTACATACGATATATGTATTAATAATACTTTTATTATAGCCTAACCTATATAAAATTAAATGTTTCGAAGATGATTAAGCAGTGGTCGAGTGAGTGAATCAAACAGAAAACAGTGCAAAGTTAATTAAGTTGGAGAAACTAACAAATCTTACCCTTCTTGCACTGCATCGCTACAATGAACACAATGGCTAATCAATGCTTAGTATGCTTCAAGGATGTGCATCCTTTGCAGAGGGACTGCTGTCTGTTTGAATGCTAAGGTCCTTCCTAAACTAACTAATGTTTTGTATAAAGATTATGTATACAAATATAGCCTAGGCCCCTACATATTATATTTTATCACGGACTCCTGTAATAATAAAGTTGTTTTAAAAGTAGTTTTAAATTGTTTATAGGCCTAGTCTGTTCATTTAGCCTACGATTCGTATAGTAGCCTAGAATAAAAACCATAAGGGCATTGGGCAGTGTGGTCCGAGTTGGTATTTAATGGGCCTACTTGGTATATAATGGGCAGAGTTGGTAATGGGCCATGTGGGCCAAGTTGGTATATAATGGGCCAAGTTGATTTTAGATGGGCCGAGTTGGTAATGGGCCGAGTTGGACGGTATTCCTAGGCTAGCCTAGGAAAAAAACATGGTTTGGAAAACTCTCTTAGGATGTGTTAATCGGAAAATTGACTGAATAATTAATAGACACCTAACAGACCCTTAAAATTGGTAACATTAATGTGTTTGTAGTTTCTTGAACAGGCTACGAGGCTACGACTCGACGACGACGACGAGACTCTTGATCTTGATTGTAGCACGTCCAATAAACCCTGCCATAGGCCACCACGGGCTGACGGACACGAGTCGAGACCTTAGCTGGCACACAATACAGTAACATCAAGTCAGAGTGGTCAGTGTGGAAACACTCCATCTACAAGAAAAAAGCCTTAAACACCGCCGCTCTCCGCCTCAGAACAGGACACACCAGACTGGGAGGGCATATGTACAGGATGGGACTGCAAGAAAATGAAAATTGTCCGTACTGCCTCACACCTGAGACAGTGGAGCATTATCTACTCCACTGCCACAAACATTACGGTGCCCGCACCCACCTCAGAAGTGTAGTAACCCAACAAGGAGGAACATTCAACATCAAGCATATCCTAGGTGGAGGAGACCTACCACAGCACAGTAAACATGTCATCGCATCAGCCCTAGGAACCTACATCAGGACAAACAAAATCACAAGCATATAAAATTACCATCCAACTGAATCTGCACTATACCACCACTGATCATCATCATCATCTCTGACCTCACCCTCACCTTGACTTGAATCACACAGTACACATAGAGCAGTACTGTACTGTACTACAACTGATCATCATCATCATCTCTGACCTCACCCTCACCTTGACTTAAATCACCCTGACCTCAAAAGACAACGACAAACTTACCCCCCGTATACAGTAGTATAAAATCCACCTTTACTATCTCTCCTAACCCCTATTATACTAAAACAAAATATTTTCACCCCTCCTAAAACGCCTGTGCAGTAATCTGGAGACACCACAACCCTCCAAGCAAACTGCACATTTAAACAATAAGAAGAAGAAGAAGAGACCTTTGGTGGAGACCAAGGATTCTAAGAAAGGATGTGGAAGCGAGAGGTCACAGTTCTGGTAATAGTGATCCCCGCACATAAGAGATGACAGCACGATCGCAAGATAAAATGGGAGGGTACCTATTAATTCGTAATAATCCCTACCTTGTAGGCCTACTACTAACTGTTTCAGGATTGGACAGCCAAACACAACTGGATGTAGAACTTCTTTATTCTGGATCAAGTTTCATCCTGAGAACAACAAACAAACTAAGTGCATGTTCTTTCCAAGAATTTAGAAATACAAATGTATATAATAAAGTCTTGTTCAATCTATAAGTGATACAAAACACAAATAACACACCAATCGCCAAACATATATATGGCTAATTCTTAATGTCTAATAAGTTGATAGAAATAAACCTTTATGAACTTATAAGTAAAACTCGTTAGATATAATTAAATAATGTATGAGACTTCCAGTAAGTAATTAAAATTAGTTTGCACCTTGCCACTAATGGAACCTCTCAATTAGCTTCATATATTTCTAATCCAATACATTAACGAACGAAGCAACTAAATTATTTCAGTTAACACAAAGTAAGAATATCACATGTTGCTACACACCACACATAATTTGACTCTCACAATCAGACATGTCCCACATATTTCCCGCTAATCCAGCCCAACAGACACATGAATAACCTCCATAATTATAGGGAAACACCAACAGCAAACAATTACAACTAATAAGATTCTTTATTATAAATTACTATACTACTATTGTATGTAGAAGAGCCAACGAGTGGACTTAGTCTGATTGAAAGGGTCAAATATTAAATATCAACTACCATACTCACTCTATTGTGTGTCCATGTATAAACCCGAGTAAGGCGGGTAACCTACCACCAGCTGATATCACTCCAGACTGACTAACTATATAAATTCGATCCACTCACATGTTCAATAACCGAGGGAATGAAGGATGAAGGGTGAAGGGTGAAGGGAGAAGGGAAGGTGGTAGAGGGGGAAAGAGGGGGACGGGTTGAACAAAGAACTAGCGCGTAATTTAAATAGAGAAGTAAAGGTAGGGGGGGAGGAGGGAAGTGAGCAATTAAACATGAACACTAATTTCCACATATTTGCGCAATTTGTCATATACTATAGTCAAAGAACTGGGACAATGGTGACCTGTTGGAAAAGGAAGGAATTTATAAGGAAGTAGCATGTAAATGATCCGGAACGATCTGAACACTAATTTTTCATAAAACACTAACGCTATGAAAAATCAATTCAACGTTATCCACCTGCAGACTCTGTAAACATGCTGAGTTCGATAGACATAACTAAAGGCTACTATAAAGGCAGATTATCATAAAATTTTCGTTATTATGAGGAGGTTCACCGTTCAGAGATGAGGCTCCACTACCGCCGCATTTGACTAATTGCAAGTTTCATTCTATAAGGAAGTTGGAGCTATATACATAAATATTTAGCAGAGTAACCAGCTAAAATACGTACGGTTTTAGTACATATATTAATTAATACATAAAACCAAATTCAACACACTATTTATATATCCATCAGAAACCTACATAATGACTATTTGTGCTTAATAGCGATGTTTTCAGGCCGAGCTTCCTTATAGGCTGAAACTCGCATGTGGTCAAGTTCGAGGTATATTCTGATCTCACTTCCCACTCTGGGAATGATGCAGTTATCTCCAGCTTAGGGTACTCTCGACTGGGCGAGGACTGACCTAAATGCTCTTTACACCAAACAAATAACAGTTAATCACAGAAACACAAGGCAAGATTACAATAGTTTTATTCCTATCAATGGTGGGTCATAAATATTCACAAATAGTGTCTCTAATTGCCACTAATGGTCACTAACCAGGGTTCGAACCCCACCCAAGGCATCTCAAAACCTGTGGGTTTTTAGGAGGGTTAAAATCCCTCCAGGGTTCGAGCCCCGTGCCAGGCACCAGGGAAGTGGGCCTGGGGAGTTTTCAGGAGGGTTAAATTCCCTTCACACCCAGTATTTCATTATTGTTAGGGTCCGCGTGCTCTATGTAGCTACCAGATCACGTTCCGTGACTGCCACCAATGAAATACTGGGTGCGAAGGGAATTTAACCCTCCTGAAAACTCCCCAGGCCCACTTCCCTGGTGCCTGGCTCGAACCCTGGAAGGATTTTAACCCTCCTAAAAACCCACAGGTTTTGAGATGCCTTGGGTGGGGTTCGAACCCTGGTTAGTGACCATATCCTCCATAGGTCAACCAGGCCCGCGCGCTAACCCACTGTACTACCACGGACATACAAAAGTATATTAGTCCTCTTTGTAAGAACCAGGTGATAGTCTCGTGATGATTCACATGATGAGTTTATTGGACTTCCCATCAACGACTATTTTACACTATACCAGACGTCAACTCGAGTAGTACATTATTGGGGTTGCGGGATATTTTCGAGGGCATTACAGGGTCACCGTTTTTTTTTGTTTTTTCTCTCCTTTTCTCTCTGTCCGTGGCTTGTATCCATGCGTCCCTATTCAGCCAACTGTTTTAAGATGTTTATCCCCATCTAGGTGTCGATTTCTTCCTGGCGAGCGATAGCGAGCCATCATTGTATGGAGAAATCCGGCTTCGCCGGAGAATTTTTTTCTATCGAAAAATGTACAAATTTAGCTTGCTGTCAAAACAAAAATATATATATGATGGCTCGCTACTGCTCGCCAGGAAAATATTGACACCTGGGTGGGGTAGGCCTAAACGTCTTACAACAGTAGGCTGAATGGGGCCGAATGGATACAGGCCAAAGAGAGAGGGTAATAAAGAGAAAACAAAGCAATATGGGCTCCCTTAAAGTGTTGTAGAGGCAAATGCAACACAAATACGACCACATCATTTGTTGGCACGGTTGACCACTGAAGAGAGAGAAAGAGAGAGAGAGAGAGAGAGAGAGAGAGAGAGAGAGAGAGAGATAGATAGATAGATAGATAGATAGATATAGATATAGATAGAGAGAGAGAGAGAGATAGATAGATAAAGAGAGAGAGAGAGAGAGAGAGGGATGCGGGCTCTTTCACCTGTCACGATAACCGAACATTAGTCCTTCCAATCAATTATTACAGGTGCCGTTTTCTGTACAATCAATTTGTTTATTTCCATTACCTCTATACTTCTCATTTACTGTATTGAATTCATTGTTGTGGGTAAGTACTATTGGATATATGGCATTCGTGTAACTATTGTATTTATAAATAGCCTGCCCGTATTCTCAAAATGCATAATGTGGTTTGGGCCGAGTTATACGAGCGATCTTGCCGGCAATTTTCGATCGGAAGTTATTATCATTTATAATATATTTATCTATTTTTTACATTCTTTTTTGTATCGATAAACTAAACTAAAGGTAGGCTATCCCTTTCAGTATCATAGCGTGTTTTAATTGTATTCTTGCTAACACTAGACGATTTTATACAACTAAGAATGGATCTGTAGCGATAAAGGGGAACAATTATTATCTCAATTATCCCTTAGACTTTCACAAGCCCCTCTTAACCCCTTCTGTACCGTCGACGTATTTTTGTTTTACTACAGCTGCACTTAGATGATTCTATGAAGCTTATCAAGTATATATGGTAGCTAAAAGGATTGATTGAGAGTATTTGTAATCTTTTATCAGGTAGACATGTTTCCTAAACTGAATAAAACCGTCTAATAGTTGCCAGAATATAACGAGAAGGAGGTCACCGGTACAGAAAGGGTTAACCTTGACCAAATCGTATAATAATATCTAGTTAAAATGAAAGAATGTGTCATAGTATACTGATTTTTTTGTTTTGTTATAGCGGATTACACTGTAAATTAAAACCAGGGACGTGAAAAGGTATGAACTAGGTATATAAAATCATTGGGTCTATTGACAGTGTGATTTACCTTTCGATCTTTATATTAGATGGGTATATTACTACCAATTCACCTCTATAAGGGTCGATTATTATGGACACATTAGTTACCCTTTTCACATTATTTATTTGTCTCCAGTGTAGATTCTTATAAAACTTAAAATCACAAAAATGCTACCCGACTAGAATTGCCAATACGCGATGCCGGAAAGGTTGATAGTGTGAGTGTTCCCATTAGACATTTTGTATTCAGTTGTGTGGGAGAGATGAGGGAGGCAGCATCATTACTGTACCTCTCTGTCTCTCTGCTTCTCACAAATTCACAGTCTCCCTCTCTCTCTCTCCAGTCTCACACTCACTATCTCTCACATACAGTATCTCTCCTTTTCTCTCACACACATAGCCTGTCACACATTGTCTCTCTATTATAGCCTCTGCCCTATCACATACATCCTTTCTCCTCTCACATACAACCTCTTTCTTCTCTCTCACACACACACACTCCCTCCTCTCAGTGTCTCATCCTCTCTTCCTATTTCACACACAATTTCTTACAAACACTGACACATTTGGAGCAACATCAAAGTGGGTTATAGAGTAATCATTAATACACTAACTTCGCACTGTTTCCGGTTTCTTTGGCCAGGTAAGAATCCTACTTGTATTTGTACTTTAGTAACTCTTTCAGTGTTCCAGAACGAATTAATTTATCTCATACTGATAAATATTATATGTTTTAATAAGCTTATGAAAGATCTGGGATACATACTGTATATTCAACTACGATTCAAATTATGATTGAGTTGATTCCTTAGCAGTATAAAATCGTTTAAGGTTAGCCAGAAAATACAATTACGAGTCCTAATACTGAATTGAGTTCAATTGTATTATATAATGGTTTTGAATTATATATTTTTTTTCTCTCTGCGAACTGTGGCATCAACTTGTTATGGTCATATATTCTTACTTGCGATCATGGTGGTGGCAAGACTATTATACATTTCTTAGATTTCGTGGAAACTCGAAGAAAATGGATTGCCAACAACAGTTGCATATAGATCTTGCGTTCACCGGTGTACAGTATGTTTGTGTGTTAGCAGGATATCGTCAAAACTTATACACGGATTTGGACGGAATTTATTCAGTACCTACATTTGACAACCGCTTAATAATTATTAACTTTTGTAGGTGTAATTCGTTTCCCAACATAAAAATTACTATAATATATAAATGTTTATCTGATTTCATGACTCCTAGGATATCCACTGCTAAGATTGCTATTGTGACACCAGTTACCTCTGACTCCAGTTACATACAGTAATGATGTATTAAGTACCGGTATATTAATTATATGTTAATTGTATATTATTCAATTATATAATATTTTATATAATGTAAGTATGTATTAATTAATAGAGTATAATGTGCCTCTGAAATCGGCATTGTTGGCCAAAAATAGGGTACCCCATTTTAGAAACCTGACTATATAATTATATAGATCATTGTTAATATAACCAAATCAGATGAACTTGATAGTGATCATTACAGTACTTCACATAAGGTAAGCTTAGCATTAGAATCTGGAAAAGTGTCTAGCTCTTCTGTTAATATACAAGGACGTATAGTTCTTGGTGCAGTAAGTCTATATAAAATGCCTTATTTTAACACTAATATATAAAGGTTTACTTATACTGTATAATGAAGCATCACTTACTATAGGATACACAGTTTGTAAAGTACAGTCCTGAACCATAACAGACTTTGGGAAACCTGAATCAGTAATACTTTTGTAGCTGTATTTTACCTTTATATTACGAAAACTAAACCATAACAATTGTATGATCGACGACTAGCTAGGGTTGTGCTAATTTAAGTTACAGTATTATGTTGGCAGGAGTGCTATCAGTTCTGGGATCATAATTATCAAGCAGTGTTATCCATAACGTAGGCAGAGATACAGGGTTATAATATCTCCAATGAGCTAACAGTTATTACTAGAGTTTTTCTCAGTGGTTATCATTGCCGACATACGATTTCATTGAACTTAGGAAGGACCATTACAAATAAGAGGTGTAAGAAACTATCACGACTATAGCATTTTGATTACCTCAGATCCCTCCTAAAATCGTCTAATGATAGGCAAAATATAACGATAAATTAGATCTTCGTATATCAACAAGTGAAATCTTAAATTTTGGTTCATTAAAGTTATTGAAATGTGTGTGTGTATGTGTGTATTTAAAGTCGGTAGATAAAGGTTGTATTATTTGTCCATTTTCACAATTTTCAGGGATATGTGGGATACGTGAGGTTGAGGGTAACTTTTTCTTTCTTCTTTGTGCATTGCTTTAATTTGCATACAATGTATTTATTTTGGTTATATATTTTTTAATTCTTTATTTATTTTGGGATTATTCTTTCTTTTGTGTTTTATTATCTCCATTGTTTTGTATATATTTCATTTTCAGTTTATCTTTTTTATTTTAATTTCTTTGGCATAGGCTACAGCATTAATGTTTTTAATTTGTATCTGATTTTTTTATTTAATAGGCCTACTTTCATTTATATCTGCTTACCTGTCTATCTAACTATCCATTTATTTGAGTAGCATTCGATTTACCTATCACAATGAGCCTCAACCATACCCCTCCTTCCAACGACCCCTCCTGCCAAACCACCCACCCACCTCCTGACGAAGAAGACGACCCTCCACCACCCTCTACAGACGACCCTCTCGCCCAAATGGAAGACTCTACACCACCTACCTGTACACCACCCACCTTGACACCACCCACCTGTACACCGCCCACCTGGACACCACCCACCTTGACACCACCCACCTGTACACCGCCCACCTGTACACCACCCACCTTGACACCACCCTACACCTTCATCACAACCTCCGATCCTACCGGAGGGGAGGAGGATCTAGGGTACGGGGAGGATCAGCTGTGTTGTAGTTTGATGGGGGACCTCCACCAGCTGTCTGTTTACACTCCAGCAACCACCACTGAAGACCAGCTGATGACGCCTTCCACCCACCTGCACCCATCTAATACACCACTTCATTCAGGTTAGTATTCTTAGCCAACTATAGTGCATTTATTATTATTATGTTCCTTCCAACAACCAACCATACTCCTAAAATCGATTAATGAAATTTACAAACACATGTGGCAGTCCGTGGACTCGAACCCAGGATGCTCACACCGAAAATCAACACCTTATACATCGCACCACGAAGACAGTTAGGTAGGCCAAACATCTTCACTACTAACCTCTATAATTCATAAACGGCTTTACTAATCGAGCCAATATTTCTACCATTTAGGAAGAGTCAGTCACGGAATAGGGGTGACATTTTGCAGCCCATTTGCTCTAGCCCTTTTTCAGTTAACAAGATTAGTGGTCACACTTTCTGGCCTACCTATAATGAATGGACTATAGGTTGCTATGGAGTTCTTAGCATCCTAATGCACCTAGCTCTACCACTGCTTCTGCCTCACTACATCACTAAGAGGAGAAACTAGGAGAAGGGATGTATGGAGAGGATAACCACCCTCCACCCATATCAAATTATTGTTAACCCACTACACTATTCAATTTAGTATTATTAGCATCGTTTAAAACTCATGCTATTTATTTACCCCTTGAGAATTACAGATGACGCGTTTTAGCAGCTGATTCTGGCTAGCATTAGATGATTTTGTACAGCTTAGGAAGGATTTGTGGGAATTAAGCTCTGACTTTCATACACCCATCCTAGTCTGAATAAATACGTCTAATATTAGTCAGAAAACAGAAAAAAATGCGTCATAATCCTCAAGAGATTAACATGACGAAAGTTTAGTCCCATAGCCGCTGTTTTGTTGATAATAAATGGGTTGATAGCCTCTAAAGTCCTATTTTAACTAACTAACTAATCGGTATTGGCCGAGCAACCGTTTCTGCCTATTGCTATTTTGGTTCTTGGCCGTTTTGGTCCTATATCGATAAGTGGTGAATAGTGAAATGAATGGGTATACAGTATACTATGTTTTGGTCTGTAGCCGATTTGGTCCGTGGCTGATAATTTTGTCTGCAGTCGTTTTGGTCTGGTCCGTGAGTCATTGGTATCTATAGTCCATTCATTATAGGTAGGCCAGGAATCGTGAGAGCAAATGGGTAGTAAATATCCACACCCATTCCCTGGTTGACTCTTCCCAAATGGTAGAGATATTAGCTGGATTACTCTAGTCGTTCAAGGGGAGATTTCCACTTGAGGGATTTTTTCTTTACCCTTTTCTCCCTCATGTTTAGCCCCATTGCTTTTGAGATTTTAAGACGTTCGCCCCCTTAGTTTGTCAATGTTAAGAACTTTCGCCCCATTTATTTCACTTTTAAGACCTTTCGTATAATTTAGGTGTCGATTTTTTCCTGGCGAGCTATAGCGAGCCTGTAATTTAACCTCTGAAGTGCGCATGGGGGTAATTGGAAACGTCCCCCTGTGCTGACGTATTTGAGGTGTTTCCGCCACTAAAATATTCATTGTGCCATTAATAGCATTAATACTTATCCATATGCGCCTATTATGGGTTGATTATAAAGGTATTAACCTGAAACAACAATAAAACGAGTGAAAACAGCGTTTGGATGGTCAAAATCGGAGATATAGCCCGCGAGTTGAGGAACCGGCTTTCGGCCGGGAAATTTTTCTACCGAAAAATGTACAAATATATCTTGAAAGGGGGTCAAGGGGGTGTAATTTCAAGCTTGATGGAAGTCTAGGAAACTCACTAAAAACCTCCCCTTAAGAGTTATAGAGGTTAGTGACCATGATTCCCGGCCTACCTATAATGAATGGGCTATTGTGAATACAACTTACACATTTTATGCACATTTCGGCAAACTAATGGAGTGAACGTCTTAAAATATCAACACTAATGAGACTAAACATGAGAGAGAAGGGAGTGCAGAGAATAAAACCTCCCCTTAAATTGAGAAAGGTTAGATTAGGAGACTGTGGCCATTCTGGTTGTGGCCTTTATGGCATGTGGCCGTTATGATTTCACACCCTGTATATAATCGATTATGGACCCGCACAGCCACGGCCAGATCAACAATATGGTAATTATCTTAGAGGCTGCTGGTATCACTAGAAACCCTATAGTAACACAGCGGCCAACCTCCGCCATATTGGTGCCACTGATGTCATTAGCCCAGGTCAGGGAAGGATAGGTAAATGTTGGGGATTAATGCATATTGCAACGGCACAATATACTCAAATATCTCCATACCTATTACAAACATTCGATTAGTACAGGACACAGTATATACCGGTAGTTTGGTCTTTGGATCTAGATTCTAGATGATCAAAAATAAAATATCACCCTATAGAACAAAACTCGCAAGTGGTCAATTGCAGCACAAAAGGGGTGGGGGGAAACGGTCTCTCTTACTACAGGATCTCTAGACATGAGGAGTGAAGCATGTGTACAGTCGTGGACGGTAATATATATATATTTTTTTTTGCATGAAGAAGACAAAATACAAACCTGCCTGTAACAAGTGTCTCCCCAAAGTTAAAAGAGGGAAAGAGACCCAAATTCAAAGTACGTTAGAGTCAAAATGTCTGAAAACACCGAGCTTGAAGCAGTCCAAGTCAAAGGATGAGGGAAAGCCAGACTGAGGGATAGAATTTCAGATCATACTTGAATCTTTGAACGTTTAATGCCAGGATATGAAGCATCTGGGATAAACATATTGCATTGCATTGTCTCGTTAGGCTTCGATACAGATTCAAATAGGTGTGTAGTTATTATTAGTACTAGATCTATACTTCAATTCTGACTTATCAGTAAAATATATTGAATCATGTAAAAATGGCCACACTTCGAAATGGCCATAACCAGAACGGCCCCAGTCTCCTAACCTAACCTTACTCAATTCATTCTAACTAAACCTTTATCTAACCTACCCAGATCTAACCTATTCTCTAGTCTAAATTCATCTAACCCAACCCCATCAAGCCAAGCCTATCGTGGCCTAACCTAACCTAGACTGTTTGGGATTGAAGCTGTTGAGGAGTGTGGTCACTTTGACTTGATTTCATTGGAATAACGGAACCAGGTTAAAGGGGTAGTGGTTATTTTATTTTTTATTTTTTTTTGGGGGGGGTATTAATTAATGTATTTGTATTATTATTATCTTAGACCCCCCTTCAAGATAAATTTTATGGATGGATGGCTAAAGGAAAGGAAGACAAGTATAGTGTCCAATTTTTTTTTTTTGGGGGGGGGGGGGGGCAATATACTTTTCTTACTGTCTTTTAGCCATCCATCCATCCATCCATAGGGGTAGTTTGGGTGGATGGTGACCCCTAAACCCTCACCTTACCAACTTAAATTACTGACTATCCACTCACTCCTCCCACTCACCATCCACCCAAACTACCCCAAATCTCTTACTTTACCAACAAACATATTGGGCGGGTGCCCAACCCCGAAAGGGGTTGAAATAGGGGAGCTATCCCCCCGCCAAAGGCGGCTTTCTAGGGCCTTTCCTAGCTGATGCTGAGAGGATTGGGTTCTAGTCATGTGGTGATGGGCTGGTCTATCAGAGTGAGAACTGAGCGATCTCTGCCATACCCATAGCTTACTCTGACTGTTCCTTTTACTTATATGTTTTCTAGATCTCAAGTGACGGCGTCTCTTCCGTGGATTGACCTCCCAATCTACCAAGATTGGAAGCCAAAGCGTCACATTTTTCCTTTGCCCCTCAACTTTCTCTTCATAATTGCTGAGGGGCACAGGGCCCTGGGTGGGTCTTTGGTTTCCCGGGCGTTTCCGCACCCTCCTCAGCTCCCCGCCATGGAGTGGCTTCGGTTACCCAGGCTTTATTGTGGTCGGCAGGGAGGGTTCTGTGGGGGCGCTCGGTTATGGCCTTGGCCTTGCTCGGGGCCTTGGGGCTGTTCGGCCAGGCAGCTTGGGGAACAACAACAACAACTGACTATTCAGTCACTCCCCATACGAGGAGTCTCTATCCCCCTAAACCTCCAAGACAACTCGCTTTCACTCTGCCCATCATGGTATAAAGACTAATGCTCTCCATCATCATAGAGCCAGCCAACATGCTTACTACGTACTGTACAGTACACACGGACGGGGAGCGAAAGGGACTGTATTCATAAACAAATGGGAAGGGCGTTTTCTATACCATGTCAAACAAGACTAAAGAACTGATAATTGGTTAATGAAACGAACTTTTTATCACCCAACTACCAAAAGACTGAAGCTAAATTCTATTTTTTGTTCTTGTATTTTAGATGAAGGACCAACTGAGCCGACGACCAAGGTGTTGCAGACTTGTTCGCCCACACCACCACCAATTCACTCCACCAGGCTCAGGGGCAAGACAGGTGGGCGGCTAGTATTGTAATAATAATAATAATTATTATCATTATTATTATTATGTTTTTTCCACCAACCTACTTCACCTCTAAACTCAATTAATGAAATCAACAAATACATGTGAAACTCCAAGGACTCGAACCTAAGATACTCGCATCGAAATTCCGCGCACTTACACATTACGCTATCAAGACAGTTATTATTTAATATTAATATTAATTATCAATATTATTATAATTAATATTATTTATAATGGTAGGAATATTAGCTCGATTACTGTAGTAATTTTTGAGTTGTAGAGGTTAGTGGTCAGGATTTTTGGCCTGCCTATAACGAACAGGGTATAGTAGTGGTTATTATAATATCCTTTGCAGTATGTAGTTCACGGTACCGCCACGTACCGCACCGAGACAAACCGCCGCACCTGGTGGCACGCCGCAACGCACGTGAGAGGCGGCGCGTGCAGTCCGTGAACACCGCCTTCACCAGACTACGGCGCGTCTTACCTGCAGCTGCTGGGTTAGTTATACATCTATACTCTTATTAGTAATATACACATATACAAACATATTCATATATTATTCATACTCAGACACATAGGATACTTTTATATTATTCATACATACACAATACACTCGCACATATAACACACAAGCTGTCTATTCGCTGTAAGTAGGCGAGAAATCATGAACTCTAACCTCTGTAACTAAAAAACGACTAGAGTAATCGAGCTAATATTTCTACCATTTGGGAAGAGCCAGTCAGGGAATAGGTGTGGAAATGTACAGCCAATTTGCTCTAGCCCTTTTTGAGTTATAGAGGATAGAGGTCATGATTTCTCGCATACTTACAGCGAATAGACTATAGCACACACGTGAGAGGCGGCACTTTCCCTTCAACTCCACCTTCACCAGGCTACGGTGTGGGTTACCTGCTGCTGCAGGGTTAGTTACCCTACAACATAATACATTTTATGGTGGGCTAAATTCCAGTACGATCATCGCAGATATATTAGTGATTATTATCAGCCCAAACTTTCAGAATACACTTATATATCAATAAAATAGGCCTACATACAAATGCTGTGAGATACAATTGTGATATTTAAACATGTATTTTAATATTTTCTACCTTTAGAATAACACAAGCTTAACCTAACCTTTCTTTACCAGAGAGAGAGAGAGAGAGAGAGAGAGAATTGTTTGATTTATAGATATAATGCTCCAGATGGGGTAAGGTGAACAAGGTAGCATGCTATATATATTTCAAACAGTATTCCTTCTAGTGTTCTATATAAGTGTAGCAAGCAACCTTCAATAAAGTGTTCCATACAGTGTTCCATCCAACGTTCAATAAAGTGTTCCATGCAACGTTCAATAAAGTGTTCCATCCAACGTTCAATGAAGTGTTCCATACAGTGTTCCGTCCAATGTTCCAGCCGCAGTAAACGTGTGAGCAAGGTGAGGGGCTCTGGAGATATCCATCACTTATATCACAGAGAGAGAGAGAGAGTGAGAGTAAGTTGTTTTTATTAAGAAAGATACAGAGAAATACAATGTTCCAGATGGAGTAAAGTGAAGAAGATAGCATGCTAAATTATAATCCAAACCGTATTCCTTTCATTTTTCTATATAGTGTTCCATTTAACCTTCAATAAAGTGTTCCACATAGTGTTCCGTCCAATGTTCCAGACGCAGTAAACGTGTGAGCAAGGTGAGGGTTCTGGACACAGCCATCACCTACATCTCCCACCTCCAGGACCTGCTAGAAGGGCCTCCATCCTCCTCCAACACCACCAACACCGCCTTCAGGATATTTCAAGACTCCAGTGATCCTTCCTCCCTCCACCATCACCAGCATCAGTGGTCCGGTTAAGGGGAGATGGGTCGTTTTTTTTGGTCTATTAATTAATGTATTCTTATATTTCTTAGTTTCCTCACTAGACTTCCATCGAACTTAGAAAGAAAAAAAAACCTAGACCCTCCTTCAAGATAAATTTTAAAATTTTTCGGTAGACAAATTTCCCGACCAACCGACCTTCGGTCCCTCTTAAAATTTCAGGCTCGCTATCGCTCGCGGCCTCGCCAGGAATAAATCGACACCTAAACGGCACAAAAGGTCTTACATTTGACAACGAAATGGGACGAAAGGTGTTTATATCGCCAAACTAATGGGCCGAACGTCTTATAATCTCAAAACAAATGGGGCTTAACACGAGGGAAGATGGGGACCAGAAAAACGACCCATCTCCCCTTAATCCATTCTGTACCAGTGACGTCTGTTATATTTTGTTCTAGCTATATTTAGACGATATTATGCAGCTTAGGAAGGATCTGCATTAGTTAAAAGGGTTGATTGAGATAGCTCGAGGTCTTATAATAGCTAGAGATCCTTCTTAAACTGAATACAATCGATTAGTAGGAGTCAGAATATAACTAAAAAGACGTCGCCGGCACAGAAGGGGTTAAAGTTAGTTTATGATAACAATAATAACATCAACACTCACATGGCCTATTAACTGTATCTAACCCGAGGGGTGATCTTTTTTTGGGGGGAATCCCTCTGTTTCACTCCATCAATTTGGTAATTTGAGAACTTTTCGTCCCAGCTGTTAGTAAATTGTAAGTTTATTATTTTAGTGGTGGTGGTGATGTTGTTGAAGAAAGTCTCCAAAACAATGCAAGACAAAACAATGCATGACACACCAGTGCCTGTAACCCCTCCAGGATACGATCACAATTATTCCCATTATTTAACTATTTTGCTCTGTTTTGGAAGGCCCTCATCTTCATATCGCCCTCTCTTCTCGTTTTGAAGTCAAAATGGTCACACTCCGAAACAGCCACAACCAGAACGACCACAGTCTTCTAACCTAGCCCTACTCAATTTAACTTAACTAATTATAATCAAACCTAACCAGACCTAGTTTAACCTAACCAAACCTAACTTAGCTGGTTTGGTTGTGGTCGTTTAGGAGTTTGGCCGTTTTGATTTGTTTTCTTTTCTTCTGTATCATTTTTGCAAACACCAACATTTGGAGAAGAGTTTTTAAATTGTGTTTGCAGTAATATTTAGTAAGTTTGTATAACCCCGTGTAACTCCCTTCGGTACAATGACGATTTTAGTGACTTCAGGTAGAGCTAATGGGAGAAACGGATAATTGACATGATTCTATATATTATCGCCTTGATTGCTAGAGGTCCTGCACAAGCTGAGATTATAACATAAAGATAGCCAGATGCAGAATATAAATTACTACCAATATTGCAGACAAAAATGTTTTAAAGACCAAAGAAAGAACCAAGTTCTTGATATTAGTAGTTCAGTTTCAACTCGTGTTCATGTACGTACACATCACACATTTAATGCCTCAATTTAACTAGTACATACAATGGATTAAAACACTGATTTACATTAATTTGTATTTCATATACTGTAAATTTTACAATCACTGGCAGTGAAAGGTAGCACAAACTGTATTGAAAAATTCTGATTCGGAAATGAATTATTTTCAAACATTCCTTATAAGCACATGCCTGAGTCCTGCATGCAAGTTTCACTGTCACAGGTTTATCAGGCTGCTTGTGCATGCGATTGTACACCACATGATGCAGATGCAGTTGTGAACGCTGTACACTACCTTGATTGACAGGGCTAAGGGCTTGTTGCAGGGACATAACCGAACATTTGCCACAAATCGCTAGACCGAGCTACCCAAACTCTTGCCGGCTACCAATGGCATGCCGTGGGATCGAACTGCAGATCCTTCGATCGTGCTGACGTGCAGACGCGCTACCGTGTCATGTAAAAGGTTTAGGTTGTTGAATTGCTAGATATACAAATGGTACGCAAACAAAAAATAAATATACGTAAGTAGACAAATAAATATTAGGTTAGGTTTCGCTAAGATTTCAGAGAACAAAGCTCATGGATAAACTTTCTAGTCTACTGTATATATAGCATTTAAGGTTTAGGTAATTGAATTACTAGAAATACAAATGTTTGTGCAGAAAATAAACACGTAAGTAGAAAAATATATAATCTTAGGTTAGATTGTATTATGATTTCAGAGAACAGAGGTTATGGAGAACTTTCTAGTCTATAGCATTTAAGGGGGTATCATACGAGAGCTTTTATTAGTATTATTTGATTCACAACTTCATTCAGCCAACATTTAGAGACTAACTCGCACTGGTGTGGGGAACTAGACTGTGGGTAGATTATTAGGACAATATTAAGTTTAACTAACACATTTTAGCCATCAATTTTATAGTGCCTTTTAGGTCTGCCATACCCTATAATTCATTGCTATATACAGTATGTCATTAGTGCCGCATTTTAAATTATTTGTCATTAGATTTTGTGGATTAGATAAGTGTGGAAGCAAGAAAGGTGGCCATCTTGAATAGGTAGAGAACTAAATATTCTCACTTATTTCTAGTATTTTGTCATCCTCTATATATATGGTAAGACACAGCGGGGGTCTAGTTAGGTTGTTAGGTTAGGTTAATGACATAATATGGTTTTCGGGGGCGTGTCTTAACATTGTTGGAGAATAGGTAAACATGCAATTGCGGTGGAAATCATAGCCCTCAAATAACATTAATCTTAATATTGACCGAATTTTATAGGAGACAGAACTGTTATAAGAGTGTTATGACAGACGTTGCCAGATCAGAGTTGTGTAAACGATGAAAGTTCCCGGGTGACACAGGCTTAACCCGGGAGCTGCGGGGAGACTCTTAAGAGTTCCCCCGGCGCACTGCGGGAAGACTCTTAAGAGTCAGAGAAAATAAAAATCAACTTTTGACATCGAAAAAAAAATATTTTTTTATATTTGTTTTTTTTTTATTTTTTTATTTTTTTTTGGCCCCTGGGCCATGCAAAATCTCAGTCCTCTACCTCCCCTCCTTCCCCACTTTCCTCCTCTCCTTCAGTTATCACCTATTTTCCCTGTTATTCCCTTATTCTGAGGTATATTTTCGTGCTAACATTAGAAATCCGATTGGAGGGTGTGGTCATCACTGATAGCAAGCGAGTGCAAGAGAGAGAGAGAGAGTATCGATCGACTGCGTCTCAGTGGCCTTGGGGGAAATTGGCGGGAAAGCAGATTGCCTCACCCATACATTATACAACTCGCGGGCTATATCTCCGATTTTGACCATCCAAACGCTGTTTTCACTCGTTTTATTGTTGTTTCAGGTTAATACCTTTATAATCAACCCATAATAGGCGCATATGGATAAATATTAATGCTATTAATGGCACAATGAATATTTTAGTGACGGAAACACCTCAAATACGTCAGCACAGGGGGACGTTTCCAATTACCCCCATGCGCACTTCAGAGGTTAAGGGGGGTCACTTTTTTTTTTTTATCTTTCTCTCCTTTTCTGACTTTTATCCATTTGGCCCCATTCAGCCAACTGCTTTAAGACGTTTATCCCAATCCAGGTGTCGATTTCTTCCTGGCGAGCGATAGCGAGCCAGCATTGTATGGAGAAATCCGGCTCCGCCGGAGAAATTTTTCTATCGAAAAATGTACAAATTTAGCTTGCTGTCAAAAACAAATGTATATATGCTGGCTCGCTACCGCTCGCCAGGAACATATTGACACCTGGATGGGGGTAAACGTCTTATAACAGTAGGCTGAATGGGGCCGAATGGATACAAGCCAAAGAGAGAGGGAGAGAAAGAGAAAAAAAGCGATGTGGGCTCCCTTAAGGGTGGTATTTTTAAACAATTGTTTCCCTTCGCAGCGCCTAATACCGAACGAATACTGTGGAAATGAGTGCTGTTTATAGAGATTACACGAATTAGCATCGACATTTGTAAAGGTAACGTAATTTTTCAAGTTATTTCGTTCATAAAGAGCGCTGCGAATGGAAAGGATTTTACTATACAAGAATATTACCCTTAGTCTCAATATTCATGATCTCAGAATATTACGAAATAAAAGTCGACTTAAAATAAGTTGGAACCAATATTGTTGTTCTCATTTATTATAATCCTGTTAATACTCTCTCTCTACTCTCTTATTGTCCGTAGCATTATTTAGTAACATTCTCTATATAAAATACACATCAACTATTTATCAAGAAGACACTTGCGGCGTTATTATTATTTTCAGGCCAAATTTCTTTCAGAATACACTTATATATATCAATACAATGGCCTACATAATAGTGTGGGAGAAAATTTTATTTTTTATTTATCAGTACAATATATATATATAATCTGCCTGTAGCGAGTGCCTCCCCCAGAGTTGAAAGAGTGACAGGGCCAAAAGGAACGGACAACAAAGTTAACCTCCGAAACGTAAATAATTATCAAGTGGATAATTAATGGGAATTGCGATTAAGTTCGGGATAGCTTCGAAAACTTAAGGGGGGATGGGCCGGTTTTCTGGACCACTTTCTCCCTCATGTTTAGCCCAATTAATTTTCAGTTGCTAAGATGTTTGCCCCATTAGTTAGTCGATTTTAAGACCTTTCGCCCCATCTCTTCGTCAATATTTAGACCTTTCGTGCTATTTAGGTGTCGATTTTTTCCCTGGCGAACGATAGTGAGCCTGTATTGTTGGAAGAACCGGGCTTCGGCCGGGAAATTTTTCTACCGAAAAATTTACAAATTAATCTAGAAGGGGGATCTAATGGATTTTTTATTTTTTTAGATTTGATAGATGTCTATGGAGGAAACTAGAAAATAATGAATACAAGCAAAAATTGCCCAAAAAGTGAACCGCAATAAATGACCTAGAGTGTGCAGTGAAGAGTATACATAGCAGAAAACTAATTTGAATCAGTTTCAAATGCAAACGAGACAATATAATGTTTCAGACCTAACCTATGTAAAGGTTCCATGATTCGAATGCGTGCAAGGGACTGGAGATCTCGAGAAGGGGCTCCTGTCCTGACGCTAGTGTTGACTTATAGTGTGCTGGCCTAATAATCCAAAAGGGTTGATAGCCTCTGAAGTACTATTTTAGCTAACTATAATGGGTGCAACCTTGTATATGCTCACTACTGTACCCGCCCATTCATATAGAACATTTCGTGGTGATCTCATAGAAACATTTGAAATAATATGAGCAGGTAATATGGCAAGGACTGCTTTGACAACATAGTCCAGCTACGAGAAGGAATACCAAGAGAATTACTCAAGAACCGGTGTCGACTTACCATGAGGAAATATGCATCCAACAACAGAGTGATTGCTAATTGGAACGGGCTACACGAGGGGTAAGTAGTTGTTTGGGTAGCATTCAAGGAGACTACTGCAGGACTCTTCTTCTTCTTCTTATCTCTGACCGGGTATAGGCTATCCTAGTGTTTAGTAGCCTATACCCCTTTGAAAGGACATTAGTCTAACCTAACAACCTTACCTAACCTATCCTAGTATTATAGGTGGGGGCTGCCGCCCCCACACCCCCGCTTTGACTTAGATTTTTGGTGTATTTGTCTGTGAAGTGGGTATTTTTCAATTTGTTGATAACGAAAATCCTCCATGCGGACTATATGGAGAATCTATTGGTGCCTATTTTGATAAATCTAGTTATACTACCCCTATTTTGTCGCTATTCTGTTGGTACTAATGGGTTAATATTATTAGTAGTAGTTTGATGATGCGCGGAAATGTATATTTGACTTGAAATAGATACATTGAAGTATTACAAACCTTCGCAAACCCATAAACAGGGAACGTGAGCAGGGTTTAGACCGTCGCGCACCCATAAACAGGGAACGTGAGGGGGAGTTTAGACCGTCGCGGAAACAGGTTACTTTTCGGGGTAAACCTGACTTTTTGGACCGACAGCGATTTCAGTAAGTTTTATTTTGTTTTTTGTAATTTTTCCTTCAGATATAGTGTAGTTTTATACTGAAGAGGAGCGGAAATGAGTATTTACCCATTATCCAACAATCTAAAAACACGCCCCCCACTAGTGGGGAGGGCTATGAAGTTCAGGGAAAATGAGGGGTTAAAAGGGTAAAAATACAATAATATAGCGTTTTGTATCAAAACTTGGCTCGGGTTTTCCCAAATTGCAAACCCATACAACCCAATTTTGTGAATACCCGAGCCAACTTTTGACGAAAGCTGGCTCGGATTTCACGGGGTGGACTGGGTAGCATAATATTTCATGTTATAAAAATAGTCAACTTTGGGAAGACATTAGCTAACCCAACAACCTTACCTAGGCTGCCGCCCCCACACCCTCGCTGGTTGGGTTAGACTTTTTTTTTTTTTTTTTTTTTTTTTTTTTAAATGTTCTAGGCTATTAGCCTAACCTAACAACCTTACCTAACCTAGCCTAGTATATGGGTGGGGGCTGCTGCCCCCACACCCCCGCTGGTTGGGTTACTTTTTTTTTTTTTTTTTTTATGTGCTATTAGCCTAACTTAACCTAACCTAACCTAACCTAACCTAGTATATGGGTGGGGGCTGCCGCCCCCACACCCCCGCTGGTTGGGTACTGACTGAAAAACTTATTGTTTTACAGTAGCCTAGGCCTATACATGTATTTTAGCATTTTATTTTTTCTCCCTTATAATACATTTCAGCTCTTAATGCCATATATAGCAATGATGTATATGCTCTACCGGACCTATTAGGCCTAAACAGATCGATGGGCTAACTGTCGGTCCAAAACATCAGTATAACCCTTTTCGGTTAGGTTAGGTTAAGTTAAGTTAGGTTAGGCTAATGTTAAAAATACTAAAATGCGACGGTCCTCGGTATTAAACAACACTGTATATCAAAGAAAAAAAAAAACAACAAATTACCTGAAAAACTCGTATCTGGTTGGTGATAATTTGTTATCAAAATAGTTTTTTTTCCAGTTTCCGCGTCTGCTGAACCATCCAAAAACACGCTAAAAGGCGTGTTTTGAAGGGGGGAGGTGGTGGGGGGTAGTGGGGGAGGGGTAGTATAACTGTAGATTTACCGTGAACAAACCCGAATGAATATTATATAATTTTAGGCCAGAAAACGAAAAACAAATATAACTAATATACATATATTTTCGAAGCTGCCTCTGGTGGAGATGAATATTCTTATTAAATTGTTATCTGATATTTTATATTTCGGTGTCCGGACAAAACCCCAGCCGACAAAACCCAATTGGATAGAAACCCAACATATTATATTATCGCTCATAGCCGAGTGGTTACGGTGCCCGACTCTCCCAAATATACCTGGAGTGAGTGGGTTCGAATCCTGGTGAGGATACCTCTTACCCAACCTGTCGTACTTAATCGTACATAATTGATATTATATATCCAAAGTTGACAAAACCCCATTATGACTTAACAATATGATAATATTCAAGACCTCTTTCGCCGCCCTATTATAAATAATTTATTAGGGAAAATAGGGACCTAAAGACTCGCCATATTTTTCTCATTATAGTCCGCATGGAGGAATTTCGTTATTAGACAATTGAAAAAATCCGATTACATCGAAAAATAACACCAAAATAATAAGTCCCGAACGTAAACAAAGCATTGCGCACAATGAATCCTTCGATTTGACTCTCTTTCTAGTTTTGAACGATGGAATGGGTGCGATTCACCTAATAAATGGCGAGAGCGATACTCACAAAAACGAAATACCGGCAACCTGTTTTTGCCCCCTTACTGATCTACATTCATGAGGATGACAATAAATCAAGGGGGGTTGAGGGGGCAACGCCCCCCTCAACCCATCGTGTATCCAATTTACCCCAAAATTTCCCTTACCTACTGTAAATGCGCGATTCACCCAATAAATGGCGTCATTTGACGTCGTATCTTCAGATTAATGAATAATGGGTAAGTTAATGCAAATCCTCCACTCCAACCATGAAAAACAACAATAAAACACTATATTCCTTGAATGTTACCCTGCTTAGGCTACACCAGTTAAACAAACATCAACTTATTTTTTATCCAATCAATCTCACCAGTTAGCCATGCCGCCTGCTTATCGTATCCAATTTTTATTTTCTTCATCTCGCCCATCATCCGTTAACGAGCCCTGGTCAACTCCCGCTCCTTCTCCTCCTCCTGAGCCATACGTAGCTTTCGCGGTGCCACATACATTTAATTTAATGCTTTGACCGCATCTTGGACTTTGACCTCCTGACCTCGGACCCGTACCAACTCCGAAGGCTCCCGAAAGACCTTGATCTGAACCCCGAAGTATGACTGTAGCGCCCTGACCAGTAGTCCAGCTGTCCCAATCAGATGTCCTCGGTCATCAGGAGCTACGTTGACCAACCAAGTCACATCCATGCACATATTTTTGACCTTTGACTGCAACAGTGTTTGAGGTTGCATCCAACTTTACAGTTTCTAACTTTTTTGGAGAGGGTGACTCGCCCCACGATTCCTCGACTGATCGCGACCAATATTTCATTATGATTTATATATATTTTGTAAGTAAGTGTAAATATAACAATACCTAGTTAACAACTTATGCAACTCAATACAAATGTACTGCACTTAGATAACCCACCAAACACGTAAGCACAACGTAATTCACAAGAGGGAATATAAATGATGCGTTCAGTCTCGAGTGAATTAGTTGCATGAGGCTGGTTGGCTCCTAACCCAAGCTCCTCTAAATTATCGAGATCGCAGAAAGTCTGTATAATGTCACTAAAAAGATTATGAGTAAAGTAAATTCACAATTAAAAGATTATAATATAATTTGTACATGTATGATTATATGGCGTAAAATATCTTGCAAAACTATATTTTATATAATAGTTACTCATGAGGAAGTAACGTTTTCTGTATTATGGTAATGAAAGAAAGCTTAATTTAATGGGTAACTGTAATAATTATTTAAAGCCACTTCCAATTGCAGTATTATAATTATACTCACAGATACTCACAGACGATGATCTGGAAGGGGCTTATTCAGCCTTTGTTTCCAGCTCTAGATTTAATTCACTAGTCAGTGCCGGGGTAGTGGCCGATGTGCTATTTGCTCTTTTTTATTATGTCTTTGTAATGAAATCTTATGGTAAATTTTGAATGTACGTCCGGGACCAAGTTTTGTGGTAATTTTCCGTTTATTTATTGGTTTAATGGTTTGTTAGTGTGTTTTAGTATGTGAAACTTGCAGAAAATACATTAAAATCCGTCATCCAACAATCTAAAAACACACACGTCACCCGTGGGGAGGGCTATGAAGATCAGGGATAATGTAGGGTTGAAGACAGTAATAACCTAAAATAACCAAACGTAACCTAACCGAAAAAAATATGATTGGCCTATTTAAAATCTCACGAAAGCATTCAGCCCGCACAGATCCTTGTATAGGGTAGCATTCTGCCTGCACGGAGTCTATACGACGGTGATCTATTTTCTATGTTGTATATTTGTTAATACGCATTTCCCGCAGGACACGTGGCATATTGGCAGGTAGCATGCGATGCATAAATTTCTTTATGGGCGATAACATTCAAAATTTCGGACACGGAGCCTTGTATAAGGTAACATTTATCTATATTTGTTAAACGCATCTCCCGTAGGAATGACGCATATTGGCAGGTAGTATACGATGCAGACATTCCGTTATGGGTGATAAAATAGAAAACTTCGGACCCGGACCTAAATTCAAATAATATCAATATAATTTCCTTTATTATGCCACGTTCGATTCAACCTTTTTCAAACTTTTGTTTACAGTTTCTGTGGCAATCACATGTTCTGGCAGATCATTCCAACAATTCACCATTCTGCAGTATAAAGAGTTTTTCTTTTTTCTGTTGTTGGTTCTTGGTTTGTAAATCTTCTTGGTGTATCCTCTTGTTCTTGCATCCTGTCTAAGGGTGAATATGTCCTCGCACACATTTGGGTTATTTATTAGTGGCCCCTTCATCATTGACGATGCGCCTTAACATTGTTTATGGCCAATCTTTGAACTCTAGCTTGCTGTTCAAACTTCCCGCCCGGGGAGAGATCAAAATACAATTGCCACACATCGTGAGCGAAACGCTCTTATAAAAGCACTCACGGACTCGTCCTTTATGATGTGGGTACCACTACTAGAAAACACTAGTAAAAAATAATAAAATATAAAATTTAAACGTGATCTTGGCATTGCGCTTCTCATGCGTCTGCTGTTTGGGTACGGTACGCCACACTCCTCGTAGCGCTTGTTCCTCCTTATTCTCCCCGGGCCTGTTGTGTCCAGACGTGTGTCCCCGGAACTCCTGCCTACCTTTGTTAGTCACCTCTCCTCGGTGGTGGTGAGTCTTTGCTCATTTGTACATGAAAGTGCCGAGGACAGGTTAGCTTTATAGACTAGGTGTAGGCTGAAGTGTTAAATACGGGCCCTGGAGACTGTTTTTCTGGGTCTAAGCAATCGTGTTAGGCGGAGTCCTTATTGTGATAAGGCGAGGCTCCCCACGTGTTTTGATTCATTATCCTAGCTCACTATTAGTTCAATATTTAGTCATGAGGCTTCTTTTAGGGTGAACTGGAGCCTGTTGCTCGGTCCCTTCAGGGTGTGCAACAAGTATGCCACGTGGGCTAGTGCCTTTAAATTTTCTCACTTAGCTGAGGGGTCCGGCGGCACGGACCATGCTGCTCTGCAATCTACTCTTCGTGTATTCTACATTTTGGTGTGGTCGACGCTGGATCGCAGGTTTGTGCTATATGACTGAATTCATCGCCACTTGCTCCCATCTAGTTGGCCTCGTTAGGTTGCATATATATATATATGGTTAGGGTGTGTTATTATTGATTATTGATATTGATTCATGTATAACCATGCCATGTATATACACTTTGTTCATTCCTATATTTTGGAGGGTTGGCCCTTCCAGCGGGATTTTTATTCAAGTGAGACGTGTCTCTGGGTGTTTCACATGGTTTTTCCGCCGGGAAACACTCGAAGTTATGTTAAAATTCATTTTTTTCACGCTTGGTGCTGGATTGTAATGGATTTTGTTTGTTTTGTTTACGGCGTATAGTATGATTTCGGCTGAGCCGGCATATTACTAAACAAATCGGGTTACGAGAGGTTCCGGCTATGCCTTCCTCTGTAATCATTTCTTCCACCGCATAAACATAACAAAGAAAAACGTTCGTTGCTTGGTACTGTCGAACGTTACGCCGGCTGGCATTAAGTGGGGAGCCACTGCCGCCGCGTTAATAATAGCTGAGCCGAGAAACGAACTCGCCCATTCCGACCTTGTAGATTCCAGTTAAACTGTTTTGCTTTACATTTTTGGCGATTGGTCCGCCGGGGTTTTAGAATCTAATTCCGTTTTAGCGTTGGTCGCCAGGGGTTAGTTCTTGCATCACAAGACGGGTTGGGTCAGTGTTGGTCACTTAGGTAAGAAGTTAAAAAAAATTTAAGTAGCACATGGTCAGCTATCTACTCACTTACATTCCTGAGGAATGTACTTAACGTAAGGGGAATTAAGATTGTTTACTGTTATTCAATTCTTCCTTCTTTTTTTACGTGGAGATTTTATATTGAAATGTTAGCTTTTCCAGCCTAGCGTGTCCTTCTGAGCATTGATTCTTGGAATTTTCTCTCACACAGGTTCGTATGTGGGACACCTAGGGAGGATAGCATCTCCTTGGCAGGAAGAAGTGTAGTCATGGATAAGAGTACTTTCTCTTTCTGTGCAGCTCTGGGTTGTCATAACTTAGCGGTTATTGGTCACACTCTCTGTGTAAAGTACGTCCCTTGTTTAGACCGTTCTAGAGGTCGTTGGTTGTCCCAATCGTGCACTAAATGTTCAGCCCTCCGCAACGCATATTTAAACCATGCTGATAGTCAGTGTAAAACTGTCTTGCTACACATTAGATCTGATTTTGTAACTTACTGTAAGACAGTCGCTCAAAGTCATAAGTCCCTCCAATTGGATGACCAAATTTTAGACGACTTACTTAAGGGTTCATTAGTTACTTCACCCCTTCCGGGTTCTTCTTCTCGTGACACTTCCTCCCGCCAACTGAAGCGACCTCGGACCGAAGATCCGCTGGATGCTCCATCATCGTCCAGCCGGCGTGACAGGTCCCGCTCACCTATACCAAGACCTAAGTCTCCGTCAGTTGACGGAGAGGTCTCGCTCGGACTTTGAGGCCGTACTGTCTGCCGGCGATAAATCCAAGTCGAACCGGTCTAGGAAGTCCTCATCAGGGAAGAAGGCGGCTCAGACTCCGTCCCAACCGTTCAAGAAATCTTCCACTAGGAGGGAGGTACCAGGAGACACATCTAGTTCTGTCTCAGGCTCGTCACACCGGTTCACTATCCCTCACAATCCACAGCCGGGAGCCCGCGGCTTTACCAGTTTTAGGGATGGAAAGAGGCGGCAGTGTGGTTTCTGACCGGCGGGAGTATGATAGCTCTTCTGACCGGCATTCTTCTATTCAAGAATCCCCTATGTATGACATCCCGGATCTAAATCTAAGTGACCCGTCTCAGTCCTGTGTTCTCGAAGACCCACAAACAGAAACACCAGAATCCGCTGCCCGGGTTGGCGAGTCTCGGTCGGAGGCTGTACCAGTCCCCCCAACCCAGTCACCGGGTTCCAACCTACGCCAACAAGGAGTACATACTGAGGAGCAGAGTACATACTGAGGAGCTGGTGTCTGGCCAACACCCAGCTTCTCAGCAATCTGGAACGCAGGACTCAGAGATGTCACAGTCCGCGTCCCAGTCTGATCCTGAAAGTGGTATTTTTGTAGCAAAGGACCAGTTGCAAGAGCGGTTTGATTTTATGAGGCCGGTAAAGTGTGAGTGACAGCCTGCTATTCCGGCACCAGTAGTAGCCCCGGCGGTGCGACCTCTTGGGCAGGTGCCAGTGCAACCTCAAGTTAATTTAACTTCACCCCCCCCCCCCCCCCTGCTGTCACTCCTGTGGTTCCCACTTCGGGGGCCACTGCTCTTTTGCCGTCCAATCTGAAATTGTTTTCGGAGTTGTTACCTCCCCCACTCGATAAATCCATCCCCAGCAAAAAGGACCCTATGCCACTCTTGTATGGACCGGATACTTCCTGGTCAGTAGTTAAGCCTTTACGCCCCGAGGTCGCACAGCCCACAGTTACAGGTAAGTTGCCTGTCCCTGGTCATTGGGTTATTGAGGCGAGTGAGGCGAAAAAGTTACGGGCCAAGAACCACTCGGGAGAGGTGCTTGATGTAGTCATTAAGGCCATTCCAAAAAATTTCAATCCTGAATTCTTTGTCTACACGCAATCCCCCGCTTTGCCTCCCACTTCCGCCGGAAAACTATTTTCTGACTGGACTAAAACAGATGGGATGAATGATTTGAAACTGTTACAGGGTTTGACCCCAGAATTAAATTAAATTCCCTTCAGGTACTCTCATGGGTCATCATTAGTTCATATTCAGGGAGGGTAGTCTGGGCCTTGGGTTGCCTGGGGACATGAAGCCCACCTGTTTGCCAGCACCATTACCAACAAAAGTAGTCACCAACTTCCGTCTGAAGACAATCATTGGTTTTCAATGCCGGTAGGCAAGGCGGACGGGATTCCCCAACATATTTTTTATTTTCTTGGGGCCCCGAAATTATCTTTATGCCAGTTACCTGAACCATTTTGTCCCCCCACACAGGTCCAGATCGATAACGATTATAAAATGAGACAGAAAGCCTGGAGACTGGCATCCCAATACCTACTCAGCCGCCAGCTTGGAGCCTCTCTGGCTCGGACGACTGAGTCGGTAATGGACACCGGATCCCAGAAGGCTCTTTCTCTGACCAGGCGCCTTCTTCTCCAGAACTCTATTCAGTCTCTCGGCGATGTTCGAACAGCTCTCTTTGAGGCTGTTCGAGTACGACAAGACCTGAGAGTGTACTTGGTGAGGAGGCTCCCGGCGGAGATTGGTAGGCGTTTGATATTATCCAATGTATTCACAACCACCCTAGTCTCAGACGAAGCTTGGCGCACCGTCAATTTCCTTTTAGACTCACAACCTGCCACCACTTCTAAGTCTAAGGGTGAGCAGCCAGCTAAATCAAATTTCAAAGCTAAGAGTTCATTTCGTGGTCAATCACAGTCACATCAGTCAGCCAAGACTTTCACAGCCCCTGCTCATACCGGGACACCTAGAGGGCGTGGTCAGCCCAGGGGTAAAGGGAGGTGGTTTTGGGGTCAATCTAGGGGTAAACCCAGTAGCGATGGTAGAAAGGCCTCTTATCCCCCCCTTCCAAAGTTAGAGTCACAACCCTCCTCTTCAAAAAACTGAGATACCACAAGGCTCTCCCACTCCCAGTGCCACGGCAAGGCGAGACAGATCCGAGAGTAGTACTGCCGGACAAAACCAGTCATGTGACTGGCAACTTCCGAGATTATTACTGGGCATGGCCCCGGCGAACATGGGCAAGAACAGTGGTCCGCAAAGGCCTCTCGTGGCAGTGGTCCCGGCGACCCCGTTTACGTATCCCCACAGAATTCAATCGTGTTTCATTGGAGGTGGGATCTATCGTCAAAGAGATGGCCCAAAAGCAGATCATAATCCCCAGTCCTATGTCAATGCCAGTGTTCATATCCCGGTTGTTTTTGGTGCCAAAAAGGGACAGTGTTCAGATGAGGCCGGTGATCGACCTCTCATATCTCAACACCCACATTCACAATCAGTCATTCAAGATGCTGACTGTGAATCAGATCAGGTTGTCACTCCCGCCGCAGGGCTGGATGTGTTCCATAGATCTGACAGATGCCTACTGGCACGTCCCAATCAACAAACGTTTTCAAAAGTTTCTAGCTTTACGCAATGGGGATTAAACGTTTGTGTTTCAGAGAATGCCCTTTGGATTAAATCTAGCACCCTGAGTTTTCACAAAGATAGTCCGACAGGCTTTGCTACCATTGCTCGAGCAGGGAATCATGGTTTTATGGTACCTAGACGATTGGCTAGTGGTAGCCCAATCCAAGATAATTTGCCTTCATCATGTTCAACAGGTTTTAGATCATGTAGCTGCCTTGGGGTTCAGGGTAAACTTAGCAAAGTCTTCTCTAATTCCCACCAGGAAAATTCAGTGGGTGGGCCTTATCTGGGATACCGAGTTACTCACTCTGAGTCAGAGTGAAGACAACCGTCAGAGATTTCGGAAGAAACTTTCGGTTTCTTCATTCTCAGACGACAACGAGGAGGATCTGGGAATCTCTGGTAGGCTCACTCAATTGGATACAGCTGACTGTACCGTTAGGTCGTCTGGAGGCCAAAAGAATTATTTTGGAAGGAAATCGGTGCTTTCCGCTTTTGCCGGCGGAAACACTGAGGACAATTCCAACATTAATCCACAACCTTCTGGCAGCTTGGGCGAAGCCAGAAGTAATTCACTCCTCCTTGACTTGGACAGCTCCACCTCCGACGGTTTGGGTAGATACAGACGCGTCAGGAACCCTGGGATGGGGTTACCAATCAAATTTAGGCCATCAGGGTCAGGGTCTATGGTCAATATCAAATCATCTTTATATCAATGCCAAGGAGTTGCTAGTCCCACTATTCATTTTACAGGAGCACGGCATGAGCCAGGCGGGAAAGTCCTAGCCTTCAGAATGGACAATTTGACTGCAGTAACATGCATTCAAAAGCAAGGGTCAGCGAGATCTCGAGTGTTACAAGGGTTGTCGGAAAGGATATTTCACCTACCCGCGAGGCTCGAGATTTATCTTCACGCAACATATCTGCCCGGCGTGGCGAACGTGTGGGCGGATGCTCTGTCTCAGAGACAGAGCACTCAAGTAGAATGGGCTCTCAGACAAAACATCTTTCAAGAGATGATTTCCGAACCCTACCATCCACAAGTAGACTTGTTCGCGTCAGAGGCAAACCACAGGCTGCCTCAGTACGTCACACGTCGGAGTCAGACTCCGGCGGGGGTTCCGGACGCATTTCTGGTAGAGTGGAACAAATGGAGCTCCATTTATCTGTTTCCACCTCCAGACGCATCCTTAATGTGCAAAGTAGTTCACAAACTACGGGGTTATTGGGGCATGGTCTCGATGATCGCGCCTTTGTGGCCGGCTCAAGTTTGGTACAATCAATTGAAGACGTGGTGCGAGAACCCGGTGTCGCTCCCGATCTCGTACTTCCACTTAGAGACAATTGGAGACCTCAAGACCTCGCTGACTTTTGCCTTGTGGATATTCAGAAGGCCAAGTGGCTAGGCCAGTTTGGGGAAACTGTGACTCAAAAGTTGATTAATCAGTATGCTAAATCAACCCAAAGACAGTACCAATCACACTGGAAGGCATTTACTACCTGGATCGTAGAAACTGGTCAACAGCAGTCCTCGGTGGATCTGGTGTTTAATTATTTAAATTACCTATTTGATATTCAAAAGTTGTCAGTTGTCACATTAAGGAATCACCTCACAGCAATTAAACCCCTTTTTTCGATTTAACTGGTCTGTCTGTGTCGGAGGCGGAGGAAAAGGGTTTTATGAGGTCTTGCTTCAGGCTTCGCCCTCCTCCTCGTCAACTCACACCCACCTGGTCTCTTGATCTGGCCCTTGAGATGCTTCAGTCCCGTAAATATTGTAAGGATCCTCCCTTTTAATTAAAACTTAAAAAGTAATTTTTTCTAATGGCGTTGGCTACACATGACAGGGTGTCTGAGTTGGCGGCGATGAGTTCGGAGCCAACCTGTTTAAGATTTTTGAGGCGCAACATGAGTGTCCATATTGCCCCTGCTCCTAACTTTATGGCTAAGAATGAACACAGTAATCATGTTTTTACAGAGTTTGAAGTGCCAGCTCTGAAACAAGGTGATAGGCACCATTTACTCTGCCCAGTGCAGTCACTTATGTTATTTATGCGGGCTTCCCGGCCGTCACAGGCGGGAGCCCTCTGGGTTTCACGGACAGGTAAACGCCTTCAAAAACGCCGGCTAGCTGCGTTATTAGTGGAAGTTATTCATGAGAGTAATCCGGGCGTGTTGGCTAGGTCACACGATATCCGGAAATGGGCGACATCACTTAGATTCCTCCATAATTACTCACTCGATGATATTCAACAGACCCAATTGTGGTCCTCCAATCATACATTCCCCACACGTTACCTGTCCGTGAATCTCCTTAAACCTTCTCGTACATGTGTAGCATTAAGGCAGAAAGTCTAGTTTTAATCTATTTTTTGTAAAGAAAAGGGGGGGGGGGAGTATCCTAGCTAAAGACTCTACCTGCCTCTTATGTGATACAAAATGTAACGAGTATTAAGGTCATGTGATAACCCGTTCCTTAGACTAAAGTAAGTCTAGTCAGGATTTTTTTTATGTTAACTTTATGTATGGCAATAGAGTTTCCAATATACTCAATAATCTTAAGGACTAGGATTAGAGAGAGAGAGTACAAATATTTTTGTAATACAGTACCTGGGGCCATAAATATATAGGCCAACATATCAGTATTTGATAAGAGATGAGATTTTAATTTTATTTATGTATTTATAAGGTAAATGAATAGTTTATAAAGTATATGTGTTTCACCAACTGTTCTGTCAAACGTAACAGTGTTAACACCACAGGCCTCCTTTAAGAGACGCTGCCTGTAACCTCTTTATTATTTTCTATTAAACTGATCTTTTTAGTATGTGTTTCTTTGGACCTTGTGTAATTTATTAGTGATTTTTGATGTTCATGATGAATATCCCCCTCCAGTCTTGAGATATCAGGCCATCAGTCAATGATGAAGGTCCACTAATAAATTATAGGTTTGAGTCCCGAAGGGAAGAAGGAAAACCTAATATTTAGTAGTGGCCCCGGAATCTTTGACGATTTTGGCCCTCCCTTCCATCCCCTTCCCATTCATCTGCTATATTTGGAGAGTCTTGGTATGTCAGATTAAGGAGGAACAAGCGCTTAGGAGTGTGGCGTACCGTACCCAAACAGCAGACGCATGAGAAGATCACGTTTAAATTTTTTACTAGTTTTTTTTAGTAGTGGTACCCACATCATAAAGGACGAGTCCGTGAGTGTTTTTTTAAGAGCGTTTCGCTCACGATGTGTGGCAATCGTATTTTGATCTCTCCCCGGGCGGGAAGTTTGAACAGCAAGCTAGAGTTCAAAGATTGGCCATAAACAATGTTAAGGTGCATCGTCAATGATTCCGGGGCCACTACTAAATATTAGGTTTTCCTTCTTCCCTTCGGGACTCAAACTTATAGTATACGCCACATAGGATTTTGTATGTTTCAATCATATAACCCATAGTCCTTCGGTATGTTAGAGTTGGTAAATCAATTTTCCACAACCTTTCCTCATAACTCAAGTTATTACATTCCGGAATCAATTTGGTTGCCCTACGCTGTACATTCTCTACTGCATCACTATGGGAGCAGGTCTTTCCCGCCCTCAGACCATTCCGACTAGAAGATCCCGCCCGCTTAGCTAGGTCCTTCCCGCCCGAATGTTGTGGGCGGGAAGTGCCAAGCAATCAATCGTTCCTTGGCTGATTCCGCCCTCTAAGATTAGATCGTCCCGCCCATTTGTATGGTTCACACAAGCTCAGCTGATCTTGCCCAAATGTGCGAGGTAAAAGCCTGTAACCTTGAAATTCCTGATTGCATTATAACCTTGTGTGTATTAGTGACGCTTAGATTAACACATTAAATTGCACGCACACACACACACACACACATATATATATATATATATATCCTACTTAATCAGAGGCTCGCCACGCCTATTTAATTGTCATTTATTTACACCATTAGTCGGAGTTTCAATAGGTTCACACCTCCCGCCCTCCATTTAATCCCTACCCGCCATCCCCTGCTTTATGTCAGGATTAACCTGACTTACCAAAACCGAAAAAAAAAAAAAAAAAAAAAAAAAATATATATATATATATATATATATATATATATATATATATATATTATATATACCGGTATATATATATATATATATATATATATATATATATATATATATATATGTTCGAATCCTTGGAGTACCATATATATTCATTAGTTGGATTGATTTAATTAAGTTAATTTGTAAGTTAATTGCTATATGAATCATATAGCATAATAGGCAGTGATGATAGTTATGATACGGTTAATTATAAACATTATGTTGAGAAAAGCATAAGGTGAGAGAGAGAGAATGAGTGTGTGTGTGTGTGTGTGTGTGGGGTCTTAGCATTCCTATTTTATTTATGAATATCCACATATATTCATATCTTTGCATTAGAACCAATAGGTCTACAATGAATAATACATCCATATCGAAATATGTAAGTAATTTACTCATTTAGACACACACACACACACACACTCTCTCTCTCTCTCTCTTACTGCAGGACACAGACAAAGGAAATAGGAAATATGGACAAAGGTCTACTATTCGACAAGATGACCTCAGGATTAGACTATAAATTGACAGGTGAGTGTTGAATTTACCTCCTCGCTCTGGTCTCACAGATTCCCATCACAGAGTAGGCTAGAGAATATGAAGTATTCTCGCTCTTGGAGAAATTACGTCCATTTTGCTCCTCACCCACCTGTAGTAGGCATTGGTTTGGGCAACTATGTACGTCATTAGCTGCAAGTCGAAAAAGGCGAGGAAGAAATCCATCTCGTTCGAGTTGTCATCACAGGGCCAGTCAGCAATTGTATTTGACCTACCAGCATCAAACTGGTGCAAGTCAGGCACAAAATCGGCCCCGTCAGACCACACAAACGTATGAATATTGGCGTCGGGGATTGGAATGCGCCACCATCAGACAAATCACTGTCATGCTCACGGTATAGCACATCATCCTCACCCTCCTCACTAGAAGAATGCCCTTCCTCATTATCTTCACCTCGCTCAGATTCACTATCACTATCCCCCCCCCGCCCGTGCTGCGTCGTCGTCGTCATAATCCTGCGTGTCACCATACTGGTTTTGGTACGCGTTCAAAAACCAGGATCATAAGAGTCTCCCCGCAGTCGCCCAGTAAAACTCATAAGAGTCTCCCTTCAGATCCCGGGTTAAGCAGGATCGACTTTTCTCAATCCGCCCTGAAAGGCCGCTTGATTTTGGGACCTTGGCTTAAGCGGGTAACTTGTTTGTAAACAATATCTGTTGCGATGTTTTTTTTTCCATAGTTTTGTATAGAGTGTATATTATGAATACATATGTAATATAATATAAATTATATTATATTATGATATTCTATTATAGGCTATTATATATAGTTAGCTCGATCTGCACCATTACATGAAACACGGTAGGCAGAATATAGCCTATCATCCAGGCCGATCTGGAAAAACTCTATCTGTGTGTGTAAAAAACATCCTGCTAGTTCCCAAATCGTGTTATTGATGCCGGGGTATTGTCACAACACTGGATACTTTCGTACTATATTGTGAACATTACCAAGATATACAAACACTATAGGCTAGTCTGTTCACTCTAGTTTGGGCAGAAATCGTAACCTCTAACCTCTGTAACTCAAAAAGGGCTTAAGCAAATGGGCCGCCAATTTATACAAGTCATATATCCCTAGCCAAGTCTTCCTATTTGGTAGAAATATTAGCTCGATTACTCTAGCCCTTTTTGAGTTAGAGAGGTTAGGGTTTACGATTTCTGCCCAACCTACAGTAGAATTATTATGTTCCCTCCACTAACCGACTTTACTCCTAAACTCAATTAATGAAATCAACAAATACATGTGGCAGTCCAGGGATTCGAACCTAGGATACTTACACCGAAATTCAGACCATTTATCCATTGCGCTATGAAGACAGTTAACCCATGGGCTGCAACCGTCCTCATATGAGTCCGTACTAGTGGACGGCGACCGTCCTCATATGAGCCGGGTTTATAAACACATACAAAAACCGCGGGTTATGAGTCAGGCGGCAACAAAGTGATGTGCAAGTAGTGGTGGTTGGCAACTCTCGATACCACCACCCGGCACACCCCAGCCACGCGCGGGCAAGCAGTACACAAGCACTTGCCATGGAGCCTATACGTCGCTCTCCCACGCCGTCTGTTGACACAACCACTGCTGCCCGGGCTACCACCACCACCACCACCACCACCACCACCACCACCACTTCTGCTGCTGCCTCTACTACAGCAGGGCCCTCTGCTGCAACACAAGGCCGCCCTAGGGATGCAGGAGGTGCGGGGGCCACTGGGGGGAGAGGGAAGGGCATGGCTTCTCAACAGGGACGAACGAAAAAACTACCATTTGTCTCTACCACCACCACCGCCATCCGCCCCTGCCACCCCCGCCACCCCTGCCGCTGCCACCGTCACCCCCGCCGCGCGCGGGCAAGCAGTACACAAGCACTTGCCATGGAGCCTATACGTCGCTCTCCCACGCCGCCTGTTGACACAACCACTGCCGCCTGGGCTACCACCACCACCACCACCACCACCACCACCACCACCACTTCTGCTGCTGCCTCTACTACAGCAGGGCCCTCTGCTGCAACACAAGGCCGCCCTAGGGATGCAGGAAGTGCGGGGGCCACTGGGGGGAGAGGGAAGGGCATGGCTTCTCAACAGGGACGAACGAAAAAACTACCATCTGTCTCTACCACCACCGCTCCACCACCACCACCACCGCCATCCGCCCCTGCCATCCCTGCCGCTGCCACCGCCACGCCAGCCGCGTGCGGGCAAGCAGTACACAAGCACTTGCCATGGAGCCTATACGTCGCTCTCCCACGTTGCCTGTTGACACAACCACTGCCGCCCGGGTTACCACCACCACCAGCACCACTTCTGCTGCTGCCTCTACTACAGCAGGGCCCTCTGCTGCAACACAAGGCCACCCTAGGTATGCATGAGGTGCGGGGGCCACTGGGGGAAGAGGGAAGGGCATGGCTTCTCAACAGGGACGAACGAAAAAACTACCGTCTGTACCTACCACCACCACCGCCATCCGCCCCTGCCACTGCCCCTGCCAGTGCAAGTGGGAGGAAAGTGGGTGGCAAGGCGAAAGCTAAGGGAAAAGTGCCTGCCATAGATGACTCTACCCCTTCCACTGCCCCTGTCAGTGCAAGTGGGAGGAAAGTGGGTGGCAAGGTGAAAGCTAAGGGAAAAGTGCCTGCTGTAGATGACTCTACCCCTTCCACCTCTATATACCGTATATTGCTTATATGCGCCTTATTTCTTGCTATGTAATATTCAGATGGGTCGCCTACATACGTACATGTACACTAGAAGGCTTGAAAGTGCTAAACTTACGATATGTATGCGATATTTACATCAACCCACCCTCCCCTCCCCTTGGTTCTACCCCGAGACGGCAGAATATACGCGCGGGTAAATCTTGCCGCTCTATGTTTTTCTCGCCGCGCGATGCCATTCGCACCACATTTTTCAACTACGGACGACCCCCCCCCAATACATTTTTTTGGTACACATATATATATGGCTAGATGCGCGATTGCATTCCCTACACGCTGAGGTGGTTTTCATCGAAATTGGTAAGGGTTGCCAAAATGGTTAACCTCTAGCAAGAGGCAATGGTGTTCGATAACCTAGGTTAGCGCTTGTTAGGTTAAAGAATAATGTACAGACTAGGCCTATGGCCTATAGCAAACTATTTGATGGGCCTTACACACATAATATAATATCTGACCTACTATTCAGAGAATAATAAAGCAGGAAATAGCAACAAATGTATTTTTTTTTTAAATATCAGTAAATAATCAAAAGCGTAATCAATAACAAATATGGGGGGCCGTTGAAAAGGTGACCTTCCCGAACAATTGAGGGAAACGCCTTTACAACGGCACCAGACCAGACCACTAGATCGTCTTTTTGTTCCGCCATCTTCAGTGTTTGTGTTTATGTCACGTGACTTGTGGTCGAAGTCGAGCCAAACTATTTTTGCGCGGCTGCTCTTGCTTAAGCCAAAAGTGGAAGCCGGTCTTAAGCCAAAAGGCACACAAAAATGTGCCTCGGTATAATAATAATAATAATAATAGTTCTTAAAGCTAGTGCATGCTAAGCCAGCTAAGGATAGCCCAATAAGGCCGATTAGGCGTATTTTCATTGGGGTCCTGTACTACTACCCCATCCCCTTGCTTATGAGGGACGGTAACGACTCGGTGCTTGTGAAAAACCTTTACTGCGCCGAGCGGGAGCGCGATCCTGGGCCTTCTGGGTGGAAGTCCAAGACGCTAGTCACTACACCAGCGAGCCGCTGGTGTTCGTAACAAGGCAAAATGGATTCTAGGGTTTATCTCTAGGAGTGGGAGAGCTGTTGATATAATGTTAGCCTATATTAAAACTTTAGCCTACTTGTAATTAGTGAGACACCATATGGATTGTGCTATTCAATTTTGGTGTCCTTATACAAAATGGACACATATTCCTTGGAGATAGTAGGCTACATAAGAAAGCAAGAGAACGGGAGTCTGCAGAGAGCCGAATGGTCCACATAAGGCAGATCCCCTTCAAACTCAACTGATCTCGTACAGCAAAGAATACCAAAATTATCCATATTAGAAACCTTTTCAAATTAGATGAATTTCGTTTTAAAAATATATAGTCAAATTATAGGTTTGAGTCCCGGAGGGAAGAATGAAAACCTAATATTTAGTAGTGGCCCCGAAATCATTGACGATATGCCTATTAGTATAATAGCCTCCTTTCAAGCGCCCGCGGGTAGCCAGTTTTGAAACGACCGCCGCGGGGAGGAGTACTACGTCATAAGTGTAACGCTAATTCTCTTATGGAATCGTCTTATGATTGGGGTACTCGCTACGAAAAAAATTCGTAAAAAATAAGAAAAAATAAACTCAACCTTGTTATACTAAGCTTTCCATCTCGTGGATTTCTTGTGTGGATTCTCGCCCAGACGGTGTTTACCCATACCGACATTCTTCCTTCAATGACATATCAAGACTAAACTCAAGACATCAAACGAATGGGAAGGGGATGGACGGGAGGGCCCTTCATCGTCAATGATTTCGGGGCCACTACTAAATATTAGGTTTTCATTCTTCCCTCCGGGACTCAAACCTATAATATATTAGTGGCCCCTCCATCATTGAAGATATGCCTGATATCTCAAGACTGGAGGGGGACATTCATGACAATATCAAAACCACTAATAATACCATAGGTAGAGACAAAGAATCGCATAACAATTTTAAGTTTTTTATTGTTTACTTACAATACAGTAAAAAAGTATAAAAGAAGGAAAGCAGTGCGATACTTCGAAGATCTTCTTATACATATGATAACATTCTTACATCGAGATTCAACAACTTGATTCCTGATCAACTTGTAAGACACATATAATTTGTCCTTAAACTTATTTGTACATGTTCTATCATTTTTACACTTTGACTATATAGCTGCAACTATGATAGGTATCTTTACATAGAAAAATATTTTAGAGCTGTATAACCAGCTCGACTTATAAAGTATCACAGCGCGTGACCTTATCACATCATCCGGCGGAGGGACTCGGGGTCTTTGGGCTTACCTGCACCCCCTCCTCCTTTTTCTTAAAGATTAAACTTAATACCTAATAGCACATAGACCAACTAGACCCGCTGCCATAATGCCACACAGGCTAGTTTTGGCTTATCTAGAGCCACAGACAGGTATCGCGTCAGGAACGTATGATTTGAAGCCCACACATTAGTGTTAGCTATGTCATCAATTGAATAATTTTGTAAGAATCTGAGAGAGACAGCCCACTTTCTGATGTCATGGGCTCTGCCCACTACTCCGGGATTACTTTCCCTTGACTTCTACGAGTAAGGAGGCCAATCTCCTTCTCGTGACGCTAGTACCTGTGCTGTTGACCCATAAGGCTCCTGGTTGTTGAGATTTTGCTACCCTCATAAACTTTATTAAAGCCTGCACCGGACACAAAATGTGATGTGTATGTCCGCGTTTAAGTGCTGGTACTGTAAATTCTGAAAACACATGATCACAATGTTCGTTCTTAGCTACGAACGTGGGAGAAGGAGCAATTTGTAAGTGTTCGTTCAGTCTCCCAAACCCGAGGCAATTAGGTTCGTTGCTCATCGTCGCCAGCTCAGATACTCTGTTTCCTGTCGCCAAAGCCATAAGGAACACAGCCTTCTTTAATAATGAGTCAAAATCCGGCGCATTGTTATACTTGCGTGAATGAAGCTAAGATAAAGCTTTGTCCAGCGACCAGGTAGGCATGAGCTGACGTGGTGGTGGGCGCAGTTTGAAACATGTTCTCATGAACCCTTTCTCCTCAGCCTGTGGTATGGATAAGGTCGTAAAAGGGGTTTCTAATAGCAGACAAGTGATTCTTCAGCGTAACTACAGAAAGGCGTTTTTGTTCAAACAAATAGTCTAAGTACTTAAAAACCAAAACTACTGATGAGTCTGTTTGCGCCGTTTCTACTATCCAGGTTCTGAACGTTTCCAATGGGATTGATATTGTCTTCTGGTAGACATAGTGTACTGATTAAGAAATTTACTTGTAACACTTTCTCCATACTGAGTTAACCATTTGGCATTTTGAATGTCCAGAAGGCAAAAGTCAGCAAGGTCTCTAGGTTTCCAATTGTCTCCAAGTGGAAGTACGAGACCGGGAGTGACACCGGGTTCTCGCGCCACGTTTTCAATTGGTGGTCTACTACTGGTCGCATGTGCACACTGTCCCTTTTTGGCACAAGAAAAAGTCTGGATGTGAAAACATGGCAAGATGGGTCGACTGGGACAATGACGTGCTTGGTGATCATTTCCTGGACTAGTGACTCCACCTCTAAAGAAAAATTGTGGACTTCTAGAGCTTGACGTAAACGAGGTCGCTGGAGCCACCGCCAGGTGATTCCCTTGCGTGCCACTGTCCGTGCCCACGTCCGCTGGGGCCAGGCCTGGTGACATACCTGGAATGACCCCGTCACTAGACTGGGGTTGTCCGGTAGAACTACCCTCGAATCCAACTTGCCTGCGGTAGGCCCCGGGAAAGAGAGAGCTTGAATGACTAGTTTTTTGTTGGTGCTGGGGTAGAGGTAGACGGCTGGCTAGGTTTGGCAGATGTCGTTCCCTGATTTGGCTTATGTTGTGACTTATTCTTGTTCCACTTACCTTGTGGTTTACCCTGTTTCTGCTTGTGCTGAGTACCTCCCTGCTGTGGGGAAGACCGGGAGTCCTGAAAGGACTGCTTGGCACTGGTAGAATGAGCCTTACCTCCATTCTTTGGTTTAGCGTATGGCTTCTTGAACGAGTCTTTCTTAGGCTGGGAGGTACTCGGCTTCAAGCTATCTACCAAATTATATACTGCTCTCCATGTGTCTAAATTTAATAGTGAGGCAGCTAGGACAGGGGAAAGAGTCACTCGGTGACCAATGTCTTCTGGTAACTTTTTTACCATATACACCCTTAAGTCTTGGCGTGCTCGAACAGCCTCCATCAAGGCTATTCGGATGTCGCCCAAAGACTGAATTGAATTTTGTAAGAGCAGCCGCCGTGGCTTTCCTTACATTTTAATCTGATATAGCGGAGATAGTCCTTGTGAGGGACTGGACTATCTGGCGACTTACAAGATATTGGGAAAAAATTCTATATGCTTTATTTCAAAATTTAAAATCTCTATCCAAGTGAGCAGGGGGAGGGGTAGAGAAAGGTTCTTGCAATTCATAGAGGGACAGTTTGGGAGCTGAAAGGAAATCAAACAGAGCTGGGGACATCCCTCCCGCCTTATTTATGGGGAGTGAGAACCATGAATGAGTTTCCTGAGGGATTTGGTGGGAGGTTTTAGTCGTAATAGTGGCTGCAAACTGTTGTGCCTCAGCTTCCCAGTCCACCCACGGACCTACCCCCACCTGCAAGACTGGATTGTGTGCTTGATCCAGCGCCGAAATTGTGTCCAATTCCAGCGTCAGTGCGTTTAGGGATTTCATGTAATTTACGCCGTCAGATTTAGTCCAATCTGCAAAGAGTCTTGCAGATGAGGCAGGGGGCAAAGCCGGAGTAGAGGAATATACAAAAAAGTCAGAACAATAAACAATGGGTATGGCCTTAATCGTAACATCCAACAATCGCCCCTGCCTATCTTTGGCTCTCAATTTCTTGCTCTTGCTCACTTCTATGGTCCAGTCACTCGGGACCGGAATCTCCCCCGATACAGTCGTCTGTGCCATGTGAACGTTCTTGGCTATAGCCGGAACCCATGAACAGTCTGGCCCGTATAGGAGAGGCATAGGGCCTCGTCTATGTGGAATTTTGTCAAGGGGAGGGGGAGTAATATCCGCAATAACTCGGACATTTGTAGTTGTCAAGGAGGCGGACACTGCCGTGTCACTTGCCGTGCTGATCGTTTGATTAACGTTAAATGGGGGCATGGCAGTATTGGGAGGGTGAACTCCGGTAGGTTCTAAGGGCCTCACCGTCGACTTAATCAGAGGAGCTACAATAAGACAGTGGTCTCTTTATTGCATCCATAAATTACCAAGCTTCAAAATTCTGATACTGGTATACAGTACTCTAATGGAAATAGATTATGATTAGAATATTGAATTGCCTAAAAGTTGTTGTGTGTCAAAGGAAATTGTAGGTTACAGTACATTCATTTTTCTTGTCATTGGTCGGAAAGGTATTGACCGAAAATAGGGCAATGTTAAATTTTGCCCATTGGAAGTGATAAGTCACCTTTCAAAACAGGCAGACAAGCATACTTGCAAGAATAATTAAGTATAAATTAATTACGGTATTGAAAAAACAGGAGAAATTTTTACGAGACTAACCTATCACTTTTTCTGTAATAATTCATGTTTATAATATGAATATTATCATTATTATTATTGGATGTTTTATACGGGCATCATAGAAAATGTCCTGTACTTCTCAGACAGACAGGCATAGCAAACTGAACGCCGATCTACCCTGGAGTTCCTAAATTCCTCGAGTCATCATCGTAGGTGTTCAGAAAAATAATTACCTACCTGCAAGAACGATATCAGGAAGTTTAGCTTCCCCTATAGATGTATTGACAAATGGAATGGGCTGGAGGAGGAGGTGGTAGGGGCAAGGAACATCCATATTTTCAAGAAAAAATTGGATAAAAAGTAGACTGAGAGACGGGACAACACGAGCTTAGCTCAACTCCTGTAAACTACAATTAGGTAAATACAATTAGGTAAATACACTTAAAAAATAACAGGAAACTGATTCTACCACTCTCTGTAAGTACGTTGGTAAAATTTAGCGACGTACAGTACATTAATTTTAGTGCCGAGGGAAAGAAATGGTGCTTGTCACTTACGGATGGTTCATATAGTTTTCATTATGTTGGGGAAGAGTATTTAACTACCTAATTAAATGTTTACTAATAATTTCTAACCATTATATTTTTTAGGCCAGTATTGATTATATTTACTTTTTATTAGATTTTTTATGTATATAGTCTTCATGTAAACTATATAACAAAACTACTGTATGTATATAATGCACATATGTTTCGAGAAGTATATATCTAGGGCTAGTCTAATATTTAAAGGTAGTTTTTTTATTTTAAATTATTGGTATACTGTATTACTGTAATCACAAAAATAATATACAAAATAAGAGAAATATGTAGATAATATTTAAAGGTAGACTCATTTAACCCTCCAAAAAGAACATTATGTGAACCACCTCTAAGTGATCAGTACCTCTATGATATAATAAAACTGTTAAGGGGAGGCAGACCGTTTTTCTGGACCCCCTTCTCCCTAATGTTTAGCCCCACTAGTTTTGAGATTATAAGACGTTCGGCCCATTAGTTTGGCGATTTTAACACCTTTTGCCCCATTTCGTTGTCAATTTTAAGACCTTTCGTGCCATTTAGGTGTCGATTATTTCCTGGCGAGCGATAGCGAGCCTGCAATTTTATAACTGGCCCCGGAACATTTTTCTACCAAAAAAAATTACAAATTGATCTTGGGGTGTTTTTCTAAGCTTGATGGAGGTCTAGGGAGGAAACTAAAAATACAGTATACAGTATATGAATACATGAATTAATAGACCAAACAAACGGCCAGCCTCCCCTTAACTTGGGAACGGCGGCAAATCTCTTAAGAAGTTTTACTGGGCAACGGCGGCAAAGCTCTTGAGAGGGAAGGCCTAAAGAAAACATTTTAAAAGGCCCCAGTAGCACTTAAAACTGTTTTTTTTTTTTTTTTTTTTTTTCCCCTATACCTCATATCACCCCTCCACATCCCCTCCTTCCCCCCTTCAATTATCACCTATTTTCCCTGTTATTCCCTAATTCGTTGGTATATTTTTGTGCTAACATTAGCAAACAGTTTGGAGGATGTGCTTATGTGCCTAGCGAGTGTGTTGGCAGAGCTAGATGGTGGGGTGAATGAGTCAGTCAAGCTTGAGGCCTTGCAAAGGGAGGAGTTGTTGTTGTTGTTGTTGTTCCCCATGCTGCCTGGCCGAACAGCCCCAAGGCCCCGAGCAAGGCCAAGGCCATAACCGAGCGCCCCCACAGAACCCTACCCGCCGACCACAATAAAGCCTGGGTGACCGAAGCCACTCCATGGCGGGGAGCTGAGGAGGGTGCGGAAACGCCCGGGAAACCAAAGCCCCACCCAGGGCCCTGTGCCCCTCAGCAATTATGAAGAGAAAGTTGAGGGGCAAGGGAAAAATGTGATGCTTTGGCTTCCAATCTTGGTAGATTGGGAGGTCAATCCACGGAAGAGACGCCGTCACTTGAGATCTAGAAAATATATAAGTAAAAGGAACAGTCAGAGTAAGCTATGGGTATGGCAGAGATTGCTCAGTTCTCAATCTGATAGACCAGCCCATCACCACATGACTAGAACCCAATCCTCTCGGCATCAGCTAGGAAAGGCTCTAGAAAGCCGCCTTTGGCGGGGGGATAGCTCCCCTATTTCAACCCTTTTCGGGTTGTTCCATGTTTATTCGCAATTTTGACCAGAAAAATGATATTTCCACTTGTTTATTGTTGTTACAGGTTACTATCTTCATAGTGAAGGTAAAATAGGCGCATATGAATAAGTAATAACGATATTTATTGTATAATGACTTATAGGCATGAATGGAGCCTAATATCGTCGCCCAGAACAGTGGTGTTCAATACACCCTGCTCGCCGTTTATAGGTTAAGTGTACAGCACACAACCTGTCCATAAAAAGTCGTGGTGAGCTAAGACCAGTTCACGACAAGCAAAAGTTTGTCAGACAAATGTGTAATGGCTTTATAATGTAAAACTTGCAAAATAAACAAACCAAAACTTATACGAACACCGTAAAAAGACAAAACAACTAATCAAAATCGCTATGTGGTTATACGATCAACTTTCACATCGGATGCTCTCGGAGAACATACCGGTATATAATAACTACATTATTTAAAGGTATTTGATTGATTGAATTGTTCAAAGAGAGAGGCGGAGGCATGGATTCATGAGGTATGGGTGAAAGTAGTGTTGGGTGGGAAGATGTGCACCAGCTGACCGATTACAGAGGTGCATGATGGAGTGTGAAATGTGCCTTGGGCATTGATTGTGGGGTGATTGAGTGGATAAAGAGAAATGCACTGAGGTGATATGGTTATGTTCAGAGAATGGAGGAAAAAAGAATGTCAAGAAAGATACAGTACATGCAAGTCAGGTGAATGGTGCAACTGGTAGTGGTAGAACACCTATGGTATGGCAGAAGAAAGTGGCGTCCGGCAATAGATAGATCTTCGAGTCCCGGGTCTTGGTATGTCATCTGTAGTGGTCTTACGAGTCTAATCTGATCCTTTTTCTTGAACTCTTGCACATCATGCTGCCCGAGGTCAGCCTCTGAAAGTCTTCCAATAGACTGATCTGGAAAGAGAGTGGGAAAATATGATAAGTGATAGCATATGGTGAATATAATTTTTGTTTATCCTTACAGTAGCAATTAAAATGATGGAATTTCTAAATTTGACATTATGCTGTGATAATTAAACTTGTACTATATTTTTTGCACTAGTTTTGAATAAAATAAAATATTGTATCAATCAAAATGCAGTACTGTACTAACCAAATTAAGAAAATGTGTTTATGTCGAGTAACACAGATTTTTGAAAACGCAGTTTTGGCAACTTCATTGTCAAGTGCAAACCAATGATGCAGACATAACCAAAAGTACATTACCAGTACCGTACATTTAGTTTTTGTCCTTAGGTTTAACATGTAATTGTCACAAATACTTTAGATCTTTTAGTCTTGGTTCTTGGTATAGTTGGCAATCAAACTTTCTGTGTGTTTACTGTCACTGGGGTGTTACTGGGCTCATTTCATGGATAAAATAATCTATATAGCCTACACTCTTACACCAGTAATTGTATAAAATATGATAAAATCTAGTACTATTGCTTCCCTTTCATCACAACACAATACTGTACAGTACTGGGGTTTTTTTCTTAAATAGCAGGAAATTGTCTCTTTCCCATCTTAATCGCTCAGTTACTACAATTTTGGGGAAGGATGTAGTATCCGGGCGTACGGTCATGTTTACATCGGTCATGCGCTCGCGGTTATGTTCCCGTCTATTTTGACAGCTATTTTTTCTGTTATTTGCCCCCCTGCTAGGAATATATATGATGATGACAGTAAGTCCTGGGGGAGAGAGGGGGGGGGGGGGGGGAAGCCCCCCTCCCACCTTACTTAACCTATTATTGTATCCCACAGCAGTCAAAATAGACGGGAAAATTATCGCAGGTGTGTCGAGTAGTGTAAACAAGGCGGGCGATATGCCCGAATACTGCATCCTTACCCAATTTGTTATAGCCAAATAGGTTTATAATTAGGATAATTTAATTAGCATTATTATGATGCAAAGACAGCAGTTTCTCATATATCCATCAATCCCCTTACCCTTAGGTGGGCACGATAACCAAAAACCTTAACTTCGTTAACCGTTATTTTGTTAACGAAAACCTTAACGTCGTTAACCGTTAACCGGCGATACATTTATCGCGCGTTAACCGTCAAATCGCTAAATCCGATCCTTTCGATAACGATATCGTTACTTCGTTAGTATCGTTATTTATCGAAGATATGGATATTTATCATATTTTAAATAAAAAATCTTAAATGCAGCAATGCTATCATTATTTTATTAGAAAAAAAACACCTGACACTTCATTTGATTTAGTAGAAGATCATTTAGATGATTTTCAGATTTAGTGATGTCTAAGCTGGATCTCTAGGCATTTCTCCTGGATGACATCTGGCGCCGATTCTTGCTAGTACTTGCCCCGCCGTCTGCTGACTGATCGGATGAGGTCCTGGTCCTGCAGCTGCGGCCGCCAGCCTTGCAAGCTTCTTCAACCAGTTTTATCTAGTTAGGATGAATCCGGTTGAAGTGGCTTTTAATGTTGGCCTTGGTGCCCTTGTGCACCTTCAATTCGGTGATCTTGGGGAGGCAAGCACTGAAAGACGTAGTTGTCGCCAACTAACCTCTTATAGGCTACCCACTTGCCAAGGAATGGCCAGGGTGAGTCGGGTGACCGAGCCTCGTCAGTCACCATCGGCGTCACCTCAGGCTCAGAGTCATTAGACTCTAAATCTTGGCTCGATCCGCTCAATGCGAGCACCGACTGCGACACAGTATCTTGCGACGACATGATCACTAGTAATAGTGATTCAATGCAAATATAATAATAAATAATGTGAAGGAGCAAGCCGAGAAACACGTTGAACACTGTAACACAAAAGTATACGAGACGGGGAACTGCTAGATGTTACTGCGACGAGAGCTGCTTGGAGAGTGAGGAGGAATGAGGGTGCGTCGTGGACTCGTGGTCACGTGACCCCCCAAGCGGCCCGCATGGGTGGAGAAGAAATTACGAGGGTTCGGTTCGGCTTTTAGTTTACCTATTTATTGACTATTCTGCGGATTTCTGCCTGTTTGGCAATTAATTAACGATTATCGCTATTTTGGAACAAAAAGTATCGACGTTACCGTTAATTCTTTAAAGCTGGATTTTTTTTTATCCGATAAACGTTAACCCGTTACATTATCGCGTTACTTTATCGCATTAGTGCCCACCTATGCCCTTACCCCTCACGGGGGTAGTAGTATTGGTGATGGTGATGGTAATAATGATGGTGGTGGTGGTGATTGTGGTTGCGATGATGGGGATGGTAGTAATGATGATGGTGATTGAAGTATTGGTGATGGTGACAATAGTAATGTTAATGGTAACAGTAGTAGTGATGATTGTGCTGGTAGTAGTGATGGTTAACATAGTAGTGGTGATGGTGATCGTAGTAGTGATGATGGTGCTAGTAGCAGTGATAATGGTTAACATAGTAGTGGTGATGGTAACACCGTAACAGTAGTATAGGTAGTGCCAGCGAACTTTACAATAATTTTGACCCCTTAACTTCTTATAACTCAAAATAAATGAAGGTAATCGGGCTGACGTTTCTATCATTTGGGAAGAGTCCACCAGGAAATAGGTGTGGACATTTACAGCCAGTTTGCTCTAGGCCCTTTTGAGCTACAGAGAGGTCAGGGATCAAGATTATTGTCAAGTTCGTTGGCGCTACCTATAGTGATGATGGTGATACTAGCAGAGATTATGGTTAACATAATGGTGATAGTTTTACTGGTGACAGTAGTAGTGATGATAGTGACAGTAGCAATGATGAACTGATGATGTTGGTAGTAGCAGTTCTGACGGTGGTGGTAGTAGTGATGATGGTAAACCATTGCAGAGTTAGGTATGTAATTTTGATTTTGGGCAAAGCAGCATTTCTACTTTATCAATACAGTATACAGGCATAGCCGATCATTTTTATTTGAACATAATTCTAAATGGATATAGTAGCATAAGAAAATTGCAAGCGCTGTCATTAAGTTACTCTTTGTATCTATATTTTTTTTTCTTTCTATGTGATTGAGGGAGGCAAAAGGCAGAACTGCCTATAGCGAGTGCCTCCCCCATAGTTGAAAGAGTGACAGGGCCAAAATCAAGGGATGTTAGAGCCAAAATGCCTGGACACACAGAGTTTGAAGCAATTTAATTCATAGGAAGAGGGAAAGACTGATTCTGGGAGAGAGTTCCAGAGCTCAGCTGTTGAGTAGAAGAAAGTTTGAGGGTAACGGTTCACTCTTGGGTTGGAGAGTTGCACAGAGTAGGGGTGGGATTGAGTTGCAAGACGGGTACCACGTGCCCTACGTAAAGGAGGTGGTACACACTGGGAAAGCTCTGAGGAACTCTGATTATTATAGTAGCGATAGAATAGCGAGAGAGATGCAACATTGCGGCGGAGAGAGGTGTGAGAGGAACCTCCCCACACATGTGAACAATACTCAATACAAGGATGCACTATGCCCCTGTACAGAGCAAGAAGCTGTGCAGGGGAAAAGAACCCCCTAAGGCAGTTGAGCACACCCAGCTTCTGGGAGGCTGCCTTAGCAAGACTGGTAATATGGTCCTTCCAAATGAGAGCAGAAGAAAAAGAGACACCAAGAATATTGAGAGAAGATGAAGGGTTGTATTTGTATTGTTGAAGAATAAGGGATAGTCCGCTGGGAGATCCTGACGGGTAGATAGATGGAGAAATTGGGTTTTGAAAGCATTAAAGGTAACAAGGTTTCCTCTGCCCTAATTGGAGATAGTATTTAGATCAGAATTTAAGAGTTCTATGGCTTCATTACGTTTGTCGTTGAGGGATTGCTGGCTGGGGCGTTCTGAAAAATTAATGGATTAGTGTAAGGTTGAGTCGTCTGCGTATGAATGGATGGGAATTAAGGTACAGTTGAGATCATTTATAAAAAATAGAAAGAGAATAGGAGATAGGACAGAGCCCTGAGGAACACCGGAGTTTATAGGGTGAGGAAGTGAACGATGGCTGTCCACAACCGCGGCTATGGAACGGCCGGAAAGGAAGTTGAGACAAAGGCACAGATGGAGGGATAGAAACCGAAGGAGGGTAGTTTAGAAATTAAAGATTTGTGCCAGACTCTATCGAAGGCTTTCGATATGTCTAGTCCACTTTTGTTTAAGAGGTGATGATGGTCTCGTATAACCTCTGCTTACTTTTGGTCTCTATGTATTAATTGTTTAGCTTTTTCTATTGTTATTATTAATTTTTTAAATTAATTGTTCTTGTGAAAAGAGTACTCTTTGTTAAAATCGGTTATTACTTCTTCATATTTTGCAATTATTTTTCTTTATTGTATTGTATCTATACATTGTCGATAGTATCAATTACAGTACTCGCTTTTGCGATTTCCTTAGTTTATTTGTACAATAAATATAGGTTATTTGTAGGGTAGTAATTGTTAGGGGTAGCATTCAAAGAGACTACAGCAGGACTTACCTCTGACCGGGTATAGGCTATCCTAATATTTACTATACAGTACCCCTTTAAAAAGACATTAGCCTAACCTAACCTTTCCTAGTATTATGGGGGCTGCCCCCACCCATAATACTAGGGTAGGTTAGGTAAGGTAGTTAGATTAGGCTGATGTCCTTTCAAAGGGGCATAGAAAACACTAGAATAGTCTATACCCGGTCAGAGGTAAGTCCTGCGGTAGTCTCCTTGAATACTACCATATTTGATATAAATTGTAGTTTCTTTATTCATACAGAATTTAGTAAAATTGGAAAATATAACCGAAACTACCACTAATTTTCTCATGGTTTTTCTTTTTGGTTTTGGGTAATTTTGATCATTATAGGCTACAGTAGTTTAAATTAGTTACAATCCCCGGAAAATGTTATTTCTCCCATTATCCAACTATCTTAAAACACTCGGATGTAAGTTATTTTCAGAGTAAATATACAATATTTTTTGCCTTTGGATACAGGATGGGTTGAGGGGGGGACTTTTCCCTCCCTCACCCCGCCATGAATTATTGAAATCAGCATATATTTTAACAGTAAGGGGCTTAATAAGTTTCACTGCCGTCAATAGGGAGGCTTTTTTTTTTTACAGTACTTTATATAGCCTAGTGCACATAAAATGTATCTCCGGAGGTTGAAACACATTTTAATATGATCTTTGCAACATCCTTATTCTATAATAGCCTTCAAATATTGAGAAATAATTAGTGGTAGTTTCGGTTATAAGTACCGTAAAATTTAACAGAACGTCCCGGACTTCCCATTTTGACTAATTCCTTGAACATGACGATAGTGCATTGTTATATGTGCGATCAGTTTGCTTGGGAACCAGATTGACTTGCTTATGTAGTTGTGTACACCTTATGTGGTGGATTGTGGGCAAGAATGTAGTTACCGGGTGTACCGCCCGTCTTGTTTACACTACGCGGACACTCACCATCATGTTCCCGTCTATTTTGACTGCCTTTGGATACAAAAATACATTACCTTAACGCAGTGGTCTTCATTGCGCGGCTCGTGAGTCGCGAGCCAGTGGCGGCTCGCAATGACCTGATTGGCGGCTCACAAAAGAGAGAGAGAGAGTGAGATTGTTACTAGTCTTATTCTATAAATCTGTGGCTATGGAAACTCTCACAAATATGTAATTTAGTTCCTATATATATTTTTGTTCTGCTTATCCTTATGGCTTATTTGCCTTATGCCATGGCTTAGGCTATGCGGCTCTCACTCTGAATATGTCCTGAACTTTTGGCTCTCTTGAAAAAAAATAGTGAATAACTCAGCCCTAACCAAACAACCTACCCTAACCTAACCTAACCTAACCTAATATTATAGCCTAGATTTATAAGTAACACCCGGTAACTACATCCATCCCGGATTGTGTTCTTTTATTTCATAAAGCGTTATTTCCATACAGCGATTTTGGGAATGAGTTGTGTTACCGGGCGTACGTCGTGTAAACACGTAAGTTGATGTCAAACAGCGTGGGTGGGGGTGGGGGGGGGCGGAAGCCGGCAGCCCCCATCCATAATACTAGGATAGGTTAGGTAAGGTTGTTAGGTTAGGCTAATGTCCTTTCAAAGGGGCATAGTAAACACTAGGATTATTAGGATATACCCAGTCAGAGGTAGGTGATTATGTGATAAGCCTGATAACACAACTCTTGCCCGATTTTGATTACTCCGGTAGTTCTTTTGCATTTATCTTGAGTCGTCCCAGTTTTGGTTTGTTTATATTGCAAGTTTTACATTATAATATCCTAAAAGAACTTACATTTTGTCTTTAGAATCCTATGTTGGATCATGGTTCATGTTCATTGCTTCCATATAGTAATTATATCAAAACAACAAACTTAAGAAAAAAGACAAGATGAAAGACCTTTCAGGACAAACTAAAAACAAATCAATAAGCCTATAGCCTAGAGTGCCATTGTTGGCATTTTTAACATCAACATTCTTAGAAGTCAATAGGCTAATATTTTTGCAACTTGTTACCTATTGCAAGTTAGGCTAGATAGGGCTAGGCTTTATATTATTATCCCACAAGATAAAGGCTGCTTAGGCCATTGTACATAGGTACATTGAGGCATCCGCCAAAGGATTTTTTTGAGCAGCACGGTGTGTGGGGTTAAAGACTTAGGTTAGTCTAGATAGCCTAGCGGTACGGAGGGTCAAGCTGCTCCATGAGCCAGTCATAGCTATGCTCGGCTTGAACGGGTCCCCGAGCCTGAGGCAGACCAACCCAATGAGTTACCCTCTCATTGCTAGTACGCGCTCGCTGTGTGAACCCATCCAGAACCTTTACAATGTGCTCCGGAGTATAAGGCATAGGACCCGGCCGACGGGCAGGAACAGCCGTCGCAGTCTTCTTGGCAACAGCTGGCTGGCTTGGACCGTTGGACACTTTTGGAGCGACTGTCACAGGCTTATTCACAACCACTGGTTGGGTTGGACCGTTAGACATTTGTGGTGCCACTGTCACAGGCTTATTTACAATCACTGGCTGGAAAGCCACAGTGGCCAAGCCACTTCAAGCCAAGCAAATGGTTTATACACGCTGGACCATTTTGGAGGGACTGTCAGAGGCTGGCGTGGCTGGGTACGTCCAGTGTTTAGGCCTGGACGGTCAGCAAGCTTCACCATCTTACGGGGAGGAACTTCAGTGCCAACATTTTGGCGAAGGGATGGGAAAGTAATTTTCTTAGGGGCAGTACCCTCCTCAGGGTTGATGGTCAACACCCTCTTGATGTAGGAGTCGCTGTAAGTCATCTTGTTTTTGTTGATGTGAAGGGACAATTCCCCAATACGAATTTTGTCCTGAAAAAAACCCTCTAACAATACGGCTAGGCTATATTACAAATGGCAGATTATCACTGATAACCTATGGTAATTAATTAACTTCTAGCTTAGGCTATTTATCACCCTTAACTTAATTATATAACTGTACTTATAAATAACTTTGGCCTATACCCAATTTAAGCCGCAGGAGACAACTTTATCAAGATGTTAACTCACTGAGGCTGCAACGCGAAATTGAAGTGTTTAATGATCTCGACTTTTCAAGGGGTCCGCTCCAGCTGTTCTGCAGTTACCAAATCAAAATATTTAATTCTGCTAGATTAGCTCTAAAATGTCGATAGAATTTCGCTAGCTAGTATAACAATAATGGACTATTGATTGATAAAAATGCCAAAACATTTAGAATATCGAATAAAATGCACTATTTGTCCCAAATAATTGTTGATATATGCTAAAATAATGCCGCTAGATTGAGGTAAAATGTTCAATAGCTAAACTGGCAAAACTGCTGAGGCTGGAAGAGCCGTGTAACATTTTGAGACTTCGGCGCTGTAAAGTTTCGTTTCCACTACATAATGCTTGGCTTTGAAACAATTGATTAGGTTTCTATTGCATTGCATAGTATTGCCACTGACAATTGAGTATTGTTAGGTACCTATTGTAGACTATTGTGTCAATTTAGCCTAGTGTATAATAAATGTGGCGAATACTATTACGTACTGAATAATACAATACTGTTTGTATTATTCAGTACGTATTTCAGTACGTTATTCAGTATATATTTTTTTATAATTGCATTTAATTAGTTATATAACTTTTACTATTAAGTAAAAGAAGCAAATGGCAGTTAAACTAATAATTATAATTTAGTATAAGCCACTGAACCAGCGTAGATGTTGATTTTCTTTAGTGTAAGAAAAAGAAGTTTTAGCGATGATAATTGAGATATTTTATGATTTTTTTTTTCTTTTTCTGTAGAGAACCCATTCATGAATGTTTTAGATCAGAATGACGTGCATGATTTTAGAGAGAATCAATAGAGTAAAAGAGACATCATGTCGGGTTGTTTTCTTGGTTTTGCATATCTATATTTCGGGAGCAGGTCTTTCCCGCCCTCAGACCATTCCGACTAGAAGATCCAGCCCGCTTAGCTATGTCCTTCCCGCCCGAATGTTGTGGGCGATAAGTGCCAAGCAATCAATCCTTCCTTGGCTGATTCCGCCCTCTGATATTAGACCGTCCCGCCCATTTGTATGGTTCACACAACCTCAGCTGATCTTGCCCAAATGTGCAAGGCAAAATCCTGTAACCTTGAATTCGTGATTGCATTATAACCATGTGTGTAGGCTATTAGTGACGATTAGATTAAAACACATAACTAAATTACACACACACACACATATATATATATATATATTATATATACCGGTATATATGTATATATATATATATATATATATATATATATATATATATATATATATATATATACAGTATATACCCTGTACATAATATAAATATATATGTATATACATATATATACATATACATATATATGTATATACATACATATATATATATATATATATATATATATATATATACTGTATATATATATATATATATATATATGTATAGATTCCCCTTCTAGAATAATTTTTACATTTTCGGTAGAAAAATATCCCGGCCGAAGGCCGGTTTTTCCAACATTACAGGCTCACTATCGTTCGCTAGGGAAAAAGTCGACCCCTAAATAGCACAAAATGTCTAAATATTGACAAAGAAATGGGGCGAAAGGTATTAAAATCGACTAACTAATGGGGCAAACATCTTAACATCTGAAAACTAATGGGGCTAAACATGAGGGAGAAAGTGGTCCAGAAAAGCGGCCCATCCCCCTTTAACCCTCGTCTAGCGGGGGGTTTTGGGCTATTTTGGGCATATTCAGGCCCTCCTGAATGATCAATCAAGTATCTGCATGAAAAGAAATGTATTCAGCAAAAAACTAGGCGCTACAAGCTTCAAAATGAGACCAGAACGAGCTATGTAGCACTCGTCATTTTCATGCAGTGCTACCACTAACATGGGAGTTTAGCGTATAGCGGCATATTTTTTCCAGCTACGCTCACTACTGGCTACACGGCCGGCCTCTCGAGAACAGAGGGAGCGTGAGTCAGTGGGCGGCGGTAAGCCCTGGGTGTCAGCCGTGTGGCCTGCTGTGCTCCCGGCCATTTGCACTCGATTTTAACCCTTTAAAAGCCTTAATAATGCTCCTAACTTGCTGCTTTTTAGATACGGACTTAAGTCGGGCCCCGCTCTTTAAGTGTTAAAGTGACCCCAAGATTATTCGTTTGTTCTCGAGTAATGCACTTTTATTTTTTGTTTGTCCCAAACAGCTACATTCGTGATCAGGAATTTCTCGATTTTTTTTTTAAGCACAATTACGATACATGGACGAGATATTTTGAAAGATTAGGACTCCTATTTACAGTTTATTCTGGCTATCATCAGACGATTTTATACGACGTAGGAAGGATGTGTGGGAGGTGGATCTCGGCAGGTGGAGATGTTTGGGCAATCTCCTCATACCCCTTGCCTCTGCTTCGCCTGACAGTAAAATAGGTGAAAATGGGATCTCCGGATCCTCTGGCCCTTCAACCTATTAAAAAAAAAGAAAAAAAAAAAAAAAAAAAAAAAAAGTAAAGACTATCTCAATTAACCATCTGACTTCCATATTATATCCTTCCTAATCTGAATGAAATCGTCTAATAGTAGCCAGAAAACAGAACAGAAATGCGTCATCATAATCGTTCATCGTATTGCTTATTATCATTAGGGACTATTCAAGTATTCATGACCACAACAGTCTGTAGTTCTGTACCCATTCCTTACTCTTCACCGAGCGATCTAGTTAGGGTCGGTAGGTCTAGTGTTGCTTTTTTTGTTTTTTTCCCTTTTGTTATCCTTTGTATTTGTCATATGGGGATCGAACAAACCAAAACAAAAAATAAAAAATAAATACGGATGAAGACAACAATAAGTATGTCGAATTTTCCATGACATCTAACACATTACGACTTTATAACAAAAATATAGGTATAAGCCCTTCAGCACGATTGCACTCTTTTATCCTGGCTAACAGTGGACGATTTTATGCACCTTCAAAAGTGCTATGTTATTGATATATTTTGCCATTTTTGAGGAATGTATTTTTAGTATCCTCCTAGACTAAGTAAAACGCCTTACCAGACCCCCTTCAAACTACCCCCCCCCCCCCCCTTTCAAGTTAAATATGTACAGTTGCCCACATAAGTTCTGTTCCTCTCCGTGATCTTATACATGGAAGATAATACGCATGATTGAATTGTATGAGTGTAATTTCTTATGCAGTGGTTAACTCATCTGATTAGTCAACTGATAATTAGAAGAAATCACACTCGCATTTCATTCATGCTATTTTACTTTCATACAAAAGATCACGACGAGGAACAGAACCTGTGTGGCAATTGAAAACATTTCGGGTAAAAAATGTCCCGGTCAGGGGCCTATTACTCATTACTGGCAGTTATAAAATGTAAAAATTAATCTATAAGGAGGATCTTGAGGATGCATTTTAAGCATGATGAAGGTCTAGGGAGGAAACTAAAAAAAAAATATACTATATATATTTATATATGAATCGACCTTATTGATCGATTCATCTATTTACCCTTCTACCCTTCACACCATGTTGGTATTGACGACTTAACGTGATACAGTAGTCAAATCTAATATTCAGTGAGTCCATCAATTTGGGTGACACACATAATTGCTTATTCGATACCCTTAACAGCTTACCCATGAATACCAATGTGTACGGTTGGCAAAATATTAACCCCGTGAGGTTTATGACGTGATTTAACCCCTTCTGTACTGGCGACGTCTTTTTCACTTTATTCTGGCTATTATTAGACGATTTAATTCAGTTTTAAAAAGGCCTCCTGCAGTCAACAAGCCTCGAACTATCTCGCTTAACCCATTTTACTACCACAGATCCCTCATAAACTGCATAAAGTCGTCGAAATGTAGATAGAATAAAAAAAAAAAAAAAACGTCACTGGTACAGAAGGGGTTAACAGTTTAGTATAGCTAACATTAGACGATTTTATACACCATAGGAATTTCCTTCTCGGAATAATATAAGGGGTGAAGAATATGTCAATGAACCCTCTGACTTTTAAATGTCCTCCCTAAGCTAGATTAAATCATCTAAGGATAGCCAGAATGTAATTACATAGCGCGTCACCATGGGTCCTGTAACGCTTCACTGAGAGAGGTGAAAGGTTCAGTAATATGATCACTTTCTACGCCAAATTTTATCGGCAGCATAAGTATAAAATATGCAGAATTGATGTTTTAAAGAAAGCTGCTAGAAACAATAATATAATATCAATATATTTGGAATTTCCAATGCAAAATAGATAATAAAAGCGGCGCTACACAGGCATTTTGTCGACATTATTCATAGTCTGTAACCGATTCTGACTAACAATTTTCGTTATATTTGTGCTAATTTTGCCTTTAATTACCTACTTTATATACAGTACAATCGTGGTCATTAACTTTTATGCATTATGAAGCCTAAAACTGCTTAAACGAACTTCCGAAATATAAATATCAGGTAAGGAATTAGAAAGGAGTTTCAATTCAACACGAGATAGCTTCTACCATGTATAAACAGTTAAACACCATTAATGACCACTACTGTTAACCCTTTGGCTGCGGCGGATTTCTATAGGATAGCACAAGCCACTGCAGCGTAGCGCAGTAAATATAGAAGCGAGCAGAGCGAGACTAGGCTCATTAAAAAACTCAGGTCAAATTCTCCCCATAAAAGTCTAGTTCATTCATGTATGTACCCTGTAGCCTTCAGAATGTGGGTGGCAGTCTGTGAGTTGGGACGGCGTTGGTGGCTCCGGACCAAGCATAATTTTCCAGCCAGTTTTGTCATTTTCCACTAGCAATAACTCTATAAAATAAACACTTAGGAAAGCAAGTAATGTGTTTGGAAGACAGCATGAGCTATGGCATGTAAAATTAAATAAATCTCACTTTCATGCCTTGAATGTAGTCCTAACAAATACACATAATTTGTCATGTTTATGCTTGTATAACAAGATCCAAACCATCTCACGCAAGCACATATACCCTCTCGCTAGCGAGTCTTCTAGGACACTGATATTGCAACGGGAGTGAAGCCTAGAAATATATCTTAAATGTAGCAACAACAAAGCCAGCTGAATAATATAACTTAATTCTAGCCAGAGTTTATTGAAAATGACGTCCTCGGTGTGAATTGGTTAACCCTATCTGGTGCGATGTTTTGGGAGTTATTATGATTTTGTGCAACTATTAATGAGGGATTTGATTTTTTTGTCATTTTCAAGCAATGAAACTTTTAGTTTGCCTCCTAGGCTAAACAATAAAAAAAAAAAAAAAAAAAATCCAGACACCTCCGCCTCCCCAATGTTTTCCAGGTAAATATATACATTTTTTCAGTAGAAACATGTCCAAGCTAAAGGCCGGTTTCTCCTGAATTGCTAGCTCGCTATCGCTCGCCCAGAATAAAATTGACACTTGAATGGGGTGAAATACATTATAATTACCAAATAAATGAGGTGAAGCATCTTAAAATTGCCAAATTGATGAGTGTAACAGGGGGATTCCGTCTCGCACCAGATAGGGTTAACAAAGATAGGTGGCAGGTTAGGGGGAATGGTTACACCAACAATTATTATGGCAACATTTTATCGGCAGCTTTATTATGACAACTTTTATCGACAACATTATTATGGCAACTATTTATCGGCAACATTATTATAGCCACTTTTTATCGGTTACAGTATTATACCAACTTTTGTATTGGCAACATTATTATGGCAACTTTTTATCAACGACATTATTATGGCAACTTTATATCGGCAATATTATTCATGCAACGTTTTATAGGCAACATTATTAGGGCAACTTTTATGATCTTGAACCGGTATCACACGAGCACTTTCCCACTTTTATAGGCATATCTGGTCTTGCAGGTCAGGTGTTGAGGGGAGGTTTATGCTTTTTTCTGAACCCCCTTCTCCCTCATGTTTAGCCCCATCAGTTTAGAGATTTTAAGACGTTCACCCCATTAGTTAGGCGATTTTAAAACCTTTCTGCCATTTCTTTGTCAATATTAAAACCTTTCTTGCCATTTATGTGTCTCTTTTTCCTGGCGAGCGATAGCGAGCCGGTTGGAAATTAGACTACTGAAAAATGTACAAATGTAACTCTAATGGGGGTCTTGGGGTTGTTCTTTTAAAGTTTGATAGAGGCTAAGGGAGCAAACTAAAAGAAACTATTTAAACATTATTTTATAACATTATGTCCCCTAAAAAATCTATCTTCAATCTAATTTCCAAGACCAATGCAAAAAATTGCCAGAAAAAATGTGGCCATCATCAAAAAATGACCATATAGACGACAAAAATGCAGGTTGCGATAAATGTTGTTATAGGGTTGGATACAGCAGCCATTGGTGAAAGAATTAAGATAGTTAGCCCTTTCAAGGTGCAAAGGCGGCAGTACGTGTGGAGAGTGAGCAGAGCGAGTTCTTTGACCTGAATGTTGGTTTGAAACAGGGGTGTGTGATGTCCCCGTGGTTGTTTACTGTATATATGGATGGAGTCATGAAAGAAATACTATCAAGAGCAGTGGATGTTGGTGTGTCGCTGAAAAGGGAGGGAATTGAGTGGAAGCTACCTATACTGCTGTTTGCGGATGATACAGTTCTGATGAGTGATAATGAATGGGAGTTGCAGGGTCTGGTAAATGAGTTTGGAACAGTGTGCGAAAAACGGAATTTGAAGGTAAATGTGGGGAAGAGCAAGGTTATGGTCTTCGAAAGGGGTGAAGTCACAGAGTGTGAGGTGAAGCTGAACGGTCAGGCTATGGAGATCGTCAACTCTTTTAACCCTTAAAAAGCGGCTCACCACTTAAGTCGAGTTAAATAAAGCTGGACTATGTGGCGGCGCTCGACATAACTCGAGTGGCAATTTCAGCATGTAATGTGGCTGAGAGAGAGAGACAAGTGGTGGCAGGAGACTAGCGAGCGTATGACTGCTCCAGACCACCGCGGCGAACCTACTGACACAAATCTCAGCTCCCTCCTCCCTCTCTCACTCGCTACATACTCAATTATGTACCGAAAGTACCGAATTACCTGCTTTTTGCACTCGCGTTGCACGGTTATTGCAAGAAAACTATCCATCATACAAGGATCGTTATGATGTCATTCGAAAGCTCTGTTTATGCCCTTTCAGGGATAGATACTTGTTTTACGTTCTGGGTCTTATTTAGGCATGAAAATGATCACGTAAACAGCCCTATTTTGGCTAAAAACACCCCGCTGGGCGGTACACATAAATAAACCGCATAGGCCGCTCGTAAGGTGTTAAGTATCTGGGCAGTGTGTTGAGTAAAGATGGGACTATGGATGAAGAAGTGCGGGAGAGGGTACAACAGGGGAAGAGGGTTGTAGGAATGCTAAAAGCAGTAACAAGAAATAGGGTGGTCAGTATGGAAGTGAAGAAGTCCTTGCATGACAGTGTGGTAATCCCGACACTGACTTACGGAAGCGAAGCATGGACGTTAGTTGAGAGACTCGGACCAAGAGTGAGAGCAGTGGAAATGAATTACTTAAGGAGTGCATGCGGAGTTACATGGAGGGATAGACAGACGAATGAGGAAGTAAGAAGGTGGTGTGGTGTTGAGGTAGATGTGCTGGAAAGTGTGAAAAGGAACAACTTGAGATGGTTCGGCCATATGGAACGTATGGAAAGCGAGAGTATGACTAAGAGGGTGTACGAGAGCGAGGTGGAGGGACAGAGAGGGAGATGTAGACCGAATGAGGTGGAAGGATGGAGTGAGGAAGTACATGAACGAAAGCGGTGCTGGTTGGGGGGAGGGGCGTCGACTGACTGGGGACAGAGGTGCATGGGGGCGGTTCGTTCGTGGCCACCCCTTCGGGGATCACGGCGTCAGGCAATAGATAGATAGATAGATAGCCCTTTCAAGATCCGATTACACATTTATTTTCTGTTTTCTGGGTATTATTAGACGATTTTATTCAGATTGGGAAGGATTTATGGGAGTCAGAGGGCTAATTGAGATAGCCTTTACCCTTATAATTCCCATGGATCCGTCCTAAACTGTAAACAATCGTCTAAGGATACCCAGAATAAACTGTCAAAATGCGTAATAATCTTCAAGGGGTTACAAATTCATGCAACAGGAATGGGAAAAGAGAAAAATGAATAGAGTGGAGGAATAGTAACCAAGTAAGATTAAGAAAAGTAGAAGAAAAAGAGAGAAAAAACAAGTCTATTTTTAGAAACCATATACTGTATATGTATTATAAATAAAGATAAATCGAAAGCTGCTAGACCGGAGTCTAAAGGTGCTGGTGTGAATCCGTTTAAGTCAGTGAGATCGTTAAAGGCTCGTAGTGGTTGGGCTTATTGGATCTAGTTCTACACAGCCATTAATAACATAACTCAGCTGTCTTTGTCCTCAGTGTGCCATCAGTAGCCGGCTCTGAGATGGTGCGCGCTCCTCCTCCTTGGTGTTTTGATTAGCATAATTTTAGTGTATTTTATTTTTCTTAACACACATATTTTTGCATTGGAATTATTTTTATAATAATCGCGACAACACATCCCATCTTCTCATTTTTATTATTTATGCAGATTGTCTTTTGCTGTGTATGATGTGTGCAATCGGTTAAGAATAGTATCTTAGAGTGAATTTCATCACATTGTGGCATATTTTCCCTACTATATTATTAATTATATATTAGCAATATACACTTGCATAATAACCTGTAGGCTACAACGTAACTCTTTTAAACCCACTGTGATCTGTGATACAGCCATATGATTTTGGGGTTTAATATCTAATTAATAGGCCTTGAGTGTTCTAATCTTGAATCCTCTTTGCAGTTGCTTTAGTACCTGAGTTTAATCTGCAATTCAAATCCAGCTGGCTGAATGATGTACTCCTTTTCTATTCGTTCAAGTTTGATCTTATTTTCATTTGTATTCGTATATTTGTATAAAATTGACACGTGTTTGTCCTCATCTTTCTTGTAATGTGTGTGCGTTTTTGTTTTGTCTCATCATTTATTTGTTAATAATAGGATGACTTAGTCCATACCTCACACTTACTTTTGCTTTCACTTTTTGTGCTGATGGTTTACCTTTTGGTATCCTGACAGCTTTGCTCTTGTGTATGTCTGTGGGTATGTGTCTTTAAGGGGACATGGATCGGTTTTCTGGACCACTTTCTCCCTCATGTTTAGCCCCATTAGTTTTCAGATGTTAAGATGTTTGCCCCATTAGTTATTCGATTTTAAGACCTTTCGCCCCATTTCTTCGTCAATATTTAGACCTATCTTTCTATTTAGGTGTCGATTTTTTCCCTGGCGAACGATAGTGAGCCTGTAATGTTGGAAGAACCGGCCTTCGGCCAGGAAATTTTTCTACCGAAAAATGTACACATTAATCTAGAAGGGGGATCTAATGGATTTTTTGTTTTTTTAAATTTGATGGAGGTCTAGGGAGGAAATTAGAAGAATAATGAATACATGGAAAAATCGCCCAATAAGTGAACCATCCCCCCTAAAGTTTATACTGTATTATCTTTTTCTACCCTGTTTCCGTTTATTATTCTAAGCCCTAACTTCATTTTAGGCTGGTAGTGCGGAGAAAGTGGCCGCCCTCCTGTGGTGTGTGGTGGCCCTGTGTTGTCCCCTGGCTTCCCTCGGGGGTCAGGCCTCACTCTTCAAGAAGGTGGGGTGGCAGGTGGAGCTGGTGGAGGAGTACCTATGGGACACTCTCGCCCTCAACTCGGAACTCGAGGTAGGCGATTGTTACTTAAAATCCAGGTTCTATCGTTCAGTCAAGTGCAAACTATAATTCGAACTCCAGGTACTATCGTTCGAACTTCAGACACTATCACTCAGGGGATAATATTAAAAATGTAAGTATTAACGCTTAGTCTGTACTATCAATCGAACTCCAGATACTATCACTCGAACTTCAATTACTATCACTCGAATACCCAGGTACTATTACTGAGACAGTTAGGCTACTATCACTAGAGCTTCATGTATACTATAATCTCTCCAACCGTGAGCTAGAGGATTCCTGTGTGTGTGGTGCTCCCTAGCCAGCCTCGGGGGTCAGACCTCACTCTTCAAGAAGGTGGGGGGGGGGGGGGGGGGCAGGTGAAGTTTTTGGAGGAGTACCTTTGGGACCCCCTCAGCTTCAACTCAGAGTGCGTAGTTGCACTCACCCTCTGACTCCATTACTGATGGTCATTCCACGCGAGTTCCCAGGCTGCGACTCGGTTCACCCAAGTAGCTCCCAACATGAATGGTCGACTATCCTCTATCATGAGTCACATGGTCTTCCCTGAGGTCTCCTCCACTCAGGGTTGTCTCCCATAAACAAACACCGCTTGAACAGGGTCGACTTCAGGAAGGCGGACCATGTGCCCGTATGTCCGAAGTTAGCACTCACGGACTATGCACCCATTATGTCTTAGATCACTTTCAGAGAGTAGGCGCTGGTTTGATATGCGGTCAGACAAGCAGTACCTCATGATCCTGTGTAGACACTTGGTGCCAAAAGAGTTGATGCGTCTCTCCAAATTCCATACTTAAATCCACTCGACCACGGCATGATAAAAGGTAACCAACCTTTTCCAATATATAATGGAGAAGCAAAACCCTACTTGGGGATAGTAAATTCCATACCAAGTCGTAGGACCCATGTTTCAGAGTACACTACAAGGGGCTTTTACAGTTAACCCCTCGCAACTCGGAACAAATTTATTTCATCTAATTTTCCTCCTGGCAAGCATAGAGATATAATTTGTATTTAATAATTCCTTGACTTTAACTAGAAACATTGTGAAGTATTAATTGAATATAGTCATACCAGTATCTCTTCCACTCTATTAGTTGTATACAAACTGGAAATAAGTCACTCGGTGTTACCTATGATAAACTATAGTTCGATTATGAAAGATATTTTAACAAAAGCATTTAGAGTACTGAAAACTGTTTAGATGATTTATAATGTGCGATCTAGAACAAGTCTTGGGCTTCAACTGCTTGCTTAAAATGCTATAATAACTTTTTTAGCTGAAAGAAAACTAAGAAATTTTAATTAGTGTAAGGAGTTGTGCAAAGGAGCAGACCTAGGAAGACATGGGATCAGGTACTTCGGCTTGATCTCAATAAAAACAGAACAAAATATTGACAAGTGAGGCAACCCAAAACAGTCAAATGCTGTTAATTGGACATAACTCTCAAAAATGTCTTCTTATGTATCATTCCCTCTTTAAATAATTATCTATATATGTATGAAAAGTTACATTCGAATTTTTCCTGCAGCTGTATGTAATTTATATTAGCCGAGAGCGGCATTTTTGCATTTGTTACTTGTTACTTGGTGTGGAGTTTCTCAGCCGCGCTCCGTCACTAGATGTGACGCTCGTAGCAGCTGCCCTTTAAACCATCTAGCACTTGTAGTCTTGTCTCACAGTGCCATCTTCTAAGTCATAACACTCCCTGAACAAATGTGTTTTTAGTGACTTTTTAAAGGCCTTTATGTTCGCACACCTTTTCACATTAACTGGTAGATTATTATAAAGTCTCGGTGCACTCTTTTCGAAGGCCCTAAATCCAAATTCATGATTGCACCGTGGCTCATTCAATTGATGCAGCACGTTGCCATGTCTCAGCATCATATCAGTGCCAACATTGAAGTCTTCCAATAAGTCTCGCACATATTCCGGCTTTCCAAAGTTCAAAGCTTGATACACTATAACACACAGTTTGAATATGATCCTCGCTTTCACCGGCAGCCAATGCAGGTCAATTAATGCCGGCGTTATACTCGCACGGAATGGTAAACTCTTTATTAATCTTGCTGCTCTATTCATTATAAGTTGTAGTTTTCGTAGCAAGTAATTTGGGAGTCGATAATATAGAGAATTACAATAGTCTAATTTACTAATTACATGATTGTGGATCCACATTTTGGTTGTATTAATATCCAGATATTTTCTCACAAAAGCAATATTCCTCAGATGATAGGCAGAGATTCGCACTGTTTGATTAATCTGGTTTTTAAATGACAGTTCACTATCAACCAAGACTCCCAAATCCTTCACCACACTACTCACAGTCATCACACTATCATTGATATTGAGGCTTTGCACGCCCAGTCTCTCAAGGTTCACCCGTCTGCCTACTAATAGGCATTCAGTTTTATTTTCATTTAATTTCAGTTGCTTTGACTCCATCCACTTCCCAATGTCTTTTAGTAAACCACTAATCTTCTCCTCAACATTCACCACGTCACTTAGTGCCAGATAGAATTGGGTGTCATCCGCACCGCTTTTCATACATACATGCATACAAGAAAATTTGAGAACTCTTAGTTGTATTGAATTACTCCGAGAACATGGGAACGGGAAAATATAAAGTAGAAAAGGATAGGTGTGTGATTAGGCTATTAAATTAAACTTCCTATTTGCATTTCGAAGGTTGCTTAATGTGTGTATTTTTTTGTTTTTTTTTTATTTAGTTTGCTCCCTAGACATCCTCCTTCAAAATAGATTTGTACACTTTTCTGGAGTTAAAACAAAGGCCGGTTCCTCGCTAGGAAAAAAATCAACACCTACAATAACTGGCAAGACAGGTTTTGATATTGATAACAAAATGGGGAGAACATTCTTAAAATCGCCAAACTAATGAATCAAACGTCTTAAAATCTCGAAACTAACGGGGTCCAGACAAATGAGAAAACTCTTCTTAAGTTGTACAAGGGCTCAGATTTGTGTCCTTGGAGTGTATATTACCCCTCTTGTCGTGTACAGTATGCCCGAGTGAGTGCCAAACAGACCACAGCCATTTTCAGCACAGTGCCATCAGAGTTAGTGTTCCTCTCTTGTCCCGTGCCGTGTGCCCGAGTGAGTGCCAAACAGACCACAACCATTTTCAGCACAGTGCCATCAGAGTTAGTGTTCCTCTCTTGTCCCGTGCCGTGTGCCCGAGTGAGTGCCAAACAGACCACAGCCATTTTCAGCACAGTGCCATCAGAGTTAGTGTTCCTCTCTTGTCCCGTGCCGTGTGCCCGAGTGAGTGCCAAACAGACCACAACCATTTTCAGCACAGTGCCATCAGAGTTAGTGTTCCTCTCTTGTCCCGTGCCGTGTGCCCGAGTGAGTGCCAAACAGACCACAGCCATTTTCAGCACAGTGCCATCAGAGTTAGTGTTCCTCTCTTGTCCCGTGCCGTGTGCCCGAGTGAGTGCCAAACAGACCACAGCCATTTTCAGCACAGTGCAATCAGAGTCAGTGTCCCTCTCTTGTCGTGAACCGTGTGCCAAACAAGGGACAGCCATCTTCAACACAGTGCCATCAGAGTAAAGCCGGTATCACACGAGCGCTTTTTCACTCAACATTTATCCTCAACACTGGTCTAGTAGCTTATGAGACCAACATTTATACTATTTCGGTCACCTAAACTCATCTACCATCAGTCTAGTTCCCGATACCAGGGTAAAATAGTCCAAAAATGTTGCCAGAAAAATTTTGATCATCGAATGTTGACTATAAAAGCTCTCGTGTGATACCGGCTTTAGTGTCCCTCTCTTGTCATGTACAGTGTGCCCGTGTGAGCGCCAGACGAGGGACGGCCATCTTCAGCACAGTGCCATCAGAGGGTGAGGATGGGGATGTGATGTGCCTGCTGGGGGTGCCCTCTACCTCGCTAGTCCAGGCCTTCAGAGCGGCGCCTGAAACTACACACACAGGATGGATCACGCTGGTAAACAAAATAAAAACATAAATAAGTAAAATTAAAATTAAAAAATAAACAAAAATTAAACATAATAAACAAATAGATAAATACCGGTCACAATGATATATATATATATATTTCTATCGCTCTATAGTACGACCATGACTTCTTTATATATGTTATTCTTGTTAGCACTATATTATATTATACATTTTTAAAGGATTTCTTGGATTCAATAGGGTAAACACTCTACTCCCACAACTTTTTTCACATACAGATTGGGTTACTCTGGTACAATATATGCAATAACAGATATTGGCTCTGTAACATAGTTAAGCCTCCTAATTCTAATTTTAACTCCAAAACAATTATACAAAATTAGTAGGGACATGTAATTGGCCTACGGGTAGGGCTTTCCATACCCTTGCTGCATTGGCGGACATTAGAGGCGCGGTAGACCAGTGTCACATGTACACATGTACAGTATAGTATATGCTAGCACCTGATCAACAGGATTGAGCTGATTACATTGGTTACAGACTACATTCACATCCACAGCCATTCCAACTGTACAATAGTATTCCATATGCACCCCCACACACTATACACACCAATGGGCGGTTGGGCTTTAGGGGGGATGGGCCGGTTTTCTGGACCATTTTCTCCCTCATATTTAGCCCCATTAGTTTTCAGATGTTAAGATGTTTGCCCCATTAGTTAGTCGATTTTAAGACCTTTCGCCCCATTTCGTCGTCAGTATTTAGACCTTTCGTGCTATTTAGGTGTCGATTTTTTCCCTGGCGAACGATAGTGAGCCTGTAATGCTGGAAGAAGCGGTCTTCGGCCGGGACATTTTTCTACCGAAAAATGTACAAATTAATCTAGAAAGGGGATCTAATGGATGTTTTTTTTTTTAATTTGATGGAGGTCTAGGGAGGAAACTAAAAAAATATATGAATAAATGAATTAATAGACCAAACAAACGGTCAGTATTAAGCGACCCTTCCCAGTGATCAGGGTGTACAAGCTAGATAATCGACGGAGTCGCCTCGGCGTATGGAAGCATATGAAGGCGATTCATTCCCGCCCACCCCCTCTCTGGGATTACGACGTCTGGCAATAGATAGACTGATGTAAGAGTTAACCATTTCTTTACCGAGGATGTTTTAGATTATATTTCAACTATATTTAGACGATTTTGTTCAGTTTAAGAAGAATCTGTGGTCGCAAAATGGGTTCGGTGAGATAGTTCGAAGCTTGTTAGTTGCTGGAGGCCCATTGGAAACTGAATAAAATCGTCTAATAGTAGCTAGGAAAAAGTAAAAAGACGTCGCCGGTACAGAAGGGGTTAAAGGGCTAATTCCTATAGTTTTTAACCATTTGATTCCTAAAGGATCTCTCCTAAACTGAGTAAAAAGCATCTGACAATTTGTGGCCGCAGTATAGCCTTCGTTACTATAATAATACTTTACACTGCAATACATACTGCCATGTTGTATTTCTAAGCACCTTGGGCAAATGCATTACTATTATTCTACCTATGCGAATATGAGCTTACCTGAACTATATATATATATATATATATATATATATATATATATATATATATATATATACCGGTATATATATATATATTTTTTTTTTTCTTTAAGGCAAACAAGGTTAAAGGAAATAGCAATTTCAGCATTAGATATTAGATATATACAGTATATACAGTATGAGGTTAAGTCTGAATATATTCTTTTTTGTATATTTGTTATGAAAAGTTATTTTGTTCGCTTATCAGGCAAGCCCATTAGACATTACTCTCTCAGACTTTTCATTGGTCCTTTTATTGTGCCTCATTAATTTATCAAACCCTTGCTGAATCAATGACTGTATTCTTATATCCAAGCAAGCCTATTCATAAGCCCCCGCCATAGTGTACTGACTAAGGTATTCAAGCATTATTACACTGATGAATATGTTTGTGTTCATGGTGATTGATAATGGGATATATGTATGAAGTATCGGCTGTATATTGTCGTCGACCAAAGACATGTACTTCCATTCATTTTGGCTTCTAATAATGCATCATAAGTTACACATAGAATATAGCGTCTATAAGTAATATTGAAATATTATCTTGCATATGATGGCATTCAGAGTAGCTATAGCTCACAAGATACCATAAATAATTTGAGATAACTAAATCGTGTAGTAGTAAAGTACAGAGAGTGTTGCAGACATGTTGGTACTAATGTGTAGTACCAACATGTCTGCAACACTATCATTAACAACTTAATACGTTGTTGCCTACTATGTTGTATTATGTGTTGCAAACATGTTTTGTTGCCAGTATGGGACAGAGGCCGTGTTAGAACATAAGAACATAAGAAAATGGGAGTCTGCAGAAAGCCGATTGGCCTAAGCAAGGCAGATCCCTGTCCCACACAACCCCAGTTCAATTACAAAGCCCAATTATAGGCTCAACACTCTAATACCCTGAGGATCATCTTACCAAAACGGTTAGAGATTAACGCAGGATTATGGGGGTATGCAGAGTGCTGATTGGCCCAACCCGGCTGATCCCCCTTCACACCCAACCCTTCTCGTCCATATGCTTATCCAATTTTATCTTAAAGCTCCCTACCGTTTTAGACCCCACTATAGCACTTGGTAGTCTATTCCACCCATCTACAACTCTGTTACCAAACCAATATTTGCCTATATCTTTTCTGAAACGAAATTTATCTAATTTGAAACCATTGGTACGAGTTCTTTCGCTATCACTGAGCTTTAGTACATTTGTCATGTCCCCTTTGTTAATCCCACTAACCCACTTGAACACCTCTATCATATCCCCTCTAACTCTGCGTCTCTCTAACGAATGTAAACCTAATTTCTTCAACCTTTCTTCATACGAAAGATTTCTAATATTATGGATCATTTTTGTCATTCTACGCTGTACTCTCTCCAATGAATCTATGTCCATTCTGTAATAAGGACACCAAAATTGGACAGCATAATCCATATGGGGTCTCACTAATGACAAGTAAAGTTTTAAGATAACATCAGCAGTTCTGTTACTCACACTCCTAGAGATGAACCCGAGAATCCTGTTTGCCTTATTACGAACGCTTATACACTGTTTTCTAGGCTTCAAATCATTGCTAACAAACACACCTAGATCTTTCTCACAGTCTGAATTTTCTAATTCTAAATTAGCTAGTTATATTTAACATTTGTATGCATCTTCCCTATCTTTAATACCTTGCATTTGTCAATGTTAAACTTCATCTGCCAATTTACTGACCATTCATGTAAGGTATCTAGATCCCTTTGGAGGCACTCTATATCGCTATCTGAATCAATTGATCTCCCCATTTTAGTATCGTCTGCGAATTTACTTATCCTACTAGTTATACCTAAATCTAGGTCATTTATGTATATAAGAAACAACAGGGGACCTAATACCGATCCCTGGGGGACACCACTTTTGACTGCTCCCCACTCTGACTTGGTACCATTTATGCTGACTCTCTGTTTCCTACCAATTAGCCATGACCTAATCCATCCCAACAACGATCCTCCTATTCCATGCGCCTCAACCTTTCTCATGAATCTCTCATGAGGGACTCTGTCGAAAGCTTTACTGAAATCTAAATAAATAATATCATATGACTTGTCACTATCTACTGCTTCATATACCTCTGAGAAAAAGCTAAGCAAATTAATAAGGCAAGAACGTCCCTGAGTGAATCCATGCTGAGAAGAATTTATTAAGTTAAATTTGTCTAAGTGGCTTCTAATTTTCCTAGCAATAATAGACTCTAGCAACTTTCCTATGATTGATGTGAGACTAATGGGACGGTAATTGGATGCTATCGATTTATCACCTTTTTTGAAGATCGGAACTACATTTGCAAGCTTCCAAGCTTCTGGAACTAAACCTGTTTCTAAAGACTTGTTAAATAAAAATGCTAATGGGCTACTTAACTCATCTCTGCATTCTTTTAATACTCTAGCATATACCTCGTCAGGACCAGGCGATTTTTGTGGTTTCAGTCTGTCAATTTCCTTAAGCACATCATTTCTACTTATACTAACTGTACTTAACATATTTTCTATACTATCACTATATACCATATTGACTTCTGGAATCTGTGCCAAATTTTGATTAGTGAAAACGGAAAGAAACTGACTATTTAATGTACTGCACATTTCTAAATAATTTTCTGTTATTTCTCCTATTGAAGTTTTTAGGGGGCCTATTACATCTCTAACTTTAGATTTATATAGTTGGTAAAAAGCTTTAGGGTTATTTTTTGAGTCACTGGCTATCCTTATTTCATAATTTCTTTTTGCTTTCCTGATTTCCTTTTTGACCTGTCTTGATAGAGTCTGATAGTATATGTAGATGATTTTCGCCTTTCTTTATTTTTCTATATATTCCTTTCTTTTTTCCTATAAGATCTATTAGCTTATTAGTCATCCATTTTGGTTGGTTCTGCGGCGATCTAAATTTTCTTTTAGGGATATATTTATTTTGAGCATTGTGGAGTGAAGCAATAAACTGGTTATATGTAGGTGGCAAGTTTAACTCTGGCATATCCTGACTTAATTGCTTAAGAATAGGGTCCACCCTTAAGTCACTTCTTAGCCCACCATAATCGGCTTTTCTGAAATCTGGGATAAGTGTCGTATTCTCTTTAGCATTCCCTGTCCATTGTATATTAAAATAATAGATTTATGATCGCTATTTCCTAGGTGGTCACCAATCTCTACATCATTTATCATATGTTCATTGTTACTGAAAACTAAATCAAGAATATTAATACCTCTAGTCGGCGTTTCTATGAATTGAAATAAAAAACTATCTTGTACTACCTCAATAAACTCTACTGAATCGGAGTCGCCTATTTGGTGCTGCCAATCAATGTTCGGAAAATTAAAATCCCCCATAATGCACACATTGCTAAACCTTGATGCTATTTTAATTTCCTCCCATAACGATGTTCCGCCATTTCTACTCATATTAGGCGGTCTATATATAACTCCAATAACTATGGTCTCACTACCTTCGTTAACCTCTACCCAAACACTTTCATTATCATTATTTAGTCTAATACCTGATTTAATACAGCTTTTTAATGTACTCCTGACAAACACTGCTATACATCTGCTATACACTGCTATACAACACTGTGTTACATCGTTTTTCGGGAATAACTTATGAACAAACAGTTGGATCAGTATGCTATTTTGCCACAACTTGTTTCACTCCGTGCCCTAATTTTGTTTAATGTTGAGCATTACCAAAAGTGGATAATTAAGCCACTTGTCCCTGTGTCATGAGGTTAAAGCCACACCTGAATGACTAGGAAACGGACAATGCTACCGTGGCTTACCTGTGAAACCACCAAACCAGTATTGCTCCTTCATCAAACACGGTAGTTATCAGCCAACACCCAACCCTATTATCGTCTTTATATTCAAGTTATCTGTCACTATTACATATAAATATACAAAAATACATAATTGTATTCGATACAGTTTCAAATATATGTCCAAAAGAATACTTAATAGTTTTAATGAACAGTCTGGGACAATATTTCTGTTTCACCTCCCTATATTTGGCTATATATTTTACCTAATTTTAAGAGTAACTTTTAGTACACTGTATCTGTACAAATATTGTATAGTTTTGGTGTGAACAAGTATACAAAAGTTATTATTTGTTGCACTCGGTAAAAAACATTTAGGTGAAGATGTGGTAGGCTCTTTAGCAGCTGGACTAGCCATAATGGGAAATGCATGGGAAAATATAATTTTCAATATGCAATATATCTGTAATAGTTGACACATGGAATTTTATCTAAAAAGATAATTAATGCTTAGAAGATATTATTTAATTTAATCCTGAAGTTTGGCACACCAATTATGGGATACTCTATAAGGCTCACGACTGTAATTAATTGCCGAGAAGATTCAAGTTTAGACAATTAATAATATAATTATACATTTTCCCAGGAAATGTACTTGGAGGCTGTGCAGTCTTCAAATTTCACTGCTCCTGCTGCCTCTACCACAACGGAATTGACCTCTTCTACCACCTCCACATCTGACCCCAGTGATGTGACCTCTACCACCATAACTACCACTCCTCCAGCATCTACTACAACTACCACTACTAAACCTACAACTACCACTACTCTCCCAACCACCACCTCAACCACAAATCCGTCACTTACAACCACTACCACCACCACAAATCCAACAACCACTACCTCCCTTACAACCACAACCTCCACTACCCCAGGAACCACTACAACTCCAACCACCACCACCACTCCTACTCCAACCACCACCATCACAACAACCACGACGTCTACACCTATACAGACCACAACACCATCACCTAGAACAACAACCTCAACAACTTCATCACCTGCAACAACCACAACCACTTCACCTACAACAACAACCACACCTACTTCACCTACAACAACCACTTCACCTACAACAACAACACCATCCCCTACAACAACCACTTCACCTACAACCACAACACCATCCCCTACAACAACCACAACTACTTCACCTACAACAACAACCACAACAACTCCACCACCTAAAACAACCACAACAACACCATCACCTACAACAACAACCACAACTCCATCACCTACAACAACAACCACAACTCCACCACCTACAACAACCACCACAACACCATCACCAACCACAACAACAACACCATCACCTACAACAACCACAACAACACCATCACCAACAACCACAACAACAACAACACCATCACCCACAACAATAACCACAACAACACCATTACCTACAACCACCACAACAACAACACCATCACCAACAACAACCACAACACCATCACCTACAACAACCTCAACAACACCATCACCATCAACAACCACATCAACACCATTACCTACAACAACAACCACAACAACACCATCACTTACAACAACCACAACAACACCATCACTTACAACAACCACAACAGCACCATCACCAACAACAACCACAACAACACCATCACCAACAACAACAACCACAACAACATCATCACCTACAACAACAACCACAACAACACCATCACCAACAACAACAACAACAACCACAACAACACCATCACCTACAACAACAACCACAACTACTACAACCACAACAACTACACCATATATGCGTACGTATGTGCGTTATAATACTTGATGTTATAGTATTTAATCTTCCCAAAATTATTATTAGCTAGAATTTGATCCCAGTTTTTGTGTGTGGAAGCAAAGACATTTTTTTACTCTTAAAATACGAATCCAAAAGGGATTAGGCAAGGCGAAAAAACTTCTACAAACTATAGTCTATTCAAGCATTTATCTTCTCATAATCTACTATCAGATCGCCAGTATGGCTTCCTTAAGGGTAGCTCTACTGGTGATCTTCTTTCATATCTTACTAGCTCTTGGTCATCCTCCTTTCGGGACTTCGGTGAGACCTTTTCTATTGCGTTAGACATATCGAAGGCCTTCGATGGAGTCTGGCACAAATCTCTAATTTCTAAACTGCCCTCCTTCGGTTTCTATCCCTCCATTTGTGCCTTTGTCTCTAATTTCTTTTCCGATCGTTCCATGGCTGCGGTTGTGGGCGGCCATCGTTCGCTTCCTCATCCTGTCAACTCCGGTGTTCTTCAGGGATCTGTCCTATCTCCTGTTCTTTTTCTAATTTTCATAAATTATCTTCTCAACTGTACCTCCAGTCCTATCCATTCATGTGCAGCAATTTAAGTCATAGGAAGAGGGAAAGACTGATTTTGGGAGAGAATTCCAGAGCTCAGCAGTTGAATAGAAGAAAGTCTGAGAATACCATTTCACTCTTGGGTTGGAAAGTTGTACAGAGTAGGGGTGGGATTGTTTTGCAAGACGGGTACTACGTACCCTACGTAGAGGAGGTGGTATGGACTGAGAGAGCTCTGAGGAACACTGATTATTGTAGAAGCGATAGAATAGCTAGAGAGATGCAACATTGCGGCGAAGAGAGAGAGATTGCGGAGAGTCGGTGAGTGGACGGGAGTTAATGATACGAAAGGCTTTCCTTTCTACTTTGTCTAGAAGTGATGTGTGAGAGGATCCTCCCCACACATGTGAACAATATTCAATACAAGGACGCACTGTGCCCCTGTACAGAGCAAGAAGCTGAGCAGGGGTAAAGAACCCCTTGAAGCAGTTGAGCACACCCAGCTTCTGGGAGGCTGCCTTAGCAAGACTGGTAATATGGTCCTTCCAAGTGAGAGCAGAAGAAAAGAGACACCGAGAATATTGAGAGAAGATGAAGGATTGATTTTCGTATTGTTGAATTGTAAGGGATAGCCCTCTGGGAGTCTGAACGGGTAGTAAGAGATATATATACTGTATATATATAAAGTGTGTGAGTGTGCGTATTCGTATGTGTGTGTGTGTGTATGCATATGTTCTTCGCCGTTTATATCAAGTTACAGTTACATCTTACTTACTCGACAATCTGAATTCGGTTATGGCATTGTAGTTATAATATGCACAGGTTCAACATTTGTTTTGACTGACTGTACTCGGTTCCAGAAATGGATCTGTTCCTAAGTAACGCGGTGGTGGATGACGTGAACGGTGACATAATGAACAAGATGTGTGAGAAGGAGGGGGGGCGGGTGGCCAACATTAAGTATATACTGCAAGCGGACAAGATCTATGGTGAATATAATAAAGGTAAGTGCAAGCAGTCAAAATGGCCACACTTTCAAAAGGCGACGCTCCTAAATGGCCACAATTCCAAACGGCGATGCTTCTAAATGGCCACACTTTCAAACGGCGACGCTCCTAAATGGCCACAATTCTAAGCAGCGACGCTCCTAAATGGTCACAATTCCAAACGGCGATGCTCCTAAATGGTCACACTTCCAAACGGCGATGCTCCTAAATGGCCACACTTCCAAACGGCGACGTTCCTAAATGGCCACACTTCCAAACGGCGACGTTCCTAAATGGCCACACTTCCAAACGGCTAAGCTCCTAAGAGGCCACACTCCTAAATGACACTCTCCTAACCAGCCATGCTTCTAAACGGCCACGCTCATAGAGGCCACAATCCTACATGAAACACTCCTAACCGGCCATGCTTCTAAATGGCCACACTCCTAAGCGGCCACACTCATAAACGGTTATTATAAACGGCCACAATCTGATACGGCCACACTCCTAAATGGCCATACTTCTAAACAGCCACAATCCTAACAACCTATAGTCTATTCGCTGTAAGTAGGCGAGAAATCATTAACTATCCTTTGTAACTTAAAAACGACTAAAGTAATCGAGCTATTATTTCTACCATTTGGGAAGGGTCAGTCAGGGAATAGTTGTGAAAATTTACAGCCCATTTGCTTTAGCCCTTTTTTAGTTACAGAGGATAGAGGTCATGATTTCTACTTAGAACAATGTCCCGCTCGAAGGCTGGTTCCTCTTAAAATTTCAGGCTTGCTATCGCTTGCCAGGAAAAAATCAACACCTAAATAGCACGAAAGGTCTTGAAATTGATAAGGAAATGGCGCGAAAGGTGTTAAAATCGCCAAACTAATGGGCCGAACGTCTTAAAATCTACAAAAAACAAATGGGTCTAAACACGAAGTAGAAAGGTGACCAGAAAAACGTCGACCCATCTCTCCTTATAAAATGGTTTGCCTTCTTCCAGACATAGATGGAGACGGAGTGTGGGTAGCGATGAATTTGGACGAGGGTACCAATGAACCACGGTGGGACGATGGGACTTCCTTCACGAACACGGAGATATCATCTTTTCCCATTGACGATGTTAGTAGTACTTTCACTTTTTATTATTATTATTATTATTTTTTTTTTTTTTGCATGTTTTTTATTTTATATTTTTGTATTATATATATATATATATATATATATATATATATATATATATATATATATGTATATATATATATATATATATATACCGTATACGTATATATATATATATACATATATATACAGTATATATATATATATATATATATATATATATATATATATATATATATATACGGAAATGTGTACACATTTGGCTTGCAAGGGGTTTGAAGATTTATTTTTTAGTTTCAAAGGAGTCTAGGGGACAAACTAATAAAGATAAACATAATAGAAACAGAAAAGAAAACATTACAAGCACCCATAGATTGCAAGAACCATTTTTAAACCCTTAACCCATTCAGTACCGGTGACATCCTTTTCATTACATTCTGGCAACAAATACGCGATCATATTCAGCTTAAGAAGGACGGCTACCCATTGAAAGGGTACAGACTATCTCAAGTAATCCTTTTAGTGACCACACATCCTCCCGAAGCTTCATAAAATCTTCTAAATGTAGCTGAATCAAATAAAAAACAACATCACCGGTACAGAAAGGGTTAATAAGAAGAGGGAGTGTGTGCCATTGATCGGATTGACTAAGCCGTTAAAATGTATGTAATGGAAACCAACGGTAAGGGGGTCACCTGTTTTGTTTAGGTTTCTCTCCTTTTCTCTCTTTCCCTGGCTTGTATTCATTCGGCCCCATTCAGCCTACTGTTTTAAGACATTTACCCCCATCCAAGTGTCAATATTTTCCTGGCGAGCGGTAGCGAGCCAGCATATATATATATTATTGTTTTGACAGTAAGCTAAATTTGTACATTTTTCGATGGAAAAATTTCTCCGGCGAAGCCGGATTTTTCCAGACAATGATGGCCCGCAATCGCTCGCCTGGAAGAAATCGACACCTATATGGGGATAAACGTCTTAAAACAGTTGGCTGAATGGTGCCGAATGGATACAAACCAGGGAAAGAGAGAAAAGGAGAGAAAGATAAAAACAAAATAGGTGACTCCCCTTAACGTTGTTTTCCATTACATACATGGTAACGGCTCAGACGTTACAAACCTGCGTGTGGGACCCAGGCTTTAGTCAAAAGGGTTAATTGACCACCTGCGAGTTTCAAGCTATAAGGAAGTTCGGCCTGTAAACATCGGCATTAAACACAAATACAGTAATTATTTAGGTTTCTGATGTAAAAATTGTATGTTGAATTTGGTTTTATGTATACATAAATGGACTAAAACCGTAGTCTAGCTGGTAATTCTGTTAAATATCAATGTCTGCAGCTCCAACTTCCTTATAGAATGAAACTCGCAAGTGGTTAATTGAGCTTTTCTCTTCCCGACAGCTTGCCTGGGGACGTGAGCCTCGCAACTGTTACCGCTTGTGTGAAAAAAGGTCCTTCAAGGTCCTCAACTGTCTCTCCGACTTCATTTATAAGAAAGTGTTATGTGCCAGGGACTAACATAATTATATATATGTGTTTGTTTTGTTTCTGGCTACCATTAGATGATTTTATTCTGTCTATAAGCGAGTGTTATGTGCCAGGGACTAACAATTATATATGTGTTTGTTTTGTTTCTGGCTACCATTAGATGATTTTATTCTGTCTATAAGCGAGTGTTATAAGAACATAAGAACATAAGAAAATGGGAGTCTGCAGAAAGCCGATTGGCCTAAGCAAGGCAGATCCCTGGGACTAACATCCCTGGGACTGGCAATTGTGCCAGGGACTAACAATTATATATGTGTTTGTTTTGTTTCTGGCTACCATTAGATGATTTTATTCTATTTATAAGAGAGTGTTATGTGCCAGGGACTAACACAATTAACCCTTTGAGTACCAGCGACGTGTGTTACATTATATTCTAGCTATATTTTGACGGTATACTGCAGCTCAGGAAGGATCTGTGGTAGGTAAAAGGGTTGGTCGAGATAGTTTTAAGCCTTATTATTGATACAGGTCCTTCCTAAGCTGAATAAAATCGTCAAATAGTTGCCAAAATATGATGAAAAGGACGTCCCTGGTACAGTAGGGGTTAATAGATATTTGTTTTGTTTTTGGCTACCATTAGATGATTTTGTTCTGAGTCTCACAACTACAACCACTGCAACTTGAGTAAGCAGGAGTCCTTCAAAGCTCTCAATTGTTACTCTAACCCCTTCAACACCATGACGCCTTTTTACCTTTGATTCTGGCTAAAATTAGATGATTCTGTGCAGTTCAAGAAGGACCTGTGTTATTAAGAGGGTTTATTGAGATCGTACTTACCCATTTGAGTCCTAGAGGTAGATTATAAACTACAGAAAATCGTCTAAGGTTAACTAGAATAGGATGGAAATTACGTAATGATCGTGAAGGGGATTTATAAGAGAGTGGAGTGCTGTGTGCCAGGGACTAACACATATATTAACCCCTTCTGTATCAGCGACGTCCTTTTAAGTTTATTCTAGCTATATTTAGACGATTTTGTGGAGTTTTAGAAGGATCTGTGGTAGTGCAAACGGGTAAGTGAGATATTTCGAAGCCTTTTAATTGCTAGAGGCCCTTTTTAAACTGAATAAGATCGCCTAACAGTAACCAGAATATAGTTAAAAGGACGACACTGGTACTGTGCGGGTTAATGTTTATTATATTTGTGCCTACCGTTAGATGATTTTATTCTGAATCTCACAACTACTACATCTTGGTTCTCAGCTCTAACTCTCAGGGCATTAAGGGGGGTGACCTGCTTTTTTATCTTTCTCTTCTTTTATATCTTTTTCTGGCTGGTATCCATTCGGCCCCATTTAGCCTACTGTTTTAAGACTTTTATCCCCATCCAGGTGTCGATTTCTTCCTGGCGAGCGATAGCGAGTCAGCATTGTATGGAGAAGTCCGGCTTCGCCGGAGACCCTTTTCTATCGAAAAATGTACAAACTCAGCTTGGTGTCAAAATATAATATATATATATATATATATATATATATATATATATATATATATATATATATATATATATATATATATATATGTTGGCTCGCTACCGCTCGCCAGGAAAATATTGACACCTGGATGGGAGTAAACGTCTTAAAACAGTAGGCTGAATGGGGCCGAATTGATACAAGCCAAAGAAAGAGAGAAGAGGAGAGAAAAAAAGCAGGTGACCCCCCTTAAGAAAGTGTTCACTGTAAAGAATTAGGGGTAGAAAGAGAATGCAAAACAGTATATACAGTATAATTATTTGGTATATTCATAGTGATTTACCTTTTTATCCTTGTATTAGAAGTGTGTGTTACCATCAATATAGCTTTGAATGGGTAGATATTATGGCCACTTTAACTACCCTTGCCATACCTATTATATTTTTACAGTGCAGTGAGTGCCCTGGATTAGCTCTGCCATACCATTTGCTCCTTTTAGTCTGTGTTGAATTGGTAACATTTTTATAATTTGATCCCTAGACCTCCATGAAGTTTGAAACATACCTCCAAGACCCGGTTACTTATAAAATTACAGGCTCGCTATCGCTCGCCAGGAAAATCGACACCTAAATGACCCGAAAGGTCTTAATATTGACAAAGAAATGGGGTGTAAAACCATAAAATCGCCAAACTAATGAGTCAAACGTCTTAAAATCTAAAAACCAATGGGATTAAACACGAGGGAGAAGGGGTCCAGAAAAAACAGCCCATCTCACCTTTGGTCACATTGTTCGACACACAGTAGGATACAAGGGGCATATCCTTTTGTATCCAACTAAGGGGCTAGTGGATGGATTTTTGGTCTATTAATTCATATATTCATTTATTTTTTAGTTTCATCGCTCGACCTCCATCAAGCTTAGAAAAACACCCCCTTGATCCCCTTTCAAGATAAACTTGTACATATTTCGATAGAAAAATGTCCCGGCCGAAGGCCGATTCCTCTTAGAATTACAGGCTCGCTATCGCTTGCTAGGAAAACATAGACACCTAAATTGCACTAAAGGTCTTAAAATTGACAACGAAATGGGGCGAAAGGTGTTAAAATCGCCAAAATAATGGACCAACCGGTTTAAAATGTCAAAACTAATGGGGCTAAACAAGAGGGAGAAAGGGGTCAAGAGAAACAAGCACTACCCCCTTAATGTAAATGCTCCCTTATCGTCTGGGTGGTAATAGGTAATAGTGAAATAACTCGACCCCTTGCCTTGTGCCAGACCTACCGGCTCGTATTTGTTAGGACAATGAAACTTTGTTCAACTAATACTTCTCACCATAATTATAGTCTTTTATCTCTCTGCAGCTCCAAGAGTATTATGGGTTACTTTATCTAGAAATTTAAGAAATCACCCATTCTTTACAGCATGTTTTAAAGGATGCTAATAATTACCTTAATACATACATACAGTACATACATTCTGCGGGCTTATTTGCGCTATTTAGGGCATATTCAGGCACTCCTGAATGATTAATCAAGTATCTGCATTAAATGGACTGTATTCTGCCGAAAACTAGGCGAAAATAGCTTCAATATGACACCAGAACGAGCTTCGTAGGTGGCGGGGTTCACCCGCAGCGTTGCCATAGACATTCGGGAAAACTTGCTAATTATTAGCTCTCGCTCGCTCGGCAACACTGTCGAGACAGCCGCACGAAACCACAGTCTCCCTCAGTGAGCGGCTGGCTGCTCTGAGGGTCAGACTGAGGTCCCTCACGCTCCTGCCCACTGACACTCGATTTCTACGGCTTTTAGAGGCTTTTAAAGCTTGGAAATTGCTGTAAATTGCCTATGCGTTCCAGAACGTCACCCGCAGGGAAAGGGTTAAAGACCGAGTGCTCCACAAAAAATGCGGTTCTGGTTTCACGTCATAACGTCGGCGTTCCAGGCAACCCTTTTAAGAGCTGCCTCACTTGTCAGGTTCTTTGATTTAAGATCAGACTGCAAAGCCCCTAAGTGCAGCTCCCTCCACATTCATGTACTTGCATCTTCTCACCCAGCTTTGTTCATACATCCTCTCCACATGTCTAAACCATCCAAGCCTGCTAGTACGTATCACATCACTGATACTCTTGATACCTAACCTTCTCCTTAGCTCCTCACTTGATATCCTATCTTCCAGTTTGGCACCACACATTCATCTCACCATTCTCATCTCATTGCATTCCATTCTGTTGATATCATCCGCTCTGACAGGCCACGTTTCTAAAGCATATGTCATTGCGCTTCTAACGCATGAAGCGTATACCTTTCCCTTCAAGGGGAGAGGGAGTCTTCTCATGGTGAGCAGTGGCAAAATTTCTCTAAGCTTTCCTCAGCCACATCTTATTCTGGCTATAGTGGTGGCCTCAGCCCCACCACCGGCAGAGATAGTATCACCCAAGTAGCAAAACTTGTCCACCATCTCTAGTGCCTCGGGTGCTAATGTTCTTTGCCTATTAGAAGGAAACGTTATTTAGTTTATTTTGCATGTCACAGTATTTGACATACTGTATATGAAGGTAAGTGTTGGCTGGGTTATTCCAATATATTGATTTCAATATATTGATTTTATCAACTTGGTTAAGAATGATTGAATAAGTTTGATATAATAAACAAAAAAGCAAACAGGAATGCAATCACCGTAACTAAACTTTATTGTAACTAAACTTTAACTCCTTAATTTTATTGATCAATAGGAAATATTCATATAATACTCTAAGGATGAATATTAAAACATCGACATATTGCAGTCTGTTGGTTTTATTTACAAAATATATGTGAGAAAATATACACAATAACAATAAGTGCTAAATATGCATGTTACCAGAGAAATGGTCATGATGTCTGAAACTATTACATTGAAGGCGATGGAGAAAAAAAAAGTCAATGGGCGAACGCACACAGGCGGATCTTGTGTTCGAGTCATGTAATAAGTGACTTAAAATGTGGCAGATGCTTGTTGACTTCCATATCTCTTCGGCCTAGTTGCTGATAACGATGCGAGAATGATCCAAAATCTTAAAACAAAATATAATAAAAAAATAAATATATACAACAAATGAAATAAATCTATCTATCTATATGCTCAGGCCCAATCCCCATTTTGGGGGTAGCCGACTCAAGACAGAAATGAAAAAATGAAATAAATAAATAATAATAACACAAATACATTAATAATAATAATAATAATAATACTAACGATAATAATAAAAATAATAATAATAATAATAACAATAATGGAAACTTGTTCATTGAAATTTGCAGCAAAGACGCTCGTGTAACATCGCCTTTAGTTAAAACGGAAATCTGAGAAAGCTTGAACAACCATTGATAAGATAGAATAACAATGCAAAAATAAGATAGATACAAATATTAAGATAGAAAATAAGAAAGAAGATAGATACAAATATCAAGATAATAAAACAAGACAAATAAGACAGATACAAATAATAAGATGGAAAATAAGAAAAATAAACGATGCAAATATTACGATATCAAATAAGAAATTAAGATAGATACAGATATAATGATAGAAGTAAAAAAAACTAATGTGCACTAACAACCGGTATATACTTTATGTACAAATAGTATAGCGTATAAATAGTAATACATAATCTTTGGCTTATATACATGAAAATACAGCTTATAACAAGACGCCATAAAGGTGGAAATACAATGCAGATGTAACTTAAAGGGGGTCACCGGCTTTTTTTTTTATCTTTCTCTCCTTTTATCTCTTTCCCTGGCTTGTATCCATTCGGCCCCATTCAGCCAACTGTTTTAAGACGTTTATCCACATTCAAGTGTCGATTTCTTCCTGGCGAGCGACAGCGAGCCAGCATTGTATGGAGAAATCCGGCTTCACCGGAGAAATTTTTCTATCGAAAAATGTACAAATTTAGCTTGCTGTCAAAACAAAAATATATATATGCTGGCTCGCTACCACTCGCTAGGAAAATTTTGACACCTGGATAGGGGTAAACGTCTTAAAACAGTAGGCTGAATAGGGCTGAATGGATACAAGCCAAAGAGAGAGGGAGAGAAAGAGAAAAAAAAGCGAGGTGGGCTCCCTTTACCCTTTTAGTAACGTGTTTTTGTTTATCTCTCCATTCTGGCTAGCATTAGACGATTTTTTCAGCTTAGCCCTTTCAGTATTAGGACACAATTTTCCACATTATTCAGGCCATCACTAAACGATTTTTACTCAGCTTTGGAAGGCTCTCTAAGAATCAAAGCGGTAAAGCATATATCAATTAATCTTCTGACTTCCAAAATTCCGTCTTAAAATATATAAAATCGTCTACTGATAGCCAGGATAAAAGGAAGAAATATGTCCTCAAATGGTAAAGGGGTTAAGGAATCAAAGGTATACATAAAACATCTTAATTAACCCTTTGACTCCCACAGGTCCTTCCTAAGTTGGACAATACCGTCTGATGATATCCAGAACAAAAGACAAAAATGTGTCACCTTATACACTCTTAACAAATATGGGAATGAAAGGGGTATTCAAAGTGGCCATAACAATCCACTCGTTTAAAAATACAGTGGCGCTAATAAGTCATGTCTCAGCTGTCATTATGTTTGACTCGCTGTGTGCTGTATTAATGTCTGTCAGATGTTGGATAGGGTGGGTAAGTGTAGGAATATGGTTGTATACCTAACTCAAAAAGAAGAAATCATGTGTAAATATTGCTGATACCAATTATGGATCAAAACATAATTGGTGCCGAGACATCACTTATTAGGCCGATTGTACATTGGTGGCAGCAAACCCATTCTATACAAGGAGAGAGAGGTTAAACACCAACAATATAGGCTACCCAATGGTTTATATACCCCCTTTTATACCCTGTTGTTGTTGTTGTTGTTGTTGTTGTTGTTGTTGATTTGTTAGAGTGCACTGAAAGGGTTAAATAATTGCTTTGTGGGTAATTATGGTGAAACTTATAATGATGATGATGATGACGATGAATGATGTATATGTTCCACTTTATACACGTACAGTCACAGGCAATAATGAAGTGCTATCCTTACTGAGAGGTCCTTGAAATGAAGTGGTTAATAAGAACGATCGAAGCAAGTTATCGATGTTTTTTCTCGGTTATTGATTTCAAGTGATGTATAATTATTCAGTAGTTTGGAAGTAGGTTTTATTATTCGGTCTATTTGTATTAAATTATATATATATATTTAAAGTTTCCTCGCTAGACATCCATCAAGCTTTAACCCCTCCCCCCCCCCCCCTTTTTTGAGATAAAATGTGTACATTGTTCGGTAGAAAAATGTCCCGTTTCCTCGGATATTTAACATTACTATCCATGACTGTACAATTTTGTTTTGGGAATGAGAGCATGCAAAATGTGCGAGTACAATACCGTAATTTCTATAATATATACATAATCTGTTTTGTTCACGTTACAGAAGATCATAACATCATACCCTTTCATAAATAATGTAGTATCGAGACACTACGTAAAATAGCTGCCTAAATAATGAATTAAGGGGGGGTGACCTGTTTTTGTTCTGTCCTTTTCTATCTTTCTCTGGCTTGTTTCCATTTGGCCCCATTCAGCCTACTGTTTTAAGACGTTTATCCCCATCCAGGTGTAATTTGTTTACTGGTGAGCGGTAGCGAGCCAGCATATTTTTAATTTTTGTTTGACAGCAGGCTAAATTTGTACATTTTCATATAGAAAAATGTCTCCGGCGAAGCCGGATTTCTTCATATAATGCTGGCTCGCTATCGCTCGCCAGGAAGAAATCGACACCTAGATGGGGATAAACGTCTTAAAATAGTTGGCTGAATGGGGCCGAATGGATACAAGCCAGAGAAAGAGAGAAAAGGACAGAAATAACAAAAAAAAATCACCCCCCTTAATTAAAACACGTCTGTACCGGCGACGTCTTCATTACTTTATTCTGGCTACTATTAGACGATGTTATTCAGTTTAAAAAGGGCCTCTAGCAATTAACAGGCTTCGACTATCTCACTCTACCATTTATACTACCACAGATCCTGCTTCTTAAACTGCATAACATGGTATAAACGCAGTGAGAAAAAAGACGTTGCCGGTACAGAAGGGGTTAAGGGGGGTGACCTGCTTTTTGTTATTTCTGTCCTTTTCTCTCTTTCTCTGGCTTCTATCCATTCGGCCCCATTCAGCCAACTATTTTAAGACGTTTATCCCCATCTAGGTGTCGATTTCTTCCTGGCGAGCGATAGCGAGCCAGCATTATATGAAGAATTATATGAAGAATGCCGGAGACATTTTTCTATCGAAAAATGTACAAATTTAGCCTGCTGTCAAACAAAAATAAAAAATATGCTGGCTCGCTACCGCTCACCAGTAATTTTTTTATACCTGGATGGGGATAAACGTCTTAAAACAGTAGGCTAAATGGGTCCAAATGGATACAAGCCAGAGAAAGATAGAAAGAGACAGAACAAAAACAGGTCACCCCCCTTAACACACTTCGATAAAATCCGTCTCTTCTTGTGCAGAAACATTATAGGGAGATGCTCACCCTAAAAGCCGGTATCACACGAGAGCTTTTATAGTCAACATTCTATGATCAACATTTTTCTGGCAACATTTCGGGAATATTTTGCACTGGTATGGGAAACTAGACTGATGATATATGAATTTAGACAAAAGAAACATTGTAAATGTTGACCTCATAAGTTGCCAGACCAGTTTTGAGGATAAATGTTGAGGGAAAAAGCGCTCGTGTGATACCGGCATATGAAGCTCCGTAGGTTTCGAGCATCTAAATCCTTATATCCAAGATGATGCATTTAACCCTTTGAAGATGATGACGCGTTTTGCCAGTTTCTTCTACCTATCATTAGACGATTTTATACAGTTTAGAAAAGACCTCTAGTCGATCTCAAATAACCTGTTGACTAACGCAGATCCCTCCTTAACTTAAGGGGAGGTTTTTAGTTTGTTTCCTACTCCTTCAGCAATCTTAAAATTTCACCCCCTTGACTCCCTTTCAAGATAAATTTGTACATTTTTCGGCAGAAAAATGTCCCGGCTGAAAGCCGGTTCCTCTTATATTACAGGCTCGCTATCGCTCGCCAGGATAAAATCGACACCTAAATGGCACGAAAGGTCTTAAAATTGACAGAAATGGGTCGAAAGTTCTTAAAATCGTCAAAATAATGGGGCGAACGTCTTAAAATTAGAAAAGCAATGGGGCTGAACATGAGGGAGAAAGGAGTCAAGAAAAAAATCCCTCAAAATCTCCCCTTAATGAAATCGTCTAGTAATATCCAGAATAAACTTTCAAAATGCGTCGTAATCCTCAATAGGTTAAGGGGAGATTTCCACTCGAGGGATTTTTTTCTGGACTCTGTTCTCCCTCATGATTAGCCCCATTGTTTTTCTAATTTTAAGACGTTCGCCCATTATTTTGACGATTTTAAGAACTTTCAACCCATTTCTGTCAATTTTAAGGCCTTTCGTGCCATTTAGGTGTCGCTTTTATCCTGGCGAGCGATAGCGAGCCTGTAATTTAAGAGGAACCGGCTTTCAGCCGGGACATTTTTCTACCGAAAAATGTACACATCTTGAAAGGGGCTCAAGGGGGTGTAATCTTAAGCTTGAAGGATATCTAGGGACCAAACTAAAAACCTCCCCTTAACTGCGTCCTGTGTATGGGTGATAAAGCAAAGTGTATCAATAAATAATCGAAAACCACAACAAGAAAACAACAAGTCTATTGCTGGATTAATGGCTTCACGTATTTGCAACAATGTGAATGATCAACAAATGAATAATACTGGTGCAGAACTGTGTAGTTTACATTATATTATTTGGGGGGTCATTCAGCGAAATATTGTCAGTTGAATAAAATGCATTATTTTCACAATATTGTTGAAGAGTTTAAGAAAATATTGTGTTATTTGTGTACAGTGCGTTCATGACGAAGTATACATGATTATGGGGAGATTCTAACTTTAACAATTCTGGACCCTTTTCTCCCTCATGCTTAGCCCCATAAGTTTTGAGAGCTTTAAGACTTTGCCCCCTTAGTTTTTTTATTTTAAGACTTTTGCCCCATATCTGTCAATTTTAAGACCTTTCGCGTCATTTATGTGTCGATTATATCCTGGCGAGAGAAAACGGGCCTGTAGTTTAGGAGGAACTTTTCTACCGAAAAATGTACACATTTAACTCGAAGGGGGGTCTTGTGGGTATTTTTTGTTTATGGTTGATGGAGGTGTCGGGCGAAAACTAAAAACCTCCCCTTAACAACCATGTATCAAGGTAGACAGAATGACTACAGGTTTATGAGGCACCAATAATATATGGGAGGTGAGAGGTATTATTAGTACATGGTATCTATACTGTTTGAGGTACTTATGTTTCCTTTCTTTCAATACACGCTCACGCCATTTGCATTATACTCTGGCTATCACTAAACGACTCTATGTAGTTTAGGAAGTACCTCTAGAAATCAAGGAGATACAAACTCTCTAAATAAACCTTCGTGACTTCAAAGATTCCTTATTAAACTAATTAATGTCATATAATAATTGCCAAAATTAACTGAAGAAAAGCTTAATCGTATACTGAAATGGTTAAGGTATGCTGCAGATTGAGTTATAAGGTAATTTGATCTAATCTGAGTACTGTTCCGATGTAGATATTTGTTATTCTAATAGTATCGGTATATTATTATATATAATTTACAAATATACATGTTAACACAATCCTATAAGGAGGGTGATCTGTTTTTGTTCTGTCCTTTTCTAGCATTCTCTGGCTTGTATCCATTTGGCCCCATTCAGCCTACTGTTTCAAGACGTTTATCCCCATCCAGGTGTCAATTTTTTACTGGTGAGCGGTAGCGAGCCAGCATATTTTTTATTTTTGTTTGACAGCAGGCTAAATTTGTACATTTTTCGATAGAAAAATGTCTCCGGCGAAGCCGGATTTCTTCATATAATGCTGGCTCGCTATCGCTCGCCAGGAAGAAATCGACACCTACAGTAGATGGGGATAAACGTCTTAAAACAGTTGGCTGAATGGGGCCGAATGGATACAAGCCAGAGAAAGAGAGAAAAGGACAGAAATAACAAACAGCAGGTCACCCCCCTTAAAAGGACAACATTTCTAGAAACATGTACGGTAGTTTATTGTTACCATAAAAACTAGGCACTTGTCTATATATTTACATATTAATAAAATCACAGAATTTCTCTGATCCACATAAGATATAAAAGCCAATTTGTACGCGGTGCAATTTGTACGCGATATCGATTAAAATACATACACAAATGAGTTAAGTTAGTTGAATTTAGTGTAAAATGCACCTTAACTATCGTATAATTTTATACTATATTTAATAATAATGCTCAGTCATAGTTGTGGTTAAAGTAGCTTTATCGATATAGCGTACTAATTGGACCCCCACGTACGAATAGGCTAGTCTACCGCACACAAGTTCGCTCCTCCTGGGCAGTGAATATCGCATCACCCATCTTATTGAGACAAAATAATAGTCTTTAGTATCATGTTAAGGGGAGGTTTTTAGTTTGTTTCCTACTCCTCCAGGAATCTTAAAATGTCACCCCCTTGACCCCCTTTCAAGATATATTTGTACATTTTTCGGTAGAAAAATTTCCCGGCCAAAGGCCGGTTACTCTTAAATTACAGGCTCGCTATCGCTCGCCAGGATAAAATCGACACCTAAATGGCACGAAAGGTCTTAAAATTGACAGAATGGGGCGGACATTCTTAAAATCACTAAACTAATGGGGCAAACGTCTTAAAATCTCAAAAGCAATGCGGTTAGACATGAGGGAGAAAGGGGTCAAGAAAAAAGTCCCTCAAGTGGAAATCTCCCCTTAAAGACCTATCTTCACATGGTGCTTATATTACCATTGCGTCATCTTAACCCTTTCAAGCTCCAATACGCGTTTCTGTTCTGTTTCTGGCTACTATTAGACGATTTTATTCAGATTAGTAACGGTATATGGAGGTCAGAGGGTTGATTGAGATAGTATTTACCTTTTTAATACCCACAGATACTTCCTAAGCTGCATAAAATCGTCTAATGATAGCCAAAATAAACTGCTAAAACGCGTCAGAGCTTCAAAGGGTTAACACAGAGCACTTCATACGAAATGGCTTGGGTTGGACTATACATTTTGCATATTCATTACCTGCTCCGATGTACATACATCAGCCATAATAGACATGCACTCGTTTAAATCTATATCGAACCTAAATGAGATAATACTGAACAATTTAATATCCCAGATGCCTCAAGGTTTTCCATTAAAGGTTCAGAGATAAGACTAGGTGTATTATTACGGCTCACGACTGTACTCTGCCCCACCGTTGTATCCAGCAGTACACACCGAGACTGTTTATAAACTAGTGTAAAGGCTGCCAGGCTCTTGAAAATATACATTGCTCGCACATCTGACTTTCTGGACCAGGTGGCCTTGTCAAACTGCCAAATGTTAACCCTTTGAAGATTATGACGCATTTTGACAGTTTATTCTGTGTATCATAAGACCTTTTTATACAATTTAGGAAGGATCTGTGGGAATTATAATGGTAAAGACTATCTCAATTAACCCTCAAGCTTCCATATACCCTTCCTAATCTGAAGAAAATCGTCTAATAGTAGCCAGAATTAACTGTCAAAATGAGTCATAATCTTCTGAGGGTAAATAAGACTACTATTACTTTAGCCTTTGACAACTTCCGCTATCAATCAGCTGTTAGGGATCCACACTACGTCTCTCATCTTCTTCTTCATCGCCATCAAGGTTAATTAAGGTGACTATTACTTTAGCCTTCGACGACTTCTGATAGCTGTTAGGGGTCCAAACCATCCCAGATTCGGTAGTTCGGGTTGCACTTCTTCTGCCTTGTTCTGAACAGGGTTAATTAAGGCGACTATTAATTTAGCCTTCGATGACTTCTGATATTAGGCAGCTGTTAGGGGTCCACACCACGGCTCTGATCTTCTTCCTCATCGCCGTCATGTTGCCCCGGATCCGGTAGTTCGGGTTGCACACCTTCTGCCGCTGCTCCTCCATGCACTTCAAAAATTCCTGTAAAGAGAAGGGCGCCATGTAATCATTTCAATTTGTAAATGGGAAGAACACTGTTTATGTCAATACACCTATATGTGTTGTTCTGCATCAAATAGCTCACACCTTGATTTTTTTTTTTTTTTTTTTTAGTTTGCTCCCTAGACCTCTATCAAGCTTAAAAAAACACACCCAAGACCCCCTTTCGAGATAAATTTAGACATATTTTCGGTAGAAAAATTACCTGGACGAAGGCTGGTTCCTCCTTAATTACAGGCTCGCTATAGCTCGCCAGGGAAAGATCTACACCTAAATGGCCCGAAAGGTCTTAATACCGACAAAGAAATGGCGCAAAAGGTCTTAAAATCACCGAACTAATTGAGTAAACTTCTTAAAATATCAACACTAATGGGGCTAAACATGAAGGAGATGGAGGTCCAGAAAAAAACCATAAAAACCTCCTCACTATCTAGCATGACTATTGTAAACACTCTTCAATACAAAATGTTAAATTTCAGTCCCAAGTGTTATTATTTCGTCTTGTTTTTTTACTGCCTCACAGTCACCTTCCATTGCCCATGCTCCCATAACAATTATAAGGACAATGTTTTCACCCTGTATAACCAAAATATATTTTAGATATTTTTCTGGATTTTACTTATAACACAGCTGGTAATGTGTATACGGCCTCTCGATGTTAGTGTTTCAATATGTTATTGATTCTACATTAAATTATGCTAGTTAAACAAGGTTATGCGATGGAGTAGAATAATGACAATGTTGACAAATATTTTTATAATCTGCAGTAAATATCAAGTACGGTAATATGTATATTTTTAGATTAATAGAACAAGTGAAATTATGTCAATATAAATATAGATCATAATAATAATCATATATTTAAGAAATCAAATGAAGTGATAAGCACTCCTCATGTTGTTAGATAAACACCATGTGAAGGGAAACAGATAATTACCAACGTTTGACTTAACCTGAGCAACCTGATGAAGTTTTAAGTGAAATTTTATCAACAAAGTGCTCCTCCCCACAAGGAATTTAAGGGGGTAGTGCTTGGTTTTTGGTCTATATATTTATTTATTAATTATTTTTGAGTTACCTCGCTAGACCTCCATCAAGCTTAAAAATCACCCCCTAGACCCCTTTCAAGATAAATTTGTACGTTTTACGGTAGAAAATTTCCCGGCCAAAGGCCTGTTCCTTCTAAAATTACAGGCTCGCTATCGCTCGCCTGGAAAAAATCGACACTTAAATGACATGAAAGGTCTTAAAATTGACAACGAAATGGGGCGAAAGGTGTTAAAATCTTCAAACTAATTTCCGAACGTCTTACAATCTCAAAAACTAATATGCTAACCATGAGGGAGAATGGGGTCCAGAAAAAATCCATATCCTCTACATTTACAATATTTTATACCATTTATCACTGCTAATTGTCTTGATAGCGTAATGCATAAGTGCGCGGAATTTAGATGTGAGTATCCTAGGTTCGAGTCCTTGGAGTGCCACATGTATTTGTTGATTTCATTAATTGAGTTTAGAGGTGAAGTTGGTTGGTGGAAAAAATATAATAATTGTTGGCACTGACCTCTCTGAAGTGACACTTGACCACAGTGGCCTTGCTGCTGGAGGAATCGGTTAGCATGCCCACCTTACGGGAACACTCCTTCAGGTACTTGTACTGGCACGCCTCGGTACCGTTCACTGCAAAAGGATAAGTAATATTTAGTAAACACATCAATTGCTGAGAGAGTACTAACCTGTACAAGAGAGAGAGAGAGAGAATAGCATAATGCGAAGAATGAGAGAGAGAAACAATATGATTTATTATGGTCATTATGCACGAATAATCACGGCAAAGGCACACAATAGACCCAGCTACTAAGCCTCTTGATTAGTCATAATTGGCATATCAAAGGGTTAAAGAGAAAGAAAGAGTAGTAACCCGTGTGAAAGAGAGACAGGATAGCATAGAAAGAAGAACAAATATTATATGATTGAGGAATATCTTATTTTTGCATTCTTCTTACCAATATTGTTTTTCACCCTAAAACTACTTCTGTAATATGCATACGTAAACTCACTTTCAATTTTTCCTTTAATGAATCTGAAGATTTCATTATGATCTTGAGCCTGAGGAGCATCGACAGCGCTCGCTCGACACCTCTTCTTCTCCCGACCCCTCAGCTTCCGACACTTCCGAAGAGCGGCACGGCACCTCTTCTTCCTGTTGCCTTTCAATCGACGGCAGTTTTTCGAGCTCTTTTTCCTCCTCCTCTTGGCCTTATTCTTATTCCGATTTTCATTTGAGGGCGTCCGGGTCCGCTGTGACTCGCTGTCGCCTCTCATGGTTTGTCTTCTTGCTGCAGAGGCCATTCGTGTATTGTTCTTGAAGAGTGAAGGGCTGAGGTGAAATCCAGTGGCCTCCAGCACCTCCTGTATGTTCATGAGGGCTTCTCCACTTTGGGAGGTTGCAGGTCGTACATCATTTAGCCCCGGCTGCATCAGATTCCTGTCCTCTAAGCTGGACTCGGCTAGGAAGAGTGGAGTTAGTCCTTTTCTAACGGCCCCATCTTCTTGGTGTCTCCGGTCCCTCTCCTCCCAGCGCATCCTATCCGTGTGAGCAGCTTCGGGCAACCATAAGGAGGAGCGACCCTCTTCCCCGTGGTGGTGTCTGTGGCGATGATGACTCCTGTGGCCTGAACTGAGTGTGTCATCGTCCACATCAACCAGGGGGATGCTGCGCCGGTCTCGCTCCTCGTCTTTTCTGCTGAGAAAATGGGGGTCAGACACATAGCAAAGCCATGATTCATAATTAGTAATGGGTTGTATGTGATTTAGTTAGGTCTAGGTAACACTACTGTGCATGCAACGATCTCTACTTATTAGGGGTAGGTGAGGCACAGTTAACTCCTTCATTTGTAAATATCAGTCCTAAGTTGAATAAAATCATCTATTGGCAAAGTAAGTAACGTTAGGGGGAGCTGAGGCTAGGTTGTGCTTGGCTGTGGCACGGGTGAGTTATCCAGCCTGGTACACCGGGACTATTTCATATTATCCAGGTTAGCACACTTTAATTCCGCAGATGGAATGTCACAAATGTTTACTAACTATAAGTTCCTATTTACTGCTAAGTGAACAGAGGCAAAGGGCATAAGGAGACTGCCTATCCATCTGGCCCCACTGGGAATTGAACCCAGGACCTTTCGATTGTGATTCGAACGCGCTACCAGTACGCTACAAAACACAATATAAAAATGGCCTCATCTGATTGAGAAGTTAAGAATACAACCAACTGCTAACCTTATAGTGAGTGTGGCGACCTTCTTGTTGCCGATCTTCCTGGCGTTCCACCTGAAGCCCGTGTGTTTGGTGGAGTCTGTCTGTGTAAAGGGCTGGGAGGTAGCCACGGTGGTCAGTAGGGTCACCACCATCACCGTCAACCGCAGGAACATCAACATCTTCTGCGGGAGGAGAGATAGTTTGGGTGAGATGTTGGTAGATAGTTTGATTAATGGAGAGATGCATTGATTAATAGTTGAACAAATTGATAGAGATGAGTCGAATTCCTAGAATAGCCTGGAAATTCATGCGTGATCCTCTGCTAGCCCTATTAATTCCAAACTCGATTGCTAAACTCGAATAATAGTCTGTATATATATATATATATATATATACAGAGTGTCTCAGGAGGAAAGGTCAAATCTTTGAGAAATTATAGAACAAGGTATTCTAAGCTTAAAATGTTCTATAAGACATATTCCAAATCTCAACCAGTATTGAAATATTGCACATTGAAAATGGTATTTTCCTAGGCCATTTCCCCAAAAGGCTGGCCTAGCTGTCTTAGTGCCTACCACACCTCCATATAACTGCAATTACTTTACCATGTTATTATAAAGATATTATAATTCTGTAAGTTAAAAAATGATTAGAGACATATTAGCTCACTTTGGACCAGTTGGAAACAATTTGACATGGAAGAGTCCATTACAGTGATGCGGGGGAGGACACTACATAAAACCTTCAATATTTTTTTCACGGTTGAGATTTGGCCTTTTTGTTATAGAAAATGTTATGCTTAGAATACCTTGTTTTATCATTTACCAAAGTTTTACCTTTTCTCCTGGGACAGCCTGTAGGCTATATATATATATATATATATATATATATATATATATATATATATATATATATATATATATACAGAGAGAGAGAGTCATAGAGCTAGTGGCTTCCTCCACCAATCAAACACATTACTCATCTCACAACATGATACCTGTCTTCCGTCTTACCTTACTCGCTACCCACCAAACATTGCTGACTGACTCATAGTGGCAGGTATGTGACTGGATTGAATTAACATTACTTTAACCTTTACCTTGATGATGTACCGGTACATCTACATATTTTTCAGGTTGTCATAAATCGAATGTACTCAGCTTAGAAATAATATGTGGAAGACAAGTAGATAGTTTATATATCTATCTATCTATCTATCTAGATATATATATATATATATATATATATATATATATATATATATATATATATATATATATATATATATAATTAATAGTCGTGGCATTGAATAATAAAAGAAAGAAATAAAAAAAAAGACAGTCACCGTTGATGAATGAAACACAGATACCCTATAGTTACAGAGATCAACCAAGCTCAGCCATTTAGGTGACACTGGTGCTAATAGCCTTCCTTTACATTAAAATAATATGCTCATATCCATAATAAACACTCATCAAATTGGTATAACATATGTTGCTTGCTCTTTGGATCTAAATTACATTTTATAAATTATATAATACCGCCCCATTTTTATATAACTATGGAACCAACATGGAGACCAGCAATAATATGGCCGCTGACAGGTTTCCTAGTGAAACCCATTGATTCATTTTTTACGGCTCAATCAGTATTTCAAAATAATGTGTTATTATCCTCCAAAGATTTTGAACATATTCTTGGCCAGGACTAGTAATATCATTAATTCCTAAAGGTTCTTCCTAAGCTGAATACAATCGCCTAGTACTAATAATACAAGAAACATGCCGTTGTATTGAAGAAGTCAAAATGAATGAAACTAATCGTGACTGAGTCAAGTGAGTCGAATACCCGCTTTGACCCTTGCCAAACTATTCGAACCTCCAGACTCAACAATTCCTGCCCGACTGGAGTTAGTTTGCTCTGTGCGGTGGTGCGAGTGGTTTGTTCGTGCGTGTTTTCCGTGGATTTACTGACGGTGTATTAATATCATATAGCTCGTTCGTTATAAGTAGGTCAGAAATCGTAAACCCAGACTTTTATAGCTAAAAAAAGAGCTACCGGTTGGACAAATGGGCTGTAAATTTCCAAACCTATTCCCTACCTGACTCTTCCTAAATTGTGTTCATGCAATTAATGAGGTGAAAAGAACTAATCTGGCCATAAAATATGTGCAACTATGAAGACAATAAATAGTAAAATTGTGAGAACTGGATAACTTACTCGGACGTCGGGGAACTACCGGCTAACATCCCATATTCAAAGCTTGCCCCAATTCATCTGCAACAGGTATAGGACCTAGGTTTTTTTTTTTATTTACGCCATTTTTTCCCAATACTAATGAGTCTACTACATATTATTCAAGATTATATGCAATGCAACACATAATAATTAATATGAAGTATAGGTTATGGACTTCGAAATTTAAAGGAATATTTTTGGTCAGCCTCCATAATATTAACCTAAAAGTTGGTACCATTATTATCAGTAACATCAAGAAAAATATGCAAAAATCTCCAGACTAAACCAGCTTTACGCACGATAGACTTTAAGCTAGAGTACAGGCGGGGTTCTGTGGAGGAAAATGTAAATTGCCGTGTGTGTAGAGTAATATCAGTCCTTAGTGGCCGCCAGATTGCCTTGATGTTTTAAGGAGAGGGTTTAGTTTGCTCTCTAAACCTATATCAAAATTTAAAAAATCAACCACAAGACCCCCCTTCGATAAAAAATTGTACATTTTTCGGTAGAAAAATGTCCCGGCCGAAGGCCGATTCCTCTTCAAATATATACAGGCTCGCTATCGCTCGCCAGGAAAAAAAAATCGAAACTTAAATGGCACGAAAGGTCTTAATATTGGCAATGAAATGGGGAAAAAGGTCTGAAAATCGCCAAACTAATGCGGCGAATGTCTTGAAATTTCATAACTAATAGGGCTAAACATGAGGGAGGAGGAGGACTCGAAAAACCAACTGCCTCCCCTTAAATTGCCGTGCGTGTGTGTAGAGTAATATCAGTCCTTAGTGTGGCCGCCAGATTGCCTTGATGGATGGTGTCTAAAAGGAAGCTTGTAGTTTCTCCATTAAGCCGGTATCACACAAGCGCTTTTTCACTCAACATTTATCCCCAACACTGGTCTGGCAGCTTATGAGGTCAACATTTACAATATCTCGGTTACCTAAATTCATATATCACCAGTCTAGTTTCCGATACCGGTGCAAAATAGGGTTATACTGATGTTTTGGACCGACAGTTAGCCCATCGATCTGTTTAGTCCTAATAGGTCCGGTAGAGCATATACATCATTGCTATGTATGGCATTAAGAGCTGAAATGTATTATAAGGGAGAAAAAAAAAAAAACGCTAAAATACATGTATAGGCCTAGGCTACTGTAAAACAATAAGTTTTTCAGCCAGTACCCAAACTGCGGGGGTGTGGGGGCGGTAGCCCCCACCCAAATACTAGGTTAGGTTAGGTTAGGTTGTTAAGTTAGGCTAATAGCACATAAAAAAAAGAAAAAAAACAAAAGTAACCCAACCAGCGGGGGTGTGGGGGCGGCAGCCTCCACCCATAGGTTAGGTAAGGTTGTTAGGTTAGGCTAATAGCCTAGAACATTAAAAAAAAATTTTTTTTTTTTTTTTTAACACAATCAGCGTGGGGGCGGCAGCCCCCACCCATAATACTAGGATAGGTTAGGTAAGGTTGTTGGGTTAGGCTAATGTCTTCCCAAAGTTGACTATTTTTATAACATGAAATATTAGGCTACCCACTCCACCCCGTGAAATCCGAGCCAGCTTTCGTCAAAAGTTGGCTCGGGTATTCACAAAATGAGGTTGTATGGGTTTGCAATTTGGGAAAACCCGAGCCAAGTTTTGATACAAAACGCTATATTATTGTATTTTTACGCTTTTAACCCCTCATTTTCCCTGAACTTCATAGCCCTCCCCACTAGTAGGGGGCGTGTTTTTTTAATGTTGGATAATGGGTAAATACTCATTTCCGCTCCTCTTCAGTATAAAACAACACTATATCTGAAGGAAAAATTACAAAACACAAAATAAAACTTACTGAAATCGCTGTCGGTCCAAAAAGTCAGGTTTACCCAAAATAGTCCAGAAATGTTGCCAGAAATTTTTTGATCATCGAATGTTGACTATATAAAAGCTCTCGTGTGATACCGGCTTTACTGATATTAATAGAGGGTACAGTCGGGCATACAAGTTATTATCCTCGCAGTGATTGTATGTGTGGGAGTAAAATTAGACTGCAACCTTACTTCTTAAGGATCAATCAGCCTTTACATATATATACTGTATATATATATATATATATATATATATATATATATATATATATATTCTATGTGTAAGAAGGAGACAAAAGGCAAAGTTGACTGTAACGTGTCCCTTCTAATTGAAAGAACGACAGAGAGTATGATTAAATAAGATAACAATGTCAATAGTGTGTTATAAAATACTAACGTATACAACATAACAAACTGCACTCTTAGTCCGGTCTTACAAATGTTACGTTCATTCATAAAACCACGGAGAGGGAAAGAACTTGTGTACGCGACTGTACCCGACCAAGTGATGGGGTATTAAGCCTGATGGATGAATATGGGTATTTTGGTGGCAGTGATTGGTATCGTATAATATGTAGATGATGATACTTATGATGATTATGATAAAGATGACGGAATGGCTTGGTAAGTGAACAGCGCTTTATTTAGCTATTCATCTTGCTATGTTGCATCCATGTGTGGAGTCATCCTTGAATTGATGAGATAATGACCCACTCTTGATACTGTAAAAGCTAGGATTACCAGATATTATTTTCCGGTAATTATAGGGAATAGGCTCGCACACTTATTTTTCATGTTTTTTCCTCCGGATTTTGAGAGATGAGTTTTCATGGTCTTGGCTAAAATTCCAATATGGGATACACGATGGGTTGAGGGGGGGATTTGCCCCCACTCACCCCCCCCCCCCCCCTGAATTATTGAAATCGTCATTTATGTTGCCAGCAGGGGGTAAATATCGATTATAATGCATTAAGAAGGCGTTTGTAAACAGTGAGATGTCCGAAAGAGCTCTGAGATTGATTAAAATGGGCATTTTTTCTATTAATTTCGGGTTTTATAAATGTGATCAAAATTATTCTCCCACAGTGGATTATACGAGTACAGTATAAGGATTCCATAGACCTACATTGTCCCTAATACATTATGTATAATAAGGCTGCGAGCCTATTCCCTATAATTATCTATTTTCCTAACCCTAACATTTGTTCCGACTCTGTCCCTATCCTACAATTATCCGCATCAGTATAATCCTGTGTAGCGGGTTAACCTGTACATATACTTCAATAATTTGGTAATGTTACAATATATTTTTAAATTTTACATTCATAAATAGTCCACTAATATACTGGGTTATGTTAGGTTTTTGGTTAGGTTAGGTTAGGTTGTGTTAAAAACATTGTTCAATGTTTCTTAGTAAATAGGCATCTTAAAAACAGTTCTACCCGCTACACAGGATCTTACCGGGGTATTGCAGATAATGAATGCTGGTGGTGAGAATGATTGGTGGTGGTGAAAGCTGTATTACATTAGATCGTGGTGATACTGATGGTGTTGGAGAGTGTGGTGATGACAGCGATAGTTGGTGTGGTGTTGATAATAATAGTAATGGTGATATAGTGGTAAGATTGGTGATATATGTGATGATAATAGATGTGTTGGTGATCGATATACAGGTAAGGATATAGTGGTGGTAAAATTCAATTAATACAACGAGATAGAAAACGAAGTAGCCTAGAGGGAAGGATTCTCTCAGTATAAATTACTGGTTGTTTCCTGCCAGACTGAACTGCCTCAGGGGATATTGAAGTGGTGTATTTAGGGGGCCCACCTCGCTTTTGTTCTCTTTCTCTCCCTCTCTCTTTTGCTTGTATCCATTCGGCCCCATTCAGCCTACTGTTATATGACGTTTACCCCCATCCAGGTGTCAATATTTTTCTGGCGAGCGGTAGCGAGCCAGCATGTATATTTTTTTGTTTTGACAGCAAGCTAAATTTGTAATTTTTTCGATAGGAAAAGTTCTCCATACAATGCTGGCTCGCTATCGCTCGCCAGGAAGAAATCGACACCTGGATGGAGATAAACGTCTTAAAACACTTGGCTGAATGGGGCCGAATGGATACAAGCCAGGGAAAGAGAGAAAAGGAGAGAAAGATAAACGAAGCCTGTGATCCCCCTTAAAGTAGCCCAGGGGAAAGGCTTGTCTCAGTATATGAATCGCTGGTTTGCTTGCTACCAGACCCAGCTGCCTCGGGGGGTGCTATTCTCGACGCTACCGAGCCCACTTTGGTTGTTTATTCGTTTCTTTATCATTGTACATTTGTAACTACTGGAAATTCATTGGCCAGTTAGATAACTCATTTGTTGCACAGTTGCGCTTACAAAGTTACATTTGTTAAATATCTCGCTCTCTCTCTGTCTGTCTCTATCTATCTATCTCTATGTCTCTATCTATCTATCTCTATCTATCTCTATATCTATCTATCTATATCTATCTATCTATATGTGTCTGAGGATCTGTTCCTGGCTAACGAAGCCAAGTCTGTACTACTTTCAGAGTATAACAGTGAAAGCA
>CM064581.1:10159535-10162035 GCA_032716605.1 Paralithodes platypus | reverse complement strand
CTATAATTTTGTATATAATATTTGTTTCCTTCATTTTGTCTCACTTTACCTGTTTATAATTTATTTCGATAATTGTGTATATTCACATAGCCTTGCTTCTCATTATCTTTAGCTGTTCTTAAGTTTCATCCTTATAGATTACCGCCTGCCTCCCCTTCTGTAGTATGGCTTCTCTCTCTCTCTCTCTCTCTCTCTCTCTCTCTCTCTCTCTCTCTCTCTCTCTCTCTCAGTACTTAATAGGAAGAATGAAGTAGATGCAATTAATATAAAGCTATATAAAGTAAGCAGTTGTATGACTTAAAGATGTTTGACTGTATCACATTACTTATTCCTTGTTAGCAAAGCATTCCCTCTGTTTTATTTTGTTTTAATTCTTGCAATGTATCCAATTCTTCTCATGTGTCTATTTGTTCTTTCCTTTCATTACTTCCTTCCTTCAATCTCTACTCCTCTCCCCTTGTCTCTCTCTCTCTCTCTCTCTCTCTCTCTCTCTCTCTCTCTCTCTCTCTCTCTGTACCACTAGGCATGGGTGATGAAATACAGTAGGTGCAGATATGTAGCTATACATAATAAGTAGGTACAAGCCTAAGATGCTTGGGTGGTTGTGCAGTATCATATTTCTAATGCCCTGTTTGCAATACATTCTACAACTTTTCCTTCCTATACCTCTCCTCCTAACCCGCCAACATTGCTCATGGGCTCTTTGTTCTACCTTACTCCTTTCCATTACTAATTTTTCTTCAATCTTCCTTCCCTCCCTTCTTTCCCCTCTACCCACTCCCTCCTTCCCCTCTTTTCCCCTTCTTCTCTCCATCCTTCCCCCTTTACCCACTCCCTCCTTCCCCTTCTTCTCTCCCCCCTTCCCCCTTTACCCTCTTTTCCCCTTCTTCTCTCCCCCTTCCCCCTCTACCCCCCACTGCCTCCTTCCCCCTCTACCCACTCCCTCGTTCCCCTCTTTTCCCCTTCCCCCTCTACCCACTCCTTCCTTCCCCTCTTTCCCCTCTACCCCCTCCCCCCCCTCCTGTGATGGTTATTGTATGAAGTGTATCTTGTTCCTCTTGATTGCGTTTTATATTCAAGTCACTTTTTCTCTCTTATTCCTACCTCCCTTCCAAATCTTTCTCTCCACTCCTCCTTACTCTCTCTTTCTATCTTCCATCTTCTCTCCTTGTCTTTATGTTCTTGCTCTCTTTCGTCTCTTCCTTTCCTCAATATCCTTCTTCTCTCCATCCTGTCTTCAACATCTCTTGTTATTATCCACCCTCTCTGCCCTCCTTTCTTCTCCCCGGCCCACTCTCTCTCTTACCCCCCCCCCCCCCACCCCCTCTCTCTCTCTCTCTCTCCTCATTACTTTTATGTCCTCCTTAGAGAGTTTATAGTAACCGAGAATATAGTATTGTTTCTTCTAAATTACTCAATACCCATGCATATAAATATGTATAACTCGGTTATTAGATAATTACCTGTAGGGCACCAGACAAAAAAAATAATAATAAATAAAAATAAATGTCTCTTTTACTATACGATCTCTATTCCTCCCCCCCACCCCCTACTCTCCTCCCCCAATGACTCACTCGTCTCCTCCCTGTCTGTTCAAGTAGCACTCAGGGGGACAACTCTCACACTTAAGTACCACTTTAAGAGACTATCCTGCTTCTGTCTCTCCTGTCTCCCTCCTCCCCTACCTCCCACCTCTCTTCTGACATTCCATACCTCCTCTTCACCTTCCCTCTCATCTCTTTCACCTCTTTCCTTCTTCCTCTGCCCCAATGAGTCACCCAACTCCCATCCCTCATCTTCGCCTCCCCCCTCATCTGTATCACCTCTCTCCTTCTCTTTTCCTTCCACCTTTCCCCTAATGAGTCTCCCGTCTCTCCCCCAGTCTGTTTCGGTGGCACTCAGGGGGACAACTATCACACTCGAGTGCCACTGTGAGAGGGGCTCAATCTCCCTCATTTAGTTCTTCCTCACTCTCGCTTCCTTGTTCTGGGGTTTTTCCTCACCCTCCCCATCACATTGCTTATTCATTGTTAGCAACACATTTCCACTTTTTTTGTTCTCTTAAAATGCATCCAATTCTGCTCATGTATTTATTTTTTCTTTCCTTCCATTACTTCCTTCTTTGACCCCCCCCCCCACCCCCTCTCTCTCTCTTTCAATGAATCATCTCGTCTGTTCGAGTGGCACTCAGGGGGACAACTCTCACGCTCGAGTGCCACTATAAGAGAGGCCACCCTGCTTCTGTCCGAGCTGTATCCCTCCTATTTTTCCTCCTTCCTTTCATTGCCTTCCCTTCTACTCCCTTCTTCTCTTCCCTTTCTTACTACCTCCTGTATCTACTCCTGCTTTCCATTCCTCCTTTTCACCCTCTTTCATCCCTCCCTCCTATTTTTCTCCTCCTTCCTTTCCTTTCCTTCTTCTCCTTCTTTCCTTTCTTACTACCTTCCGTCTCTCCTCCTGCTTTCCATTCCTCTTTTTCACCCATTCTTTTCTCTCCTCA
>CM064581.1:10042848-10159435 GCA_032716605.1 Paralithodes platypus | reverse complement strand
GTTATTAGATAATTACCTGTAGGGCACCAGACAACAAAAAAATAATAATAAATAAAAAGTAAATGTCTCTTTTACTATACGATCTCTATTCCTCCCCCCCACCCCTACTCTCCTCCCCAATGACTCAACTCGTATCCTCCCTGTTGTTCAAGTAGCACTCCAGCGGGGACAAAAAAAAAAAAACTTCTTACCCACCAAATCAAGTACCACTTTAAGAGACTATCCTGCTTCTGTCTCTCCTGTCTCCCTCCTCCCCTACCTCCCACCTCTCTTCTGACATTCCATACCTCCTCTTCACCTTCCCTCTCATCTCTTTCACCTCTTTCCTTCTTCCTCTGCCCCAATGAGTCACCCACACTACCATCCCTCATCTTCGCCTCCCCCTCATCTGTATCACCTCTCTCCTTCTCTTTTCCTTCCACCTTTCCCCTAATGAGTCTCCCGTCTCTCCCCCAGTCTGTTTCGGTGGCACTCAGGGGGACAACTATCACACTCGAGTGCCACTGTGAGAGGGGCTCAATTCTCCCTCAGTTAGTTTCTTCCTCACTCTCGCTCCTGGTTCGGTTTTTTTCTCACCCTCCCATCACATTGACTTATTCATTGTTAGAGCAACACATTTCCACTTTTGTTTGTTCTCTTAAAAATGCATCCAATTCTGCTCAATGTATTTATTTTTCTTCTTCCTTCCATTACTTCTTCTTTGACCCCCCCCCCCACCCCTCTCTCTCTCTTTCAATGAATCATCTCGTCTGTTCGAGTTGGCACCAAGGGGGACAACTCTCACGCCTCGAGTTGCCACTATAAAGACAGAGGCCCACCCTGCTTCTGTCCGAGCTGTATCCCTCCTATTTTTCCTCCTTCCTTTCATTGCCTTCCCTTCTACTCCCTTCTTCTCTTCCCTTTCTTACTACCTCCTGTATCTACTCCTGCTTTCCATTCCTCCTTTTCACCCTCTTTCATCCCTCCCTCCTATTTTTCTCCTCCTTCCTTTCCTTTCCTTCTTCTCCTTCTTTCCTTTCTTACTACCTTCCGTCTCTCCTCCTGCTTTCCATTCCTCTTTTTCACCCATTCTTTTCTCTCCTCATCTTCCTCTGTTTCAATGACTCCTCCCGTCCTGGCTGTCTGTTCAAGTGGCACTCAGAAGGACAACTCTCACGTTCAAGTACCACTATAAGAGAGGCGATCCTGCTTTTGTACGAGCTATGTTTTCCTCTCAGTTTCTCTCTCCCAACCTCTTCCTTCCTTTCTTTGCTTTCTTCTTTCTCCCTCCATCATTCTCCTCGTTCCCACTCATCCCCATCTCCCCTTCGATCCTTCCCTTCCTCTGCCTCTCTTTCCACCGTTATATCCCTCCTCTTTTTACCTTTCCTCTGTTCCCTATTCCTTCAGCCTCCTCCCGTCGTTGGTTTCCCTTTTTGGGTTTCCCCTTCCCTCTTCCCCATCATTTTAATCCCCACCTCGTCTCACTCCTCCCCAATCCCCATTCTCCCTCACTCTCCCTTGCCCCCCACTCCTCTCACTCCTTCCCCCTCTCCCCATTTTCCTTCACTCTCCCTTGCTCCCCACTCTTTTATCCCCCCCCCCCCCTCCCTCAACCCCCCCCCCCCCCCCCCAGTGACTCAGCCCGTCTCCTCCTGTCTGTTCAAGAGCCACTCAAGTACCATTATAAGAGAGACCTCCCTCTGTCTGTCTCCCTCTCTTGGATTCATGAGCTACTTAATGTCTTCATCAACACTTTTAAGTCGTGCAGGTCATGATATATTAGATTAAGGTGATCATAGGTAAAATAGAAGGTTAAGATAAAGCTAAGTTAGAGGTGGTGTCACACGAGCGTATTTTCCGACAATCAAGTTATTTTTTCTCGTACTATTTTTAGGTTCTTTCGCACTGGATTCAGAAACTAGACTTAATGGGGGTCACCGGCTTTTTTATCTTTCTCTCCTTTTCTCTCTTTCCTTGGCTTGTATCCATTCGGCCCCATTCAGCCAACTGTTTTAAGACGTTTATCCCCATCCAGGTGTTGATATCTTACTGGCGAGCGATAGCGAGCCAGCATTGTATGGAGAAATCCGGCTTCACCGGAGACATTTTTCTATCGAAAAATGTACACATTTACCTTGCTGTCAAAACAAATATATATATATATGCTGGCTCACTACCACTCGCCAGGAAAATATTGACACCTGGATGGGGGTAAACGTCGTAAAACAGTAGGCTGAATGGGGCCGAATGGATACAAGCCAAAGAGAGAGGGAGAGAAAAAAAGCGAGGTGGTCCCCCTTAAGGTAAATTATGTTAGGTGGCTGAGCTTTGATACCGCTTAATATTTGAAGCTGCCAGACTACAATTGCTCGTAAAAGTTGACGGAAAAAGCACTCTTGTGACATTGCCTTAAAGTTAGTATAGGTGCAGGTTAGGTAAGGTTAGGATAAGCTGGTGGTAGGTCCGGTTAGAGTACGGTTAGATATTATGTAGGCCTACCCTTTCCGTTGTTCAGGTGGTACTTAGGGAACCAACTCTGACGTTTATGGGGAGAATTTCACGCAAGTTTTGTTTTCTTCTAAACCCCCTTCTCCTTTGTGTTTAGCACAATTGGTTTTGATATTATAAGACTTTCTCCCAATTAGTTTGACGATTCTATGACCATTCGGCCCAGTTCTGTCTAGTTTAATAACTTTCGTGCCATTTAGGTGGCGATTTGCACCTGGCGATCAATAGCGAGCCTGTAATTTAGGAAGAAGCAGCCTTCGGCCGGGATACATTTCTACCTAAAAATGTACACATATACTGTAGTTTGAAGGAGGATCTTGGGGGGGTAATATATATTTATTTTAAGCGGAGGTCTAGGGAACAAACTAATAACTTGCCCTTAACCGTTTAAAGATCCGATTACGCATTTATTTTCTGTTTTCTGAGAATTATTAGACGATTTTTATTCAGAATAGGAAGGGTATATGGAAGTCAGAGGGCTAATCGAGACAGTCTTTACCCTTTTAATTCCCACAGATCCTTCCTAAGCTGTATGAAATCGTCCAATAACAGCCGGAATAAACTGTCAAATCGTGTCATGATCCTCAAGGAGTTAAGTACCTTCTTCTTTCCTACAAGCTTCTGTCCGCGAGAGAGAGAGAGAGAGAGAGAGAGAGAGAGAGAGAGAGAGAGAGAGAGAGAGAGAGAGAGAGAGAGAGAGAGAGAGAGAGAGAGAGAGAGAGAGAGAGAGAGAGAGAGAGAGAGAGAGACGCTTGTAATTTTAAACAATTATTTCCCTTCGCAGAGCCTGAAACCGAAAACAAATACTGTGGGAATGAATGTTGTTTACAGAGTACGCGGATTAGCACTCCAATTTCTACAAGTAACATTATTTCTCAAGTTATTTCGTGTATTATTGGCGAAGGGAAAGAACTTATAAGAATACAAGCGTCTCTCTCTCTCTCTTTCTGTCTTTCCTTCTTTCTCTCTCTCTCTCTCTCTCTGGATTCACGAACTACAGTACTTTACATGGATCAGCCTCTTGCCTTCGGACCCATTTACCGAGCTTCTACTGGTCTTTTCGCCGTACAAGTTGTTTCGCCCGATTAATTACATATTTACACACACTTATAATTCGGGTAGGGTATTTATCTCTTTATTTATATATTTATGTATATACTTATTTATTTCCTTACGGATTTATTATCATTATATATTTTTTTAGGTTGCTCTCTAGACCTCTATCAATCTTCTAGAAACACCCCAAGACCCCTTCTCGAGATGGATTTGTTCATTTTCCCGTTGGAAATGTTCCCAGCCAAAGGCCGGTTTCTTCTAAAATACAGGCTCGCTATCGTTCGCCAGGGGGATAATCGACACATAAATGGCACAACACACTTTAATATTGACAACAAAATGGGTCGAAATGACTTATAATTGCCTAACTAATTAAGCGAACTTCTTAAGATCTCAAAACTAATGGGTGTAAACATGATTGAGAAGGGAATCCAGAAAAAAAACAAGAACCTTCCCTTAATCCGAAGTTAGATTAGTTTTGGACTCTAACTGTAGGTGAAACGACCTTTAGCGAAAGGACAGTGTAGGTGAAATGGCCTTGTGGGAAACGTCCAACCCCCACCCACCCACCCACTCCCGTCACTTCCATTCCCAGGATTGCTTCTCTGTGCTTGCTTTTTATTGTGCTGAGGACCTGTTTGCATTTTTACCGCTTACCATCATATGCCCACTTCACTTGGGTAGTTTTCGTACTGCGGGGGATTGTTTGTGTGTATGTATCTCTCTCTCTCTCTCTTTGTATATGTGTGGTTTAGGGGAGGTGTGGTAGAGTGGTCTTGCAACTGGACTGGTAATCCAATGGACCCGGGTTCGAATCCCGATATGTCAATGGGAAGATATTATTGGGATGGAATTTGTGCTGTACCTAGTTTCAGTGCATTACTACAGCACACCGAACTGCCAAAAAAATACCCTCATTGGTCCCTGATTAAATAGCATTGTATGAATATTCCCATATTCAAAATATGTTACAGGGGGGCAATGCCTAGTGAGTTAATTGCTCAATAGGTGGCGTTCTGAAAGTGAGGGTCCGAGTGTGGAGGGTGAGACTGTGAAGCGCGGAGGCGAAGCGGCTTCAGAGATGGAGCTGCTTCGAGCCGGGGTGCTTCGCATGTCTCACTCCCTAGACTGGAACAAGACCTCACGGGCCTCACCGTGTTCAGCGGTGTAGTGTAAAAAGGCTCTCAGCCTATGCCCGAGAGGTAGTAGTTGGAATATAGAAAAAAAAAAAAAAAAAAAAAAAAATTGTGATGCATTCTGTCCTTACTAACAATTTGAATTCAAATTGTATACATTCTTACATACATGCCCACACCCACAAAAAAAACCTTCACAAATACATGCACACACCTTACACACACACACACCAGCAGTAATATTCTTGCCTACGTATTTACCTAGTGAATCACCTACATTGTATACCTTCAAGTAATTAATAGGAAGCTGCTTAGGGATGGCTCTGCTGTGTTAACCTTATCTGTTACACTCCATTAGTTGAAGATCTTAAGACAGTCTCGCTTTCACACGTGGTGGGTTTTGCATAAGTGTGTGAGAGTGAGTGAGTGAGTGAGTGTGTGTAAGTAGCTGTCCCGGATCTACATGTAAGCCACGCGAGTCGTATTTTTTCTTCTAAACGAGCGGAGATAACTGATGTCTCTCTCCATGACTAGAAGAATTTCCTCTCGCTCTCTCTCTCTCTCTCTCTCTCTCTCTCTCATTTATATATCTGTTAATCTATATAGCCGTATAGGCCTACAGTGTATTTGTCTTTCATTTTATATTTGCCTGTCTCTGCTTGTCTCTGTCTGTTTATATTGCTCTATATCTATCTATCTATCTATGTATGTATGTATGTATCTATCTTCTATCTACCTACCTATCTATCATGTATCTATGTATGTATCTATCTATCTTGCATATATCTATCTTATCAATCTATCTAAAGTATCCATCCATCTATCTATACTCTATGTATCTATCCATCTATTTCCTCCCTTCATCCCATACATACTCCTCCACCACATTTCCTTCCCCCTCCCCCTGCCTCCCATACCACCTTCCGAGTTACGTGGATGTCATACGGGAGACAACCGCACACACTGATAGAGAACACGTGGGTTAACCCCTTCAGTACGGAGGGATCTTTGCTAATCTGGTTCTGGCTGGTATGGTAGAATTGATATAGCTTTGGAAGGAACTCTATGGATCACATGAGTAAAACCTATCTTAAGGAAGGATACTTGCTTCTTTTCTCTTCTTTTCTCTCTCTCTCTGGCTTGGATCCATTCGGCCCCATTCAGCCTACTGTTATTAAGACTTTTATCCCCAACCAGGTGTCAATGTATTCCAGGCAAACATCCATATCATATAATTATGTATATTTTTAGGAGCCTACCTTATAATACACGTATTAGATATCTCAATCTTCTACTCGAATACATTACAATATTACACAGGCCTCCACGCAATATTACTTACACGGGAACATATACACGCATGTACACACACAGCATCCACACACGAGTAGCTACCGGATGTTCGAGAGCTAAGCAGACATTTCCTTCGTGTTACGTGTGCGTACATATAAAAACACACGTACACAGAGGAAAACTACACAGAGAGAGAGAGAGATTTACATAGATACACTGACCACACCCACCTTACGATCCCAGCGAGGTGGTCAGGACTTAATGCTAGTAGAGATAGCTAACCCGAGAATAAGGGACAGTGGAAGGAAAGGATAGCAAAAAAGAAGGAGAGAGAGAGAGAGAGAGAGAGAGAGAGAGAGAGAGAGAGAGAGAGAGAGAGAGAGCAAGCATCACATTACATCATAATTATCCCATTACTAAGCAAACACTCCTAATTAGTTCCAAGTATCATACGCAACAAAATACAAATAACAGCTGCCCCTATGTCTGTAGCCTTCCACTCCACACTTACTAAGGGGGGTCACCGGCTTTTTATCTTCTTTCTCTCTTTTTCTCTCTTTCCCTGGCTTGTATCCATTTGATCCCATTCAGCCAACTGTTTTAAGACGTTTATTCCCATCCAGGTGTCGATTTCTTCCTGGCGAGCAATAGCGAGCCAGCATTGTATGGAGAAATCCGGCTTCGCCGGAGACATTTTTCTATCGAAAAATGTACAAATTTAGCTTGTTGTCAAAACAAAAATATATATATGCTGGCTCGCTACCGCTCGCCAGGAAAATATTGACACCTGGATGGGGGTAAACGTCTTAAAACAGTAGGCTGAATGGGGCCGAATGGATACAAACCAAAGAGAGAGGGAGAGAAAGAGAAAAACAGTGAGATGGGCTCCCTTAATTAAGTAGCCACAATAAATCAAGCTAACATTACAAGTGTATGACGCTGCCAGACTCGAGTTAAACTGGTGGGCCCTCCGAATATATTTGTTTTTATTATTTTTCCTTGTGTATGAAAGAGACAAGAAACACATTAATTGCCTGTAACGAGATTTGTAACTATTTGTTCATTTATTTATATAATTATTTGGTATTTTCTTTATTTTCCTTTTAAGGGGAGGTTTTTAGTTTGTTTCCTACTCCACCAGCAATCTTAAAATTTCACCCCCTTGACCCCCTTTCAAGATAAATTTTTACATTTTTCGGTACAAAAATGTCCCGGCCGAAGGCCGATTACTCTTAAATTACAGGCTCGCTATCGCTCGCCAGGATAAAATCGACACCTAAATGGCACGAAAGGTCTTAAAATTAAAAGAATGGGGAAGAAATTCTTAAAATCGTCGAAATAATGGGGCAAACGTCTTAAAATTAGAAAAACAATGGGGCTAAACATGAGGGAAAAAGGAGTCAAGAAAAAAATCCCTCAAGTGGAAATCTCCCCTTAAGACATCCATCAAGCTTAAACAATTACCTCCTAGATTTCCCTTCGAGATAAACTTGTGCATTCTTCGGCAGAAAAATTCTCCAAAATGACAGTGCCTTGGAAACAATACATGACACAGTTGGTAGTGTAGGTAACGAACAGACATAGGACAGAACACATATATACAAACAGACATAGGAGAGAACAGACCGAGTGCCTTGAAGAGAATACATTATAAATACGAACAGACATAGGAGAGAACAGACCAAGTGCCTTGAAGAAAATACATTAGATATACGAACAGACATAGGAGAGAACAGACCGGGTGCCTTGAAGAGAATACATTATATATACGAACAGACTTAGGAGAGAACAGACCGGGTGCCTTGGAGAGAATACCGGTACATTATAAATACGAACAGACATAGGAGAGAACAGACCGAGTGCCTTGGAGAGAATACATTATATATACGAACAGACATAGGAGAGAACAGACCGGGTGCCTTGAAGAGAATACATTATAAATACGAACAGACATAGGAGAGAACAGACGGAGTGCCTTGAAGAGAATACATTATATATACGAACAGACATAGGAGAGAACAGACCGGGTGCCTTGAAGAGAATACATTATAAATACGAACAGACATAGGAGAGAACAGACCGGGTGCCTTGGAGAGAATACATTATAAATACGAACAGACATAGGAGAGAACAGACCGGGTGCCTTGGATAGAATACATTATAAATACGAACAGACATAGGAGAGAACAGACCGGGTGCCTTGAAGAGAATACATTATATATACGAACAGACATAGGAGAGAACAGACCGGGTGCCTTGAAGAGAATACATTATAAATACGAACAGACATAGGAGAGAACAGACCGGGTGCCTTGGATAGAATACATAATATATACAGTACGGACCATTTTGCTTACAGATAAATATACAGACTCCAGCGTGACGTACTGCTCTCTCCTCTGTATTTGTTGTTGTTGTTGTTGCTATTCTGTTTGTTGGAATCTCTTGGCCTTGCTCTCGTTCTCGGTTTTCAGTTTTTGTTCTCTCTCTTTGTTTAGATCTTACTCTCTCTCTCTCTCTCTCTTTGTTTATCTCCTACTCTCTCTCTCTTTGTTTGTTTATCTCCTACTCTCTCTTCTCCTCTCTCTCTTGCTGACAAATAGGACACTTTTATTGCCAGTAAAACGCTCATGCTGTGTTAAGTAGTTGGTTCCTTGTTACTCGTACAGAAGCATGCTCTCTCTCTCTCTCTCTCTCTCTCTCTCTCTCTCTCTCTCTCTCTCAAATAACATAATGCAATATTACAAAACAAAATATGTTTAGTATTCATTGCATGCAATCTATTTACAATATATATATATATATATATATATATATATATATATATATATATATATATATATATATATATATATATATACACAGTATACTGTATATACCGGTATACATATACAGTATATCCACCTCTATACCTTACATGTACACTCTCTAGCTTTCACACTTTCCTAGGTGAAGCATTGCACTTCACTCCCTCATTAGGTCTTAAGGGGGACGTTTTGTACCCCGTTCTCCCTCATGTTTAACTCCATTAGTTTTGAGATTTTGAAAACTTCGCCCTATTAATTTATTTTAAGACCTTTCGAGCCATTCAAGTGTCGATTTGTTCCTAGCGAAAGATAGCGAGCCTGTAATTTAGGAGGAACCGGCCTTCGGCTTGTATCTCGAAGGGAGATCTTGGGGGTATTTCTATAAAACTTAATGGAGGTCTAGGGAGGAAACTAATAATACAAACATCAATAAATAAACAAACAAACAATTATCTGCCCTGAAATACACCCTATTAACATTTTCCTTGTGCTATCTTTGGATCTCGTTTTCTTCCCCGTAAGTATCCGTGGCTATAGTGATTATAAACCTTATCGAAAACAAGTGAATTCAGTGGAACTATATTGCTATCTTTATCATAATCTCAAGTGTTACCGGTATAATGTTCCTCTATGTTAACCCCTTCTGTACCTGGCGATGTCCTTTCACTTTGTTTCTGGCTACTATTAGACGATTTTATTTAGTTTATAAGGGGTCTCCAGCTATTAACAGGCTTCGAACTATCTCGCTTAACCAATATTACTACCACAGATCCTTCTTAAACTGCACAAAATGGCCTAAATATCGCTAGAATAAGATCAAAAGACGTCGCCGGTACAGAAGGGGTGTATTAGTATTCTGCGTACCGGTACCCTTCGTGCGTGCGATATAGGCTTGATAACACCCTTCACAGATAGGATATACGAATAATGATGCATATAGTTAGCCATATTAAGGGGATATGCGTCGTTTTTTTCTAGACCCCCTTCTCCCTCATGATTAGCCCCATTGGTTTTGGAATTTCAAGACGTGCACACCATTAGTTAGGAGATTTCAAGAACTTTCACCCCATGTCTTTGTAATTTTAGGCGAAACTGGCCTTCGGCCGGGACATATATCCACTGAATAATGAAGGCTACAAGTTTATGTAGAAGGGGGGCGGACCTAGGGGGTGTTTTAGTTAAAGATCGATGAAGGTCTAGGGAGTAAACTGAAAACAATAATAAACAGATAAATATATAATCAAATAAGTACCCCATCCTCCATAAATTTGTATACACCTTTTTTGTTTTGCATGGAGGGAAAAAATAAGATGATTGAATTAGGCCAGTAATATGAATTTGTTTACTTCATATGATCAATATACAGTTTTATAGCAAATTATTATTACAAGTTAACTACGCTATTTTTTCTTCCATACTTAACCCCTTCATTACCAGAGACGTCATTTTATCTTTAATCTGGCTACTGTTAGATGATTTTATTAAATTTCAAAAGGGCCTCCAGAAATTAACAGGCTTCGAACTATCTCAATTAACCCCATTTTACTACCACAGATCCTTCTTAAACTGCACAAAATCCTCTACATATAGCTAGATAAGAATTAAAAAGACGTCGCCGGTATAGAAGGGGTTAAAACCAGGTAGTGTATGTAACATAATGTGGCCAACTGTACCTCACAATCCTACTCAGGTGCTCTATTGGTGTGTGCCATCTACAACACACACACACACACACACAAGATATATCAAAGGGAAAATTAGACTATAAGATAAGGTATAAGATGGTGTTGTAATAGTTGAGCCATACCACACATACACACAGCCACCGCACACACACACACACACAAGATATATCAAAGGAAAAATTAGACTGTAAGATAAGGTATAAGATGGTGTTGTAATAGTTGAGCCATACCACACATACACACAGCCACACATACACCCACACACCATAAACTTAGCACTTACAATAGATGCTCAAGTTTCTCGCGCTCACTTAATAAGCTAGAGTGTTGACAAATAGGAGACTCTTAGTGCCACTTAAACACTTATCTTGTCTCTCGCTCTCGCTCTCTCTCTCTCTCTCAATTATTTTATTAACATTTTGGATATTACGCAGCACTGCACTATAATATCTAGGTTCAATAGAGATTTAAATGTATGTATTATGTATATATTATAATTTCTCTATAGTCAGTGTTTTTCCAGCTGACGGTAAATTGCCATGTTTTCTTATCCTGATTGTTCAACTATTACGACGATTTTGCACCGAATTATGTTGTTAATTACGAGAACCTGGCATTAATAGGACTTATATATATATTATAGTTTCATATTTGTCCATTAACTATCGATAAATCAGCAACAAAGGGATTCAATTTACCCTCGGCGGGAAAGAAAATAGACTTAAGGGGGGTGACCTGTTTTTGTTCTGTCCTTTTCTATCTTTCTCTGGCTTGTATCCATTTGGCCCCATTCAGCCTACTGTTTTAAGACGTTTATCCCCATCCAGGTGTCAATTTTTTACTGGTGAGCATTTATTTTTGTTTGACAGCAGGCTAAATTTGTACATTTTTCGATAGAAAAATTTCTCCGGCAAAGCCGGATTTCTTCATATAATGCTGGCTCGCTATCGCTCGCCAGGAAGAAATCGACACCTAGATGGGGATAAACGTCTTAAAATAGTTGGCTGAATGGGGCCGAATGGATACAAGCCAGGGAAAGAGAGAAAAGGAAAGAAATAACAAAAAGCAGGTCACCCCCCTTAAACTTTTTCCCTCCCGCTCGTTATACGTACTCATTAAAAGTTGTTATTTCATCATTAAGGAGAGATGAGTCGCTTTATGGTCCCCCTTCTCCCTGTGTTTAGCCCCATTAGTTTGGCGATTTTAAGACCTTTCGCCCCTTTTCTTTGTCAATATTCAGGCTTTTCGTGTAACTTAGGGATTGATTTTTTCCTGGCGAGCGATAGCGAACCTGTAATTTAGGAGGAATCGGCCTTTGGCTGGAACATTTGTCAACCGAAAAAATGTACAAATACATCTTGAAGGATGTATCCGTAGTCTTTCCACAGTAGGGTAAAACAAAATATAAACCTTATTTGTATGTAACATGTGTGATGCACATTAATAAAAGGGGATGTGTCGGATGGTTGAAAGCCACAGTTGCTCGCGCGTTTGGGGCTAGCAACACGTATTATGAAAAACATGCATCCTCCTTCATTCACTGTCCCCCCCCCTTCACTCACTCAACCCCACAATTTGCCGAAGGATAACAGGTTTTTCACAATACGTAGACGGAGGTCTTTAAAAAAAAAAAAAAAAAAAAAAAAAAATCTTGAAGGAGGATACTGGGGTTGATGAAGGTCTAGGGAGGAAACAAGAAAAATAATAAATAAATGAAAAAAATCGACGACAAAGTGAACCATCTCCCCTTGAGTCTTAAAATACGATCTCTTAACTATATTAATTTTGCTCTTGTACAATCGGGGGTATTAAGTGTTGTTATAGATTCCAGTGGTTTTCGCTCAACAAGTGTTATTGGTACCTTTATAGTTACTGGGAAAAGTGTTTATCCTTCAGAGTATTAGTCAGTGTCCGAAACTTTGTGAAATATCTGACAACACTTATTAACCTCGGCCGTACTATCTCTGGTTTTCGTTTTCTTCCCCGTAAGTGATTAAACCTTATCAGCAGCTGAAGGGACATTCATAGAAATACACCAATATCTTTGTTATCGGAGTGGTATCCAGTAATTGGAGTTCTTGTTAAGGGGGTAGTTCTTGGGGTATTTTTGGTCTATGTATTTATGTATTTATTTATTTTTTACTTTCCTAGCTAGACCTCCATCAAGCTTAAAATAACACCCCCTAAACCCCCTTGCAAGATAAATTTGTACATTTTTCGGTAGAAAAATTTCCCGGCCAAAGGCCGGTTCCTTCTAAAATTACAGGCTCGCTATCGCTCGCCAGGAAAACATCAATTAACACGTAAATGGCACGAAAGCTCTTAATATTGACAAATAAATAGGTCGAAAGGTCTTAACCCCTCTTTGGCGGGACCCGACTTAAGGCGGTCTAGAGAACCAAGGACTATGTGGCAGGGCCCGCCTTAAGTCGTTACCGGTAGCAATTTTGAGCACATAATTGGCTCTGAGAGAGAGACGAGCGGTGGGAGGAGCGTAGGTTGGCTCTGACCGTTCGGCACGGCTCCTGCGCCGCGACTGCCCTCCCCTCCACACCCATTGCCTCGCTACACAGGGAATTATGTAAGGAAATTACCGTATTTTAGCGATTTTTCCTTCGTGTTGCACGATCGTTGCAAGAGAACGCGTGGTCGTAGAAGGATGGTTCTGGTGTCATTGGAAAGCTCAATTATCGCCCTTTCATGGATACATAATTGTATTACGCTCTGGCTCTTGTTTATGCATGAAAAAGAGCATGGAAATAAGCTCGTTTAGGGTAAAACTACCCGCTTGGCAGGTAGTAGAAGTTACCGACCTAGCCGCTCATTGAGTGTTAATATCGACAAACTATTGGAACGAACGTCTTAAAATTTTAAAACTAATATGCTAAACATGAGGGAGAAGGGGGTCCAGAAAAAGCGACTACCTCCCCCTTAATGAAAATTCTGTGTAGCAATATGGGCATTATGGTTTACGAACATGTTGAGAGGAAGCTTAGAATTGACCACTTGCGAGTTTCAGGCTATAAGGAAGTTGGAGCCGTAAACATCGATATTAAACAGAAAAGCAATAATAATGTAGGTTTTTGATGGATAAAAAAACTATGTTGAATTGGGTTTTAGGTATCTATAAATGTACTACAACCTTATCTTAGTTAGTAATTCTGCTCTCCATCGATGTTTACGTCTCCAACTTCCTTATGGAACAAAACTTACAATTGGTCAAGTAAGGTACAGGAAGAATGCTATAGGTAGCGCCAGCGAACTTGACAATAATCTTGACCCCATAACTTCTTAATATCGAAATGAATGAAAGCAATTTATCAAAACAATACAAAATATACCGGATCTGTACGTAGGCCTATGCATGTTCATCAAAGGAATACGAAAATGAGGTGGAAGGGTACAAAGTTGAAAGTAGTACAAAGGAAAACTAGCAACAACAGATATATTGATCCTTACGAGGCTGCTTGTATCTGGACTGCGGTATCAAGCCTAGCCTATGTGCAACAAATGAGAGGATAGCACAATATTTTTACTTTTTAGTGTAGGGAAAGAACTAATAGGGATGTTGGGAAGAAGGGGTCTGCCTCGTATGGGTCAATAGGGGTGACCGGACAACTCAACCAGTAGACCATTCCAACCAGTAGCTCTCAACCAGTACCAAATAAACCAATACGGTTAGGTTAGGTTAGTACTATATTTTGGCACTGGTTTGGTTGGTCTTGGTTGATTTGGCACTGGTTGAGAGCTACTGGTTGAAATGGTCTACTGGTTGAGATGTCTGGGAACCGTCAATAGGCCTTCTGCAGATTTCCATTTTTGTTATGTTCTTATAGAGTTAGTCTACCTCTCTACCGTCAAAACCTTATCCAAAAACCTTGCATGAATTTATCCCTCTATTGAAGTTCCCTCCATAAAACCGTCTGCCTCCTTTAGCCGCGCACCACAAAAATGGCCGCCTCCAGAGACCCACCCGAGTTTTTCCACTCCAGGGCTGAGGTGGGGGGAAACTTGGCTCAACTTGTGGACTTGGGGACGGGGGAGGGGGAAGAAGGTGGAGGGGGAGGGAGGGAAGAGGGGGAGGGGAGGGGGAGGGATAGAAGAGGGGAATGGGGAGAGTAGACTTGGGAGGGGAGGGGGAGAGGTGGAGGGGAGGGGGGAGGGGGGGGGGGAAAGGTGGAGGGTAGACCTGGGGGAATCAAAATCCTTTATTTTCCATTAAATAATGGCTATTCAATTTATATTCATATGTATATTGGTATACCGGTACATGAAATTAAAAAAGGTATATAATTGCAGTACATTAAAATATACATAACGCATAGAATTCCCAGGCATTCATAGATACATTTTCATAATATGCATACCGGTACTTAGACAACTAACATTAATTAGGGGAGGGAGGAAGTAGGTGGAGGAGGAGGGTAGAATTGGGGTAGGGGGAGGGGGAGGGAGGGAAGAGGGGGATGGAAAGAGTATACTTGGGAGAGGGTGGAAAGAGTGGGAGGGGGAGTGTAGATTTTTGGGAGGAGGGGAGGTGGATGGGAAGTGTAGACTTTGGAGAGGAGGGGAGGTGGGGGAGTGTAATCTTGTCGAAAGGAGTTTAATGATGTGATAATGAATAACAATAGAAATATAAGGTTCTTGAACAAGAAAGGAAAGAAACTAGGTTTGGGGGAAAATTTCCTAGAAATATATATATTAAGAACACGGGAATTAATATCTACAGAAAGTAGAACAAGGAATGAAAACATATGAACATGAAAACAATGACACAACAAAAACTTGCCAGGAATACAACTGCTTGTGCAAGGAGTAGAGAAGAAAGCTGGAGGCAAGAAATAAATATGAAGATGGCCTAACAGATGATTAAAGGGGGCTAAAAATTATAGGACAAAATATATATAAAGTTTTATTAAGGAGAGAGGAAAACGGGAGTTACTTGGAGGAAAAAAAGGGCAGTAAAATAGTTGGAGCGAAGAACATATATATATTTATATCATAAATGCTTCATATACCGGTATATGAAAGATAAAGAAGCGAACAAATGTTGGAATAGAAAAGATGGAACATTTAAACATAGACCTAAAGATAGCAGGTAAGATTTAGAAAGGTGTACAAGATAAAACAAATATATTATGTAATTGGGAATATTTGAAAATATGTATTATGTACAAAATGAGGGAGTTAATATTTTTGGTAGAGGGTGCTGACTAACAAATAACGTGGGCCTATTATGAGTGTTCATTTCAGTCAACTCAGTAGCCAGCCCTTACTCCCACAAGGGGTAGGAAGGATCAGCAAGAGGCACGAGAAAGGAAAAATAGATGGCAGGAGAAGACAGATACAACAGTTCGCCCACAAAAAACAAACACACAAGCATTCAGAAGCACCATTTATTTAATGTGTCATATATATTATAAACTCCAACATCAGGTCTGATCTTATTATAGTATAATGCATGAATGTAATTAGTTTATCAGTGATCATAATATATTGTTATGTATCAGTAGACGATTTTATCAGCTTAAGAAGGCCAGTGGGAGTGAAATGATCATATATTGATATTTGTTTACTTTCATTCATATTAAATTCATAAAATAATTAATATAAAATATACTACTACTAATTCTACCATATATATATATATATATATATATATATATATATATATATATATATATATATATATATATATATATATATACAATTTTTAACATCGTTCTTAACACCAATAATTCTTAAATGGAATTAATGAAAGCATGTGATTCTATGATATAATATGATTAAATATGGGATCGTAATGAGAGGACTGAGATCATTAATGGGCATATCCACAACTGATAATTAAAGTGGTAGCCCGGTGTGGTCTTTATGGGGGTATCAGGGTGGGTTTATCCAGTGACGAAAGAGTTGCGTCATTGGTTCAGTGGGTTGTGATACCATTTGTCGCTCCCTCACACACATGTACTTTCACGCCAGAACATACTGTACATAGTACATACACACACGTTAAATGGAAGAGCTATACACACACTGCAACGAACAGTTATGCGCACACACACACACACACACACACACACACACACACACACACACACACACACACTCACTAACACACACACTGAAAACAAAACATTACATACACAGTCACATGCACTAGTTAAACAAGCTTTCACATCACATAACTACTACATATAAATCACACAGACGAATAGGGTGGCGAACAGACATACTGTACCTACACATAGTCTACACATACAATACAATATAAACTGACACATATATACTGTTATAACATACACACGCTGATATAAATAAATACTTCTAAGGACACTCTATATCTATGGGAAGTGTCTCATCCTGGGACTCTGTGTGACGTCTGAAGTGTCTTACCTCAACCACCACCATCACTGTCACGTCACCAATACACACACACACACATACACACACCTATACACACACACACACACACATACAGACACATACACAGACACACATACATACATATACTCACACATGCATACACTAATACACACCTTATATGCTGACACACAGAACACATATACACTGAAACTTCAATAAATATAAGCTGCACATACATACACACGGGCACAGACACACCTTAATGGGAAGTGGATCATCCTATATATGACGTCACGAGTCTCTTACATCAGCCACCATCACTGTCACGTCACTAACACACACACATCAACACATACATAGACCCACACATACATACACTCAGACACAAACACATACACACAGGCTCTCGCACAAAATTATATATATAATTATTTTTTCTAGATAAACTAAGTTGAAATTAGAAGTAGAACACAATTGTTGCATGTTACTGTGCGCTACTGTCATCTAGCGTCCTTGTATTGGTTAACGACCTTGGCATTATAAACCTTACAACACTTAAGGGGGGTCACATGCATTTTTTTTCTTTTTCTCTCTTTCTCTGGCTTTTATCCATTCGGCCCCATTCAGCCAACTGTTTTAAGACGTTTATCCCCATCCAGGTGTCGATATCTTCCTGGCGAGCGATAGCGAGCCAGCATTGCATGGAGAAATCTGGCTTCGCCGGAGACATTTTTCTATCGAATAATGTACAAATTTAGCTTGCTCTCTAAACAAATATATATATATGCTGGCTCGCTACCGCTCACCAGGAAAAAATCGACACCTGGATGGGATAATCGTCTTAAAACAGTAGGCTGAATGGGGCCGAATGGATACAAACCAGAGAAAGAGAGAAACGGAGAGAAAAAAAAGCAGGTGACCCCTCTTAACCCCTTCGGTAACAGGGTCACTTAAGTTTTATAGTACGGGATGATTTTACACAGCTTAGGAAGGACTTGTAACACTTATATGGCTACACACTCACCCAGTTAAACCTTTGAACCACCACAGATATGTCCTGCAGAAAATCGTCTAAGTATAGCTAGAAACAAAATATCGCCGTTTAGACTATGTAACCCTTTTAATAACAAGGGTTGTTTTGTATTAAATTCTTGTTAATACTACAGTAGATAATTTTGCACCATTTTGGAAGACCTCAGTATCAAAGGGGTAAAATCTGTCTCTACTATCTCTTTGACTCCAACAGACCCTTCCTGAACCTAAGATAATCGCATACTAATAGGAAGAACTAGAGGGGCACTTGGTAGAGCACATACCTCCGTCTACGCTGGTGGAGGTATGTGCTCTAAAGATCGCCTCATACATCGACTCACTTCTTCCTTGACGCATATCTTATCTGTCCACTAAATTTCGTGAACATCGGTCAATAATTTTGTGAGTCTACGCTGGCGGACGTATGCGCTATACCGATCGACTCCTAAATTGAATACATTTTTCCTTGGCGTATAATCCTATCTGCCCACCAAATCTCGTGATAATCGGTTATTAATGTTTCGGTTAATATCTTGTTTACAGACAAAGACAAACAGACAGACAGACAGACAAACGGAGGCAAAAACACAACCTCCTCCTAATACGTTGACGAAGGTAATAAATTGAATGTCTGCGTCATGGTACCGGTATACTAAAAAGGGTTAAATAAACGTTGGGAAATGTGATCGTGGGACTCATCTTCTACTTGACGTCACTATATACCCCGTAGTAACATTGATCGGACAACCTCAGCCATTTTGGTGCCACTGGTGCCATTAGCGTCTCGTTATTCTTATACATTAAGCATTTGGAAATTTTAGTAGCTAAATGATATATAGCTTGACTTGGATGTTAGTTTTTTGTACAAAATCACAAATATATCAACTCGCCGTTTTGATATTTACGGTACCATGTGATAAAAGATACAGCTGGACACTCTTTTATTGCAAGCTCTCTAGTCGTCACCTAAAGGTACATCATTGAATGGAAATGGACGATAGCGAGCCTGAAAGTTCTTCCAGCTTAGACATGAAAGGTGGAGGTGGGGGGGTAGCTTGAAGGGAGTCTAGGGGTCGAACTAAAACAATCGTGCTAGAAAAACATACATATATAATCGCGTGTAAAGAGCTATAGTGGTGGGACCGTGGGAGTAATCTCGTGACCCCTCCTACACTTCTTGACGTCACCTTAAGATAAACTATGGAGGTGGTCTGGGCACTAACAACATTCTTGACGTAACGCACGCCGGACAGTGTTTATCAGGCGTACAGTCGCGGCCAAAAGTACCCCATACACTGATAAACATTGGGGGTATGAAAAGGGTAATTAAATTGCCATGATAATGTACAGTCGTGCTAATAAGTGATGTCTCGGCACCAAGTATGTTTTGATCAATAATTGGTATCAGCAATATCTAAGCTTCATTTCTTCATATCGAGTGAAATATACAAACATGTTCCTACACTTACCCACCCTATTCAACATCTGACAGACATTAATTCAGCACAGAGCAAGCCAAACGTAATGACAGCTGGGACATAACTTATTAGCGCCACCGAACCATTATTAATGCATTTTGGTAGTAATAAACCGTTCTAATTTAAAGATAAAACGGTAAATCACTATCAGTATTCCCAATATTATTTTTGTTTATCCTGTGGGTTAATGAGGCAAAAGGCAAAACTGCTCGTAACAAGTGTCTCCCCAAAAAAGGAAAACAAAGAGTTTAAATAGCGATAAGGAGCCAAATTCAAGGTACCGGTACGTTAAGGGGAGATTTCCACTTGAGGGACTTTTTTTCTGGACCCTTTTCTCCCTCATGTTTAGCCATATTGCTTTTGAAATTTTAAGACGTTCGCCCCCATTAGTTGGATTATTTTATGAACTTTCGCCCCATTTCTGTCAATTTTAAGACCTTTCGTTCCATTTAGCTGTCGATTTTTTCCTGGCGAGCGATAGCGAGCCTGTAATTTAAGAGGAATCGGCCTTCGGCCTGGACATTTTTCTACCGAAAAATGTACACATTTATCTTGAAAGGGGGTCTAGGAGGTGCAATTTTAAGATTGATGGAGGTCTAGGGAACTAACTAAAAACCTCCCCTTAAGAGTCAAAACGTCTGGATGAGAGAAAGACACATTGATGGAGAGAGTTTCAGAGTGTACTTGTTTAGTAGAAAAAAAAAGACTTGTAAAGTTGGTTCACTCTTGAGTTAAAGAGTTGACTAGACTAGTAGTGGGAATGTGTTGAGAGGCGGGTGCCACCTGCTCCCCGTAAGGGAGAGCTTGGATTATACAGTACAATATTTTATGCCTTCTAACTTTTAGAGTGTACCTTTATCATTTCAACTCTGGTTACCTCTTTAGTGTTATGTGACCAAATATCCTTAACCCCTTCTGTACCGGCGACGTCTATTTAGTTTTATTCTAAGGCGATAAAAGGCATAAGCAAACGGTACACGGAAAATAAGTTTATTTTATTAAAAGTAATAATTGCCTAAATCGAAACTAGCCCAATACTGTATATCCTGCAGGATTTATGTACACTCGGTCCAAAAGTATCTGCACCCCTACCCTGATAATCTGGTGTGTACAGCTTGGTAGGGTTTGCATATCTACCTGTAGCTATATCCATCTATACTACCTAAGCCCTACTACCTACGACCTATACTACCGAGCTGTACACACCAGATTATCAGGGTAGGGGTGCAGATACTTTTTGGACCGAGTGTACAATACATAGGCCTACTTTATATGGCTCAAAACCTTTGCTTATTATCGATGGTCAAATGATCTATTTCACTAATAATGTACCGTAGATTAACATGTGGTTCTTAACAAAATAAAAACATATTACATTTTCTCTTAATTATTCCGCCATACCGGTACGTAAAAGTATATCAACTGTATTTTATGGTCCCACATTACTTTGATTGATGTACAGGTATTGATTATGTTTTGTGTGTAAGACGCTCTTAGACCGAATGGGTTTGAAGGGTTTCAAAATAGTCCTTCAGTGTAATACAATACAACAAATAATAAAACGAAAGCATAAAAAAGAAAGGCCGAAGTTATATATATATTGTTTATTTTGTTTTTATTTTGATTTATTTTGTATTGTGTGTGTGTGTGTTTTTTGTTTGTTTTTGCCTGCACACGATAGCCTCCGTGGGCGCCGTGAAGGAAGCTGTAACACATAATCGGAAACGAAGCTAATCTCGGGTTTTTTATTTGTGTGTTCGGTGCTATTAATGTAACACGATATCAGGGGAGATGACGGGAAACCCAGGACTTGCCATTATCGGGACCAGGTCTTTTAGTCCCCAGGTCCTTTTTCCCTCTCCCGTATCTTATTTTGTTTTCGCTGTCACGGCTTTTCAATTCTCAAGTCTTATTATGTTTTATACACCAACCAACTTCACATCTAAACTTAATTAATGAAATCAACAAATACATGTGGCACTCCGAGGATCGAACCCAGGATACTCACATAGAAATTCCGCGTTATCAAGATACACTTTCATTACAGGTATCACTTTTTCGGGTCATTTGAGTGTACCGGATCTAGATAACTGTAGCGTAATGGATATTTTTGTTAACTCCCGGTACCGATAGCACTTATCAGCACTGGCGTCACTAGTGCAGCACCATCTATGGCGGAACCTGTCTATCTAATATCACACGAGAGATGTTCACGGCATTTTTTCAGAGATTATTTACTGGCAGCCTAAATGATAAAGTTTACTATACAATTCCGTCTCATTAAGGAGAGGTCTCCACTTGAGGGATTTTTTTCTTGACCCCTTTCTCCCTCATGGTTAGCCCCATTGCTTTGGAGATTTTAAGAAGTTTGCCCCATTAGTTTGGTGATTTTAAGAATTTCCGCCCCATTCTGTCAATTTTAAGACCTTTCGTGCAATTTAGGTGTCGATTTTATCCTGGCGAGCGATAGCGAGCCTGTAATTTAAGAGTAACCGGCCTTCGACCGGGAAATTTTTCTACCGAAAAATTTACAAATTTATCTTGAAAGGGGGTCAAGGGGGTGACATTTTAAGATTGCTGGAGGAGTAGGAAACAAACTAGAAACCTCCCCTTAAACAAAGCCAAACATGTTGCCAATATCTACGAAAAGAAAGCCAAGACATATTAACCAGAAAACATTACCCATCTAAAATTGTCATAAAACCCGCCCGTGTGTCTCTACCTTTACCTGATGGGAGCTGAGGTAAGGAGTGTACTGATAGCGGGTATCTCGTATCTCGCCTGATAGAACATGAGTAATTAGGCCAGGTATTGCCGTATTTAGTAGCTTGTGGGCCCAAGTCGGTATGATGGGTTGGTGTTGATGCTGGGATTTTTTGTTTTTTGTCTTCAAGCAAGGGTGTTAGATAAGAAGGCATGATGATAGATGGGCAAGAACGTGTGGGAGAAACTTAAATGGATATGAGTTATTGAAGTTTGTTACATATGTACGCAAGAATGTACCTAGGGAATCTCAGTTTGAGTAGGAAAACCATAATCAGAGTAGTAATAAAAATAATCGCAATTGTCATGTTGATAATGTTAATAACACTTCGACATTTTGTTTATGTCATCATCAGTATTCTGTGGACACAGAATACAGATGATGACATAAATATAATGTTGAAACGTCTATCAACATTATCAACAGGAAAATAATTATGATATTTATTACGACTGGTTGTCCTCCTCCTACTTGTTATGTAATTATAGTCTTCTCTCACTTTCTCTCTTTTCATTGGGAAGGGGGGGGGGGGGGTATATATGTGTGTGTGTGTGTTTATGGTGTTGTCTTCGTGTGCGTTTATTTATGGGTAGGGCCTACATGAAACATGTCAATGCGAGCAAGCAAATGTGTGTGTGTGTGTGTGAATGAGAGAGAGAGAGAGAGAGAGAGAGAGAGAGAGAGAGAGAGAGAGAGAGAGAGAGAGAGAGAAAGAGTGTGTTGGTGTACTTGTATAGGTGTCAGTCAGATGAAGGGGCTGTGTAGTGGTTGTTGGTGAAAGTGGGTACATGACAGGTGGGAGGCGTACATGAGGGGCAGGTGATCATGCACAGGGGTCAGGAGGAAATAGGTGGTTAGTGTGTGTGTGTGTGATTCTGAGTGTGTGTGTGTGTGTGTGTGTGTGTGTGTGTGTGTGCGCGTGTGCGCGTGATTGATATTTGTTGTTGAAGTAAGTATGCACCTTCATATTGAAATAAGTGGTTCAATACTGTTTGCTGTAATGTGCGCTGTATAATTCATGTGCTATTTGGTGTATCTGTCTGTTTGAACCGATCAACTGCAGTTACCTAACAGTATCACCGGACAGGTGGCAAGCAAAGGTTGCTTGAAGAATCCCCCTTGGGCTCTGTAGTGAATCACCCAAGAGAATATATGACAAACGTCACAATTATTGTTCTAATTGTGTGTGTGTGTGTGTGTGTGTGTGTGTGTGTGAGATAGAGAGAGATAGAGATAGTGTGTGCGAGTCTGAGAATGAACATGGGTACGTGGGTACATACCGGTACGTGTCTGTGAAGAAGTTCAGAATCCTGACTGAAACCCCTGCGGATTAACAGAATGTCATAGATGGTGTTGCAGAAGGCAGAGGCGTGAATATGTTGAAACTCGTGATCTATGCCAACTCTACAAAGGTATATAGAAACTGGTGATTGAATTTTACACCCACCATCATAAACTGCACTCCTTTTTAACCCTCAAAAGAATAAAATAACAAACTGGTGATTTATTTTTAATATGAAGGATAATAGGGAGTGTGATATATATATATCTAAAAACGATCAGCTAAAGGAAGAGAGTGGAAATATTTGATGGGGTGAGTAAACACGAATGCGAATCGATTGTGTGAGAGAAGAAAGAGGCGGAAGAAGGTGACGAGGAGGAGGAGATGACGAGATGGAAGAGGAGGGGAAGTAGGAGGGGGGAGGGAGTAGGATGAGAAGAGAGGTTGAACGAAGAGAGGAATAGGAGGAGTAGGAGAATACGAATAAAGACGGGGGAGGGAGGCGATGTAGAAAGAGGAAGAGGAGGGTGGAGGAGGAGGAAAGGAAGAAGAAAGAGTGGAGGAGAGGAAGAAGAGGAGGAGGAGGAAGAAGCTGAGTAGGAGGAGGAGCAGGAGAAGATGAGAGCAATATGGAAAGCTCTGGGAGGTTGGGAACTGAAAGCAGGCTCCGAATAGGATCCAGATATTTGTGTCAGAGAGAGTGAGAGTGTGAGTGTAAAAGTGAGTGAGGGAGTGAGTGAGGGAGTGAGAGAATAACCCGTCAAAAGCGTCATAAACTTCAAGGGGTGAACTGGGACTGATGAGGTACGGGTGCAGTGATGGATGGGCACTAATAGAACTATGCTGCAGAAGTTTTGTAAATGATGTGGGCAAGAATGTTAGTATACCGGTACTGTTATTTATATTTACAGTATCGTCCTATCTATAAAGTTTTGTCTGATTTATAAGTATGAGATTTATTTATAACCAGGCAAATTATAATTATGTGTTTATTTACCCTAAACTAGAAGGAAAAAAAGTCTAAGTCTAGAAGAACGAAAAAGCAATTCAACCGTGCAATGTCATTTTGTATTGTTTTTCAGTTGTTGACATAGTGTGTTTCTATTCTGGGTTTACTATTGATAATCACGATATTGGGATCTCCACATTCTACACATTCATCTGTCCCTGTAAAGCAAGAACATTATCCATCATATTCTTGGTTTCTTTCTGTGTTCTATATTACATTACATTTCAATTATAATTATTTGTTTTATTCGAATGACCTTCAAGCGTTTCTACTGGTCAAAGTAAAGTAAAGTTTAGAATATAGGCTAATGTCTGATATCTCCATCATGCATGCAGTCAGATTCATATCACTCCTAGAAATTATTGGGCTGTAATACACATATTTACATATATACAGTACATCCAAATCTGCTGTGTGTGTGTGTGTGTGTTTTTAATATATGACGCTTGCCTTTCAGTACCGGTACAACATAAAGTAAGGTTCACAAATTAAATTGGCGTAATAAGCACATTTTAAATTCAAGTCTTACATTTCCTTTATTATATTTCCAATTGCGGTTCTCTCCCTTCTTACCCACTTCACTTGACTTTTTCACGAGCTTCATAAAATCATCATGTCTTCAAACTACAAGAGAAAATGCATCACTGTATTGGTGTAGGACCCAGATAGTTTGTATTCTTTTTAACCTTTTAGGTACTTTTCCTAAGCTAAAAAAATCGTCTGATGTTGGCCAGAATGAAATGAAAAAGGCTTCGTCCTACTGAAATGGTTAACTTTTCATTATACGATGACGTCATATTATAGTTTATTTCGGTAGACGATTTGATTAAGTTCAGAAACATTTTTGTTTGGAGTTCGAGGGTTATTTGATAGACATTCACCTTCGATTCCTATAGAGGGCTTTCCGAAGATAAGTAAAATCGCCTATTGTTACCCAGAATGGGGTGAAAAAGGTGTGGTTGTGCCAAAATGGTTAACCTGTTGCACTCTGCCTCCTCACATTCCAGACACCCTTATACGGTCTCGCTCTTCCTTCACACATAATGACCACTACCGAGTTTCAGGCTATAAGGAAGTTGGTAAGCCGTCAATGTCGATATTAAACAGAAATACATAAATAATGTAGGTTTCTGAAGGATGAGAAGTATTTTGAATTGGGTTATAATATTATGTGTATATAAATGAACTACAACCATATTTTAGCTGGTAAATATGCTGGATATCGATACCTACAGCTTCAACTTCCTTATAGAACGAAACTCGCAAGTGGTCAAATTCAGCCATGACCTTAAGTTTGCTAACGCATGAGTTGGTGGAATGTGAACAAAATAGTTTTAAATGTGACACGTCCTATGTTAAAAAATTTAAGCATTACACATTTCCATGGTTTGATGTACTTTCAAGGGCATATGCAATGTACACACATAGTAATAAGACATCTCGTTATCTGACGAACTCGCTACCAACAACTGAACAAAAAATAACACGAAAATTCGTCATATGACCAAATTTGTCGAACCTAACTCATTGTATCTCAAGATAGGTTAGGTTAAGTTAGGTAAGGTTAAATGCCGGTTTAATATAGTGGACCATTAGACGCCTATTACAAGATAACAATATTTGCCAACAAGCGAGATGGTAAAATGTTGAATGCCAAGCTGTTAAGGGGAGATGGGCGTATTTATTTGCTCATTTATATATATATTTTTATTTTTTATTATGCTCTTAGTTTCCTCCCTAGACCTCCATCAAGCTTTAAAAACACCAGCCCAAGACCCTTCTTCAAGATAAATATGTAAATTTTTCGATAGAAAAATGTCCTGGCGAAGGCCGGTTTCTCTTAATCTACAAGCTTGCTATCGCTCGCCAGGAAAAAAATCAACACCTAAATTACACTAAAAGTCTAAATATTGACAAAGAAATGGGGTGAAAGGTCTTAAAATCGCCAAACTAATGGGCCGAAAGTCTTATAATCTGAAAAGTAATGGGGCTAAACATGAGAAAGAAGGGGGACCAGAAAAACGACCCATCTCCCCTTAATAGTTACCCCAAAATGGGCCCTTGGGAGAAAGGTTATGTAAATGCAACCGGAAATACTGATGAAATAACTGAGGGCAGAGGTGAAGGGGAGAGGTGGTGGGGTGAAAGTGTAGGAGGAGAGCTAATAACGGAAGAGGAGGAGGAGGAGGAGGAAGAGGAGAGGAAGAGGAGGAGAGGAGAATGAGGATGGTTGAAAAGGATGAGTAAGAGGAGGGGGGAGAAAGATGATGCTGATGATGATGATGAGGACGAGGAGGGAGGAAGGGGAGAGGAGAATGAGGATGGGGAAGAGGAGGAGAAGAGGAAAGGCGGCTGGTGGGGGAAAGTGAAGGGGGGTAGCTAATAACGGAAGAGGAGAATGAGAATGAGAAGGAGGAAGAGGAATACTGATGAAATAGGAGGACGTAGGTAACGAGGAGAGGTGAAGGGGGGGGAGCTAATAACGGAAGACGAAGAGTAAGAGGAGCGAGGAGGGGAAGAGGAAGAGAAGGAGGAATACTGACGAAAGGGGAGGGCATAGGTGAAGAGGAAAGGTGGCTGGTGGGGGAAAGTGAAAAGGAAGAGAGGAGAAAGAGGAGAAGGGAGACAAAGAAAGGAAAACCAACTGGGAAGAAGAAAATGTGATAATGAGAGGAGAAATGAAAGGGAAATAATGGAGAAAGTAATGGGAGGAAATGCAGACATGTGTTTAAAGCGAGAGGCAGAAAGGAGAGAAATAGAATCAGATGTCCCGCTAGTCGTAATGTCTTTAACGCAAGGAGTGGCGAAACACAATTTAACGAAAGATGTAACAACTGATTGAAAGCTGCTCTCTCTCTCTCTCTCTCCTCTTTACAACCATACCGTTAATAATACCGTAAATCAATGAAAAGAAAAGGTTGATAAAAGTAAGGCAAGTTCGTCACGAACTCCAAATTGGCAGAATACCTAATGATTGTTATCTTGTGGAGGATGCTCGGGAATTTTGCCTCTCCAACTTCTTATCGTCCTAGATTGTAAATTTTGCTTGACTTTTTGTTTGTCTAGAGTCCCTGAGGCCTTGGGTCGCTCATGCTTGGCTCACCTGGCCTAGTTTGTTTGTTTGTTTGTGTTGGCTTTGTTTGTATGTTCACCTGTTTTAGTTTCTTTGTTCACCTGCCTCAAATTATTGTTTACGTTCTTCAGTTAATTTGCCTTAGGGTATTTGATCATTGTTCTCCTTATGCTATATTTTTTCACTTTTTTGTTTCGTTTTATTTGTTGATTTGCCTCCGTTTGTGTGTTCATTTCTTTGTTAATATTTATCAACATAAGGTGTTCCAGTCTTGGGTTATCTACCTTTGTTTACCTATCATTGTTTATCTGTCATTGATTACCTGTCATTGTTTACCTGTCATAATTTAACTGTCACATATATGTCATATTTTACCTGCCACAGTTTACCTGTCATTGTTTACCTGTTATTGTTTATCTGTCATTGCTTACCTGTCATTGTTTATCTGTCGTAGTTTACCTGTATTATAATTTACCTGTTTCGGCTTACCTGTTCACGTGTACCTGTCTTTCTTTAAATCCTTGTTGATTAATGATTGCGTAAGCTTAATATTATTTGTCATTGTTATACATTTGTCATCCGTTTTTCTTTCATATATGTTAATAGATTTCGGAAGTGGATGCTTAGTTAGTTAGAAATGCATTAAGTTAATAGTTTGATAGTCTTGCCTAAATGTATAGTTTATCGCTAAGCAATGAAGCTAATAGTTACAGCCAGTACTTTTATAGGCATAGACACTTAGCTAAGTATTAAACTTGGTTGCTTGGTGTGATATAATGCAATTTAGGTTATAATTCGATTATATAAACTGCATAAAATCGATTAATCATAAACAAATGAAAGGCATTATCATAAAAAAAAAAATATATATATATATATATATATATATACCGGTATATATATATGCTGATGAAGTCATTGCTCAACATTATGAAACTCAGGCGAACGATGAGATACCGGCGGATAAACTTGACAGCGTAACGTTTATCGTGTGGGTCCCTGAAATTCCCATCTTGTACTCTCTCTCTCTCTCTCATGCACAATTCTTCTGTTTCTCTCACTCATATACGCAAACATATTTTCTGTCTCTCTCTCTCATGCTAACATAAAATGATTGAATGTATCTACCCTCACCCAGGATCGAATCACAGACAGTCAGGAAGAGAACCCATGCTTTAAAACGTAACGTGGTGAAATAGGTTACAGCGTGGTCTAGCGTCCTGACTGTCTGTGGTTCGATCCTGGGTGAGGCTACAGTTAAACATGTAACTGATGTGTAATTGTGAGATACACTTTATATATATTCCGTATCTATCTATATATATCTATCTTAAACTCTTTTCCTTTTATGTAATCCGAGTCTATACAATGGATAGAGACATTTATAGCACACATAGGGAAGGGTAGTGATAACCCTTTCCTATAAATATAAGTACGACCCAAAAAGATCTCCCAGAAAGTGTATACGTGTATTCCGTAGAACTTAGGGAAGAATATGTGTTGATTACCGTGATCTAGAGTGTCTGAGGATGGTCTTTATAGACAAAAAGATCTCCAAGAGAGTATAATCGTGTATTCCGTAGACGAATATGTGCTGATTACCGTGATGTAGTGTGTCTGAGGATGGTCTTTATAGGCTATCAGAATGTCTGGCCAAGCTCTGGTAACCATGGTAACCCTATACACCTGCCAAGACTCGTCAACATTATCTGGCGTCATGATCGTAACTAAAAACCCTCCCTTACCCAGATACAGCAGATGTCCAAGCAACAGGAATTACATTGACATTTTAAGAATTCATAGCAAATCGACAGGATGGGCCAGAAAATATACTATACTGATACAATAGCTTCTTGATGTAGGGATGAGAACAAGAAAAGCCAATGTCCTACACCTGGCTACATTGAATGAACTGGACATAACCTGTAACTATAGCACTTTAAGGGGGTAGTGCTAGTTTTTTGGGCTATGTATTTATTAATTAATATATTTTTGAGTTTCATCGCTAGACTTCCGTCAAACTTAAAATAGCACCCCCTAGATCCCCTTTCAAGATCGATTTGTAATTTTTTCGGTAGAATGTCCCGGCCAAAGGCCGGTTCCTTCTAAAATTACAGGCTCGCTATCGCTCGCCAGGATAAAATCGACACCTAAATGGTACGAAAGGTCTTAATATTGACAAAGAAATGAGGCGAAAGGTCTCAAAATCGCCAAACTTAAAACCTCAAAAGTAATATATGCTAAAGATGAGGGAGAAGGGGGTCCATAAAAAAGTTATTTCTACCCCCTTAAAGAGAACAAAGGCTTCACCACACTGAGAGGCTTATACATGACCTACTGGACTCTGCTTCAATGGTGTCAATATTATAACTATACTCCAGGTATTGATGGTAGAAAGAAGGAAAATCATTTACGTCTGCATATCCAATCAAATATCCCAAAGCAAAGGCTCTTACTCTCTCTCTCTATATATATACAGTATATATATATATACTGTATATATGGAGGTTAAATCACAAATACGCGAGAGAATACTTGAGAGAATAGACGAAAGCTTGGTGTTCCATTTTCCTAGTGAGTTTTACTATATATATATGTATGTGTGTTATGGCAATGAAATAATTCGTTCCTCTTGCACTGAAGTTCGACATAGGGCGTTCTAGCTCTCATCCCTTTTATTGAGCGGCTATGTAGCCAAACGGACAGGACCATTCACCTTATTTTAGCCACAGCTGATAACAAGTATATTCTGCTTAACACGACAAGCCAACGTGTCTGTGTACAATCCCACACAGCATCATCTCCCAATTAACTGAAGCACAGTTGGTAGAAGCGGGTCAATACAGCCACACTCCTAATCAGTTAGTCAGAACGGCCCCATTGCAAGGCCTAAGTAGTCTAGGTTTGGTTTGGAATGGTCATGTTTAGTTAGGTTAATTTAGGTTTTGGTCAGTTTAGATTATTTAGGCCCAATAGATTACGTTAGGAGACTGTGGCCGTTGTGGTTGTAGCTGTTTGGATTGATTGATACATGTTCATTATTAACCAAACAAAACAATACAAAGGCACACAATAGGCACAGGTACGAGGTCGTTTAGGAGTGTGGCCGCTTTGACTGGATACGATGTGGGTCGACTCAGGGAAAGATATGTAGTGATTATCGTCATGCAGGACGTCTGATGGTGGATATTATGGCCTCTCGGTGGTTATTATAGCCTATCAGAATATTTCCCCACCCTTCAGTGTGCCAGGTATCCGTCGTGTACAGTCGAGCGCGATAGTTATGTTCCTTGCCTTCACTTCGCCTTTAGTATTTTTTTTTTTTTGTATTTCATCTCTTAATAGTATGGTTGGATTATAGTTGCATTATCGTTAACACTTTATAACTCAAAAAGGGCCAAAGCAAAGTGGCTGTAAATGTCCACAACTATTATCTTGCCGACTCTTCCCAAATAGTAGAAACATTAGCTCAATTGTTTTAGCCCTTATTGAGTTATAGGCATTAGTATTAAAGATTTCTGGCCAAATTATAATGAACTGAACAGACAGCATAGTCAGTGTGGGAAGTACCTTGAGGAATCTCAATTATGACAATTTGACTCTCGCAAAACCTTCCTAAACTGAATAAAATCGTCTAATGATAACCATAATAAAATTAAGGAATTGTAATAAAGGGGTTAATGTTGGGCTATTACAGAGGTTTGGCGAGTGTGTGTTGATAATTTCAAGCATTATATACTGTAGACATTAATTTATAGTTTGAATCTCTGGATATGTTACATGGAATGTAACTTACATCTTCAGACGAGATATATATACAATGAAGCAACTTGGTTGAGCCCGAGAACTTTCAGTCTTCTACTGTACTTCTCACTTCTCAGTTTGTTCTTCCTCTGTCCAATTACTCTTCTTTCCTATTTTACTCCAGCCATCTGGTCTGGTCTAGATATATACACACATATATATATATATATATATATATATATATATATATATATATATATATATATATATATATATATATATATATATATATATATATGAGATGAGCAAACTTCATGGTGGTACAGGGTTACATAAATGTACATGATGATACAGGATATATATATATATATATATATATTCCACCTTTTACTCTTATACTTTGCTCCATCTTCCTTTTAACCTCCTTAAATCTTAGAAACCACTCACCTTCTCAACCAGTCTATCTCCCCTCAACTTTATATACCGGTATATATATATATATATATATATATATATATATATATATATATATATATATATATATATATATATATATATATACACACACACACACGTGAAACAAAAACTATAGCTTTCCAATTAATTTACTGTATTTTTCTTTAGCTTCTATGATATGAAAGTGTAAATGGCCTTCTCATGAGGTCTAAGCACTCTTGTCTATAATATACCTCTTTTTTGGAGTCATTTACCGTTAAAACTAGATCAAAACTTAAATTAGGGTTATGAAAGGTTTTACGTGACGTTTAACTCTGACTGAACTCGTTAAGAATTTTGAAGGTTATCAGTTTTACTATGAGGTGCTTATCTTTTTATCTTGGTGGCATTATCCTTTGGTGGTTCCCGGACAACACAACCGGGGTGCGTGTTTTAAGGCTTGAATGAATACTAGGAGGAATACACAAATATTTATATTAATTAAGTAACACCCCGTTTTTAATATTAAAATTTAATCATCAATTACAAACCCCAATGCACTTGAATAAAGTAATGAAAGCATATGGTCCTCCCGGGATTCGAACTCGGGACACCACACTCAGAACATAAGAATCTAAACCATTACACCACCAACACAGTTGGTGGAATACAAGAACATTAATATGAAATAGCATTGTTTCGGTAATATTATCACTTCCAAGTTTCATTAACTTATTTTCATCTATAGCCTAAATATGTTTTTCTTTGCATATATAATAATAAAGATTATAAAGAAAGGATTCGGCTTTCGTTTGACACCTTGAACTCAAAAGGGTTCATAATTATGTGCTTACTTGCTTATAATAATGCCAACTTGTCCACAACCTTGAATGTGGTTAATAACATTCTTGCATGGAGTGTTGCTAGAAAAAGGAAAGTTGTAAAAGGTAGAGTGTGAATATTAGATATACAGACACTTGTTAATTGGTGAAGTAATATAATATTTCCCTCTTATGACTGGTCACTAATATAATGAATACACAATTATGCCATGAAATTGCACATAAGTAGGCCTAATTATAACATTAAATAAATATATATATACAGTATATATATATATATATATATATATATATATATATATATATATATATATATATATATATATATATGAATGATGTGTATAATAATATTCCTGCCAAACGTATCAAGCACACATTCTCGTAGCGCGTGGATTTGCGCGAGAGATTTCCGTCACTTCCAAGACTTACCTGGATAAAAGGTAGATGACTTCTTTATAAACCCCTTCCGCTCTCAAGGACACTTAATACCAATACCACGCCCTTCACTAAATACTGTCACACTAATATTCCATTCACTAGGGTCGTTGCACAGTTTCCATCTCGCCAGTAATGTTGCTAGAGGGACGGGGCTCTGTGACACACGCTAGAGAGCCTGTCGACGTACCCTCTCCATAAGACGGTCGCGACGCTACTGAGGTGCATGTGTCCGGCCGGCTAGTTTTTATGAGGCAACACAGAGAGGCTGCCGGAGCTCGCCCGAGACGTTATGTGGCGCCGCACTGTAGAGGGAAACCCTGTTCACCGGATAACGTCAATAACACCAAAGTCGCCACTGCATTAAATTACGTAACACGTATTTAGCGAAGTAAACACACGATTAAACGAGCACTATCCATATAAATAAACTGAATAAGGAAGCCGTATCAAAGGCAATCCCGATAACGCTACTGTACTGTACTTAAATCGCCACCTACTCTAGATTCCACACACACACACACACACACACCATACTGTAAACATCGAAGGTATAAATTCGGTGTATAAAACAATTTGGGTACAGTGCATTGATAGTGACTTCGATTATTTGATATACCTTTGATAAACATTTGTATGTGGATTTAGTACTGACAATATACAGTAAAGGGATAAATTATTTTTTACACTTCAATTACCATTTTCATACCTTCTATAAATTCATATTCATTTACAGTGCATAGTTATGCAAGCCGTCATAGTCTATTGCTTACACCTGATGGAATTAATTAATCTCCAAGTGGCTTAATTATCGTTACTTAGTAGGAAAATATAAATCAACTATGCACATTTTCGCCAGTATGTATGTTTTTTTTTTTTTTTTTTTTTTTTTTTTTTTTTTTTTTTTTTGTCGATTGTTCTACTGGTTGAGTTGACACTGGTTGAGATGAATTGGTCGATTTGGTATATTGGTTGAGTCGGCGCTGGTTAAGATTTACTGGTCGAATTGACCTACTGAGTAAACTGACACTGGTTGAAGTGGTTTCTTGGTTGAGCTGGCATTGGTTGAGATCCACTGGTTGATATGGTTTACTGGTAGAGTAGACATGGATCCTCGGCAACATAACACCCATTACGTGACCGGGACCGTAATGCCTAACTCTGATCGGAGCTTAGCCGAATAATTGGGCTGTTGTATATATAGCTCATTTAACCCCTTCACCTCCATTTCGTTGTCAATTTTAAGACCTATCGTGCCATTTAGGTGTCGATTTTTTAATGGCGAGCGATAGCGAGCCTGCAAATATAAGAGGAACCGGCCTTTGGCCGGGAAATTTTTCTACCGAAAGATGTACAAATATATCTTGAAGGGGGGGGGGCTATGTGTTTTTTTTCTAAGTTTGATAGAGGTCTAGCTGGGAAACTAAACATGAAATTACAGGCTCGCTATCGCTCGCCAGGAAAAAAATCGACACCTAAAAGTCTTAATATTGACAAAGAAATGGGGCGAAAGGTTTTAAAACAGCCAATAGAGCAGACCTGGATACACGGCAACATAACCCCCATTACGTGACCGGGACCGTAATGCCGAACTCTGAACGGAGCTTAGCCGGATGATTGGGATGTTGTTGTGTGTATATATAGCTCATTTAACCCCTTCTGTATTGCTGGATGTATTTCGTCCTTTTTATTATGGCTATCAGCAGACGATTTTACTTAGATTAAATATTATTTTTGGAAGTCCGAGGGTAAATTGAGATATACTTTACCTCTTTGAACCTTAGAGGGCCTTCCGAAGCTGAAAAAGTCGTACAATGTTTGCTTCTATTATATAGTGAAAATAGACGTCCTAATACTGAAAAGCTTAATCCCACGAACTATTTGTATATCCTATTTTGAGCTTAATCTTATTTTCTCTTTTTGAGGAAACTGCTTTGATCCATAAGTAAATTGTATCTATTCAATTATTCACAAGGTTTGCAGTTGAAAAGTTTTGCCATGCTTTTAAGGGGAGATTTCCACTTGAGGGACTTTTTTCTTGACCCCTTTCTCCCTCATGTCTAGCCCCATTGCTTTTGGGATTTTAAGACGTTTGCCCCATTAGTTTGGTGATTTTTAAGAATTTCCGCCCCATTCTGTCAATTTTAAGACCTTTCGTGCCATTTTGGTGTCGATTTTATCCTGGCGAGCGATAGCGAGCCTGTAATTTAAGAATAATCGGCCGGGACATTTTTCTACCAAAAAATTTACAAATTTATCTTGAAAGGGGGTCAAGGGGGTGAAATTTTAAGATTGCTGGAGGAGTAGGAAACAAACTAGAAACCTCCCCTTAAAAGTATCAACACCAGCAATACAGAATTTCAGAGCGTTACACTAGTGTCACAAGAGCGCTTTTCAGGCAATTTTAGATGATTTGTTTTTTTCTCGTAATATTTTGAGGCTCTTTCGTATTGGAATCGGAAACTAGACTAAAGGTAGATTGTGTTAGGTGGCTAATTTCTGATGACACTTGAATTTTGAAGATTGACAGTAAACATTGCCGGAAAAATCGCTCGTATGATATATACTGGCTTTACCCGACTATTGTACACCCGGATTCTAATGTTCCGGGACAATTTTGTTGAAGTGTAAATCCTAGAGAGATACTTCTCAATCTAACAATGCCAGAGCAAAAATAAAATGGAGTAATAGAGTTTATTGGGATAATTTGTACACCTTTGATTCCTAGAGCTCCTTCCTAAACTGCACAACATCGTAGAATAATAGCCAGAATGAATAAAGTGTAAACATGCGTCCTTGAATACTGAACAAAAATTAAGTCTGATTGGAAAGCACTGAGGAACATTAAGGGGGGTGACCTGTTTTTGTTCTGTCCTTTTCTATCTTGCTCTGGCTTGTATCCATTTGGCCCCATTCAGCCTACTGTTTTAAGACGTTTATCCCCATCCAGGTGTATTTTTTTTACTAGTGAGCGATAGCGAGCCAGCATATTTTTTATTTTTGTTTGACAGCAAGCTAAATTTGTAAATTTTTCGATAGAAAAATGTCTCCGGCGAAGCCGGATTTCTTCATATAATGCTGGCTCGCTATCGCTCGCCAGGAAGAAATCGACACCTAGATGGGGATAAACGTCTGAAAATAGTTGGCTGAATGGGGCCGAATGGAAACAAGCCAGAGAAAGAGAGAGAGAGAGAAAAGGACAAAAAGAGCAGGTCACCCCCCTTAAAGTGCTTCATCTTCCAATTACATATACCTTGTTCATTATAGGTAGGCCAGAAATCCCGAACCCAAACCTCTGTAACTCAAAAAAATCAAGTGCAAATGACCTGTACATTTCCACACCTATTCCTTGACTGACTCTTCCCAAATGATACACATATTAGCTTGATTACCATAATCGTTTACGAGTTATAGAGGTTAATGGTCAAGATTTTTGGCCTATCAATAATGAATGGACTATAGCTTTAAGTAACACCCCGTTCTTAACATTAATCATCAACTACAAACCACAATGCACTTGAATAAACTAATGAAAGCATATGGTCCTCCCGGGATTCGAACTCGGGACACCACACCCAGAATATAAGCATGTAAACCATTACACAACCAACACAGTTAAAGGTTGAATACACGATCACGATTAATATCCATTATCATAATGGTTGTCGTGGAACTATTGATTACGGTTGTACAGGATCGAAACAAGCGGTCATGCATATCAAATGAGGCATTTCGAGATGCAATTTATGGAAAACCACTACAATTATGTAAATTGTTATACAGGTACCACCCCTACTTTATCTTAGTAGGTCGTCTTGATAACCAAGCTGAATCAGATTAATATACTTTTTACTCTGGCTACCTTTAGACCATTTTATTCAGCAGATTAACTATTGTTGTAGCCACTAGGTTAACCCCTTGACAGTATTTTTTGGTTATCATTAGACGATTTTATACAGCTTAAGAAGGATCTGTGGGAATTACAAAGGTAAAGATCATCTCAATTAACCCTCTGGCTTCCATATACCCTTCCTAATCTGAATAAAATCGTCTAATGATAGCCAGAAGGAACTGTCAAAACTGTTTCAATTAATGAAGTGAATAAATTCGTGTTGATGGAGAAAATTACCACTGTTTGAAAATATTGAAAGGTACACGACGTCTGCCATTTAGAAAGTTTCACTGCCAACTCTCCAACCAGAATCAGAATCATAATGTGAGGTGAGGACTCACTAGATGTGAAATAAGAGAGATCAGATCAAGACAAGTGGGGGTTAAAAATGAAGAGTTGAAGAGTATGAAAAGATGGTGGGCTGTCCACCTAGCTATTGTTTATGTTAAGTATACTGTGTATCCGTAAAAATTCCCGTCGCGAGCAACTACAGCCACCCCTGGCTTCTCCATATTTCCTTTCCAGAAAGATGGGCCCGATAGGTCCCCTGCCTGGGGTCCGCCATGGCGGGCCCCAGGCAGGAGAACTATCGTTTATATATATTGACTTCATTAGGAAAACCATATTGAGTGGACAGTCAAAGGCTCAAGCGGTGCACAGCTTGAGAGCAACGCCACTTGACTGCCCCTATAATTATGTGGTACTTTGGGATTGTTTTGAGGCACTGACAACTCCCTCACAGGGTCGGTGCTACCCCGGAGGGATCCGTACTAGCACTCTGGTAAGTAAGTCATGGGATACTGACGGAAGTATTGCTGGGTGCTCTACCACATTCCCCGTCTGCATTTCCCCTGGTTGAGTCTTATCGGTTCCGTTATATTGAGTGTCATATTCAGTTATGGTCGAATTTGATGAGTTTTAATTAGATAGAGTTTGCCTCAGTTATGATGTAAGTTATCTTGCCTTGCTTCCTCCCGATCATATCGCCAGTTTACCCCTCCAGCTAGAGCCAAGACCACATTGAAGTGATCCTTGGCTCAGCCTTGAGACACACCTGGCTAATAATGATCAGAAATTCGGCTGGAATGGCTTATTTAGTGATGTTATAACAGGTGGTCGCCTTATTAGTGATATATAATGTTTTTACCCTGCTTCCTCCCGGTCATATTGCCAGTTAGCCACTCCAGCTGGAGCCAAGGTGACACTAAAGTGTTCCCTGGTTCAGCCTTGAGGTGCATCCAGCTAATATTGATCGGAAATTCAGCTGAATCCATATCATTCTAAATGAATCTTGGTTCGGGTAGTGGTGCTTCTACAATGGTCCTGGAAGTGGGGAACCAACTGTGACCAATGTGGTCTCCCTGTATCCAGTCCATAACGGGTCCGTTCATTTGACTGTATTTTCTCACCAGATTTTTTGCTCTTTCCGCTAGTTTTATGTTCATGGGACATATATTAGCCTCCATGTGCATTTCCTCTGTTGTCTTAGTGTATGGGAAGTATTCATTGAATGAGAATCTTAGTGCTCTATTTTGAATTTTCTGTAGCTGTGATATCTGGGTTTTGCTTAGGGCACATAATGGTATCGCTGGGTATTCTATTACAGGTAGTACAAAGGATTTGACAAGTTGCAGTTTTATATGCTGTGGGAGATCTTTTAGTTTGTATAGCTCACTTAATGCTTGTTTCCCCTTAATTGTTAAGTCCTTGACATGTCTGCAATAACCTGTTGTAGTGATCTGTAATCCCAATATTTTACCTTTATGTGCATAATCTATAAGCTCTCCGTTTGCTACTACTTCCTCGTATTTTTTGTTTGCAATATTGATTAGCGCGAATTTAGTCTGGTTAGTTTTTATTTTCCAGCTTTTTTCAAACGCATTGATTTTTTCTATTTCTGCACCAACAAGCTCTGCCATAAGTCTTCTTGATTTTCCTCTGTGAGTGATAATTTGAGTTATGTCGTCGGCATATGTGATATTATGGCAATCCATTGCAGGCTCGGGCATATCTCTGGTGTAAATAGTGTATAAGGTTGGCGAAAGGATTCCCCCTTGAGGTACTCCACTTTTTATTACTATTTCTGGCCCCATTATTGTTCCCACACGTATACTGACTGTGCGGTCCACGAGGTAATCACATAATATTTTTTCAAAGTAGGAAGGTAAGCCTAGTTGTAATATTTTGAATTTGAGTCCCTCATGCCACACCTTATCAAATGCCTTCGACACGTCACGTAGAACTATTGAGCATTGGTCACGGCGACTCTTAGCATGGGCTAATATTTCAGAAGTAACCAAAAGTGCTGTGCCTGTGCCTCGGTGTTCCCGGAACCCATGTTGCGAGCTTGGCAGTAAATTGTTATGGTTGAGATGTGATTTTAGCCTTGTATTGATGATTTTTTCTAATAATTTTCCGGGTACTTCCAATAAGGTGATTGGTCTATAGTTTCTTGGGTTGAAAGGTGATTTAGATCCCTTTGGTATTAAGTTAATAATACCCTTTTTCCATTTGTCTGGAAAATAGCCTAGGCACAGTGAATCATTAAATATCTCAACAAGTTGCTTTAGGGCTCCTTCGGGGATATTTAATAGAATAAGTTTATTTATATTACTATAACCCGGGGTGTTATTTTTCAGTTTGTGTATCAGGTGTTTAACTTCTTCTATTGTCGCATTTCTTGTCGTTTGGCTTGTATTGTCGAATCTGGTGTGGTCTATATGGATGAAAGGTATGGTCCTTTCTAAATTCCTATTTAGGTATGTGTGCACCTCCTCCTCCTTTTCATCATCAAAGTCTTGGTTTTCCTCTTCCGAGATTTTGAAGACATCCCTCCATATGTTCCTGAAGATTTCCTCTTTTTTCTTGCTGTCATAAATTTTGTTATTATCACTGTCCAGAACATATGGGGGGGATGTATTTGCCGTCCCTTTCATTGTCTTAATTTTCTGCCAAAAAGATACAGGGTTTTTTGCATTATCAATTAGGTATTGGACATTAGATTCCCAGTTTTTGCTACTGCTGTCTCGGCATTCATTAACCAGTAGTTGTTTTAGCCTTTTATAATGGTTATAGTCTACCCAGGTCCAACCGTTTCTAATGCTGTTGTTGTAAAGTCTGGTGAAGCAAGCTTGGATATTTCTAATTTTGTTATTTATAATAGGTTTTGATATGGTCTTTTTCGATCCCATTGGGATTGCCCCCTGTATACCCTTTAGAATCGCTTCATACCAGTCATTTATTTTTTTGTCCACAATCTCCATTCCCTCATAACCACTCCAGTCATACTCGTTCTGGATTTCAGAGTTGACTATTTCTCTGAAGAGATCCCAATTTGCTTTATTAAATAATGGTCTTTCTACTGTGGGTTCAAGGATTGCTTTCGAAGTTATTGTAAGGAGCACGGGAAGGTGATCTGAAGATGTCAGTGGTCCAGTTTCGATTTTGGTATTATGATAAGTTTGAGTGTTGCTAATGATGATATCTGGGGTAGTCGCTGCATTATGACATAAGTATGTGGGAAAATATGGTCCCAGATGAATCATCCTATGGTCTATGAATCGCATAAGGTTTTTGCCCACATTGTTATCTGTATTGTGACCAAGTCTTCTGTGCTTGGCATTTAGATCTCCAATTATATACATGGGTTCATTATTATACAGCAGTTTATGAAAATCAGGAAACGGCAGGAAAGGTCTTCTTGGGGGCAGATATGTGGTAGCTATGTTGATTGGTCCTGTATTTGTATAAATCTTCAGGCTTAAGACGTCTGTATGGAAGGCATCATCAAGTTTATGTTTAATATTTGTCTTAATCAACACTGCTGAACCATCATTTCGTTCACTACTCGAGTTTATTTTGTAAGTTATATAACCAGATATGTTGAGAGTTTGGTCAGGTTTCGCTCCATGGCTATTAAGTGTTATGATATCTGGATCCAGTTCTTTGTATATATTTGCCAACTCCGTTTTCCGGGTTTCCCAGTGGAGAACATTGTGATGAACTATTCTGATGGTCTCCATGTTAATCAGATGATCTTCTTACCCTTGGGTCTCTGTTACCTGGTAGAGGTGATTTGTCCACCTGAAGCCCAGGCCTCAATTTCCTGAATTCACTCTCCTCCATCGTCACCCAGCAACCTTTAAGGTCGATATCACTATTTGTAATCTTTTGAAATATATCTTTTTCTTCATAGTCTGCATTGGTGTACAACCACTTGTATTTCCTACTTTGAAGTGCGTTGAGCAACTGCTCTCGGCCAAAAAAGTCTGTTGGCCATCCTTGTGCTTTAGTTGTGGAGATTTTTAGTCCTATATCTTTACCCTTCAAATTAGCATTGATGGTGGGTTGTCTCAATGTGAGTTCCTTCTCCTTCTCTCTGCGTTCTGAGCTAAATGGTTTTTTGTTAGTGTTTTTCTTGTTTGCTTTCTTTTTTGGTCGATTTGCAATTGCAGTTGCTGTCTCCGTAGATTCTTCCTCCAATTCGGGGCAATCATCCTCTGGGTCAGTGCCAAGGCCCTTAAGAATTTTGGCTGAAGGTGGATTATTTGGTACATTTAATGTTGGCAAGTTGTTTCTTCGGAACAGGTCATTTAGTGTGATGTCGTATGTTCCTGGCTCTCCTACGTTGATCACGTGTGCATATAAAATGCATTCTAGGATTTTAGTTGCCGAGCCTTTTGATAGACCGAGCTCAGGGTTCCGGAAGTCAGTTGTTCTTGCCTTGTCACTGTAGGTTATTGTAGGTGATGTTACACTCCCTTCCATCATCTTACGTTTGTCTTTAAGTGCTGTTTTCCTCTGTGCACATGCCATTGCTAGAGTTCGATGATCACCCTTGCAGTTTATGCACTTTTTAACTGTGTTTGTGCACTCTTTCCAGGTATGATTCATTTCACTACATTCTGAACAAATTTTGTAATCTTTACCTTTCTTGCAGTTGTTGGTTGTATGGTCTTCTATCTCATAGCAACGCATACACGATTTGATCGGGATGAAGTTCTCCTGTTTTATTTGGGTAGCTGGTACACTCACATTGAACATGATCATACCGCTGACTGTAGCTTTGTTGGCTAATTTGGTTTGGTTGAATGTGATTTTTAGAGTGTTGCTCTGTTGAAACTTGTACACTTGCTCAACACCATATTTTGCCCATTCATTTGTTTGTTCGATCTCAGTGGTTATATCATCTTCGGAGTTCTGGTAAATGTGATCATCTATGGCAAACAGAAGCACAGATTTTTTGGCTTTGATTTCTGGTGGCAGTAGAGCCATGAATTCCTGCTTGTTCAGTTCATCAAGAGTGGAAGTCTGAAAAAGTTTGTCTGTGTCACTGTCATCTTTGATGAGAATGACAAATCCATCATCAATGGGGATTATTCGGGTCGCATAAATCCCAAACTTGCCCAAAATGCTGAGGAGTACTGTTTTCGATGCTCTCAATTTGGGCCGGGGGTGTTTAATCTTAACTCGCGCCATGGTTTATTACAGAATGTCCATGAAGGGATAACTAGTTTTTAAACAAGAATACGCATAAGTTTGTGGATCAAGAAGCTAGGACGTCCGACCAAAGCAGCCAATCAGCTAGGCTGCCTGGGTTTGCAAAAGCTTCAGCTGTCTACAGGATCAAGATCCGATCAAGATACAAGGTGCTCCTCTCTGATTGGCCGATGCAAGCCAAACTCGATCTTCCACACTCAGCTGTATCAGGTGACTCCTGGTGAGCTTATGTTAACAAATAAATAGATTGCCTCAAGGGGCTTGACTTTACAGATAAGAAGTGTAAAAGAACTATCAGGACACTAGAATCACTTGAACCATCCAGATTAAGAAAGCAAGGGATAGTTCTGTTAAAGGTCTTGTTAAAAACAAAAACAAAAAGTTAAAATTTAAAGTTAAAAGAAAGAGATAAAGGAAAATTTACGTTAAAATTAGGTCAAACTACAAATGCAGGACAAAAAAAAAGCTGAAGTTAAGGATACAAGAAAAGTTACGTTAAATTTAAATACAAACTAAATTGAAATGTTTAAAAAACAAAATTAAATAAAGTGCAAAATTAAAAGCTCTCAGGCCACCCACCGCCTAATCTCTGCACTGGTTTCAGCAGATAAAACCTAATCCTATGTGCCCTTAGTGTCACCCTACGGATGACACCTATTAGCTAAACCTACCTAGCGCCTTGGGCTGCCAGCACCCCTTAACCACCAGCCTCTAAAGGCTGTCGAATGGTGTTTGGGTACCAGTGCCACTGGAGCGTCTAACCCCTAACAATACCCTGCTGCCAACTTTTCCTCCCTCAGCTCCTAATGAGCCCCCCTCATGGAACCACCCTGCGGTGGCCCTTCAGGGTTCGATTCGGTACTAAAGAAGGCAGCGTCTACTGGGTGGGACGGGCAAGTAATAAAAAAAAGAAAGGGTGCTGAAACCAGTCCAGGTAAAAAACGGCAGAGACCAAAAAGCAGACTCAAGAGTAAAATTTCCTGAGTCCAGCTAAAAATGACTAAAATGAAGAAAAATCTTCAGGAGTAAAAAAAAACAGAGTCCAGAAATGGCCAAAACTCCGTCAGTTAAAACACTTGGTGGCGAATGGATTTCCAGAGGGCTAGGGGAACGACTGTCCAGGACAAGCAAGTGAGTGGACTCTCCAACCCAAGATTGAACCAATTTTCATATTTTTTCTTATAATTAAGTGGCTAAGTCAGGAATTCTTGTACTGTCTTTCAACCATCCTACGACTTAAGTTCCTTCAAGTTCCTTGTGTCCAGGCATTTTGAATCAGTCGTACCTTGAATGTGTCTATATATCACTCTTTCAATTTAAAGAGACACTAGCTGCACATATTCTTGCCTTATAGCTCCTTTTTTTCATAGGGATAAACATGTATATACACTATATATACCGGGTATATATATATATATATATATATATATATATATATATATATATACATATATATATAATATTTACGGTTGTCTGTCTGTCTGTCTGTCTGTCTGTCTTCTTTATAGGCGGCCGCAGTTTTTAAGCTAGAGCGTTTATACTTGGTATGCATAGTAAGGGGGTCCCTACAGTAGGCAGGTTTTAGTGAGAACAACAAAATCCCCAGGGTGAAAGGGACGGAGAAAATGGGCGCGAAATCGGAAAAAGGGCCGTTTGGGGCAGAAGGAGGCCTCCGATCGAAAAGGTGTATGGAACGAAAGTTGTTCGCAGCCCCCCAAAATGGGGGTACGGATGAGGTCAGATCCCAAAATCGGAGGTCATTTAGCGGCCGAAATCGAGGTCGCCGTTTACTGAGGCACAGGGAGGTCGAGGCCGGTGATTATGGTAGTATTGATGATGGTGATTATGGTAGTAGTAGTGGTGGTAGTAGTGATGGTGATTATGGTGATTACCCGGGCAATGCCGGGTACCCCTGCTAGTATATACAGGTATATATATATATATATATATATATATATATATATATATATATATATATATATATATATATACACATATATATATATATATATATATATATATATATATATATATAGAGAGAGAGAGAGAGAGAGAGAGAGAGAGAGAGAGAGAGAGAGAGAGAGTGTGTGTGTGTGTGTGTGAGAGAGAACGTCATAGTGCCGTGAATAGACGCTTGGAAAACTAAACTCACATACTGAAAATAGTTGTTATTGTAGAGACACAAAATAGCTAACGTATCTGTCCGTTTCGTATCACACACACTACCAAATCTGCCAGTAAACATAATTCCCCTGCCCCCTTTGTTTCCCTCACCCCCCTCCACTGTTATAAAGGTGTGTATTTGCAGAGGTAATCCGCCTTCAGCCCTCCGCAGTAAGCCGATTCTAGTTTGCCATTTTCGAACAATTTGTTTTCAGTATGCCCCATAGAGTAAAAACATTCAAATTAACCTTCGCCCCACTCCCTCGCCCAGACCTCCTTCAATCTAAACATATAAATTTTTCGGTAGAAAATGTCCCGCCCGAAGGCCGGTTTCTCTCAAATTAGAGGCGCGCTATTGATAGCCCAGAAAAAAATCGACATCTGATTGAGGTGAAGTGTTTTATAATCGGGGAAAAAAAATAAAAAAAAAAAAATAAAATAAAATTATATATAAATATATAAATACATATACAAAGTGAGACGTCTTAAAAATGTCCAAACTTATGGAATGGATCAGGGACGTAACAAAAGATCCACCTCGCACCAGGTAGGGTTAAACTGGTGTATTTGCTGATACAATCCCCCTTCAGCTCCCCCACTAAGCCGATTCTGTTTTCCGCATGGCAGTATTACCCCTTTACCGAGCGATCCTATAGTAACCGAGATCGGCCAACCTCCACCATCTTGGGGTCACTGGTGGTATAATCTAACTTATTCATTTCACTCCCAACACCAAAAATCACCCAATGAAATTAATGAAAGCATGTGATCCTCCCGGGATTCGAACCTGCGTTACCACATACAAATCTTATATAAACACTCTAACCATTACACCTTCAAGTCAGTTAAAGTTAGATTCACTTTACACCCGAATAGGTCCATGTCCATAATAAACTTCCGGCAATCCTTGTGCAGGATATGTAGTTTGATCTTTGGACGTACATTTTACATGATGACGAGTAAAACATCACCCCGTTCTCTGATGATTGAGACACCAAAATGGCGTCTAAATAAAAAGGTGGCCACTCTATCTTACTACAGGGTCTCTACTTCCACCCAGCAGGCCGAGTACTGATGAACGGTAGCATTCTATCTATTAACACCTTCAAACATTAATAGCAGGTGAAGTTTATGAAAGTACAGCCTCGTTCACAAGTCGTGTCCCTCAATTACAGCTTTGATACATTTTCTAGTGATGTCAGACAATTATTTCTTAATATAGCTACACAATAATTGAATATGAAAATGAAGTTTTGAATATCAAAGTGCGTTAAGGGGGGTGACCTGTTTTTGTTCTGTCCTTTTCTATCTTTCTCTGGCTTGTATCTATATGGCCCCATTCAGCCTACTGTTTTAAGACATTTATCCCCATCCAGGTGTCAATTTCTTACTGGTGAGCGGTAGCGAGCCAGCATATTTTTTATTTTTGTTAGACAGCAGGCTAAATTTGTACATTTTTCGATAGAAAAATGTCCGGCGAAGCCGGATTTCTTCATATAATACTGGCTCGCTTTCGCTCGCCAGGAAGAAATCGACACCTAGATGGGGATAAACGTCTTAAAATAGTTGGCTGAATGGGGCCGAATGGATACAAACCAGAGAAAGAGAGAAAAGGACAGAAATAACAAAAAACAGGTCACCCCCCTAAAGGACGTCTTTCTTTCATTTGACTAACTATAATACCTACCGTATCTATCTATCTATTGCCAGATCCCTAAATTCCCTAGGGGGTGGCCACGAATGAGTCTACTCCATATTAGGAGGCAATGTGCGAACCCACACAGGCCGTTCTTGTGTTAGCTTTATGTGATAAGTGGTTTTCAATGTGGCACAGGTACGTATTGACCTCGTTTAAATGCTAATATTTTTTTGATGACGTCATTCAAGATCAACAGGTAAAAACAGCCAGGATTTTAAGGGGAGATGGTCGTTTTTCTGGTCACCCTTCTTCCTCATGTTTAGCCCCATTACTTTTCAGATTGAAATACCTTCGGCCCATTAGTTTGGCGATCTTAAGACCTTTCGCCCCATTTCTTTATCATTATTAAGAGTTTTCGTGTCATTTTAGGTGTCGATTTTTTCCTGGCGAGCGATAGCGTAATTTAAGAGGAACGAGTCTGTACGGTGGTGGTTTGGTTTGGACAAAGCTTATGGGGTTCAAAAGAGGGTGCACGACCGACGCATTATGGGGTTCAAAAGAGGGTGCATGACCGACGCATTATGGGGTTCAAAAGAGGGTGCACGACCGACGCATTATGGGGTTCAAAAGAGGGTGCACGACCGACGCATTATGGGGTTCAAAAGAGGGTGCACGACCGACGCATTTTGGCTCCAAGTCTACAATCCAGGAAAATGTCCATGGTAATTAACTGTGTCGACCATTTACTCGCTTTGAAAGGCATACATCAAATAAAGCATAACGTTAACTATGCATTAAGGGGGTGACCTGCTTTTTGTTATTTCTGCCCTTTTCACTCTTTCCCTGGCTTGTATCCATTCGGCCCCATTCAGCCTACTATTTTAAGACGTTTATCCCCATCTAGGTGTCGATTTCTTCCTGGCGAGCGATAGCGAGCCAGCACTATGAAGAAATCCGGCTTCGCCGGAGAAATTTTTCTATCGAAAAATGTACAAATTTAGCCTGCTGTCAAACAAAAATAAAAAATATGCTGGCTCGCTACCGCTCAACAGTAAAAAATTGACACCTGGATGGGGATAAACGTCTTAAAACAGTAGGCTGAATGGGGCCAAATGGATACAAGCCAGAGAAAGATAGAAAAGGACAGAATAAAAACAGGTCACCCTCCTTAAACGATACTGGCTAGAAAGAAGGCCTCTATTTTTAGATTGGTTTGCAACTTTGTCTCTTGTTTGACACCCTGATTAACACCCACAGCTTTATATATTTATATATGACCCAAAGTTGTATTATTGAACTTATCATGGCCATTTTCGTGTGTAGAATATGCTGACATAATTTCCAGTTTAACTTTATACTAAGCTTAGTTAATTAAGCGTGTTGTATGCATTGGTTTTGTAATTGTTCTGTAATTATTTTGTCATGCATTCCAATTTAATGTTATATATATTTGTTTAGTATTAATAGCATACACTTATTTGTTTTATTTATCACTAGGAGGGGTACCCGGCGTTGCCCGGGTTTAAATTCTACTACCATAATCACCATCATCAATCACTACTACCACAATCATCACAATACTACTACTACCATAATCACCGGCCTCGACCTCCCTGTGCCTCATTAAACGGCGACCTCGATTTCGGCCGCTAAATGACCTCCGATTTTGTATCTGACCTCATCCGTACCCCCATTTTGGGGAGCTGCGAACAACTTTCGTTCCATACACCTTTTCGATCGGAGGCCTCCTTCTGCTCCAAACGGCAATTTGTTCGCATTTTTTTCGCTCCCGTATACTACATAAGGTCTGCCGAAAATTGTATTAAACAAAAGTTTCTCTGATTTCCACTAAACTCGCCTAAAACCATCTCCAAAGCCTGGGCTTTCCAACGGTGACCCACACTCCCACCTGGCACCAAAACTGTGGGAGGAGTTTAGTAACAAAGGTCGGGTAACTGACAAACAGACCTTGACCTTTATTTATTAAGATATATTGTTCATAAATATATTTTCACTAGGTTTGCGTTTAATTATAGGTTCTTATGATTACATGCTTAATCAAACTATTAATTAATCATACATATTTATTACTGTATATATTATAATTATATGTATTTATTATAGTGATGCAAAATTGCATTGTTACCTGATGTGTATCCAATCCTCCACACATTTCTAGCACACACACACACACACACACACACACACACACACACACACACACACACACACACACACACACACACAAGACCAAAGACCCCGGATGTTGTGGTTCTTTACTGCACTTCGATCTGAAAGAGAGAGAGAGAGAGAGAGAGAGAGAAGGAAAGAGAGAGAGAGAGAGAGAGAGAGAAGGAAAGAGAGAGAGAGAGAGAGAGAGAGAGAGAGAGAGAGAGAGAGAGAGAGAGAGAGAGAGAGAGAGAAGGAAAGAGAGAGAGAGAGAGAGAGAGAGTGAGAGAGAGAGAGAGAGAGAAAAGAGAAAGAAAGAATGAAAGAAAAAGAAAGAGAGAGAGAGAGAGAGATAGATATAGATTGAAAAAGTGCTCCCATAGAAATATCACTAGAAGGAAAAGGGTAAGAAATAAGTTAAATAATGGATGGTAAGGTTTGCAAAGATAGGAAGGAACACACAAAAAGTTATGGGAAGAAAATGGTGAGGTAAGCTAAATAAGTCAGGAAGAAACTTACAAAAGAACCTGAAAAAAAAAATCCACCAGACTTCTTGCTTTCTTTATTTCTTTTTGTCATCTCCTCCCCTCTCTCTCTTCCCCCCCCCACACACCCACTCTTCGAGATATATTTGTACAAATGATCGGTAGAGAAATGTTCCGGTCGAAGATCGGTACTTCCTATATAATATGCTCACTATCGCTCGCCAGGAAAAAATCGTTACTTAAATGGCACTAAAAGTCTTAAAACTAAAAAAAGAAAAGGGGCGTAGGGTCTTAAAACCACCAAACTAATGTGGCGAACGTGTTAGAATGTCAAAACTAAGGAGCCTGAACATTAGGGAGAAGGGGATCCAGAAAGAGAAATAATCTCCCCGTAAAGGAGATAATGATGATTTGAGGAAGGCAGATCAGAAACGGTAAGAATACGACACAACAGATAAAGATACAACCCAACTATGAAACGAATGTCCAAGAGCAATAATCAGGGGTACGGGCAAAAGGAAGATGTATTAGAAGCTTTGTTAGTGAAAATATAGAACCGTCAATTAATAACAAGAGACACATACACAATTTAAGACAATAATGTGAAAAAGAAAGAAATCGGAGTAAGGTCGTAAGAAAAATATATTGAAGGTTTGATAACTAAAATGGAGAACAATCTCTTAGAGGCAAGACATCTATTGTATAACCACTGAATGGAAGTAATGTCAACACAAAAGAAGTAGGAGTAATTGTCTGGTTATAAGATATTTATGTCAACTTTCACGGAAGGTGCGTCTATTTTTAAGTCCTAAATAGAAGGTTTCTTGATACATGCGTTCAAAATATGTCCTGTATTCTCTAACTAATTGAAATTATAGTAAAATACAATAGAAGTTTGTTAGCGAAAATAGCGTAAAGAAAATGTTTTGAAATTTGTTAGCAAAAATAGCACAAGGAAAATATATTATACGCTTGTGAAATATAGAAGATAGCAAAAGGAAAATACACTAGAAGTGCGTTAGCGAAAATAGCATAATGAATTTATTGCATTTTGTTGACTAAACTTATTAGAAGTTTGTCAGTAAAATATCACAGGGAAAATATGTTAGTATGTTAGTAAATATAGTAAAAGGGAAATATATTAGAAGTTTATTAGCATTAATAGCATAAGGTCAAATATATTAGAAGTTTGTTAGGAAAACAGCATAAGGAAAATATATTAGAAGTGTGTTAGCGAAAATAGCAGAAGGGAATAATAGTGAGGGACTGTTACCAAAAATAGCATAACAATAATATGTCAGAAATGTTGTTAGCGAAAATAGCATAAGGACAATATATTAGAAGTATATTAGCAAAATTAGAATATGGAAAATATATTAGAAGTTTGTTAACGAAAATAGCATAAGTTTGCAAGCAAGAATAACATACAAAATATATTAGCAGTTTATTAGTGAAATTAGTTTAAAACAAAATTTGGACCCCTTTCTCCCTCGTGTTTAACTCCATTAGTTTTGCGATTTTTAGACATTCGGCCCATTACTTTAGCGATTACAAGACCTTTCTTGTCATTTATATGTCTATTTTGTCCTGGCGAGCGATAGCAAGCCTGCAAACTATGAGGAATCGGCTTTTGGCCGGAGCATTCTTCTACCGAAAAATGCACAAATTTATCTCGAAGGGGGGGTTTTAGGGATGTCTTTTTTTACAGATTGATGGAGGTCTAGGGAGGAAACTTAAATATTTATAAGAACATAAATAACCAAAATAAATATATGATAACCTCCCCTTAATGAAAGAATATTAGAAGTTTGTTAGCGAGAATGTCGACATCTTTGGAGTAGAAGCAAATGAAGTGGAAGCCATAGCAAATGTTGGTGAGGGTGATTTTTGAGAGAAGGGTGTTTAAAGGAGTAGAAAGATAAGCAGGACCAGGAAACGGGAGAGAGAGAAGAGGGAGAAGAGGATATGGAAGAAGCGATAAGGGAAAAGAGAGGGGAAGAGAGAGAGAGAGAGAGAGAGAGAGAGAGAGAGAGAGAGAGAGAGAGAGAGAAGAGAGAGAGAAGGAAGAGAGAGAGAGAGATAATAGAGAGAGAGAGAGAGAGAGAGAGAGTAGAGAGAGGACATGGAAGAGGGGAGAGAGAGAATGGAAGAGAAGAAGAAGGGGAATAAGAGATGGATAAGAGAGAGAGAGAGAGGAGAGAGAGAGAGAGAGAGAGAGAGAGAGAGAGAGAGAGAGTAGAATAGGACATGGAAGAAGGGGAGATATAAGAAGGGAAGATAGAAGAAGCAAGGGGGTAATAGGAGGTGGAAGAAGGGATAAGAGATAAAGAGAGAGAGAGGAGGAAAAGAGAGAGAGAGAGAGAGAGAGAGAGAGAGAAGAAGAGAGAGAGAGAGAGAGAGAGAGAGAAGAAGAAGAAGAGAGAGAGAGAGAGAGAGAGAGAGAGAGAGAGAGAGAGAGAGAGAGTAGAATAGGACATGGAAGAAGGGGAGATATAAGAAGGGAAGATAGAAGAAGCAAGGGGGTAATAGGAGATGGAAGAAGAGAGAGAGAGAGAGAGAGAGAGAGAGAGAGAGAGAGAGAGAGAGAGAGAGAGAGAGAGAGAGAGAGAGAGAGAGAGAGAGAGAGAGAGAGAGAGAGAGAGGAGAGAGAGAGGACAGAGAAGGTGGAGAGAGAGAAGGGGGAAAGATGGAAGAAGAGAGAGAGAGAGAGAGAGAGAGAGAGAGAGAGAGAGAGAGAGAGAGAGAGAGAATAGGACGTGGAAGAAGAGTATAATATTATATAAGAAGGGAAGACAGAAGAAGGAAGGGGAATAATAGGAGATAGAAGAAGGGGTAAGAGACAGGAAGAGGACACGGAAGAATGTGAGATCGAATAAGGGGAGATAGTAGAGTAGGACACGGAAGAAGGGGAGATAAAAGGAGGGATAAGGAACAGAGGAAGAGACAGTAGAAGAGGACATGGAAGAATGGGAGATCGAAGAAGGGGAGATAGAAGAGTAGGACATGGAAGAATATGAGATAGAAGAAGGGATAAGGAACAGAGGAAGAGACAGTAGAAAAGGACATGGAAGAGATAAATAATAGAAGGAAAGATAGCAGAAGGGGAGTTGGAAGAAGAATAAGTGGAAAAGGGGGAAATGCGACAGAGAAAGTGGATAAAAGGGGCAGATAAATAAAGCAGGATATACAAGAGATAAATGATATAGCAAATGGAGTAATGAAAAGGAAGAAGAAAAGCGCGAAACACAAAAGAGATATATATCGTAGGAGGGGAAATTAATCAGAAACTGTAATGTGTATGTCGAATAATGAATAGCGGCTTAAGGGGTGATGGGTCGTTTATCTGTTCCCATTTCTTCCTCATGTTTAGCCCCATTAGTTTTCAGATTTTAAGACGTTCCGCCCATTAATTTGGCGATTTTAAGACCTTTCGCCCCATTTCTTTGTCAATATTAAGACTTTTCGTGTCATTCAGGTGTCGATTTTTCCTGGCGAGCGATAGCGAGCCTGTAATTTAAGAGGAAAATTACCGGCCGGGAAATTTTTCTATCGAAAAATTTACAAATTTATCTTGGAGGGTCTTGGGAATTTGTTGTTCTGTTTTTTTTTTAGCTTGATGGAGATCTTGGGAGGAAACTGAAAATATTATAAAAAGATACATAAATTAGCAAATAAATACGCCCATCCCCCCTTAAGTAAACGGTGAATATGAGGATAATGGTGATGACGATGATGATAATGATGGATTTTATGATGCTGAATAATATGAATATGAACAAAGTAATAACAGGTGACAGACATTATGTAGAAGGAATACAATCTAAGAACAAATATATTATTAAAAATATTAAAAAGGAGCAAAGAAAAAGAGGAAATACTGTATAGAAATACAAATGATGAATTCCTTTTAGTTAGGGATTACAAGGACATATTTTGAAAGCATATCAAATGAAACATTTTATCTGTGACTTAAAAACTAGAAACACAGTCCGTGAAAGTTGACATGAATATTTAATAACCAGACAATGATTCCTCTAATTGATACTAAAGTTTTCAAGCGTAACAGTCTACAGTGACATTCAATTAAGTTTGGTAAATTACCTTCTAATTGTTAAGCCACAGATTGCAGGCAGTTGTTAAATCTTTTATATTCAACTTTTCTATATATTTTTAGGGAATACTAGACACGAATAGGATAATGGGAAGGAGAAAGAAGATGAAGAGGAGGAGCAGGAGGAAGAAGGAGAAGGAGGAGGAGGAGGAGGAAGAAGAGGAGGAGGAAGAGGGTATGGAAGGGTGAAAGGAAGAGAAGAATGGGGAGAGGAGTAGTGATATAGGGAAGGGGGGGGGGGGGGAGAAAGACGGGGATAGGAGATGATGAAGAAGGGGAGGGGGGGGGAGAGCTATAGAAAGTGGAATAAAAAAAATAAAAAAAGGAAAATGAGGAGGAGGAATAGGAAGAAAAATAAAAACAAATGGAAGAAAGGGAACAAGAGGAAGGGGAAGGAGGAAGAGGAAATATAAGGAAAATGAGGAAGGCGAATAGGAAGGTAAAAGGAAGAACGGGAACAAGGGTAAGAGGAAGGGGAAGGAAATTGGATTGAGGGGAAGGATGGAAGAGACATTAAAGCTAATGAAAAAAGGAAAAGAGGCAATTTTATTATCTCTGGGAACTGGTCTTTTCCGTCTCGCTAACCCCCCCATACATCTCTCTCTCTCTCTCTCTCTCATACACAATCATTACCCCTCATTCCTCACACCTTGCCCAATTATTACCTCACTCTCACTCCAACCACACACACCTCTCTTATCATTATCTCTCCCTTTCTTTTTCTCTCTCTCACACACACACACACACACACACACTCATTACCCCTCCTTCCTAACACCTCGCCATAAAATTACCCTCCACTTTTGCTCCTCCCACACCACACACCTCTCTTATTATATAACTCTTTCTTTCTTTCACACACACACACACACACACACAATCATTACCCCTCCTTCCTAACACTTCGCCAGAAAATTACTCCCTACTCTCGTTCCTCCCACACACCACTCCACTTGTAGTCTAGGAACTGGCAATCTACTGTACCCATCGTACCACAAAATAATAGGCCCCTCACACACAACACCAGGATATTTACCATACTTATAGCCAACCTTATTCTTATGGGGGGTAGGGTTAATTTTTGGTATATTTATTAATTTATCTATTTATTAGGGGTTCGATCCTACGGGGAACCCCTATTGTAATCATTAAACCCGGTTTTTCATCCAAATTATTCTTACACGCCGGTTTGGACGCAATAACTCCAGAACCGCTTTTAGGATCGGGATAAAACTTTCACAAGAGGTGCGTTTTTGTATTGGGCAACTTTTGATATGCGAAACATCCGGCATGGCGGCCAAACAAGTCCGTGGCAGCCGATTTCCCGAAAAATTTGACGCCTAAATACCATCTCTCCCACTCATAGGAAACGATTGGGCTTTGGCATATGGACTCCACTACTAATGCTCCGCAAATATTATAGAGAAGGTTTTGCTTTTGCACGTGGGTTTTTTTTCCCGGCACTCTTGAAAAAAACTCTAATTCCACTTAAAATTCCACATCTTGAAAACTACGCCGATGATCAAAGCCATGCTTGCGTAGTTGGGTAAGGCTCGCGATTCCGAATGTTTTGATACCAAAAGAATATAAATGGGTGGAATAGTTTGGCCGCAGCATTGAAAACTGTCTATTCTTAAATTACTTTAAAACCGTATTCGATACCCACACAAAGTTTACCGTCTAGTCTATAGGCTTCCACGCATCCCCCAGTTTTGCTTAACCCTTAACTGGCAGCACGCGACATATGTCGAGTGAAATAAATTTGGACTATGTGGCGGCACACGACATCTGTCGAGCACCATTTTCAGCACGTAATGTTGCTGAGAGAGAGAGCTGAGCGGTGGGACGAGCGTAGTAACCTTATGACCGGTTCCCACCACCACCGCGGTGTACTGAACTGTATTCTAACTTCCTCCCCCTCTTCTCACTCGCTACACAGGGAATTATGTAAGGAAATTACCTTATTTCAGGGTATTTGCACTCGTGTTGCACGATCGTTGCAAGAGAACCAGTGGTCGTACAAGGATGGTTCAGATGTCATTGGAAAGCTCTATTTATGCCCTTTCAGGGATAGATACTTGTTTTACGCTCTGGGTCTTATTTAGGCATGAAAATGAGCACGGAAACAACCCTAAGCTATTTAGGGTAAAAAAAAAAAAAACGCTGGGCACTACGGTCAAATAGACCACCTAGCCCGCTAAATAAGGGTTAATAACATAGTCGCTTTATTATTCAGATCTATAATTTGTTTTTTATTTAACTCTCTCAAAACAGTTAAGAGTCCCTACGAATCCCACCAATTATTTAGCCAACCTACCTATACATACCTACCCTACCAAATAATAATGATAATTCAAATTTATTTTTGGTGAATAGCAGAGTATTGGCTGGAGCTGTGGTGGTCAAGTGGTGAGCACGCTCGCGTGTGAATCTGAAAGACCCGGGATCGAATCCCTGCCACGGTGGACATTTAGTGGGTGCGGTAGTACGTCCTAGCATGTTTCACATGCTTGCACCCAGTCAGGGGACATCCTGACGACGTATACAGACTAAACACACATAACAAAGCCACTCCAACACCTTCCTCTCTCTCCAACACCCCTTCTCCCCTCTCAATACTCTTCCCCGAGCTAGTGCCGATAAAACTGGCATGGTCAGTCCTGTAAAGAATCGTAAAGATTCCAGGACGAGCTCATTAGCGGCGGATCCCCAGATCGACGACCGTGGTGATTGTCACCTAAACATCTACAAAAAGTAAGTAAAGTATGGCTTTTAACAATTCCTCCCTTTGCCAAATGCTTTGTTTAATAACAATGATATGGACCTTCAGAGTTTGACAATTGCCCGTGTGACAGCCTTCACCAAGGTGTAAAAGAGGAGAGCCCACTCAATGTAATAAATCTGTTCTACAGCGACGGTGGCGCCTCTAGAGGCCAATAGGTGATAACATGTTGATCAAGCCATTTGTTTCCCTCTTGATATTGTTTATACAAACTAAGATGATACTCTGCTGAAGACCACTTGCATGTATACAGTGTGTGAATGTACGAACAATAAGGAATTCTGAAGAATAAAACGCCTCCCCATTCAGTTAATGCCTGGCAGATTTTGTTTATACCTATCAGCCGCTTGGCGGCGCTGGGTGTCGGGGAAATTAAATACACCTAAGCCTATTGGCTATTGAAGAGGACAATCCTTTCCTAATGCTCCTTTCCTTGCCTTGACCCTGCTATTACGAACTTTATGCTGACATAAACCTTATCTGCCCATAATAATTATGATTTAGGCTTTCAATCCTACTCCATCCTACACATAACTCACTGCCATAACTTAATATAACTAGTTTGGACAAGTGTAGCTCAAATATAGACTATCTTAAAACAAGTCTGGGATGGAGTTCCTTTGCTTGTGTAGTTAGCGAGAGAGGGAGTGACTGTATCGCTAGATTCCTTTCTCAAAAGCCGCTAGAATATCCTCTCGATATTGATAAATGCAAACCATCTCTAGAATAATGCCACAACTCTGGAATGTTTTTTGTTGGGTTGTGTTGCATGCTTTACAATGTATAATGGTTCTAGATATTTATAGAGTATCCCTGGGAGTTATGAGAAAATGGTAGCTAAATTGAAGTATGTAGCGTTTTAAGATGTAGCTTTAAAGAAGCTTTATTGACAACACTGACTTACATATTTATCGCTTTTGTCTCTTGGAATAATTCGTATATACTTCACTATTGGATGTAATCATACACATACAACTTATCTTATTAAACTCAGAGATTCCTCATTCGAAGTATATCCAAATAATTATGATGTATGTATTTGAGCTTTGTGATACAAAGCTGTATATATTTTATGAAAATACGTAATTGAAATTGTGCCGAGTTTGTGTTTTTGTTTGTTTACCAGCTCAGGGCCGGATACTCAAAGCTTTGCCTTATTTATATTACTACCCTCTGTTCTGCTTCAGGGAAGCACTTACACTAGCCTAACTCTAATGTATTTTTTTTTTAGCAATTTCGGCATTGCATTTTTACTTGAGTAACATGTTTATCCCATAGTTTTACTTAAATTTCGTAGTAGGCTACGTGTGATGCCAATTAGCCCATGCCAGATCCAAGTCTTTAGACATTGGCTAGTTCATACAGGTCTTTCATTACTGCAGTTAAGCACAACTTATTAACAATGGAAAATAAGGTTTAAGTAAATGGCCAACCAGTGACGGGCCCCATCGATGATTATTAGGCTAGGCCTAGTGCGTTATCACTTTCATGAATGATACTTTGTTGGTGTATATGTAGGCTAGCCTACTTAGCCTACCGTCGCAAATTCGCTATAAGTGAAATACGAGAAACTGTAAAAAATACCTCCTTGTCGATGGCCGCGCAGCAATAGTACACAATGGCCGTCATTCGGGAGCTCTTGCCCTCAATATTTCAGTCGAACGTCACTACACCTAGGCCTAGAGGTCTTTTTAGGAATCATGAACCATAGCATGAAACAATCACAATGCTTCCCGTCACTCATGGAACCAATCGCAGCCTTCCATCAAATTATCAACCAATCACAGTCTTTCAGTCGTCACGTCACGCGCCACGACCCTCGCCGGCCCGGGCCGGCTCAGTTTGAAGATGGAGCCCTAAGATGGAGTTCGTGGTCGTATGTGCTACGAGTTTTTCAGGTAATTTGTTGTAGTTTGGTATTTTTATTTACCGGATCAGTCTGAAGATGGTTTTTTCTTTGATATAGGCCTAGGCCTAGGGACTACAGTGTTGTTTAATAGGCTACCATTATACCTTCTTCTTCTTCTTCTTCTTTTTGTGGAGTCAAGGACTCGCATTTTACTATTTTCCCATTATCCATCAATCTTAAGAGTTAAGACACGGCCCCCGATAGTGGGGAGGGCTATGAAGATCAGCGAAATTGCGGGGTAAAAGGTGTAAATAGGCCTAAAGGGGTAATATTGGAAGAACTCTGAAAATGCAATATTTACAAGTAACAAAACCTGAAAATGGAAAAATGGGGTTTTTCAATTTTCAGAGTCCAAAATCACAGTAGCCTAGGCCTAACCTCATTTCGAAAGTTGGCTCGGGTTTTTTTTGGCAAAAGTTGGCTCGGATTTAAGGGATTCAGCGGGGGTGTGGGGGCGGCAGCCCCCACCCATAATACTAGGTTAGCCTAGGCTAGGCTAGGCTAGGCTAGGCTAGGCTAGGCTAGGCTAGGCTAGGCTAGGCTAATGTTAACCCCATAATGCTAGGTTAGGTTAGGTTAGGCTAGGCTAGGCTAGGCTAGGCTAGGCTAGGCTAGGCTAATGTTAACCCCATAATACTAGGTTAGGTTAGGTTAGGTTATTTGGTTAGGTTAATGACAAAACTTGGCTCGGATTTCATGGATTTAGCGGGGGTGTGGGGGCAGGAGCCCCCACCCATTATACTAGGTTAGGTTAGGTTAGGTTAGGTTAGGTTAGGTTAGGTTAGGTTAGGTTAGGTTAGGTTAGGTTAGGTTAGGTTAGGTTAGGCTAGGCTAGGCTAGGCTAGGCTAGGCTAGGTTAGTCTAATGTTAACCACATTCTTACTGGCTTTATCCACGTTGATAAACAAAATAACCCGAGCCAAATTTTGAAATGAGGTTAGGCTACGGTGATTTTGGACTCTCAAAAATTGAAAAACCCGAGCCAAGTTTGGTCAAAACTTGGCTCAGGTTTTGTTACTTTTAAATATTGTATTTTCAGAGTTCTTCCAATATTACCCCTTTATTTACGCCTTTTACCCCGCAATTTCCCTGATTTTCATAGCCCTCCCCACTATCGGGGGCTGTGTCTTAAGATTGATGGATAATGGGAAAATAGTAAAATGCGACAGTCCTTGGTATTAAACAACACTGTATAGGCCTATCAAATAAAAAATAAAAAACAACAAAAAAATAACCTGAGGCTAGGCTATAGTAAACTTCGTTAGGTCTATGAGAAAACAGGCCTAGGCCTAGCCTAATTTTATTTCACTGCTCAACATATTTTTTGGGATGGAAGTAGTTACCGGGGTAGCATTCAAGGAGACTACAGCAGGACTGTTCTTCTTACCGGTACCTCTGACCAGGTATAGGCTATCCTAGTGTTTACTAGCCTATACCCCTTGAAAGGACATTAGCCTAACCTAACAACCTTACCTAACCTATCCTAACCTATCCTAGTATTATGGGTGGGGGCTGCCACCCCCACACCCCCACTATTTGACATCTTTGACAGATTTTTGGTGTATTTTTCTGTGAAATCGGCTTTTTTCAAGTGTCGATAACAAAATTCCTCCATGCTGACTATAATGAGAAAAATATGGCGAGTCTATTAATTGCTATTTTTCCTAATAAATTGTTTCTAATAAGGCGGATGTAGTGTCCTTGAAGATTATCGTTACCGGGTGTATCCTACCACTACCGACATACCGGTACAACAAAAATAATCTATAAATACTTATAATAAAATAAATACTTATAAATCTATAATACTAGGTTAGGTTAGGTTAGGTTGTTTGGTTAGGGTAATGTATTTTTGTATCCAAAGGCAGTCAAAATAGACAGGAACTTGATGGTGAGCGTCCGCGTAGTGTAAACAAGACGGGTGGTATCCTACACCCGGTAACTACATTCTTGCCTTTTGTTTGTTTTTGCTGTTGAGCTCTGCATATATTCAGGTAGGCTTGGGTTTTAGTAAAATTGCATTAGGCTAGGCTACATATTTTTACTTCTATTGGAAAGCACAGGCCTACACATGCTAAAGAATTTAGCCTAGCCTACCACAATTTAGCCTAGACTGAAAAAACAAACAAAAATAGGCTAATTGCAGTTTTGGTAAGAGTTGTAGTTGTGGGCATACCAAAAGCTTTGTATATATAGCCTAGTCGCACGCTCGCAGTTAGGCCTACATTCGCGTCTAATTTAACTGCTGGGGATGGGGAGAGCTAAGTGGAGGGTTTATGGCGTGAGTGTAATGTGGTCGAAATATTAGTTTATTGTATAATTATGTCATAGGCTAGTTCTCTCGATTCATAATGTGTAGGTTAGGTTAATTATGAGTTGTCTCGTACTTAACACGAGGCCGAGCTGTCTCGTTTTTACTGGGCCGAGCTGTCTCGCCGTGGGCCAAGCTGTCCTGGCCGAGCTGTCCCGTGGGCCGAGTAGTCTAGCATTCTTCGTGAGCAAACGATGGGGACATCTAATAATAGACGGGAACATGATTGCAAAGGTCCGACGCCTCTCCCGCCGCCGTCATGTTTACATTTGTCGATCGCCGTGGTTAAGTTCGCATCTATTTTGACACCAGTTTTTTCGGTAATTTGCCCCCTGCTGGCAATATATATGATGATGACAATATGCCATGGTGGGGTGAGGGGGGGGGGGGAAAGCCCCCCCTCAACATATTATTGTATACAAAGGCAGTCAAAATAGACAGGAACATGATGGCAAAGGTCCGACGCCACTACGCGTAGTATAAACAAGGCTGGCGGTACGCCCGCACTTAACATTCTTGCCGGCTACCATAGTGCAGTGGGAATATGAACATGATTAGATTAATATCCAGTATTCGAGAATGGATAATAAGTCGTAGGCGTGTGCATAAACCTTTAACCGTCTTGGTGGTGTAATGGTTAAGGTGTCTAAAAATCTGTGTGTGATAACCCAGGTTCGAATCCTGGTGGATCACATACTGTATATGCTTTCATAAATTTCATTGGAGGTGTTTGGTGTTGTGGTGAAATTAATAAAAAAATAGATTTATGCATAAAACTTATTTTCCGGAAATTAAAATCTTTATGAATAGGTTAGCCTTTAGGCTATGCCTATCGGCAAGAGTTGCGTTATCGGGCGTATCACCTGGCCGGGTATAGGCTATCCTAGTGTTTACTACTTTATAGGCTACCCCTTTGAAAGGACATTAGCCGGGTAGAACAGTGTGCCAAAATTCGCCCATTTTCTTCGTGATCCGCTAAAACAAAACCTGCTATTCTATTTCTACATTCAACTCATCAAACGATAGTTGTTTTGCCCTACATTGTACTCTACACTTGCTATGATCTTAGAACTATTATATATCACCTGAATTGAAGTCCAAATGCAGCTCCTAATGTAAATATATACGGATAAATCCAGAGCTTGGAGTCGTGGAACTATTTGTTTACACTGTGGGATTGCAACTGTTCGGATGAGGTGACTGTGACTTCGGCACCAATGTCCCCCTACGCTCCAATGTAATATTGCGCCGAAGGCTGAGTCAAACGAACACAACTAATTTATTGACACTCGAATGTTCAATAATATGTAAATTAAAGGATAATAATACCCGGTATATATTTTTCTAAAACTATATATATATATTAACTAAACTAATCTGTATGTTTAATATATTGACTGATATGAATAATGTAAAATATTAATTTAAGCTTGAATGTTAGTTTTCTGATGAGAAATGATCCTGGGAGACTCCGTGCCAAAATATGTGATGTTCCATCGTGTGGATCAATTTTAAGGTGCCTCTAATTTATGAAAAATAGTGAATGAATATCAATTTTATGTGTTTGACACAAAGCGCAAGACCTTGACGAATTCAATAAGCTATAAATTAGTACGATTTTATGATAAATTACTGCTTTTTGAGGGTTATATATATGACAGGATCAACGGCTGCAACGAAAAGGTATTTTGCCATGTTTCGATATTATCGTGTTCTTTGGATGACGTCAGATTAGTTTCGCGGCAGTGAATTATGGTAATTTGTGGAACACTTGTAAATGTGTTTAGCTGTTATTAACCGATAGATTTGTGGAAAATAGAGTGAATTAAGGGGCTGGAATATAACATTGACTTCATGTGAATTGCGAGTGCCCTACACATTTATTGTGTATATTAATCCTGGGGAACTCATTATATATAAGGTATAAGTTCAAGGTCCATTCCTAGAGGCAGGATACCACCACAGCCTGTGATCATGGTGATGCTTTGGGTAAACCTGACTTTTAGCAAGCACCAACAGCGATTTTGTAAGTAGCCTAGCCTAGCATATTATTAGCATATTATTTTTCAGATAGGCCTAGTGTTGTATAGGCCTAGGCCTACTTGTATTAGCCTAGGCCTATGATGATTTGAAGCAGCAATGAGTAGCCTAGGCTGAGGCTAGGCATATTAGGCTTAGGATAACCCATTATCCAACAATCTTAAGACAGCCCCCCCACTAGTGGGGCTAATATAATGAAGATCGAGGAAGATTTGAGGTTAAAGACAGTAAAAAGTAAGGTTAATATAGCCTATAGGCCTAGCCTATGACAATAACAGTTTGCCGTCATGCCGTGGGCCTAACTTTATAGGGGCCGCCTAGCGGCCTATAGGATTTATTGAGGAGCCCTCAATCCCCTCACGGCCTTGCCCCTCCCCAGGACTTGTTGAAATTCTCATCTAGCCTAGTTCCGCAGCCTATTATTGTATCCCACGACAGTCAAAATAGATGCGAACATGCAAGTAGTGTAAACAAGGCACGGCCTGGCAGGCGGTACGCCCGCATACTACATCCTTACCATTATTTTTTAGGTACGGTACCGGTATATAAGCTCAAACCTATGATACGGTACGGATATAATCCTGTGTCGCGGGTGAACCTGTACATAGGCTATATCTCAATAATTTGGTACGGTAATGTTACAATATTTGTTTACATTTTACATTCATAAATAGTCCACTAATATACTAGTTAAGGGTAGGTTAGGTTTTGGTTAGGATAGGCTAGGTTAAAGATATTGTTCAATGTTTCTTAGTAAATAGGCATCTGAAAAACAGTTCCCTCTACACAGGATTTTACCAACGGTACGTAACAGACAGTCCTAACCTAACCTAACTTAGTGTCCAAAGTAAGGTCTGCTGCCAGCCTATGTTCTTATAACATTTTCTGCCAGAGTACCGGCACAATTTAATAAAGAGTGTACACTGTACCGGTACCGTACTGTATAGCCTAGGTTAAGCGGCTAAGCCTGCCGCCCTACAGTGCATTTATAGAGTTTTCGGCCATGATTTGGGTAGACCTATCACTGAAGAATACTTTCGCAGTCTTACCGTTTGTTTTTGTTTTCAAGGTATAGCCTAGGCTATAGGCTACGGTATTACTGGTTTCTTATTTTATTGTAGTTTAGGCTCTATTATGAGTGGAGGATTTGCAATAACTTACCCTAACCAAAGTCCAAACGTAGTGTTCAAAGTGTGATCTGCACCCTGCCTCTTATGTTCTCATTTTGTATACCGGTAACTTTTTAGCCAGATTACCGGTACAATTTAATAAGTGTACAGGGTAGGCCTACCGTCTACCGCCTACTGTGCATTTATAGATTTCCCGGCCATGACTTGGGAATCACTAAAGAATCTTTCCGCAGCCTTATGTACTATTATTTGTTTTTATTTCTTCAAGGAATATAGTACAGTAGTTTATTGTTCAATTGTTTATCATGTTATGAGTAGATAATTTGCATTACCTTACCCTAACCTAACTTTACTTAGTCTTAGTGTCCAAAGTGGGGGCTGCCACTATCCCCACAGTCCCCACTGATTGTACTTAACCCGAGATGGGAATAGCCTACCCAGGTATTTTTTACTCGGCCCAGGGAAAATAATAGACAAACAAATGTTTTAATCAAAGTTTATTCTTGAAACTTGGTACCGATATGTATTTTAACCAGTACCGGTACTCTACAGTAACTCCTGTATCATATGAAAGGATATACATTAAGTATGTAATAGTTCTTGGAATGCAACAAATATACATGAAATCTTTATTGGACAAAAGTTACAAAACTAAAAAAGGGACTGCTAAGAATAATTTAAAAAACCTGTTTTCAATGCCTATATTAGTGGACCTGAAGTGAATCCTTTGAGACTGAAGTACAGGCAGCCAGCTCCCCTAGTATCCTGATTAAACACCAGTAAACATACATAACATCCCTTTTACTTACAATATTATTCATTCCTTTTAATAAATTTGGAGCATGTATTGTGCGTATATTTACCTTCACATCTCAAAATTTCTCCGGCGGCTGAGGGTCTTAGTCATTCTCTCGCTTCCCATATGTTCCACATGGCCGAACTATCTCAAGGTGTTCTTTTTCGCACTTTCCAGTACATTCACACCACACCTCTCGTACTTCCTCATGCGTCTGTCTATCCCTCCATGTAACTCTGCACGCACTTCTCAAGTAACTCATTTCCACCCCTTTCACTCTTGGTTTGAATCTCTCCAACAACGTCCATGCTTCGCTTCCGTAAGTCAGTGTCGGGATTACCACACTGTCCACTGTCATGCAAGGACTTCTTCAGTTCCATGCTGACCACCCTATTTCTTGTTACTGCTTTCAGCATTCCTACAACCCTCTTCCCCTGTTGCACCCTCTCCCACACTTCTTCATCCATACTCCCATCTTTACTCTGTACACTGCCAAGATACTTAAATGAGCTGACAATCTCCATAGCCTGACCGTTCAACTTCACCTCACACTCTGTGGCTTTACCCCTTTCGAAGACCATAACCTTGCTCTTCCCCGCATTTACCTTCAGAATCCATTTTTCGCACACTGTTCCAAACATATTTACCAGACCCTGCAACTCCCATTCATATCGTCAGCAAACAGCAGTACACAGACATCCACTGCTCTTCCTTGAATTTCTTTTATGACTCCATCCATATATATACAGTCTGGCCTGCCAATACGCGAGAATATGGGCGACACGCGAGGGCGCGGAATGAAAATTTGTGTATTAGCAATAGAGTATTATATGGGAATAAATCGATATGGGCGGCACTGACTCCAAGTTGTCTACTTTAGGCCTATTTATTTCCGTCAATTGCCACAAAAGGTACATATATGTATACATAAACATCCAAATCATAAGAAAATATAACAATAATAATAAACTCACCTTAAAATTAACAGTAAATGTCCAACACGAGTCGGACAGCTGTTGCGCGAGCGTGGACTGAGGGTAGACTGGCGTATCCCACAATGCCCTGCGTGCCTACGTAACTGGCGCGGAATGGTGGGGGGCCTCGCGTATTAGCTGAACTCCCCGGAATTGCCCTTATATCGGGCCCGGATTCGCGTTTTAAAGGTACATCACGCGTTTTGAAAGTTTTGGGTATGATTCGACCCCCTCCTCGCGTATAAGGTGAATCGCGTATTAAAAGCTCGCGTATTGGCAGGTCAGACTGTATATATATATATATATATATATACAGTATATATATATATATATATATATATATATATACCGGTATACATATATATACATATATATACATACATATATATACATATACATACAGTACATACAGTATGCAGGGAAATCCACAAGGAAAGAAGAAAAACACGGAGTCCCAAGCGCTTTCGTGTATTATTACATCTTCAGGGGAGGTCAGACAGACATGTGTTGCTGTGACTTTATTGAATATATACAGTATATTTATATATATATATACTGTATATATATATATATATATATATATATATATATATATATGTGTATATACCGGTATATATTTAACAACCATGGGGACATCATATACCCTTGCTTTAACCCAACATTCAGATCAAAGAAGTAGCTCTGTTCATTCTCCACACATACCGACGCCTTTGCACCCTCATAATTATATACTCCACACTACTTTCAGCCGGGGCTGTTCAGCCAGGCTGCCTAGGGAACAATGTCAACAACAACAACTGCTTTCAGCAACTTACCATCTGCTCCGTATATGCTTCCTTCCCTTATCAGCGATACACCATCATCCACTGCTCTTCCTTGTATTTCTTTTATGACTCCATCCATATACTGTATATATAGAACAACCATCGGGACATCACACACCCTTGCTTTACCAAACATTCAGATCAAAGAACTCCCTCTGTTCATTCTCCACACGTACTGATACCTTTGCACTCTCATACATACTCTTCACTGCTTTCAGCAACTTGCCATCTACTCCGTATATTCTCAGTACTTTCCACATACCTTCTCTATCAACTCTGTCATTTCACTCGTTGCCTTCCCTTATTAGTGGTACACCAACATCCACTGCTCATCTATCTATTGCCTGACGCTGTGATTCCCGAAGGGGTAGCCACGAACGAACCGCCCCCATGCACCTCTGTCCCCAGTCAGTCGACGCCCCTCCCCCCAACCAGCACCGCCTTCGTTCATGTACTTCCTCACTCCATCCTTCCACCTCTCATTCAGTCTACCTCTCCCTCTCTGTCCCTCCACCTCGCTCTCGTACACCCTCTTAGTTATTCTCTCGCTTTCCATACGTTCCATATGGCCGAACCATCTCAAGTTGTTCCTTTTCACACTTTCCAGCACATCTACCTCCACACCACACCTCCTTCTTACTTCCTCATTAGTCTGTCTATCCGTCCATGTAATTCCACACGCACTCCTTAAGTAATTCATTTCCACTGCTCTCACTCTTGGTCTGAGTCTCTCAACCAACGTCCATGCTTCGCTTCCGTAAGTCAGTGTCGGGATTACCACACTGTCATGCAAGGACTTCTTCACTTCCATACTGACCACCCTATTTCTTGTTACTGCTTTTAGCGTTCCTACAACCCTCTTCCCCTGTTGTACCCTCTCCCACACTTCTTCATCCATAGTCCCATCTTTACTCAACACACTGCCCCCAGATACCGTTACTTAAAAGAGTTGACGATCTCCATAGCCAGACCGTTCAGCTTCACCTCACACTCTGTGACTTCACCCCTTTCGAAGACCATAACCTTGCTCTTCCCTGCATTTACCTTCAAATTCTGTTTTTTGCACACTGTTCCAAACTCATTTACCAGACCCTGCAACTCCCATTCATTATCACTCATCAGAACTGTATCATCCGCAAACAGCAGTATAGGTAGCTTCCACTCAATTCCCTCCCTTTTCAGCGATACACCAACATCCACTGCTCTTGATAGTATTTCTTTCATGACTCCATCCATATATACAGTAAACAACCACGGGGACATCACACACCCCTGTTTCAAACCAACATTCAGGTCAAAGAACTCGCTCTGCTCATTGTCCACACATACTGCCGCCTTTGCACCCTCATACATGCTCTTCACTGCTTTCAGCAACTTGCCCTCTACTCCGTATATTCTAAGTACTTTCCACAAACCTTGTCTATCCACTCTGGCATAGGCCTTCTCCAAGTCCATAAAGGCAACATACACCTTTTGTTTCTTCTCCAGATATTTCTCCACAACACAATTCAGGGTAAAAATCTGATCTACACATCCTCTTCCCTTCCTAAAACCTCCCTGCTCGTCGCCTATCCATTTCTCCGTTCTCACTCTCACTCTCTCAATCACTACCCTACTGTATACCTTCCCTACTACGCTTAGAAGACATATTCCTCGGTGGTTACCACACACTCCTCTTTCCCCTTTGCCCTTATATAGGGGGACTATTATGCCAGTCTTCCAGTCATCGGGTGCACTCCCCTTCTCCCATGCTAGTTTGCACATTTTCCATACCCATTTTATCACTATCTCACCACCATACCTCAACATTTCCCCACACACTCCATCTGTTCCTGGTGCTTTCCCCAACTTCACTCTTTTCATGGCTTCCCACACTTCTGACCTCCTATCCCCACCTCCTCCTCCACTACTTCTCTTCTTCTCCCTCCCATACCATATCCAGCTATGTTTGCTGGCTCTTCATTCCTTACATTTAGCAACTCATTGAAGTACTCCCTCCATCTTTCGACTCTCTCTTGCTTCTCGGCTAGCATTCTCCCATTCTTATCTTTCACACCCTTACCGTTTCCCTTGCTACCTTCCCTAACTTTCTTGACTTCTTTCCAGAACAGTTTCTTACTCTCCCTCCATTTTACACTCAGATTCCTTCCAAATTCCTCATCTACTCTTCTCTTACTTTCCTTCACTACTCTCTTCACCACCCTCTTACTCTCCATGTACCTTGCTCGTTTCTGTCTCTCGAAATCTTCATTCCCTCTACTACCCAACCACTCTCTATATGCTTTCTTCTTTTCTTCCACAGCTATTCTTACCTTTTCTGTCCACCATGCTGTACCTTTCACTCCCCTCCCTCTTCTCCTCACTCCACACACCTTACATGCTGCACAGATCTCATCCTTAAACACCTTGCTCATCTCCTCCACTTCCTCCATAACTTCCAGGTCGAACCCACCTAGTCGTCTTTCCACTGCTCTCCTGTACTCCTCCCTGACTTCCTCCTCCTGCAACCTCTCCACCCTCCTCACCATTCCACCCTCCTCTCGCCTCCCTCCATGTCTCCTCACCCACTTCTTTTGTATCCTAACCTTAGCTACCACTACATAATGATCAGACAGAACCCCTCCAATACCCCTATACACCCTAGCATCCATCACAGATTTCTTCATTCATTCATCCACACATACATAATCAATCACACCACACACACACATCACACAGTTTTTCCTACACCGAGAAATGACTCTCCGGCTGTCATTTCTCGAAGACTTCTTCTAGCCGGAGACATTGAGAGCAACCCAGGACCCACGTACACATACATATGTCCAACTTGCTCAAAACCCATCACTTCGAGTCGCCATACTAAGGGTTCAGTTCTCTGCAATTCATGCGGGAACTGGACCCACTTCACCTGCACAACACTTGCCTCCAAGAAACACTACACAAACACCTGGACCTGTTCCTCATGCCCCTCCCTCTCACAGTCAAATCCCTCACCTAAAACCCGTCCACCTCTCCTCCCCAACCCACCTAACCTTCCCATATCATCCACTCCCCCCCCTAAAACCCATCCACCTCTCCTCCCTAACCCACCTAACCTTCCCATACCATCCACATCCTCAATTCAACGCACCACACCCCATCCTAATCCATTCCAACCCCCATCTCCTGCTCCCCAATCCCCACCCCCACCTCACCCATCCCAACCCCCAGCCCCTCCCTCAACCCCACCCCCACCCCATCCTCGTGCAGCAGCACCCAACATACATCGTGCACAAAACATTAACATTCTTCAACTGAACATAGATGGCATCAACACAAAGAAACACGAACTCTCACACTTCATCAAACAACACAACATACACATTGCCATCTTACAAGAAACAAAACTCCGCACAACACAAAAAACACCCACATTTCATAATTTCACCACCATCAGACAAGACCGGGCTGTCGGCGGGGGCGGTGGACTCATCACCCTGGTACACAAAGAAATATCATACATAGTAACCAGTGTACAAACCAAATCCCTCCTCCCCCCAAATGATAACACAACAGAAATACAGTCAATTAAAATACGCACTGGCAACAACTCCAACATAACCATCATAAACACATACATCCCTCCCCAAACATCCCCTACAGTACCAAATGAATACAGACCACACTTACAACACATCACAAACACCCCACATACCCCACACATCATCCTGGGTGGTGACTTCAACGCCAAGACGTCGGCCTGGTTTGTCGACAACCCCGACACAGACAGAGGGCTGGTACTACAAAACCAAACCGATAACCTCATCATCCTTAACGACACCCATCAACATACCCATATTCCTCACCAAGCCCTCTATAACCCATCATCTCCAGACATCACCTTTTGCTCCCCAGAACTCGCCCCCACAACATCCTGGAGGGTGGTCAGAACCTTAGGCTCTGACCACCTCCCGATCATTATCACCACCAAAACCAGACTCACCCCAGCTAGCCACAAACACACATACACCAATTATAAAAGAGCTAACTGGGAAGCATTCACAAATAAGACAGAACAACACTTCACAACTCTAAACAGTACACCCATTACTAACATCAACAATGCTGTACACATACTCAATAAAACTATCCAAAACGCTGACAAGAAACACATTCCAAGAGGTAACAGGAAAAGACACAACCCCAACTTTACACCAGAAATTCAAAACCTCATCAGACAATGCGACATACTGAAACACTCCCCAGCACCCCACACACAAGACATCACACAACAAATTCAAGCACTCAACACCCAAACTAACAACAAAATACAAGGACAACAAAAACTAAATTGGAATAACTTCCTACAAACACTTGACCACAAAACAAACCCCAAAAAACTCTACAAAACACTAAACAGCATCACACTTTCCAACAGCAACACAACACAATCACATGCTGCAATCACAACAACAGACTCTACTCCTTCATGTAAACAACAAGCAAACACTCTCATCAATCACTTTTCACATGTCAGCCACCTAAAACCTCACAAAGACGACCAACGTGTCATCCGACGTAAGAGACAATTCCCCACAGACCCTGACTATACACCCTTCACCAATCACCAGACAAAGCATATCATCAACAATCTCAAGCACTCACCCGCCTGTGGCCTAGACAACATAAGCAACATACACCTCAGACACCTGGGACCACAAGGCATACAAGCACTCACTAACATATCAAACTACAGCTATTCACACAACACAATACCAGACATTTGGAAGCATGGTATCATCATCACATTCCCCAAACCCAACAAAGACCCCACGCTACCCTCCTCGCACCGCCCCATCACACTTCTATGCTCCCCCTCCAAAGTCATGGAACGCCTAGTATTACAACTAATTACACCTGACCTACCCCTAGCTCCAACACAACATGGCTTTAGGCCACTGCACTCCACAAACACTCTTCTCACAGACCTTACACAAAGAGCTTTCGACGGCATCAACTCAGCTAGACCACCACACAGATCACTATTAGCCACACTCGACATTAGTAAAGCCTTCGATGCCATCCCCCGCCACAACCTAACAAAAAAAATCTACAACACAAACATGCACAACAACACAAAAAGGTGGCTGGCCAACTTCCTAGCAGGCAGATGTGCACACGTATCTTTTGCCGGTCAGTCATCTAAAATCAGAAACTTTCCAAACGGAGTCCCACAAGGATCCGTCCTATCGCCCGCACTCTTCAATCTGTACATGCACGATATAACTACACCCAATACGCCCCAAATAAACTTAGCCTCCTATGCAGATGACATAACACTCACATGCACACACCATGACCCAAAAAGAGCAACAGATCTCCTTCAACCCTATCTCAACACACTACATGGCTGGTGCACTACAAACAGACTTAATCTAGCCCCAGCCAAATCCACCGCAACCCTGCTCACAAGTTGGACAGGAGAACACGAATACATCCCTCAACTCACCCTAAACAACACACCCCTAACACATACACACACACCCAAAATCCTAGGAGTAACATATGATACTCATATGACATTCAAACAGCACACCACAAACATTAAAAAGAAACTGACACCCAGACTTAACGCCCTCAGGTCACTTGCTCACACAAAATTTGGACACAACAAAGAAACTACCACCACAGTATATAAACAATACATAAGATCAGTGATGGAATACGCAAGCCCAGCCTGGGTTTCTAACCTAGCTGAAACACATCATAAGACCTTACAGACTATTCAAAACAAAGCCCTGAAGATCATTACAGGCTGCACAGCTACTTCACCCACAGATCACCTACATCAAGAAACCAAAATCCTCAAAGTCAAAGACCATCTGGACATGAGAGGCACTCAATTCCTGGCAGCAGCCTCCACGAACCAAGACCACCCACTAAACTACATGGCAACACACCCACAGACACCAAGAAATATCAAAACAACACCCAGCACACGGTATCACACACAATTATTGTTCTCTCTCCCTCCCTGCCCACCCCGAACCAACTTCCAGAAGCACATCCATACTCATATCTCTCACCGATCCATCCACTCACTCACAGACAACACAGCTGCATGCACGACCTCCCGAAATCCATCCTTCCGAATCCTCCCTTCCTCGCGAGGACAGAGTCCACCTGGCCAGGTTGAGATGCGGACACCATCCAGCTCTCCTGAGCTATCAGAAGAGACTGGATGACTCCGTTGTCGACGCCTGCCCGGGATGTAACACAGCACCCCATACCATTAAACACATCATAGAAGACTGCATTTCACACAACCACTTACGCCAACAACACAATCTACACTCAATGAGAGCTCTGTGGGAAAGCCCGATCATGGCCATGGCCTTTCTCAGGGACTCGGGGCTGTTCGGCCAGGCAGCTTAGGGAACAACAACAACAACAACAACAACTAGAATGGGAGACGGGAAGTGCACCCGATGACTGGAAGACTGGCATAATAGTCCCCCTATATAAGGGCAAAAGGGAAAGAGGAGTGTGTGGTAACCACTGAGGAATACGTCTTCTAAGCGTAGTAGGGAAGGTATACAGTAGGTATACAGTAAGGTATACAGTAGATTGAGAGTGAGAGTGAGAACGGAGAAATGGATAGGTGACGAGCAGGGAGGTTTTAGGAAGGGAAGAGGATGTGTAGATCAGATTTTTACCCTGAATTGTGCTGTGGAGAAATATCTGGAGAAGAAACAAAAGGTGTATGTTGCCTTTATGGACTTGGAGAAGGCCTATGACAGAGTGGATAGAGAAGGTTTGTGGAAAGTACTTAGAATATAGGAGTAAATGGCAAGTTGCTGAAAGCAGTGAAGAGCATGTATGAGGGTGCAAAGGCGGCAGTATGTGTGGACAATGAGCAGAGCGAGTTCTTTGACCTGAATGTTGGTTTGAAACAGGGGTGTGTGATGTCCCCGTGGTTGTTTACTGTATATATGGATGGAGTCATGAAAGAAATACTATCAAGAGCAGTGGATGTTGGTGTATCGCTGAAAAGGGAGGGAATTGAGTGGAAGCTACCTATATTGCTGTTTGCGGATGATACAGTTCTGATGAGTGATAATGAATGGGAGTTGCAGGGTCTGGTAAATGAGTTTGGAACAGTGTGCAAAAAACAGAATTTGAAGGTAAATGCGGGGAAGAGCAAGGTTATGGTCTTCGAAAGGGGTGAAGTCACAGAGTGTGAGGTGAAGCTGAATGGTCAGGCTATGGAGATCGTCAACTCTTTTAAGTAACGGTATCTGGGGGCAGTGTGTTGAGTAAAGATGGGACTATGGATGAAAATGTGCGGGAGAGGGTACAACAGGGGTAGAGGGTTGTAGGAACGCTGAAAGCAGTAACAAGAAATAGGGTGGTCAGTATGGAAGTGAAGAAGTCCTTGCATGACAGTGTGGTAATCCCGACACTGACTTACGGAAGCGAAGCATGGACGTTGGTTGAGAGACTCAGACCAAGAGTGAGAGCAGTGGAAATGAATGACTTAAGAAGTGCGTGCGGAGTTACATGGAGGGATAGACAGACTAATGAGGAAGTAAGGAGGAAGTGTGGTGTGGAGGTAGATGTGCTGGAAAGTGTGAAAAGGAACAACTTAAGATGGTTCGGCCATATGGAACATATGGAAAGCGAGAGAATGACTAAGAGGGTGTACGAGAGCGAGGTGGAGGGACAGAGAGGGAGAGGTAGACCGAAAGAGAGGTGGAAGGATGGAGTGAGGAAGTATATGAATGAAGGCGGTGCTGGTTGGCGGGACAGAGGTGCATGGGAGCGGTTTGTTCGTTGCCACCCCTTTGGGGATCACGGCGTCGGGCAATAGATAGATACCCGGTAGATAGACTAACTACATTAGCACAAAAATTAATCAAGCACTTTAACAGGATAAATGAAATAGAAGAAATAGCCCAAAAATTAATTTATCTATAGCCTACCGGTATATATTGTCGGACACCTTGATCCCCGAAGGGGTGACCACGAACGAAACGCCTGCATATTTCAAGCTCGCTTGAGTTATCACTCTATCGTCTTTTAGAGCTTTTTGGCCCGGGGTAATTGCTAGATAGATAGAGGAAGAGGAATGCTAAGTAAAGCTAAACAAAAATATATAAGATATTTTTAACCCTCTCACGTTCTTGATGCAATTTTGAGCCTATTAGGGATACTTTAAAGCCTTTGTTACCATCAGGGGTATTTAGCAACCTTTAGTTTAGTTACTTCAACCTCTGCAGTTGTCTTTGTGTTAGCTGTGGGCAGAAAACTAATTTTGGAGAGGTAATTATAAGAGTGAGAGAACTCTATTTAGTATTGCTAATCTGGCAACCTCTGCGTCATATGGTCGTGAGAGGGTTAACATGAGGTTGCTTATAATAATTTGTATCTCTGTAGTTTCTCCATGGCTAACCAAAAAGGTCATATTCCTAAAAAAGGCCAAGCTTCTGTACAGAAAAAAAGCCACACACCATTACCCTTATGGTGACCCTATCAAATAATCAAAACAACCACACTTCTTAACCCAATTCCCGCGGGGCCCCTCATATGATGGAGACGATTTTCCGGCTATTTTGTAGCCTGTGAGCCAGGCCAGCTTTTGCAAGCAGCACGGATGGACGTCAGCCGGAGCCTACAGGCCCCGCCACGACACTGAGGTTTGTGTGAGAGAGAGCTCACTTATGTGCAGCGTCACACATAGCAAAAACAGAAAATAATTGGTAATTTTTAGCGATTTCGCCTATCGGATTTGGTAATTTTTAGCAATTTTGCCGTTCGTTTGCAAGATCGTTACAAGAAAACCAGACGTCGTACAGGTATGATTCAGGAGTAATTTGAAAGCTATTACCATACTTTCACGAATACATAATTGTATTACGCTCTGACTTTTGCTTATGCATGAAAATTAGCAGGGAATGAAGGCAATTTCGGGCAATTATGCCTACTCGTACAGGATTAATAGCTTTAACCAAAATGGTCACACTCCTTAATGGTCTAAGTGGCCATAGCCAAAATGGCTACACTATATTCCTTTTGTACTTTCTCCATGCCTGATAAGATACATGATATTTTGATATAATTATGTGACACAGCCCTTGTATCCAACACAATACCCTGCGTGCAACCCCGCTCGAACCCTGCACAACGTTGCTTGCAACTTTAATTACTATTATTTTTGTTTTAGTGTCCTTGCTAGACCTCCATCAAGCTTAACCCATTCGTAGCGGGGCCCGGCTTAAGTCCGTATCTAAAAATCTGGACTATGTGGCGGGGCCCGACTTTAGTCTGTGTGCAATTTTTGAGCAAGAATGGCTCTGAGAGAGAGACGAGCGACGGGAGGAGTGTAGGTTGCCTCATGACCGCTCGGCACGGACCCCGCGCACCTACTGACATCTACTCTACACTACTCCACCCTCCCTACCTCGCCACACAGGGAATTATATAAGGAAATTACCGTATTTTAGGGTTTTTGTACTCGTGTTGCACGATCGTTGCAAGAGAACGCGTGGTCGTAGAAGGATGGTTCTGGTGTCATTGGAAAGCTCAATTTACGCCCTTACAGGGATACATAATTGTATTACGCTCTGGCTCTTGTTTATGCATGAAAAAGAGCACGGAAACAAGGCCATTTAGGGTAAAAAAAACCCCGCTGGGCGCGTAGTGGAAAAAAACTGACGGGCCCGCTCGTAAGGTGTTAAAGAAACAACCCCTAGCCCCCCTTCGAGATAAATATGTAAATTTTTCGGTAGAAAAATTTCCCGGCCAAAGGCCGGTTCCTCATAAAATTTCAGGTTCGCTTTCGCTCGCCAGGGAAAAATCGACATCGGAATGCCACAAAAGGTCCTAATAACGACAAAAAAATGCGGTGAAAGGTCTTTAAATCGTCAAACTAATTAAACGAAAACGTCTTAAAATCTCAAAACTGATAGGGCTAAACATGAGGGAGAAGGTGGGCCATAAAAACCAACCAACCTCCCTTAATCTGTACAATTGTATATGCTAATGTAAGTGTCCTTTGACAGTTATCATACATTTCTAAGATCCCTTGACAATAGCTCGTTTGTTTTCAGCGGACGGTAACTTGCCATGTCCCCACCTTGATTATACAACTACTAGGCTATTGTTAACTATGAACACTTGGTATCAATATGACAGAGTAGTTTCATATATTCCCAGTAAGTATCGATAAATCAACTGCTAAGGGATACAATTTACCTTCAGCTGTGGCAAATAACGAGCATAGTGCTATTTGTGCTGTACCTAGTATCAGTGCATTGCCACAAAGCCCACCGAAACGCCAAATATATACCCTCATTGTTCTCTGATTAAGGGAGTCGACCTGTTTTGGTTCTTTCCTTTTCTATCTTTCTCTGGCTTGTATCCATTTGGCCCCATTCAGCCTACTGTTTTAAGACGTTTATCCCCATCCAGGTGTCAATTTTTTACTGGTGAGCGGTAGCGAGCCAGCATATTTTTATTTGACAGCAGGCTAAATTTGTACATTTTCGATAGAAAAATGTCTCCGGCGAAGCCGATTTCTCATATATGCTGGCTCGCTATCGCTCGCCAGGAAAATCGACACCTAGATGGGGATAAACGTCTTAAAATAGTTGGCTGAATGGGGCCGAATGGATACAAGCCAGAGAAAGAGAGAAAAGGACAGAAATAACAAAAAGCAGGTCACCCCCCTTAAATAGTACTGTATGACTATTCCCATACTCAAAAATATGCTATAGGGGGGCAATGCCTAGTGAGTTCATTGCTCAATAGGTGGCATTCTGAGAGTGAGGGTTCGAGTCTAGGAGGTGAGACAGTGAAGCACTGGAGTGAAGCAGCTTCAGAGATAGGGCTGCTTTGAGCCGTGAGTGAGCAACTAAGCCCCATGCATCCTGTGAAGGCAAGATGGGAGGGGCTGGTTGCAGCTAAAACTGCTTCACATGTCTCACCCCCTATGCTGGAACGAGACCTCACGGGCTTCACCGTTCAATAACGGTTTAATGTACAGGCTCTCAGCCTATGTCCGAGAGGGAGTAGATGGAATATAGAAGAAAACAAAGTTTCTCTCTAGATTTCACACAGATTATCAAGTTTTTCATCAAACTCTTGAAATTTGACTGTTAATATGGGTCACATTATTTCCGCTATTTGTTGCTCTTGCTAAACACCCACCAATTAATTTACAAATAAACCTAAATACTGAAATTAATGAAAGTAACGAATACATGTGGTACTCCAAGGATTCGAACCTAGGAAACTCTCACCGAAATTCCGCACACTAAGCATTAGGCTATCAAGACAGCACTCGTCATTCTGATTAGATTCTGGCTAACATTAGACGATCATACACTATAGATTTTGGGAATCAAAGAGGTAAAACTGATCTCAATTAACCCGTTGTCTTCCACAATCGACTACCGATAGCCAAGATATAAGTACGTTAATATAAGCGTTATCATATACTGAAATGGTTAAGGGTGCCTATCTCATTTTGTTCTCTCTTTCTCCCTCTCTCTCTGGGTTGTATCCATTCGGCCCCATTCAGCCTACTGTTTTAAGACGTTTACCCCCATCCAGGTGTCAATATTTTCCTGGCGAGTGGTAGCGAGTCAGCATATATACAGTATATATATACATTTTTTTTTACAGCAATCTAAATTTGTAAATTTTTCGATAGAAAAATGTCTCCGGCGAAGCCGGATTTCTCCGTACAATGCTGGCTCGCTATCGCTCGCCAGGAAGAAATCGACACCTGAAAGGGGATAAACGTCTTCAAACAGTTGGCTGAATGAGGCCGAATGGATACAAGCCAGAGAAAGAGAGAAAAAGGGAGAAACATAAACAAAACAGGTGACCCCCCCTATGATGGTGCAACACACACGAACAATGTTATAGGCAGAATGTGTAGGAGTCACATAGCCTAAACCGAGTAAACAATGTGGTGTAATGGAAATGGATATTCAATAATTTCATCTTGTCAAAATCTCGCCTAGTTAACGCTTTCAGCATCAATGAAGAGTATTTTTTACTTTATTCTGGTTAACTTTAGATTTTACTCAGCCGTGGAAGGCTCGCTATAGGAATCAATAGGGTACAAATAATCTCAAATAACCTTTTGACTATTACATGTCCTTCTTAAGGGGAGAATTCCACTTGAGGGATTTTTTTCTTTAACCCTTTCTCCCTCATGTTTAGCCCCATTGCTTTTGAGATTTTAAGACGTTCGCCCCATTAGTTTGGCGATTTTAAGAACGTTCACCCCTTTTATGTCACTTTTAAGACCTTTCGTCCCATTTAGGTGTCGATTTTTTCCTGGCGAGCGATAGCGAGCCTGTAATTTAAGAGGAACCGGCCTTCGGCCGGGAAAATTTTCTACCGAAAAATGTACAAATTCATCTTGAAAGGGGGTCGTGGGGGTGTAATTTCAAGCTTGATGGAAGTCTAGGAAACAAATTAAAAACCTCCCCTTAAACTAACTAGGAGCTGGAATGGAACACAAAGCGTGTCTAAAAGAGTTAACATAACTTTGAAAACAGGTCACAAACGTATCTCAAAACTCCCAAACTCCGTTATATAGAGTTAAGGTGAAAACCGCCTTAAGGGGGGTGACCTGTTTTTTTTTTCTGTCCTTTTCTATCTTTCTCTGGCTTGTATCCATTTGGCCCCATTCAGCCTACTGTTTTAAGACGTTTATCCCCATCCAGGTGTCAATTTTTTACTGGTGAGTGGTAGCGAGCCAGCATATTTTTTATTTTTGTTTGACAGCAGGCTAAATTTGTACATTTTTCGATAGAAAAATGTCTCCGGCGAAGCCGGATTTCTTCATAATGCTGGCTCGCTATCGCTCGCCAGGAAGAAATCGACACCTAAATGGGGATAAACGTCTTAAAATAGTTGGCTGAATGGGGCCGAATGGATACAAGCCAGAGAAAGAGAGAAAAGGACAGCAAAAACAAAAAGCAGGTCACCCCCCCTTAAGTGAAAACCGACTTGAGGGAGGGTGGTTTATTGTTTGGTTTGATTATTTCATATATTTATTATTTGCGTTAGTTTCCTTCCTAGACCTCCCATCAAACTTAAAGAAACATTCATTAGATCCCCCTTCTAGATTAATTTGTACATTTTTCGGTATCTTCCAAAATTTACTGGCTCACTATCGTTCGCCAGGAAAAAAAAAACGACACTTAAATAGCACGAAAGGACTTAATATTGACAAAGAAATGGGGCGAAAGGTAATAAAATCGCCAAAATAATGAGCCGAACGTCTTGGAATCTGAAAACTAGTGGGGCTAAACATGAGAGAGAAGGGGGGGCCAGAAAAAACAACTTAAGGGGAGACGAGTCGCTTTTCTAGACCACCTTCTCCCTCATCTTTAGACCCATTAGTTTGGCGATTTTATGAACTTTCAACCCATTTCTGTCAATTTTAAGACCTTTCCTGTCAATTAGGTCTCGATTTTTTCCTGGCGAGCGATAGCGAGCCTGTAATTAAGAGGAATCGGCCTTCGGCCAGGACATTTTTCTACTGAAAAATGTACAAATCTATCTTGAAAGGGGGTCTAGGGGGATTTATTTTAAGCTTGATGGAGGTCTAGCGAGGAAACTAGAAAAATAATAAATAATTAAAAAAAAAAGACAAAAGGTGAAGGATCTCCCCTTAAGCTCTTCAATACGATAACCACTCATTCACTTATATTCTGACAAATATAGACACATATATTCAGTTCCGGAGGTTAGTCAGGTACCGGTAATCAAAGAGGTCCGATGTATCTCACCGAGCTCATTGACTATCACACATATTTCCTAAATAGTAACATCCAGACCAGACCAGATGGCTGGAGTAAAGTAGGAAAGAAGAGCAATTGGACAGAGGAAGAACAAGCTGAGAAGTGAGAAGTAATAAGTAATAAGTAATAAGACTGAAAGTTCTCGGGGTATTGATTGCCATTATAGGATTAAATATACCCCGTACTGAAAGCCTTAATGTTCTATACTCGGAATCCGGCGGCCTTGGATCGATTCTTCCTCCCATCGTGTCATGAGTGTATTTATAGCCGAGTAATCTATTTTTATTAATTTTACTCCAACACCAAACACCTCCCCCCAAAAAAATAATGAAAGTATGTGATCCACCGGGATTCGAACCTAGGTTACCACATACAGATTTTAAATACTAACCATTGCACCATAAAGGCAGTCCTGCGATAGTGAATGTTGGATCCTGATGATACATTTTCAACGAACGGTACGCCTCATTACGATACTCGGTGTTATTCCACCTGATGGTAATTTGAATACCTTAGCGTCTGATTTCTCGATTGTAAATGGAAATATTATATGATACTTCTATGTGTCTGCTTCATATTATTGCCAAGTTTTCATAATTAGCATCATATATCCCTACAAAATCTAACTAACATTCGAGTAATCAGGATGGAGAGATAGCAATTGATCATCACCTGGAAATAAACTGACTATATACTCACAATCACACCCCAGTTGGCCACGTTGCCCTAATAGCCCCGATGTGTCGAGTTGTATGAATTAGTTTTATCAGGTGACAGGATAACTCAACCAGTAGACCACTCTAAGGGGAGGTTTTTAGTTAGTTCGCTAGACCTGCATCAAGCTTAGCATTACAGCCCCTTTCAAGATAAATTTGTACATTTCGATAGAAAAATGTTCCGGCCGAAGGCCGGTTCCTCTTAAATTACAGGCTCGCTATCGCTCACCAGGAAAAAATCGACACCTAAATGGCACGAAAAGTCTTAAAATTGACAGAAATGGGGCGAAAGTTCTTAAAATCGCCAAACTAATGGGGCGAACGTCTTATAATATCAAAAGCAATGGGGCTAACCATGAGGGAGAAAGGGGTCAAGAAAAAAATCCCTCAAGTGGAAATCTCCCCGGGGGGATGCTTCACTTTATGGTCGATTTTTGTTTGCATTACCGGGTATAATTATATCCTTCTAGTTTCCTCCCTAGACCTCCATAAAAAAAAAAAAAAAAAAAAAAAAAAAGCCTAGACTTCCTTTTAAGATGAACGTTCCATCCAAAGGCCGGTTTCTCCTAAAACTACAGGCTCGCTATCGTTCGCCAGGAAAGAATCGACACCTAAATGGCACAAAAGGTCTTAATATTGACAAAGAAATGGGTGTGAAAAGTCTTAAAATCGCCAAACTAATAGAACGAATGTCTTTAAATGTTGCCGGAAAAACTGTTGACCTTGGAAAGGTGAAGATAAAAGGTCTCGTGGGATACCCCCCTAGTGGCCGTTTTTTTGGTCTATTAATTTTATGTATTCATTTATTTTTTAGTTTCTTCTCTAGACCTCCACCAAGCTTATAGAAACACCCCCTAGACCCCCCCCTCAAGATAATTGTGTACATTTTTCGGTAGAAAAATGTCCCGACCGAAGGCCGATCACTCTTAAAATTACATGCTCGCAGGTAAAATTCGACACCAAAAAGGCACAGAAGATAATAAAATTGACAGCGAAATGGGCCGAAAGGTATTAAAATCGCCAAACTAAGGGGCCGAACGTCTTATAATCTCGAAACAAATGGGGCTTAACACGAGGGAGAAAGGGGATCAGAAAAAACAAGTACTACCCCCTTCAGAGAACAAAGGCTTCATCACCCTGAGAGGGATGCACATGACCTTCTGGACTCTGCTTCAGTGGTGTTAATATTATAGCTAGGAGAGAGAGAGAGAGAGAGAGAGAGAGAGAGAGAGAGAGAGAGAGAGAGAGAGAGAGAGCTTCAATGGTGTCAATAGTATAGCTAAGAGAGAGAGAGAGAGAGAGAGAGAGAGAGAGAGAGAGAGAAAGAAAGAGAGAGAGAGATGGTGGTATACTCGGTTTCTTTTCAGCTGACGATAAATTGAATCCCTTAGTAGCTATTTTCTCGTTACTTAATGGAAAAATATCAAACCACTGTCTCTGCATCATGTTATTAAGACCACTTTTATATAATTAGCACCACATTTCACTACACAATCTTCAAAATAACTGAGAAATCTTGATGGGAACCTTGCAATTTACCGTCAGTTGAAAAGAAACAGACTATAGTAAGAAGGAAGATAATATTCTTCCTTCTTACCTATTCTCTTCTCCGATTTCCTTCTTTTCCTACTTTTACTCCTTCCATCCATCCTCCTCCTCCTCCTAAATAATGTTGACTTCTTGGGCCCTACAAATGTGTGAATAATTTTGCAGGCCCCCCAGGCTGTTGTTTACTGTGGAGAGCATGTCCTCCTTCTCCTTCCCCTCCTATTCCTCACTCTCCTTCTTCTCATTGTATTCCTCAGGCTTGTTCAACCCCTCTTTCTCTTTCTCTTCTTCCTTCTTCTCCTTTTCCTCCTCCTAAATAATTTTAACATACTGGGGTTTTACAATGGAGTGAACATTTCAACCCTTCTCCGTGTATTCCTGTTTTCTGGTTATTCTTCTCTTCTGTATTTCCTACCTTCTTTTCCTTCTATATTCTCCTGTTCCTCCTCCTTATCATTCTATTCTTCAAGCTTGTTCGTTCCCTCTTCCTCTCTCTCTCTTATTCCATCTTCTCCTCTTCCTCCTCTTGCATAATGTTGACATTTGTTTTGTTTTGATATTTTAACCATTCTCCCCAGTTTGCTAGTTTCTGCTTCTTTTGTTATTCTGTATTTCCATACTTTTTCCTCTCTTCTGTATTTCCTTCCTTTTCCTTCTGTATTCTCCCTCTCCAGTTCCTCCTCTTATCATTCTATTCTTCAAGCTCATTCTCCCTCTCTCCCTTCTTCTGTTTCCTCCTCCTGAATAATGTTGACGTACTGGACCCTACAACGATGTGAATATTTCAGTGCTATTTCAGTGCATTTCAGTGTTGGGGTGAAGAGAATATCATGCGCCTCTTTCTATTTATTCCTTCCTTCTTTCAGTTCTCATATTTCCCCCTCCTCTTCATTCTTCTTATTCTCCTTTATCTACTCATGTTCCTTTTTCGTTATATTGCCCAAACTGTTTTTCCTTCTCTTCCTCTCCCTCCTACTTAACCCCCGAGTAACGGTATCCACGCATTATTACAAGCAGTCTCGTAAGGCTAGATAGATAATTATGTCGTTTCTTCTTTTCCTTTGGTACTCGTTTGTATTGCTCCGCCTCCAACTCTTTGATCTTGGTGACCTACTAGATCTACAATGGTGTAAATATTTCAACTGGATGGTGGTGGTAGCAGGAGAATTTCTTCTTTTTCTTCTTTTGCTGGTGCTACTGCTGAATACTTTTCTCCTACTAGACCGTACAACGGTGTGAATATTTCAACCATGTTGTGATGTTGGTTGAAGAGAATGTCCTTATCTTCCCTCTTCCCTCTTCCTTTCTTCCTTCTCCTCCTTCCCCTTCTTCCTTTCCTCACGTACCTTTTCCTCCTCCCTGAGTTTAGTTCTTCTTCTTTCCCTCGTCCTCCTCCCCCTTCCCCTTCTTTCTTTCCTCACGTTCCTTTTCCTCCTTCTTGTTCAAGTTTGTCTTTTTTCCCTCCTCCTCATTCCCCTTTTTCTTTTCGTCACGTGCCTCTTCCTCCCATTTGTTCTAGTTCTTTTTCTTCCCCTCCTCGTCCTCCTCCTCCTTATCCTAACGTTCCTTTTCCTCCCTCTTGTTCTAGTTACTCTTCTTCTTTCCCCCCTCCTTCTCCTCCTTCCCCTTCTTCTTTTCCTCACCTACCTCTTGCTTTAGCTATTCTTCTTCTTCCCCTCCTCCTCCTCCCCCTCCTAAATCCAGCTGACCTACTGAGCCCTACAATGGTATGAATAATTCCTGAAGGTGGTGATGGTGGTAGTAGTGGAAAATAATCAATGGTTCGATATGTTTGGTGGGTGGGCTGCTTCATCGTCGGCCACACTCTCTGCAAACTTCCTGGTAGGGTCGGTTACTCAATTTATTTTTAGATTCATTGATCATTTAGATTATCAGTTTATACATTTTTAGATGGTTTGATAATTTAGGTTATTATTTATTTTTAATTTTTAGACTATTTGATAATTTTGGTTATCAATTTTTTATATTATTATATTATTTGTATAGTTTAGGTTAACAGTTTTTATATTATCATACTATTTGCATCGTTTAGTTTATCAGTTTTGTATTGTTTTTATTTCTTTGTCTCCGCATGAACCCTATTCTTTTCTTAGACCGCTTTATATTTGTTCATGTTTGAGACTGATTGAAAATGTGAAGTGTTTACTGAATGCTTGACCATATTGATTTTCCCAATTCCTTTTTACCATTATTGTTTTAATTATGTATCTTCAAAGAGTCGGTCTTTTATACTGACTTGTCACCCATGCTCCCTTACTTCCTCTTACTATTATGTTATTATTAGCTAGTTTTCAGTAACTTTATATATATTTATATATTATTTAAGTTACTGTCGGGCGGTCTTGTCACCCACGCTTATCTCCTTACTCTTATGGATGTATTAAGGGGGCCCACCTCGCTTTTCGTGTCTCTTTCTCTCCCTCTCTCTTTGGCTTGTATCCAGTCGGCCCCATTCAGCCTACTGTTTTAAGACAATTAAGACGTCAGTGGCACTAATAAGTCATGGATCGATAAGTGGATCGATATCTGTGCTATCTATGGCTACCCTGTCATGCTTCCTCTTCCAGTGTGTTGTCATTACTTATTCTTTTGTTGACCGTTTGTTGCTGGAGTTAGTTACCTACTCTATTTTTTCCTTCTTCTTTTGGAACTTATTATCAGCTGTCTTGTCACTCGCACTTCTTCGCAACCTCTTACAATGTTCTCAATAGTTTACTTACTTTTAGACTGTTTTATGAAGAAGGATGATTACTTAAAGTCTATCTACTTGAAATGATTGTTTTATTCTTAATGGGTCTATACTTCTGAGGAGAGAAGACTAACTTGTCGCCCACATTTCCTTACTTAGATAACCACACAAAATCAAATTTAGATTAAGATATTCTATAAGTTGGTCATCTATATTTGGCTAGAAACGTGTTTATCAGGTTTTGTGACGAATATCAGTAGTGGGTAGCAAGATTTCTAGCATCCATTCATATAACATTTGTCTAATTTTAACCCCTTTCATTATATTTTGATTTCATATGTCATCTATTATGTGCCTTATGACTCGCGTGTCGTTTGCTTCCTCTTTCATGTTTTATTAATTACTATAGTCCGTTCATTCTAGATTGGGAAGAAATCGTAACCTTTAACCTCTGTAACTCAAAAAAGGGTAGAGGAAATGAGCTGTCAATTTATACGCATATTCCCTAGCCAAGTCTTCCTATTTGGTAGAAATATTAGCTCAATTACGCTAGTCCTTTTTGAGTTATGAGAAGAATTTGATTTTATTCATTTGTTTTCTAATTTAAAGAGTACATATATTTTCATTGTATTTTATTTCTTATTAAGTCGATAGTCTGCTTCTTCTTCCAGATAGGCCTACGTGATTATTTTAAATGTTAATATTATGCCTGATCACTTACAGTAGTCCATTTTCTAATTCTTTTTTTATTACTCTTTATAGGTTGGTATCTGGACTGCTTTGTCACACACGTATAATTACAGGTTCGTGAATATTTGACCTTTTTCGCATTATTAAATATTATTGTGAAGCAGTATGATTATGATGTTTCTTCTTGAAGTATTATTATTATTATTATTATTATTATTATTATTATTATTATATTGTATTCATAAATTCGTTTCCAGAGATATACTTCCATAATTAGAAATAGGCGAAGTCCACATATATGTATGAGTGGGCTAGAGACTATGGCATCCGAGTGTACCAGGGGAGTCTTTGTACCGATCTAATAAAAAAATAAGATTATAGTCATACAAATAACACACAATGATAATTATACACTTTGTGGTTGCTAGGATGAACACATCACATTTACCCCAGTATTAGCCTTCTTACTTGTATTTGGTCAATGGATCGATGTCCTCATTCATGCTATTCCCATTCTAATTTCTTACTCTTCCAAGCATGTCAATTTATACTCGTTTGTAATAGTTACTCCTTTTAGTTTAATTATGAAGTTAATTAATTTAGTTTGGCTATTATTATATGTTGTTTTTGCTTCAGTTTAGAATAGACCTGTGGTATTCAAATTGTTAAGTGATATAGTTGTCCCCTCTTTGATCCCTAGAGCTCTTTTTTACGCCTAGCAAAATAGTTTATTGTTTCTTCAGTATAAAATGAAAAGTACCCTATTCCACTAAATTAGTTGATATCTCGCCTCATAATCTTGTTCTTTTTAATCGATACATGTTATATTGTATTGCTTAATTCCATATTCTACATTCGAAAATACCACTTTTTATTTTCCTTATTAATTGTTTTCTATCGAATCTCGGAGCGAAGGCTAAAGATAAATAGTGCTTAATAAAGATTGAAGATTATTATTATTATTATTATTATTATTTTTATTTTAGTTCAGTACCGTAAGTCTATATCTAGGAAGAGCTTGTCCCCATATTACGGTCTCTCTCTTCCTGCTGTGTGACATTTGACTTGATTTTCGGAGTCTCTGTTATTCAGGTTTGATCAATAAGTCGATGGCTTTGGGGGGCGGCTCTGTCACACGAGTATTCTTTTCTGGCAATTTTTACGAGCAATTTATTCGGGCAGCTTCAAATTTTAAGCCTCAAAATATTACGAAAAGAAATTGGTCATTGAAAATTGCCAAAAAAGTTATTGTGTGATAATAGTTTACCTTATTGTTCCTATTTTGTTTCACTCTATCTATTTATGTTTACAAGCAATTCAGTTTCTTTTATAGTTATATTTGTTCGGTTATTCCTGTAAAATCTTTAAATTCCACCGCTAAGCTTGTGCGTTTGACAGGTTTTGTTTGAGGGTTTTAGTGGAACAAGTCCTATTATTCCCTTTGGTCCACAGTAGAGGTCCTGTGGTAAGAGAGATCGACCATATTGGTTCTTGGACGCCATTTTGGTACCGTAATTACCAAACCATATGGTTATATTTTATTTTTAATTGTGTACAATTTATACCCAAAGACCAAATATATCCCGTACCAGTATTGTCAAATGTATATTATGGGTATGACTATTTTAAATGCAAGGATATGATAACAACAATATGATACAAAAGAATCTCAAATCCATAGCCTGGGACGAAGAAAATGATAAAGTCTGTGTTGGATACGATTTCCTATAGACGTCAATAAATTCCAGTATTATGAAAGAGTTGAGGGGTGAAAGTTGAATGGCGTATTGATGGCTTCTATATCGGTATGGCATGACCTATATTATCCGCTGGACATGTAAAGCTATCCCCCAAAACTCGTGGAAATCTTGGGTTCATCATTGAGGAATTATATCCATTGAGGCAAGTTTGTGGATGGAATTTTATATATACTAAGTAACTAACTAAAATGCGTATAAACTGTCATACATTAATCTATTGCATTGGCTATATTTGCACAATGGACATCACCGGAGGTTCACGAACTTCCATGAGTGACTGTACAATGAGAAACAGCTCAATGGTACAGTTGCACACATAAATTTGTACACTCCGTGATTTTATGTGTTGAAGGATATTTAGTATGATTGAATTATTAGTGTATTTAAAAGTAGTATCTAATTAATTTGATCAAATAACGGTTTTATAGCAAATTCTTCTAAGTGAATCACACTAATTTACTTCCATATCTAAGTTCACCCAATTGGTAGGAATTGATATGGTCAACGATACAATACCTAACTAAGCCCACGTTACGTAATGAAGCACTCTAACTATAGTCGGGTTTATTTTTCAGCTGTCGGTAAATTGAGTCCCTTACCAACTGATTTATCGATATATACTTAATTAAAAAATGTGAACTACCCTGTCCTATTTATGCCAAGTCATGATTAACGACATATTTCGCTGCCAAATCTTCGTAATAGCTGCGTAATCAAGATAGGCACATGTGCTCTTTCAAAATATAATAGTAATTATAGATATAAAAGTAAACACAGTCTGCACAACAACAACAACTGACAACATTTGTCGCTTTCACTAGTAAATGTGGAACTTCGAGGTCAAATTTATAAGTTAATTCTATGTTTTCGAAGCATGTGTATATATTTCTCTACAAATCAATCCTTTGTATAATTTGCCATGGTTCTGTTATGTTCGTTGTAGTTTTGACAACCTAGCATTTGTCTTCAATGCCCTTAGCATATACCATAATTATTACTTTTAATTACCCTGTAATATTTGTTCTTATCTGCATGGCTTTCAGTCACAATATTCCACTGAGTTTGTTTTTCTTCTATGTGCCCCCCCCCCTCCTCTCCCCCCCAAAAGTTGAAAGAGTGATAGAGAGCCAATATCAAGGGACGTTAGAGGTAATTTAGGTGTGTTGGAAATAAGTGTTGTGAGATTGTTAACCCTTTGAGTACCAGCGACGTCTGTTCTATTATATTCTAGCTATATTTAGACGATATTATGCAGCTTAAGAAGGATCTGTGGTAGTTGAAAGGTTTGGTTGAGATAGTTTGAAGCCTTATTAGCGCCAGAGGTCCTTCCTAAGCTGTATATAATCGTCTAATAGTTGCCGGAATATGATACAAAGGACGTCACTGGTACTGTATGGGTTAAGTGTAGCAAAATTAATGGGAGGAGGAGGTATTTATGAGAGCTGGATTACTCGTAGGTGAGGCACAAATAGAAACATTGGAGGAAGCCAGGCAAATGAAACAGGAATTCCAGCAACTCCTTATTATATGCCGATGTGGACTCCCCTGGGTACTGCCCTGCTCGTTTGGTGCCTACTATCTCTCCAATATAAGTATTGGGGTTGGTACCGAAAGGTAAACAAGATTATATCAAACTAAAGGTAATATAGAAGGAACGCCAATTTCAACAATATTGTAAGGAAATATTATCAATACTAATCCATCTGGTTTCAATATAGCAATCAATCTCTCTCTCTCTCTCTCTCTCTCTCTCTCTCTCTCTCTCTCTCTCTCTCTCTCTCTCTCTCTCTCTCTCTCTCTCTCTCTCTCTCTCTCTCTCTCTCTCTCTCTCTCTCTCTCTCTCTCTCTCTCTCTCTCTCTCTCTCTCTCTCTCTCTCTCTCTCTCTCTCTCTCTCTCTCTCTCTCTCTTTTGTATGATGGACGTGATTATTTGAAAACCGTTTGCAAATATTTATTAGATGCTATTGATACATTTCAGTCTAATAGGCAGTCATTACAATTGTTTAGGCTCCATAAAGTTAAGAAACTTTAAAGTAAAGGAATAGGCAGCTACAAATAATGACATTTACACAACCAATATACAATTACTCCCCTTGATTATCTAAACACGATGAAATCAAGGTGCTTCAGAGGAATAGCAGTACGAAGATAAGAATATGATTATAGAACATGAGAACAGAAATATATAGAACATGAGAACAGAACAGAAATATATAGAACATGAGAACAGAAATCTATAGAACATGAGAACAGAAATCTATAGAACATGAGAACAGAAATCTATAGAACATGAGAACAGAAATCTATAGAACATGAGAACAGATATCTATAGAACATGAGAACAGAAATCCATTCTTGCTGATTATACGTCATGCCGTGATAAGAGTAGTATTCATAGTGATCGATGAACACTTCCATTCTCTTTGATGGTGATCGAACAACTTAACCAGTAGACCATTTTAAGCATCAGCGCTCAACCAATGCTGTTTAGTTAGGTTAGGGGAGGTTAGGTTAGGTTAGGTTAGATTAGATTAGATTAGATTAGATTTGGTCAGGTCAAGTTATGTTAAGTTAAGTTAGGCTATGTTAGATTTGGCTATGTTAGGTCACGTTAGGCTAGGTCATGTTTGGTTAGGTTAAGTTACCGGTATGTTATGTTAAATTTGTCTATGTTAGGTCACGTTAGGCTAGGTCATGTTTGGTTAGGTTAGGTTTGGTTAGGTTAGGTTAGGTTTGGTTAGGTTAGGTTCAGCTAGGTTAAGTTAGGTTAGTAAATCAAGTCGGTACTGGTTTGGTCAACGTTAGGTTAGGTTTGGGTTCGGTTAGGTTAAGTTAGGTTAGTAAATCAAGTCGGTACTGGTTTGGTTAATCTTGGTTTATTTGATACTGGTTAAGATATACTGGTCTAGTGGTTGAAGAGTTGTCCAGAATCCCACTTTGTTATAAAACCCCCCAGCCCAGGGGAGTTAATGTTACCCTTTTTAGTTCACTCCTGGTTCGATACGTGAAGTTTAGGGTAGAAAGTTCTCTTCTCTTTTTCCTAACGTCAGAACCTCTTCATAGTTCACTCCTGGTTGGTTGTGTGAAGGTTAGGGTAAAACTTTAAGGGTAAAACATTAGGGTATGTAGTTCTCTCCCCCTCTTTTTCACGGCAAAACCTTTATATAGATTCGAACAGTCAGGGTTGAATGTCCGTATACGTGTTTTTTATGTCAATATTTTTAATGGATTTTTTGTTTTAAATTGTTGTTTAATCTTTAAGACTTTGCTGCAATTACCACAAATGTAGTTTATGTCCCAATTTCTGTTAGCCGTGGTTTATGAGGCAATTAACATCCCAAATAAATGATGGGAATTATATGCTCTCCTAGGCAGTAGTATGATAATAGTTTAAAAGCTTTTGCTTTCTGATACGGATGTGTGATATATTTATGTATCTTTTTTTTCTGTGTATGAAGGAGACAAACGGCAAAGCTGCCTGTAACAAGTTTCCCCTAAGCAAAGTTGAAAGAGCGACAGGGAGCCAAATTCAAGGTACGCTAGAGTAAAAATGCCTGGACACATTAAGCTTGAAGCAGTTTAAATCATAGAATAAGGGAATGACAGACTCAGAGAGAGAGAGTTCCAGAGCTTACTTGTTGAGTAGAATAAAGACTGAGAAAATCGATTCACTCTTGGGCTAGAAGATTGGACAGAATAGGTGTGGGAATGTGTTGAAAGGCGGGTGCCCCCTACTCTACGTAAGGAAGAGGGTACTTGCGGAAAGTTTGTACGAGGCGAGTTTCGAAGGTTAATATTTATAAGAACAAATTGATAGACGAATAAGAAGGATTCGCGTTTCACAAGTTGTAATATTTAGTTAAAAAAAATAAAATAAATGAATAACCGATAGATTAGATTATAAGGGAGCAATAATTGAAGCCGAATAGAAAAATGCGCCAGAAATCTGAATATATAATTATTTAAGAAATAAAAGTGGCAGGAACAATAACAGATTTGACCAGAAGCAGGCGTTCAGTGCCAACAATATATGATGAGGGTGAAACACTGGTCTGACATAAACAAGAACACAAGTTGGCAGTGAGAGCAGTGGAAATTAATTTGTTAAGGGGCATGTGTTTTTTTTTTTCTGGCTCCCATTCTCCCTCATATTTAGCCCTATTAGTTTTCAGATTTTGCAACGTTTGACCCATTACTTTGGCAATTTTATGAACTTTCACACCATTTCTGTGTCAATATTTAGACCTTTCGTTCCATTTAGGTGTCATTGTTTTCATGGCGAGCGATAGCAAGCCTATAATTCAGAAATAAATGGCCTTCGGCCGGGACAATTTTTCAACCAAAAAATGCAGACATTTATCTAGAAGAGAGATCTTGGGGATATTTTTTTAAAGCTTGATGTAGATCTAGGGAGGAAGCAAAAAGATAATAACTAAATATTTAAATCGACCAATAAACAAACCCTTCGACCTTAAGGAGAACCAACCGAGTTCGAAAAAGGGCTATCTGAGAAGTTTGTAATGTTGGGAATGCCGTAGTGATAATTTGTGAGAGGAAACTTGATATCACCCAGTTTCTTCAAGGCTGCAGTTAATTCAAGACTGCAGTTAAATTTTGATTATTTCGCTCATCTACGTGTGTTGTTTCACTATGATAAGATATAAAGATACTGTCATACGAAAGCTCCATCGTAACAAACCCCCTTAATTGGCCCTCATAACAGTATTGGGTCCTAGACTTTTCAATGACTGTTCTTGCTTCAGAGTTTGTAATTGGGTGTATGAGCGTGGGTGGGTGGGGGGTTGTGTATGTGTTTTGGTTTGTGTGTGGTTAACAGTGTGTGTTGTTTTTATCGTTGTCATCGTCGTCGTCGTCGTCCCCTAGGCTACCTGGCCGAACAGCCCCGAGTCCCTAAAGATGGTATCACACGAGAGCTTTTATAGTCAACATTCGATGATCAACATTTTTCTGGCAGAATTTCTGGAATATTTTGCACTGGCATCGGAAAGTAGACTGATGATAGATGAATTTAGGTGACCGAAATATATTAAATGTTGACCTCATAAGCTGCCAGACCAGTGCTGAGGATAAATGTTGAGGGAAAAAGCGCTCGTGTGATACCGGCTTTAGGAAGGATATGACCGAGATCGGGCTTTCTCACAGAGCTCTCAAGGAGTGTAGATTGTGTTGTTGGCGTAAATGATTGTGTGGAATGCAGTCTTCTATGATGCGTTTAATTGTATGGGGTGCTGTAATACACCCTATGTGTGTGATGAGTGCCCGTTTATGTATGTGTTCGTGGAGCTTAGCTATGATATGATTTTAACCCTTTCAAGCTCCAATACGCATTTCTGTTTTGTTTTCTGGTAATTATTAGACGATTTTATTCAGATTATGAAGGGTATATGGAAGGCAGAGGGTTGATTGAGAGTTTTTACCCTTTTAATACCTACAGATCCTTCCTAAGCTGCATCAAATCGTCTAATAATAGCCAAAATATACTTATAAAACGCGTCAGAGCTTCAAGGGGTTAATTATTAATAAAGCTTCGCGAAGGATCCACCATATTTAAACCCCTGCCCACTCTCCAGTCTTGCTGTTATATAGCTTTATGGTAGCGTACACAAGTTAAGGGGAGATTTCCACGTGAGGGATTTTTTTCTTGACCTCTTTCTCCCTCATGTTTAGCCCCATTGCTTTTGAGTTTTTAAGATGTTCACTCCATTAGTTTGGCGATTTTAAGAACGTTCGCCCCATTTCTGTCAATTTTAAGACCTTTCGTACCATTTAGGTGTAGATTTTTTCCTGGCGAGCGATAGCGAGCCGGTAATTTAAGAGGAACCGGCCTTCGGCCGGGAAATTTTTCTACCGAAAAATGTACAAATATATCTTGAAAGGGGGTCAAGGAGGTTTAATTTTAAGCTCGATGGAGGTCTAGGGAATAAACTAAATACCTCCCCTTAAACAATGTATCGTTGCCTACCGTAAACATTAAAACAACCACTGATGTTGTGGGAGAGTTTCAATGTAATTTGTTCTGTGGTGTCAGAATGTTTAGCGTTTATTGTACATCGATACTATTTATATCCTAGTGTACTTGCAGGTGGCGACACAACCTGTATAAATAGCCCTTGAATGCCCCTCATAACAATATTAACATTCATAACAATCATAACAGTCTTTCAATCGGTGTTCTTGCTTCAAAGTTTGTGTGTGAGTGGGAGGGTGGATGTGGATGTGTAAGCTTTTGTTGTTGTGTATGTGTGTGTGGAGTGTGTGTGATTGGGGTGGGTGTATATGTGTGTGGTGAGTGCCTGCGTGTGTATGTGTACGAGGAGAATGAACTATGATAACATTTAAGAATATGACGTCCCTACGAAGGATCCAACCTAACAAACTCCCTGCCACATCCTTCCTCATTATGGTAGCTTAGGGGTGGACACATGTATATATAGAATTTTATTGGTCCTCATAAGAGCATTGGGGCAGTCTTTTCAATGACTGTTCTTGCTTCAGAGTTGGTGTGTGTGAATGTATGAGTGTGTGTAGTTGTGTGTGAGTGCGTATGTGTGCGTGTGTTAGTGGTTGTGTACAGTATATGTGTGTGTGAGTGGAGTAGGCTATGTGTGACTGTGAGTAGTTGTGCTTGTGTGGTGAGTGCCTGCGTGTATATGTGACCGTAGATCTTAACTATAATGAGATTGTAGGAATAAGGCTACACTGTACTACGAAGGATCCACCATAACAAAAGCCTGGCCCACTATTCTGTTCTGCTGCTGCTTTATCGTTTTATAGTACCGTAGGTGTCGACACAACAACTACATATAGCCCTTTTTGTTGTGTCCATCATTATAATACTGGGGCACAATCTTATCAATGGTGTCAATGTTTTTTCCTGACGAGCGATAGCGAGCCTGTATTTTAGGAGGAAATTTTTTCAACCGAATAACGTACACATTTTCTCAAAGAGGTGTTAAGGGTGTGTGTGTGTTTTTTTTTTGTTTTTTTATTTTTAAAGCTCTATAGAGGTCTAGGGGGCATATTACCCCCCCTCCCCCGCCTATAAATACCCTCTCTGGTCTTGTCTTTTGCGTGATATTTATTGTTTTATGGGAGGTGTGGGAGTCACACAACATGTATATATAGCCCCCTTTATTGCCCCTTATAACAGTATTGGAGAACGGTCTTATCAATGGCTGGGCTTATTTCGAAGTTTGAGTGTGGGTGGGTGGTTGTCTATGTGTAGGTGTGTGTGTGGGGTTTATGTGGTTATGTACTTGTGGGTTATTGCTTGTATGTGTGGGTGGTTGTTTATGCGCAGGTGTGTGTTGTTGTGTGAGCGGGTGGGTGATTGTTTATGTGTAGGGGTGCGTTGTGTGTCGGGGGGCGGGGGGGGGGATGATTGTGTAGGTGTAAGTGGGTGTTTTATGGTAGCGTAGGTGGCAACACAACATGTATGCTGGATATAGCCCCCTTTATTGGCCCTCATAACAGTATTAGGACCCGGGCTTTTCAATGGCTGTTCTTGCTTCCAAAGTTGGTGTGGGTGGGTGTGGGTGGGTGTGGGTGAGTGCTGAGAGTGGGTGTATGATTGTGCATTTATGGAAGTGTGTGTGTGTTTTGGCGGTGCCCGGTGTGAACAGTGACTCCCGCGCTCCTCTGTTTTCATCAATATCTTCGAAAGTAGTGAAGTTGCGGTACTCTGACTTTACCTAGATAAACATCGAAACACCGTGGCGGTTGTGAAGCTGTCTGGAACGAATTTAGGCCAGTGATTATTGAAATATTAGTGAAAACCTGATACCATATCCTGCCGTCTGCCCTGACAGCCAGCACCGCCTGCCGGTTACCAGCCTAACTACCACTACCCTCATCGCTAGTTTATAATTACCAGTGACTTGCATTTGTTCCTTAATTAGTCTAGGCATGTGCAGGTAAATTAGTGAAACCGGAAAATATACAGTGCAACATGAGTACTATACCCGAAAGTAACTTGCCTCCTGCAGACACAAACTGTTTATCATGTAACAACCAGTGCTTGTTAGAGTGTTTGAAATGCCGAACGTGTAAACAATATATACATGCCAATTGCACACACCTCCCTGTCTATGCCATCGTGAATTTTCTGAACACAAGGAGTCAGTACACCTGCGAGGGATGTGTTAGACAACAGCTGGGTGAACAAGGCGACCGGCAGTTTGCGCTCGTCTATACCCTACTGGACAGGGACAAGGAAAAGGAAAGTGAGGCTAAACAGCCAAACAACGACAAAGAAAACACCACCACTGAAAACGGTGGTAAGTGTGATGAACCTTTTTCCGGAGAACAAAGTGGCACACCACCCATAACAAATAAAACAAATAATAGAAATCTTCAAAATGATGAAAGGAAAAATAAATTATGCTACTACTACAAAAATAATCAGTGTAAATTTGGCCGAAAAGGACGTGACTGCCCTTTTGCTCACCCAAGCCTATGTAACAGGTACAAGATAAACGGTCGTGATCCCGTAAAGGGATGTAAACATGGTGATAAGTGCAAATACCTACACCCACCTATATGTAATGGTTCAGAAAGGAGGAGAGAGTGTTTAAACTTGGAGTGCAAAAGACTTCATTTGAAGGGCACTCGTCGATATCCATCTGACCAGTGTAGAGAACAGCAACAAACAACCACTTACCCACCACCACCTTCTCGTTCAGACATTCCTGCACCAAATCCCCAAACACAGAGTGCGTGGTTAAATAGACCTCAACGAACACAAGATACGTGGGTAAATCAATCTCCCCAAAATGATACCACGGTACATTTTTTAGTGCAACAGATGCAGCAAATGCAAAAAGTGCAACAACAAATAATGCAGGCACTGAAAATCCATCCGACTCAGTGGTGCATCCCTCCATCATAGGAACTACAGTAACAAGGAAAGAGGTAAAACAGCAGCACCCTACACACACTAATTTCACTCAATATAGCAGGCCTATTACCTTACAAATTCAAAGGCAAAGTAAAGCTGCTTGCAGAAATAGCACAAGTAGATAATGCACTCATACTCTCCCTAACAGAATCGCATCTTACTCAAAGTATAAGAGAAGCTGAAATAGATATAGAAAATTACACCTCCTTCAGAACTGATAGATCTGGTCATAGGAAAAAAGGGGGTATTATCACTTACGTTAAAATACACCTTGCAGCTCTCACTAACGTTCTATTATCAGAATCTAATTCCTATACAGAGGTCCAGGTACTAAACATTACAGACATTAATATGATCTACATCACTATATATAGACCTCCAGCATGTCCAACTAATAAGTTTATGGATCAACTAACAAAAATTAAAGATATTTTAGACAATCTACCACCACCCATGCCAACCATTGTGCTCACTGGAGACTTGAATTTCCCGCTAATTAACTGGGATTCAGAAAGTGTCTATGGAGGAGCAGCGGACATGCGAGCTCAAGCAGAAGCACTTATACGTTTTTCAAGAGAGTTTTATCTCAATCAACTCGTCAATATGGCCACAAGAGGTAATAATATACTGGATATTGTAATGACCAACAATGATGAGCTGATCCACAACCTCACAGTAGACAAAACCAACCTGTCGGACCACAATATTATTACAATGGCGACAAACATAGTTACCAACACACAGCATAGAACTCCCAGCCCTGCAGAGCCCATGGCTGTGAACTTCAATCAACTCAACTTTCTCAGTGAATCTATATGCTGGGAAGACCTTAAAAGAGAACTTAGTGAAGTGGATTGGGTCATACAGTTTAAGGAATCTGGTCCCGAGGCCCAATATAACAAATTACTGGAAATATGCCTCAAAATTTCTGAAAAATATGTACCCCTTAGAAAATCGTCACCACAGAAAAATATACCACGTGATCGTAGGATACTGATGCGCAAGCGAACGAACCTACGCAAGAAGCTGAAGCGTAGTACGAGCATACTAAATAAACAACAAATTGAAGCCAACGTTGCCTCCATTGAAGAAAAACTCAAGACTTCAGTAGAAATAGAAAATCGCAGAAAAGAATTCCAAGCCGTGTCCTGCATTAAAACTAACCCAAAATACTTTTATAAGTATGCTGCAAACAAATCAAATGTAAGGGTGGGTGTTGGTCCACTGACAGATGCGAACGGCCAAACCAAGAACGAACCTGAGGCGATTGTCGATATACTACGGCTACAGTACGAGGGCGTCTTTAGCCACCCTCGAGGTGATAAAATAATTGACTCACCGACCGACTTCTTCCACAAAGTATCCATGCCAAATCTAACTGACATTAAATTTACCACAAATGATATAGTAAATGCTATAAAGGAAATTGGTATCAATGCAGCAGCAGGCCCAGATCAATTCCCGGCCGCACTTCTCAAGAATTGCGCAGCAGACCTTAGTGCTCCTCTACAGATTTTTTATAGAAACTCTCTCGACTCTGGAATTATACCACAACAATTAAAATGTGCTAAAATTACACCAGTCCACAAAGGGGGTTCGAGGGGTGAAGCAAAAAAATTATAGACCTATTGCTTTAACTTCGCATGTCATCAAAATCCTCGAAAAGCTAATAGTTTAAAAATATGTCCATATACCTTGAAGAAAACAACATAATAAACAAGGACCAGCATGGGTTTTCGGAAGCGCCACTCGTGCCTCTCGCAACTGTTAGCTCACCATGAAAAAATTATAGAAGGGCTAGAAAATAAAAATGCTATCGACGTGGTCTACCTTGATTTTGCAAAAGCATTTGACAAGGTAGACCACGGCATACTCCTCCACAAGATAAGAGACTCAGGAATCTCAGGAAAACTTGGGGTGTGGCTGCACTGTTTCCTCACTGACAGGGAACAAGCTGTCGCGGTTGGTGGTGCAGTGTCCAAGCCATCCATCGTCACTAGTGGGGTGCCACAAGGGTCAGTTCTTGGACCTATACTTTTCTTGCTGCACATATCAGACATAAATAAACATGTCATGCATTCGTCTGTCGCCTCCTTTGCTGACGACACTCGTGTATTAAAGGAAGTGTCTTCTACAACAGATGCTGATTTACTTCAGGCAGATCTCACTACAATTTACTCATGGGCAGAGCAAAACAACATGTCCTTTAATAATAACAAATTTGAACACATGAACTACAGTGCAGACCGAAATATGAATATCCACACATACACAGCAGATGACGGCTCTTGCATTGATACTAATGATTATGTAAAAGATCTTGGTATTACACTCAGTCGAGATGGTACATTTGGAATGCATATAACCATGTGGCAAAGAATGCTCGTAACCAAGCTGGATGGATCCTACGAACCTTCCGAACACGTGACATGATCCCAATGCTGACGCTCTACAAGTCACTGGTCATTCCACTGTTGGAATATTGCTGTCAGCTGTGGAGCCCATGGAAGGTGGGAGAGAAGCAATTACTCGAAGCAGTTCAACGCTCATTCACCAATAAAATCTCTGCCGTCCAACACCTAGACTACTGGGGGAGGTTGGAAACTCTCAATCTTTTCTCATTAGAAAGACGCAGGGACAGATATGCCATCTTATATGTCTACAAAATATTGATTGGCATCACAACCAACAACCTTAATATAGGTTTTCACATCCATCAACGACTGGGCCGTCTCTGCCACATACAGCGGGTACACCCCAGAGCAGCCACCAGAGTTAAGACGCTCAAGGAGAACGCCTTTGCGACACGAGGACCTCTTCTCTTTAACGCCCTACCCAGATATCTGCGTGACTCAACTGAACCAAGTCTCGAGAAATTTAAAAATCAACTGGACAAATTTCTCTGGACACTACCTGATCAACCCAAACTGCCCCACTACCACCTCCGCGCCGCTAGCAACAGCATCATGGACCAGCTGGCGCAGAGACGGGCAGATGGAATGTACTAGTGGTGGCGCATCAGCGTGACCACGGGCGGACAACACTGCCTGCAACTACTACCTACAGGACCTACAGGACCTACAGGTGTGTGTGTGTGTGTGTGTGTGTGTGTGTGTGTGTGTGTGTGTGTGTGTGTGTGTGTGTGTGTGTGTGTGTGTGTGTGTGTGTGTGTGAGAGAGAGAAGGGTGAGTGAGAGAGAGTGAGAGTAAGTAAGTGAGTGAGTGAGCTCGCGAGCCTTTTTGTGATTTGCACCAGTGAATGTGTTTAGGCGTGTGTGTGTTCTGAACAATATTAGTTTGGCGATTTCAAGACCATTAGCCCCATTTGCTGTCAATTTGAAGACCTTTTGTGTCATTTAGGTGTCTATGTTTTCCTGGCGAGCAATAGCGATTTTTGGCCTGGGTATTTTCCTACCGAAAAGTACACAAATTTATCTCGAAAGGGGGCCATGGGTTATCATTTTAACGTCATGGAGGTCTAGGGAGGAAACTACTACAACTACTACTACTACAACTACTACTACTACTACAACTACTAATAATAATAACGATAATAAAATGTCTCTCCTTAATTACGGCACCGGAGTAGCACCCAACGAATAAAAAAAAAGACCTGATATCTCTTACTATAGTCTGTTCACTCTAGGTTGGGCAGAAATCGTAACCTATAACCTCTGTAACTCAAAAAGGGCTAGAGCAAATGAGCTGTCAATGTATACACTTATTCCCTAGCCAAGTCTTCCTATGTGGTACAAATATTAGCTCGATTACTCTAGTCTTTTTTGAGTTATGAGAAGTTAGAGGTTTTGATTTCTGCCCAACCTAGAATGAACAGACTATAGCAGATCTCTAGGGTTGGCTACTGGGGGCCGGTGTAAGGTATGACTGCAGCCTCCTCCCTTTTACTCTGGAAACACGGAAACCCTCCCTGGTCTTCCTACCGGATAAAAGTTTAGGTGCATACGTGACTGAGCCTACTGGAGAGCTATCAATACGTCTCTCTCTCTCTCTCTCTCTCTCTCTCTCTCTCTCTCTCTCTCTCTCTCTCTCTCTCTCTCTCCTCTCTCTCTCTCTCTCTCTCTCTCTCTCTCTCTCTCTCTCTCTCTCTCTCTCTCTCTCTCTCTCTCTCTCTCTCTCTCTCTCTCTCTCTCTCCTCTCTCTCTCTCTCTCTCTCTCTCTCTCTCTCTCTCTCTCTCTCTCTCTTTCTCTCTCTCTCTCTCCAGGAAAGTATACGTGGGATTCGTCGACACCTGGGACAATTTCTACTACGATGACTATTTGTTTTCGGAAGATGGAGTTCATCTGAACCAGGTGGGAGCAGCACGTTTTGGGCGTCTTCTCAACGATGCGGTGAAGGATTTTCGGAGAAGAAATCGACTCAGCACAGGACAACCAGGAAGGAGGACCGAAGACAGCGAGGGCGGCAACCTGCGAAGGAATTAAATGCTAATCTGTCAAGAACCGCGAATTTGGATAAAGCTCCACCAACACGACCCAAATTCAAAACCGCCAGGGATAACGACCGAGGACCGATGTCAGCCATGAATGTAAATGTAGATCCGTCCAGACCCAAAAATTTGATTAAAGAACGTTCTGTGAGTTCTAAAACCGCAACTTTAAAGGTTTTCTATGCAAACGCTCGTAGCATACGCAATAAATTTTCAGATTTAGAGGAACTAGTGTTTACTGAAAATTATGATGTGATTGGTATAACAGAATCTTGGCTCAATACAGTAGATAGAGACTTTTTAGCAGAGTATTCACTTCCCGGTTATGTAATGTTTGAGAAAAGCCGAATAAATAAAAATGGAGGTGGCGTTTTATTTTATATCAAAGAAAGTCTTAACCCGACCCTCTTGTCAAAACCTCAAATTGTGAACGTCGACACATCTTTTGTGCTAATAAAGAATAATAAAGGTACAAAAATAATACTTGCAGTAATATACAGACCTCCAGCTCAATCAGTGCAAACTGACCGAGAAATTTATGAACAAATTGCAGATGTAAGTAACTCACAAGATACCGTATTTATTGGCGACTTTAATAAGCCTGTGACCAAGTGGGGCGATACTCTTACTTCACACTCCGGACATGACTTGTATACGAACTTGCAAGAGAGTCGCTTTATCAATTTGTTCGAACACCGACCCGCGGTAATAACGTTCTTGACATTGTACTTGCAACAAAAGAAGAATTAATAGAGAATTTGAATGTTGGTGATGAATTCAGTAACAGCGACCATGTACGATAACTTTCACTTTAAACTTTACTAGTAACGAACCAAATAGTAGCATCGAAAAAGTCCCTAATTTCAAGAAAGCAAACTTTCATAAACTTAGAGCTATGTTTAAAGAAACTGACTGGAGCTTTTTAATTAACAATAACGACATAATACATCTTGGAAGTTATTCGAAACCACTTACCTAAAAGCAGTGCAAGACTGCATACCATCGAAAATACGGCGTCCAGGCCATAATAATAAGCCCAAATGGTGGAATAAAGATATTTCAAACTGCCTGCTTGCTAAAAAAATTGCTAATGATAGATTAAAATCCTCACAAAATGACGAAGAACGGGTGAAATTTGTAGAGCTACGACGCAAAGCCAAAAAGTTAATTAAGCAAAGTAAAGAGACCGTAGAGTTACATATTGCTAATCAAAGTAAAACAAACCCGAGAGAATTCTATAGTTATATCAGAAAGAAAAAAGTAGTTACTTCAACTGTTGGACCGTTAGGCGATGAAAATGGAGAACACACCAAAGACGAAGTACAAATGAGTAATGCCCTCAATACCTTCTTTGCATCAGTTTTTTACAACAGAAGACCTCAGTGATATCCCTACACCATCGCCGATTCAGATTGATAATTCAGATGTTCTAAGCAATATCACCGTTACAGAGAGAGAAGTATTGAATTGTTTAGATAAACTCAAGGTAAATAAAACGCCTGGACCTGATACAATCTCGCCTAGAGTTCTAAAGGAAGCTAAGGATGAGCTCTCCAAACCACTGACATTACTATTCAATAAATCCTTGCAGTCTGGAACTATGCCTGATCAGTGGAAGATAGCCAACGTAACACCGATATTAAAAAAGGCAGCAAATCCCTACCCAGTAACTATCGTCCAATTAGCTTAACCTCAGTTGTATGTAAATGCTAGAAACGGTCATAAGAGACAGACTCGTAAATCACTTAGAGGAAAATAACATACTTAAAGATACTCAACACAGCTTTCGTAAAAAACGTTCCTGTTAACAAACCTCTTAGACTTCTTCCACGATATCCTCAACCTCTACGATGAGAGTAAAGCTGTAGATATTATATACCTTGATTTTCAAAAGGTCTTTGACAAAGTTCCCCACAAACGTTTACTGCTAAAACTAAAAGCGCATGGAATACAAGACGGTGTGTTGAAATGGATAGAAAATTGGCTCAGCGATAGAAAGCAAAGAGTAGTCATAAATGGTAAGGCATCTAAATGGACCAATGTAAGTAGCGGGGTACCCCAGGGATCGGTACTAGGACCAATTCTCTTTCTAATTTACATCAACAACATAGATGAGGGTCTCACCTGTACAATCTCAAAATTTGCTGACGATACAAAAATTGCAAATAGCGTACTCTCAAAAGATCAAGTTGACGCTATGCAACACAATCTAGATAAATTGTCACATTGGGCCCAAATTTGGCAAATGAGTTTCAATGCGGATAAATGTAAAGTACTACATATCGGATACCTAAATGAGAAAGCAAACTATTCGATGAATGGCACTCCGCTTAAGAATGTAAACAGAGAAACCGATCTGGGAGTAACAATATCGAGTAACATAAAACCGAGTCAACAATGTTCAGAAGTTGTTAAGAAGGCAAACAAAATAATTGGCTTTATAGGCAGGTCATTTGAGCATAAATCCAAAGACGTTATCCTAACCCTTTACAATTCCTTAGTCCGCCCTCTTCTGGAATACTGCGTTCAATGCTGGTGCCCTTATTACCAAAAAGACATAAACAAGCTAGAACGAGTTCAACGTAGAGTTACCAAAATGATACCTAGCCTAAAGAACAAACCATACGAAGAGCGTCTTAGAGAATTAAATCTATTTCCTTTAACCCAGCGCAGATTAAGAGGTGACTTAATTCAAGTGTTCAAAATCATCAGAGGCATCGACAATATGAACTGTAGTAAGTACTTCACTATCGACCAATCTAATTACACGCGGGGAAACGGTTGCAAAATTATTGGTAAATCTTTTAACTCACACGAATCTAAGAATTTCTTCTTCAATCGAGTTGTCAACTTATGGAATGGGCTTCCCCGAGATGTCATAGCCTGCAACACCGTTGATTCATTTAAATTTCGCCTAGACAAATATCTCGCATCAAACCCGCGACTGACTGCGTTTGTAAATGAATAACTTTATTTTATCCTCCCATCAGTTACTAACCCATATGTCCCCTACTAACTTCCTAATCCTGCCACGGACATTAGTTCCAGGGCAGTAGTTCCCTTTCCAATGTTCCATTACCCACTCTAAACCACTGTTTGGACACTTGATCCTCAGTGTTTTGGAGGACAAGCAGCCTAGAAGGGTCACTAGATCTGTTGTTGCTTGATTTCCTTTGGACACTTGGACACTTTGTTCCTGCCAAATATGTGAAGGTTGTGTAAATGGGTAGGTAATGAAGGGGAAGGACAATGCGAAGCTTTGTAATAATTAACAGCATGAAATAAATGCATAACATTTGGATAATCTACAGATATTCTTATAATTATCATTTTACTTTGCCTGGGTCAAGATTAGTAAATTACACGAGGAAGAGAGGTAGTAACATCTTATAATTCCTATACTTGTTTATCATAATACTGGTACTTTGCACAACAAGAGTGATGCTGTGTATGAAGCAAATAATGTTTACGTCCGTACGAATGCAGTCTAAGCAATAATAGCTAAGTTACAAGGAATATACAAGTTAAAACGGTACAAGAAACATTGCTACTAATATGTGAGAAACGCGATCTAATAAAAACTCCAACTGTGTATCGTGGGAAAGGATAATAACTTTTAATGTTTTTGCACTGCTCCTAGGAAAAACCGAGGAGACAGTGGTGCTACCCAATGAACCGCACGTGAGGACGGATCCTTGCCAAAATAGCTAGCGTGGATCCAAGGTCTATATAGATCTTGCGTGGATCAATGTGGCCGCGGGTGGATTATTGATGTGGACCAAAGTAATCATGTGGAATGGTCACTACACACCCACGCTCTTACATAACACCCTCCGGCACACGATAAATACCCTTCATGAAACGGAGACTAGACAACTGTACAAGTAGCCCCTTTATATTTACATTCCAAGTCTCATTCTAGATGGGAGCCTTTTGATTCCACTGTTCGACACGGCAAAATGTAGAGAACTTGTTATTCTGTCCAGCTCTCCAACCCAAGAATTGTCAAATTTTCTTAGTCTCTCTTCTACTCAACAAGTGAACTCTGGAACGCTCTCCCTTAATCAATCTTCCTTCATCCTATGACTTAAACTGCTTTAAACTTCGTGCATCCAGGCAATTTGACCCCAACGTCCCTTGAATTCGGCCCTGTCACCCTTTCGGCTTTGGGGGAGACACTCGTTAAAGGCAACCTGCCTTTTGTATCTTTCAAAAACATAAAAAGAAAGAAAAAACAAAACTCCGAGGAGGTTATGTTTTCGCCTCCGTTTGTTTATATGTCTGTCTGTAAACAAAGTATCACACAAAGTTATGAACCGATATTAATGAAATGCTGTGGGCAGATAGGATATGCACCAAGGAAGAAGTGATTCAATTTAGGAGGCGATCCGGATCATATATTGTAACAAAGCCAGCGTAGGCATGTAGTCTACCGAGTGCCCCTCTAGTTCTAGATGAGTTTTTGTTGTAACTGGATCGACGCGAGCCTGACCTCCCAAATTACCGGCGCCTTGGTTGTCTTCCAGTTAGCTTGGTGGAGGTTCCTGACTATTACCACTGACTATTACTATTACCACTGACTCTCAGATCTGACTCTATCACGCCACCTATTGAGCTTCCCACTAGGCACTGTCACCCACTGCAGATTTGTAGTGTGTTGGTGAGATTTGTGGCATAGTATTGAAACTAATGACAATGCAAAGTTGATGCTAATAATATCTTCCCTTGCCACATTGGAATTTTAAATCGATGGACCTTAAGGCGGTGTCATACGATTTTTTCCCCCAATGTTTACGGGGAATTGTAGTTTGGCATCTTCAAAATAGATATATCAGAAATCAGCCACTTAACATAATCTACCTTCGATCTAGTTACCGATTCCAATGTAAAAGCTCTTCAAAACAATACGAACAAATATTGCTTATGGGAAATTACCGGACAATGCGCTCGTGTGACACCGGGTTTAGGGTTACCAGTTTAGTAGTCAGACCACTCCACCACAGCTCCTCTAGTACAAGGCTATACATTTGTGAATTTATGGCAATTAACATTGATTTACGGAATCACTGCCTGTTGCTCTTTTTATTTGGAAGTCCAATTATCTACTGTACTTATTATTTTTCTTACCTGGTATTTACACGATTTAACATTAAGGGGTAGTGGTTATTTTTTGGTATATTTATTTACATATTTATTAATGTTTTCATAGTAGTAACTTCGCTAGACCTCCATCAAACTAAAAAATACACCCCTAGACCCCCCCCCCCTCCTTCATGATAATGTTTTATATTTTTCGGTAGAAGAATGTCCCGGCCGAATGCCTGTTCCTCCAAGAATTACAGGTTCACTATCGCTCGCCAGGAAAAAAACGACACCTAAATGACACGAACATTCTTAATATTGACAAAGAAATGGGACGATAGGTGTTAACATCGCCAAACTTTAATGGAACGAAAGTCTTAAAATCTCAAAGCTAGTGGGACTAAACATAAAGGAGAAAAAGCGACTACCTCCCCCTATTAAATATGATTATAATTACACATTGATTATTGAGTAGTGGATCCCTGTAACTCTAAACATTAGGCTCAATCGGTCCTTTGAAATAATACACATGTTTCTATTTTTTGCAAGTATCCCTGCAAATGTTTTGGTAACCCAAATCCCCTATTCACAATTAATCATTGGCTATTTTGATTAAACTTAAGGCTTATTCTGGTTATATGAACATTTGTAGTTTTCTCAGGCTTCACAAATGTCATATCAAAAGTTCACAAAATGCAGCCATGTTACACAACTTGTTCGACCTTTGTATTTTAAATGGAGCTCGGCCACACACACACACACACACACACACACACACACACACACACACACACACACACACACACACACACACACGTTCCTGCACGAACTCCTGGGTGCATACGATAGTCGATATATTTTTATCACGATAAAAAGATGGCAATTCACAGAGCCACTAGTCGGATATTCACACATACACACAGACAGACACTACCTGGCTGATTCTGTATGTCTGTCTGTCTGTTTTTCTGTCCGTCTGTCTTACTTTATGTTTTACTTGAGCTTTGTAATTTGAGTAAGACCAAAACCTGTGTATATTAATTGTAATATAGAAGGTTTTGCGATTAATAATCTCTCTCTCTCTCTGCCTGTGTTCTTGTCTGTTTGTCTGTCTTACCGTTTACCTTACTGTCTGTCTGTCTGTCTCTGCTGTTAGTCCTGTCTGCCTGTTTGCGTGTATAAATATGAAATGCTCATGACACATATCAATGGATTAATAGAGAAAATAATCAACTTGCGAACTCCATATACTATTAGAAATATACTCTTATTATTTGTGGAGCCACACAGACGATGGCTGGATGGTTCTGTATGTCTCTCAGGTTTATGTCATAGTAACTGTACGTGCAAGAATATACGATACATTATATTGCCTCAAACTGTTACTGACCATCTTTAGGCCTTTGAAGATTACGATGCATTTTGAGAGTTTATTCTGGTTATCATTAGACGATTTTATTCAGTTTAGGAAGGATCTGTAAGGATCATAAGGGTAAAGACTATTTCAATTAATCCTGTGACTTCCATATACCCTTCCTAATCTGACTAAAATCGTCTAATAATAGCCAGAACACAAAATGTGTAATCGGATCTCGGAATGGTTAACGAATCTGGGCATTATACACGCTCAGGCAAGCACATCCAGCCGCCTCTACAGTATATTCCACAGCGTGTGAGGCATGTTCCATCACATCATTTTTCGGGTTCAGGCCAATTATTGGACTGAACCAGCTCCACATTGGTTCAGTTTTGGTAGAATGCGCCAGATTATGCATTCGATCGAAAAGGCCGGCCGGAGATTGTGTGGGGGCCTTTGCCAATTATTCAGACCAGATTCTAGAAATGATCGTCACATCTTATAATATAGGCCTACAGTAGAACCACCAAGATTGAATCCCCGTATTTCAGGCGCTTTTTCCGGCAATTTTCGATTAACAAGAATGTTTTCGTAATACCGGTACTTTGAAACATTTTCGCATTGGAATCAGAAACTAGACTAAAGGTAGATATATTAATGTCGCTGATTTCTGATATGACAGATATTAAGGGGAGGCAGACCGTTTTTCTGGACCCCCTTTTCCCTAATTTTTAGCCCCACTAGTTGTGAGATTATAAGACGTTCGGCCCATTAGTTTGGCGATTTTAAAACCTTTCGCTCCATTCCGTTGTCAATTTTAAGAACTTTCGTGCCATTTATGTGTCGATTTTTTCCTGGCGAGCAATAGCCAGCCTGCAATTTTAAGAGGAACGGGGGGGGGGGGGGTTCTCCTATTTTCTCGTATATTCCAAGTCACTGTACTCCATACACACACACACACACACACACACACACACACACACACACACACACACACACACACACACACACACACACACACACACACACACACACACACACACACACACACACACACACACACACACACACACACGAACTCTTGCATAATTCCTCTAGGGAGGAAACTAAAGCCATATATGAATACATGAATTAAATAGGCCAAACAAATGGCCAGTCTCCCCTTAAAGCTACCAAACTACAGTTACCGTACTCGTAAAAATTGATGCGCTCGTGTGGCACTATTTTTTTAGTCACTAGTCATTAGAGTATCCGTATTCTGTCGATTTATGTTATGTTATCCCATATTCGATAAATACTGATATGAGAAGCTTAGGTCGAATTATTAAAAGGCATTGTAGCTGCAGAGAAGTGGACCAAAAATATACACACCGAAAAATGGTGAACTGTGGGACAAAATAATTTACTCATTCGCACGCCCATGACAATTCCACACATACATAGATACACACACACACACATAGATACACCACACACATATACATATATACACACAGATACACACACACACTAACACACACGCACCCAGGTACACACACACACACACATACGCCAAACACACATATACATACTTACACACAGAACACCACCCATGCATATGTATACATGCACACAGATACACCACACACAAATATACATACACACAAAGATACATCACACACACACACACACACACAGAAACACCACACGCACACACTGTATATACATACCCACACACATACACCACACGCATGTACACACACGGACTTACACACACCCACAGCCATACACACACACATAAACACACACACACACACACACACACACACACACACACACACACAGCGGTCACACAACAATTATACATGCCAACAAATTTGCCGAATAAAGGGTTGCACGCACAGGCACATGTACAAATAACATCCCTACTTGTTTCTGTTAATTATTTTGTACGGGTCAACGGACTTGTGTATCAAACTCAGTCAAAGCTTAACCATCTCCGCTTACATTTTTCAAACGTGCTACTAAATATTCTTCTCTAACAAAAAAACATGATAAATTGTATTGATACATTTACTCACAGTGAATTGTTCTTTGTGGCTCAGTTTATTAACCCCTTGAAGATTATGATGCGTTTTGGCTATCATTATACGATTTTATGCAGTTTAGAAGGGACCTTTAGAAATATAAGGGGTCTAAACCAACTTAATTACTTCTGTGACTCCTACAGATCCTTCCTAAGTTGAGCAAAATCGTCTAATGGTAGCCAACACAAACTGCTAAACGCGTCATAATCCTCAAGGGGTTAAAATAGGTGGCTAATGTACCATAAATGCGCCTCCCAAGATTGTCCAGTTATTCCTATTTAAGTAAGTGTAGCGACCTGAAGTGAGTGAAGTGTTTTGCAAGTGAGTGAAGTGTTTTGCAAGTGATTGAAGTGTTTTAAAGTGAGTGAAGTGTTTTGAAAGTGAGTGAAGTGTTTTAAAGTGATTGAAGTGTTATAAGAACATAAGAACATAAGAAAATGGGAGTCTGCAGAAAGCCGATTGGCCTAAGCAAGGCAGATCCCTGTCCCACACAACCCCAAATCAATTACAAAGCCCAATTATAGGCTCAACACTCTAATACCCTGAGGATCATCTTACCAAAACGGTTAGAGATTAACGCAGGATTATGGGGGTCTGCAGAGCGCTGATTGGCCCAACCCGGCTGATCCCCCTTCACACCCAACCCTTCTCGTCCATATGCTTATCCAATTTTATCTTAAAGCTCCCTACAGTTTTAGATCCCACTATAGCACTTGGTAGTCCATTCCACCCATCTACAACTCTGTTACCAAACCAATATTTGCCTATATCTTTTCTGAAACGAAATTTATCTAATTTGAAACCATTGGTACGAGTTCTTTCGCTATCACTGAGCTTTAGTACATTTGTCATGTCCCCTTTGTTAATCCCACTAACCCACTTGAACACCTCTATCATATCCCCTCTAACTCTGCGTCTCTCTAACGAATGTAAACCTAATTTCTTCAACCTTTCTTCATACGGAAGATTTCTAATATTATGGATCATTTTTGTCATTCTACGCTGTACTCTCTCCAATGAATCTATGTCCATTCTGTAATAAGGACACCAAAATTGGACAGCATAATCCATATGAGGTCTCACTAATGACAAGTAAAGTTTTTAGATAACATCAGCAGTTCTGTTACTCACACTCCTAGAGATGACCCCGAGAATCCTGTTTGCCTTATTACGAACGCCTATACACTGTTTTCTAGGCTTCAAATCATTGCTAACAAACACACCTAGATCTTTCTCGCAGTCTGAATTTTCTAATTCTAAATTAGCTAGTTTATATTTAACATTTGTTTGCATCTTCCCTATCTTTAATACCTTGCATTTGTCAATGTTAAACTTCATCTGCCAATTTACTGACCATTCATGTAAGGTATCTAGATCCCTTTGGAGGCACTCTATATGACTATCTGAATCAATTGATCTCCCCATTTTAGTATCGTCTGCGAATTTACTTATCCTACTAGTTATACCTAAATCTAGGTCATTTATGTATATAAGAAACAACAGGGACCTAATACCGATCCCTGGGGGACACCACTTTTGACTGCTCCCCATTCTGACTTGGTACCATTTATGCTGACTCTCTGTTTCCTACCAATTAGCCATGACCTAATCCATCCCAACAACGCCCCACCTATTCCATGTGCCTCAACCTTTCTCATCAATCTCTCATGAGGGACTCTGTCGAAAGCTTTACTGAAATCTAAATATATAATATCGTATGCCTTGTCATTATCTACTGCTTCATATACCTCTGAGAAAAAACTAAGCAAATTAGTAAGGCAAGAACGTCCCTGAGTGAATCCATGCTGAGAAGAATTGATTAAGTTAAATGTTTCTAAGTGGTTTCTCATTTTTCTAGCAATAATTGACTCTAGTAGCTTTCCTATGATTGAAGTGATACTAATGGGACGGTAAATACATCTTGGAAGTTATTCGAAACCACTTACCTAAAAGCAGTGCAAGACTGCATACCATCGAAAATACGGCGTCCAGGCCATAATAATAAGCCCAAATGGTGGAATAAAGATATTTCAAACTGCCTGCTTGCTAAAAAATTTGCTAATGATAGATTAAAATCCTCACAAAATGACGAAGAACGGGTGAAATTTGTAGAGCTACGACGCAAAGCCAAAAAGTTAATTAAGCAAAGTAAAAAGACCTTAGAGTTACATATTGCGAATCAAAGTAAAACAAACCCGAAAGAATTCTATAGTTATAACAGAAAGAAAAAAGTAGTTACTTCAACTGTTGGACCGTTAGTCGATGAAAAAGGAGAATACACCAAAGATGAAGTACAAATGAGTAATGCCCTCAATACCTTTTTTGCATCAGTTTTTACAACAGAAGACCTCAGTGATATCCCTACACCATCGCCGATTCAGATTGATAATTCAGATGTTCTAAGCAATATCACCGTTACAGAGAGAGAAGTATTGCTTGTTTAGATAAACTCAAGGTAAATAAAACGCCAGGAACTGATACAATCTCGCCTAGAGTTCTAAAGGAAGCTAAGAATGAGCTCTCCAAACCACTGACATTACTATTCAATAAATCCTTGCAGTCTGGAACTATGCCTGATCAGTGGAAGCTAGCCAACGTAACACCGATATTCAAAAAAGGCAGCAAATCCCTACCCAGTAACTATCGTCCAACTAGCTTAAACCTCAGTTGTATGTAAAATGCTAGAAACGGTCATACGAGACAGACTCGTAAATCACTTAGAGGAAAATAACATACTTAAAGATACTCAACACGGCTTTCGTAAAAAACGTTCCTGTTTAACAAACCTCTTAGACTTCTTCCACGATATCCTCAACCTCTACGATGAGAGTAAAGCTGTAGATATTATATACCTTGATTTTCAAAAGGCCTTTGACAAAGTTCCCCACAAACGTTTACTGCTAAAACTAAAAGCGCATGGAATACAAGACGGTGTGTGTTGAAATGGATAGAAAATTGGCTCAGCAACAGAAAGCAAAGGGTAGTCATAAACGGTAAGGCATCTAAATGGACCAATGTAAGTAGCGGGGTACCCCAGGGATCGGTACTAGGACCAATTCTCTTTCTAATTTACATCAACGACATAGATGAGGGTCTCACCTGCACAATCTCAAAATTTGCTGACGATACAAAAATTGCAAATAGCGTACTCTCAAAAGAACAAGTTGACGATATGCAACACAATCTAGATAAATTGTCATGTTGGGCCCAAATTTGGCAAATGAGTTTCAATGCGGATAAATGTAAAGTACTACATGTCGGATACCTAAATGAGAAAGCAAACTATTCGATGAATGGCACTCAAGCTTAAGAATGTAAACAGAGAAACTGATCTGGGAGTAACAATATCGAGTAACCTAAAACCGAGTCAACAATGTTCAGAAGTTGTTAAGAAGGCAAACAAAATAATTGGCTTTATAGGCAGGTCATTTGAGCATAAATCCAAAGAAGTTATCCTAACCCTTTACAATTCCTTAGTCCGCCCTCTTCTGGAATACTGCGTTCAATCCTGGTGCCCTTATTACCAAAAAGATATAAACAAGCTAGAACGAGTTCAACGTAGAGTTACCAAAATGATACCTAGCCTAAAGAACAAACCATCCGAAGAGCGTCTTAGAGCATTACATGTATTTCCTTCAACCCAGCGGAGTTTAAGAGGCGACTTAATTCAAGTGTTTCAAAAATCAGCAAAGGCATCGACAATATGAACTGTAGTAAGTACTTCACTATCGACCAATCTAATACACGCGGGGAAACGGTTGCAAAATTATTGGTAAATCTTTTAAACTCGCACGAATCTAAGAATTTCTTCTTCAATCGAGTTGTCAACTTGTGGAATGGGCTTCCCCGAGACGTTATAGACTGCAGCACCGTTGATTCATTTAAATTCCGCCTAGACAAATATCTCGCATCAAACCCGCGACTGACGGCGTTTGTAAATGAATAACTTTATCCTCCCCTCAGTTACTAACCCATATGTCCCCTACTAACTTCCTAGTCCTGCCACGTTAGTGGCAGGGCAGTAGTTCCCTTTCCAATGTTCCCTTACCCACTCTAAACCACTGTTTGGACACTTGATCCTCAGTGTTTTGGAGGACAAGCAACCTAGAAGGGTCACTAGACCTGTTGTTGCTTGATTTCCTTTGTACTCCTTTGTACTCCTTTGTACTCCTTTGTAATTGGATGCTATTGATTTATCACCTTTTTTGAAAATCGAAAATCGAAAAGTTATGAAGTGACTATACAGTACATTTGCACCATTTTCTCCCCAAAGGACCGCCTAGACGGCTTGTCTGTTGAACATGACATATACACACCCAATGAATGACAGCTCCCAATTTTAACCTGCAGCTGTACGTCATTCGATCCCTGGAGTACCTCAGCTCGTGTTCTGTCGGATTCTCTACTTTTTGTTATCTATTGTATATATTTTTATATTTAATCTTTGCTCTTCTCTTCTCTTCTCTTCTCTTCTCTTCTCTTCTCTTCTCTTCTCTTCTCTTCTCTTCTCTCGTCTCCTCTCCTCTCCTCTCCTCTCCTCTCCTCTCCTCTCCTCTCCTAGCGATGCCTTCTTCTCTCCTCTTTCTTCTTCTCTCTTTTCAATTCCTCCCTCTCTCTTCTTCTACCCCTCCTCTCCTCCCTTTCTCTTTACGACCTTATGACTGTTAGCTCTCCTATCCTCCCTTTCCCTTCTCCCCACTCCTCTCCGCACGTATCATCTCATCTCGTCTTATCTGGGTCGCTCTCCTTTCGTTGATTCTTTTGTCCTCTCTCTCCCTCCCCCCCCCCTCTCTCTTTCTCTCTCTCTCTCTCTCTCTCTCTCTCTCTCTCTCTCTCTCTCTCTCTCTCTCTCTCTCTCTCTCTCTCTCTCTCTCTCTCTCTCTGAATGAATCAGTAGGTATGTATATGTAAGTTCCCTTTCGAACTTACTTCTTTCTACACTCCATAAAATCTTTCCTTGTGAGCATTTCCTGACACATAAAGTTACTCTTCATCCTATTTACTGGTACGGCTTTTTAGCCGGAGGGTGCAAAGGGTGGGGAGAGAGCATTTTTTACTTTGTTGTCCTATTCTTCTCCCATAAACTGTCCCTGTCTAGTAGTATTAAGACTGGACCACCTAGTAGGGACTGCAAGGTCGGTGTGGTCTGAGTATCTATGTAACTCTGCATAACTCTCTCCTCTTACGGTCTCATCTCCTCTGTTCTCCTATTTTCTCGTATATTCCAAGCCACTGTACTCCATACACACACACACACACACACACACACACACACACACACACACACACACACACACACACACACACACACACACACACACACAGCCCGTAGCCTAGTAGGTAGAGCTCTCGTCTCACACACGAGGGGTCGGGGGTTCAATCCCCGGCCGGGCGGAGACACATGGGCTTGTCTCCTTTCATGTGTTAGCCTCAGTTCACCTAGCTGTAAATAGGTACCTGGAATAAGTGGACGACGTTGTGACGTCCCATCTGGGGTTGGCAAAAATGGTACAAGGCGAGATGGGTATCATATGGTTCACCCAAGCTGATGGCTACCTAAGCCTTCGGGCGAGACGGTACCGTCTATAGTGAGAATGGTACCATACAGATCCACCCTAAGCCTTCGTTTCCGATGTCGCCAATTGGCTAAAAATACAGACTACACACACATCCACAGCCATTCCAACCATACATATAACACTACACATATAGGAGGTGGGAAATAACGAGCATGCTCACTCCGGCAATACAACTAGAGTAAGTACACACACACACACACACACACATATAGACACATACACACACACACACAGATACACACACACACACGCGCGCGTGCGCACAACCAGATAGACAGACACACACAGACAGGCAGACACATACACACTCACGCACAGACAGACATACACATACACACACACGCACAGCCAGATAGACGCATACACACACTCAGAGGTACATACATATGAACACACTCACACAAGGACACATACATACACATATAAGCACACATACACGCGCACACACACAACACATACCACTTACACAAGAATACACCCCCCTTTAGACGAAAGAACACACACACACACACACACACACACACACACACACACACACACACACTGGCTGAGTCATCCAGTGAAGCCGGAGAAACTTGTGCTTGGGTAAACACAGATCACCCGCTTTCAGACACACACATATATACATACACGCACATGCACATACATACTCTCCCCAAATGCAAACACGAGTAATTATGTACACAGAAACACATACTCAAACATATACATTATGCTCTTTCTCTCACTCACACACAAATACTCGCACACACAAATACTCGCACACACTTCCATACACATACATGCCTCCCCCTGTTAATCACACGTTCACACATACAGTTTATATATATATCCATACAGTGTGTATATATATATATACCGTATATATATATATACCTACAGTATATATATATATATTTATAATTACTAAAGGTCTTGAAAATATGGATGCCAATAAATATTTCCCAATTGACAAATGAAATTACACTAGAGGAAAGGAAATGTTTGTAATATAATTGGTAAACTTGTTCACTCGCATGAGGCTAAGTATTGCTTATTAAATCAAGTAGTTAACTTATGAAATGAACTACCTAACAATGTAAGTGAGTGTTACAGCACATAGTTCAAACTATTGATTTATAGCCACAAACTGTCAATTTGGGCATTATTAACATTATTGATATTATATTTCAAGTATGCACAACCATTACGAATGTAGAGACTCACTCGTGTAATTAAGGGGAGATTTCCACTTAAGGGATTTTTTTCTTGACTCCTTTCTCCCTCATGTTTAGCCCCATTGCTTTTCTAATTTTAAGACGTTCGCCCCCAATATTTTGACAATTTTAAGAACTTTAGACTAATTTCTGTCAATTTTAAGACCTTTCGTGCCATTTAGGTGTCGATGTTATCCTGGCGAGCGATATCGAGTCTGTAATTTAAGAGGAACCGGCTTTCAGCCGGGACATTTTTCTACCGAAAAATGTACAAATATATCTTGAAAGGGTCTCAAGGAGGTGTAATCTTAAGCTTGGTGGATATCTAGAGACCAAACTAAAAACCTCCCCTTAAACACAATGTGCCTCTTAAGAGAGTCCCGTGCTCTCAAAAGGCTCAGCCATAATAATATCCCATTGGGTTATATCTATACTTGTCTATCACAATTGTTGTATATATTTATTGGCTAAATACAAAAATTCAATTTCAATTTCAAACTTTGAAAAATCAACTAGATACATATCTCTCTCTAACCTCCGATTAACTGCATTGACAAATTAATAGTTTCCTCTATACTGTGCTATCCTATATTTCCGTACCCCATATAGGCTAGGTAGATTAGATACAAGCAGCCCCATAAGGATCAATACATATATATGTTCTTGCTTGTTTTCCTTTGTACTCTTTTGTACTCAGTAGAGGAGTCTATGACTCACACAAACAAGTATATACACGCACACACATACACATAAAAGTATTCTGTTAAAAAGTGGCAAAGGACTGTAAAAAAAATACACTTTATACATTTTATTGATACTAAAATGAAGAGAAAATTTTCAGCAATTTTTGTTCAGGATAATACTAGATCATAATTATATTTCTATGCTTATGTTATAATTTCGTATTTTCCAAGTATTTTGCTATAAGTTAGACTGCCTTGTAAGGTATGAAATAATTCCCTAGACGTCCATTTTTGCAACTCTTTGTGGTACCGCATTTGGCTAATGTTGATATATGTAATTTAACTCATTACAATATTTACTCACACACACACACACGTACACA
>CM064581.1:10015066-10042748 GCA_032716605.1 Paralithodes platypus | reverse complement strand
TATTAGAGTTGGGTATGCAACTATGCATCATATTTTCCGTAGTGCGAATATTGCTTATGTACTTTAGTCATTGATCTCTCAAAAAAATGTCTTGTATATTTCAAAAATCTCAAGTAAATCTTGGTATCTCAATTTTTACCTCCGCAAATAAAGTTGGACGGAGGTTATGTTTTCACCTCCTTGTGTTTGTTTGTCTGTTTGTTTGTCTGTAAACGAGAATTTCATAAAGTTATTAACCGATTTTCACGACATTTGGTGGACAGATAGGATATGCGTCAAGGAAGAAGTGATGCAATTTAGTAGTCAATCCAGATCATATTCTGGAACCCAGATTCCGAAAAATAATTGAGGTCTATGTTATTAAGGGGGTTCACCGTTTTTTGTTTATCTTTCTCTCCTTTTCTTTCTTACCCTGGCTTGTATCCATTCGGCCGCATTCAACCAACTGTTGTAAGACGTTTATCCCCATCCAGGTGTCGATTTCTTCCTGGCGAGCGATAGCGAGCCAGCATTGTATGGAGAAATCCGGCTTCGCCGGAGACATTTTTCTATCAAAAAATGTACAAATTTAGCTTGCTGTCAAAACAAATATATATATATGCTGGCTATTCCATGTCTCGTGTTTCCCAAAAATCTCCACCCCGTCTATCAAACGAGATTATCCTTTTTGTTTTACAGTACGATTTTTATCATCGCTTTTCATCTGAGCTCTCTCTCTCTCTCTCTCTCTCTCTCTCTCTCTCTCTCTCTCTCTCTCTCTCTCTCTCTCTCTCTCACACACAAGATGCTCTGTGATTATTGACAGTATGAGCAGTAGATAGTATTAGTGTTTTGTACGTGTTACGGTAATCCTAAGAAGTTGTATAGTCCCCTCAGAAAAGTATTTATTTGCGTTTGGATAATATAATAAAGTCAGTTATAAATGTTCAGTAAAATGCAGATTCAGACAAGAAGACCGTTCACCATTCATTCTGATTGATTATATAATTCTACTTATAACTTCATGTTGATTTTTTATTTCAATGTTATTCTGTGTTTTCTTTTTTTCTTTTTTTTCGAAGAATATTTAGATTTTCTTATGGCATCGTTATCTCCCACTACAACACTGCTTCCAACCTTTACTATCATATTGGTTTAATGGAGTCCATTTTGTCACTATTCAAAAATGGATCAGAATACTAAATCAATGTTATGCACATAGTTGTTGAGTATATTGACCTTCAGTGATAATGAAAGATATGGAAGATTATAATTTTTGTAAACTTCTAGTATTACTAGCAAGTCAGATACTCATTATAAATTTAACAACTAATTAGCAATAAACAAATGAGGAGATTGGAACGCACGCATAGTTTTCAAGTAATTGAGGGACAAGCGTGAAAGGTGTCATTATTACTCTTTGTATATAATAGTGCGTGTTTTTGCTTTGATAAGTGAATTCGATACCTGAGCTGTTTCGAAATTAGGACAAGGCGTAATAGTATTAAGAAATTTAAAGAGAACAAAAAACACAATTAATATGTTTAGAAGTAAAGGGATATCATTATATAGGTCAAACTCGTCGAAAAGAGAAAGTTTGTCCATGACTGACGGCAGAGGTGATGTAAGCTATCATTATGTCCATGAAAACCAGGTAGAAGTAGGATGAGGTAATATTAATTCGGATTTTAAGGAGAGGTATTCTGTATTTCTGAGCCCCCTTCTCACTCATGTTTAGCTCCATTATTGTTATTAGATTTGCATACGTTCGCCCCAAATAAAATAAAGAATAAAGATGTCGTTGTTCGCCATATCCCTTGTCCTTCTGTTCATCCTATAACTGAATTGAGTGAAGTGTCTTCCAATCACCAACCAAATTAGATGAAACACTTTAAAATGTCCATACTAATGTAGTAAAACGGGAAGAATCCAAAAAGACCTTCATCGCACCATATAGGGTTAAAGACGTAAGAATAATGATAATACGTGAGTCTGCAGAAGCAATAACACATTTTTGGGGGACAAATCCTTTACCTGAGTTTATTTAATCCATTTATTTCTCAGCGACAGTTAACTATTATAAGAAGTAATTGTGCAAAGGAAAGTCAACCATATTAATGTACCAGATTAACAAAGAACAATAACATAAGTTCGATAATATACAAAGATAATAATGCAGTACTCGTAAGCTATATTAAGATAAGAAGCTTGATGAGAAGATTATATATATTAGAAAAGTTACACAATAATTAAGACATAATTTGTTTTCGAAGAGCTCAGTAAAAGGATCAACTCTTGCAAGATACGCGGACGCCTTTCTTCCTTGTATATCGGCCAGTAGCAGACGATTTTATTCAACATAGGAAGAAATTGTGGGAGTAAGAAAATATATTGTGATAGATTTTACCCCATTATTCCCAGAGGGCCTTCCAGACCTGAACACAATCGTCTAATATTAATAAAACATCCTGGAATACTGAAGGGGTTAAGGGAGGTAGGTTATATGTATTCGTAATTTTGTATGTATGTATGTATATACTCAGGCACATATCCCATAGCTGCGGGTTGCCGACTCGAGACAGAGCCCAAACAGGGACAACACAACACAACATAAACAAATAAATAAATACAAAAACTCACACACATCTAGGTGGCCCAGGAGAAGACCCAGAGACCAAGGATCACTAAGGGTCTCTAGCACTCCCCGGGTACAAAGGAGTACAAAGGAAATCAAGCAACAACAGATCTAGTGACCCTACTAGGCTGCTTGTCCTCCAAAACACTGAGGATCAAGTGTCCAAACAGTGGTTTAGAGTGGGTAAGGGAACATTGGAAAGGGAACTACTGCCCTGCCACTAACGTGGCAGGACTAGGAAGTTAGTAGGGGACATATGGGTTAGTAACTGAGGGGAGGATAAAGTTATTCATTTACAAACGCAGTCAGTCGCGGGTTTGATGCGAGATATTTGTCTAGGCGGAATTTAAATGAATCAACGGTGCTGCAGTCTATAACGTCTCGGGGAAGCCCATTCCACAAGTTGACAACTCGATTGAAGAAGAAATTCTTAGATTCGTGCGAGTTAAAAGATTTACCAATAATTGTGCAACCGTTTCCCCGCGTGTAATTAGATTGGTCGATAGTGAAGTACTTACTACAGTTCATATTGTCGATGCCTTTGATGATTTTGAACACTTGAATTAAGGTGCCTCTTAATCTGCGCTGGGTTAAAGGAAATAGATTTAATTCTCTAAGACGCTCTTCGTATGGTTTGTTCTTTAGGCTAGGTATCATTTTGGTAACTCTACGTTGAACTCGTTCTAGCTTGTTTATATCTTTTTGGTAATAAGGGCACCAGGATTGAACGCAGTATTCCAGAAGAGGGCGGACTAAGGAATTGTAAAGGGTTAGGATAACTTCTTTGGATTTATGCTCAAATGACCTGCCTATAAAGCCAATTATTTTGTTTGCCTTCTTAACAACTTCTGAACATTGTTGACTCGGTTTTAGGTTACTCGATATTGTTACTCCCAGATCAGTTTCTCTGTTTACATTCTTAAGCTGAGTGCCATTCATCGAATAGTTTGCTTTCTCATTTAGGTATCCGACATGTAGTACTTTACATTTATCCGCATTGAAACTCATTTGCCAAATTTGGGCCCAACATGACAATTTATCTAGATTGTGTTGCATATCGTCAACTTGTTCTTTTGAGAGTACGCTATTTGCAATTTTTGTATCGTCAGCAAATTTTGAGATTGTGCAGGTGAGACCCTCATCTATGTCGTTGATGTAAATTAGAAAGATAATTGGTCCTAGTACCGATCCCTGGGGTACCCCGCTACTTACATTGGTCCATTTAGATGCCTTACCGTTTATGACTACCCTTTGCTTTCTGTTGCTGAGCCAATTTTCTATCCATTTCAACACACCGTCTTGTATTCCATGCGCTTTTAGTTTTAGCAGTAAACGTTTGTGGGGAACTTTGTCAAAGGCCTTTTGAAAATCAAGGTATATAATATCTACAGCTTTACTCTCATCGTAGAGGTTGAGGATATCGTGGAAGAAGTCTAAGAGGTTTGTTAAACAGGAACGTTTTTTACGAAAGCCGTGTTGAGTATCTTTAAGTATGTTATTTTCCTCTAAGTGATTTACGAGTCTGTCTCGTATGACCGTTTCTAGCATTTTACATACAACTGAGGTTAAGCTAATTGGACGATAGTTACTGGGTAGGGATTTGCTGCCTTTTTTTAATATCGGTGTTACGTTGGCTAGCTTCCACTGATCAGGCATAGTTCCAGACTGCAAGGATTTATTGAATAGTAATGTCAGTGGTTTGGAGAGCTCATTCTTAGCTTCCTTTAGAACTCTAGGCGAGATTGTATCAGGTCCTGGCGTTTTATTTACCTTGAGTTTATCTAAACAATTCAATACTTCTCTCTCTGTAACAGTGATATTGCTTAGAACATCTGAATTATCAATCTGAATCGGCGATGGTGTAGGGATATCACTGAGGTCTTCTGTTGTAAAAAACTGATGCAAAGAAGGTATTGAGGGCATTACTCATTTGTACTTCGTCTTTGGTGTATTCTCCTTTTTCATCGACTAACGGTCCAACAGTTGAAGTAACTACTTTTTTCTTTCTGATATAACTATAGAATTCTTTCGGGTTTGTTTTACTTTGATTCGCAATATGTAACTCTAAGGTCTTTTTACTTTGCTTAATTAACTTTTTAGCTTTGCGTCGTAGCTCTTCAAATTTCACCCGTTCTTCGTCATTTTGTGAGGATTTTAATCTATCATTAGCAATTTTTTTAGCAAGCAGGCAGTTTGAAATATCTTTATTCCACCATTTGGGCTTATTATTATGGCCTGGACGCCGTATTTTCGATGGTATGCAGTCTTGCACTGCTTTTAGGTAAGTGGTTTCGAATAACTTCCAAGATGTATTTATGTCGTTATTGTTAATTAAAAAGCTCCAGTCAGTTTCTTTAAACATAGCTCTAAGTTTATGGAAGTTTGCTTTCTTGAAATTAGGGACTTTTTCGATGCTACTATTTGGTTCGTTACTAGTAAACTTTAAAGTGAAAGTTATCGTACGATGGTCGCTGTTACTGAATTCATCACCAACATTCAAATTCTCTATCAATTCTTCTTTTGTTGCAAGTACAATGTCAAGAACGTTATTACCACGGGTCGGCGTTCGAACAAATTGATAAAGCGAACTCTCTTGCAAGTTCGTATACAAGTCATGTCCGGAGTGTGAAGTAAGAGTATCGCCCCACTTGGTCACAGGTAAATTAAAGTCGCCAAAAATTACGGTATCTTGTGAGTTACTTACATCTGCAATTTGTTCGTAAATTTCTCGGTCAGTTTGCACTGATTGAGCTGGAGGTCTGTATATTAACGCAAGTATTATTTTTGTACCTTTATTATTCTTTATTAGCACAAAAGATGTGTCGACGTTCACAATTTGAGGTTTTGACACGAGGGTCGGGTTAAGACTTTCTTTGATATAAAATAAAACGCCACCTCCATTTTTATTTATTCGGCTGTTCTCAAACATTACATAACCGGGAAGTGAATACTCTGCTAAAATGTCTCTATCTTTTGTATTGAGCCAAGATTCTGTTATGCCAATCACATCATAATTTTCTGTAAACACTAGTTCCTCTAAATCTGAAAAATTATTGCGTATGCTACGAGCGTTTGCATAGAAAACCTTTAAAGTTGCGGTTTTTTAACTCGCAGAACGTTCTTTCATCGAATTTTTGGTTCTGGTCGGATCTACATTTACATTCATGGCTGTCCTCGGTCCTCGGTCGTTATCCCTGACGGTTTTGAATTTGGGTCGTGTTGGTGGAGCTTTATCCAAATTCGCGGTTCTTGACGGATTAGTATTTAATTCCTTTGTAGGTTGCCGTCCTCGCTGTCTTCGGTCCTCCTTCCTGGTTGTCCTGTGCTGAGTCGATTTCTTCTCCGAAAATCCTTCACCGCATCGTTGAGAAGACGCCCAAAATGTGCTGCTCCCACCTGGTTCAGATGAACTCCATCGTTCGAAAACAAATAGTCATCGTAGTAGAAATTGTCCCAGGTGTCGACGAATCCCACGTTCTCCTTCCTGCAGAGGTTCGCTAGACAACGATTTGTGCTGGTGGCTATGTTGTAAAATCGGCTCTCTACACCGAGCCGGGGGACGATTCCTGAGACGATGATCCTTGATGACTTCTCCTTAAACGACTTGATCAGCTGCTGGTACTTTAAAAGCAAATCTTCCGACCGGGTTCGCTGTACATCGTTGGATCCAACGTGGATGACGTACATTGTATTAGCAGGGGCCAGCTTTGATACTTCGTCAACTGCTGCAACTACGTCATCCACACCACCACCAGGGATACAAAAACGCTTCCTGGTCTTAGGTGCCCTGGCGCAAAACTCTGTGAGCTGACCACGTATCATCGAGTCTCCCACGAGCCGGACTTCTTCTATTTCCTCTTCGTCATCTGAGTCTGCGAGTATCTGGAAACGGTTTTGACACTCGGTAATCGGTATGTGTTTCCTGGTCTTGGGGCAAACGTTGTTCTTCACGACACGGAAGTTGTCTTGAGGGGGAAGAGAGTCACTATTTGTATCTTGAGTATCGGAAACATCAGCTGAAGTGGCTACTGTAGGCGTTGAATTGTTGGCAGTTGACGTTGGGGCGTTGGTGGCTGCTGGAGTTGCGGTGACAATTGAAGTTTGTGGTACTCCAACGTTGAGTGTTACAAACTCTTGGAGTAATTCCAGCTTCATGGTGAGGACGTTGATCTTGTTGTAGGCTTCATCTAATTTCACTGTAAAATTCTCTCGTTGCTGGCAGAGCCGGCAGACTTGAAGATCGATAGTAGCAAACATGGACTCACCAAACCTACCGGCGCAGTTCGCACAAGCGCGAGGCATGGTGACAGTCACTTTCTTCAGATCACTTCACTCACTTAAAAAACAATTCACTCACTTTAAAACACTTCACTCACTTTAAAAACACTTCAATCACTGCAACCGAAAACAAATATGCTGAAATACGCAGAAATAGGTTATCAGGGGTGATAGCCTAACCGAAAACAAAAATTTTGAGATACGCAGAATTAGGCTTCCAGGGGCGATAGCCCAACCAAAAGTTTTTTTAAAAATTGAAATACGCAATAATAGGCTACCAGCGTTGAACAGCCTAACCAAAAATAATAAAATTGAAATTCGCAGAAATAGGCTACCAGGTGTGATAACCTAACCTTAAACAAATATGTATAACAGAATATGTAACTAAATATACAATTCACCAAATAGAGATTATATAAAAATAAAGTGTGACTGCACACAAGGGGTTAATATACTGTGTCAACAGATGGCCCTGGTGTCACTGTAGCCTAGTAAAGCAGTAGCCTACTCTTTTTAGATAAAAAAGTGTATCAGTCAAAGGTTATTACAAGATCGTGCAAGCAACAACTAAAATTACAGATATATACTGAATAGCTACAGTAGGATACTAAATACAATATCTACAAGAGTTAATAATAAAACAGATTGGCTGGCTATAGGCTAGGCTAGGTTTGGGTTAGGTCAAAAGCTTGGCAGGTTGGGTTAGGCTAGGTTAGTTTGTACAAATACCACCCTTAGCTTAAAGTAAAATCAGTCTGAGGATAAAAAGTCAAGAAAATATCTAGGGGGAAAAGATAAATGAATGCACTTAAATTTGGTACAAAATTTGCTGGAATTTAATATGTATAATCCCCCAAAAAGGTTTGTTTACAAAATGGTGTCGGCGTTAGTCTCTGTAGGCAGGTTAGTTAGTAAACAATATTGTTTATTAGCAAATTAATATGCAAAGCTTTACTTACATACAAGGCAGTTAAATAGATACTTACTACAGTAGGTAATGGGTAAAATTAGGGGCTACGATTTTATATAAAATAGTAATAAGAGAGCGTTTGTTTACAAAGCAAAACAAAACAATAGATGGCGCTAGTGGCGCCCTGTCCGAGCAGGAGTCTTGTGATAAACACAAAGTTTATCAGTACCACACCTCATGGAGCGGTTCCGGTCTCAGCAGTCAGACACACAGCGGAACCATACCACAATGCCTGCCTACCTCACATCCAGGCATGACCCTTCATATACCCTGGCTCCATGGGCCAGGCGCCTGACGGACTATTATCAAGTCCAACTGGTGCATGACCCCCTCTCCCACTGACCGACAGCATTATCACTCATCTATTCACAAACATTTTCCATAAATTCCTATTCATTACCATTTCTCTTGCCTGTTCTACAGTCATCCCTCTATCTTCCAGTTTTGATGACATCTCTCTCCACTCTTTTATAAACTCTCTCAGCTCCTCTTTCACAATAATAGCCAAGCCCTCTTTCGCTCTGTCTCCCTCATCTACTCCAGACTTTCTACCTTTCACATTTCCAAAATCCACTTCAGCCTCTCCTTGCATCTTTGTTTCATTCAGCGCAAGCATATCATACTTTCTTCTTTCAAATAACCTTCCAATGTCCCATCGCTTTTCATTCGCTCCACATCCACGCACATTTAACCCTATCAGTGCGGGCAATTTTCTGCTATAATAGGGTTCATTCAGGCGCTACTGATTGCTTAAGCAAGTGCCTGAATTAAATGAAATGTTTGAAGCAAAAAAGTAGAAGAAAAGAGCTTTCAAATAACACCAGAACTAGCTCGCTACCTAGCGGGATTCACCCGCAGCGTTACTACAGACATCGGCAATATTGCTAATAATTAGCAATGTTCCGCTACCTTTACCTTTGGCAACACTGAATATATATCGCGAGACTACACTACAGAGCCTCAGTACCGCAGCAGACTTGCTGGAGGGCGGACGGGGGCCTGCCGCGCTCCTGATCACTAACACTTGTCTCCACAGACTTTAATGGGATTTAAATTCCAGGATATTTCCAGGATGTATCCGTACGGCAATCACAGTGAAAGGGTTAAAGCTTCTATTCTTAGGGTCCGGGACCATGAACGCTATTTTATTTAATAGATTTTATTTAATGGGAGAGGGATACCCGGCCCCCGCCCCCAATCCCCTTCAGCTGTCTTCTACGCCGCCTCGCAGGACAAAGCGGTGGTGGAAATTATCAACCTTCAACGACAGAGGAGGCTATCTGCACCAGATAGTGGGGTCGCCGCATCCATGCGCTATTTGAAATGCAGAAATATAGAGGGAGAGAAAAATAGAAAAGGCTATGGGAAGCAGAGGACACCAACCCTTACTCTGACAATGAGTCAGCCCACCACATAATATATTTCTACATTCATTATATCGATTATGATTTTAGCTTTCTCCCTAGACCTCTAGCAAGCTTAAAAAACACCCCAAATATCCCCTTTCATGATAAATGTATACGTTTTTTGGTAGAAAACTGTTCCGGCCGAAGGCCAGTTCCTCCAAAATTACAGGTTTGCTATTGCTCGCCAGGAAAGAAATCGACACCTGAATGGCACGAAAGGCCTTGATCTTGAAAAAAATTAGGTGAAAGGTCTTAAAATCTCAAAACTAATTGGGCTAAACACGAGGAAGAAAGGGGGACTAGAAGTAAGAGGACAATGACCCTACCAAGAGGAAACCCCAAGAGGAAGAACACATATTTCGGAGGGGGAATAATTACAAATGGTCAAGATAATTATTTAACCCTTTCAGGATGTTGACCTTTCCCTTGGGTCAATCTGGCTAACAGATATTTTATGCAGTAAAGTATGATGTAATGAAATTAACTGGATAAAAGCATCTCAAGTAATTCACTATAGTATTCATGGCAGTACACTGTGAAGAAGAAGAAGAAGGAGAAGAAGAAGAAGAAGAAGAAAGAAGAAAGAAGTAGTGAACAGTAACACACACCAAGATGAACAGGGGATGAGATGTGGAAATGGACTGACATGAATATATTTTACATTTCAATTACATTTCATCACGACTTTTTTGTTCAGGTATTCCCACTGGTGTAGAACATGCCAGCTTCCCTAGTACACCATTTCCGATCTTTTATCCACTCCTTTTTGACTTTGCATGCTGGTTCTGTAATGGTTTTAACTCGCCAGCCTCTTTCCGGTCTCTCTCTTTCTAGCTCTCTCTCTCTCTCTCTCTCTCTCTCTCTCTCTCTACAGAAACTCTATCACACCTGTACATCTACTCACACCCTAACACACACATACACACGCACACACACACGCACACATAGACACACACCTACACACACACACACCACCCCTGACCCTCATTCTTTACCTTTCCTCTCTCAGCCGCCTGCCTCTTTTTAACCACCATCTCTCTATCTCTCTCTCTCTCTTTCTCTCTCTCTCTCTTTCTCTCTCTCTCTCTCTCTCTCTCTCTCGGACATTAGTTCCAGGGCAGTAGTTCCCTTTCCAATGTTCCCTTACCCACTCTAAACCACTGTTTGGACAATTGATCCTCAGTGTTTTGGAGGACAAGCAGCCTAGAAGGGTCACCAGACCTGTTGTTGCTTGATTTCCTTTGTACTTTGTACTTTCTCTCTCTCTTTCTCTCTCTCTCTCTCTCTCTCTTTCTCTCTCTCTCGCTCTCTCTCTCTCTCGCTCGCTCTCATTCTTTCATCACTGGTTCTATTGTTCACAAGCCCGTTCGCCCACAAACTTTCCGCCCAAAATCGAGTTGCTTTGCCCAAAAGTTGAAGCGGTGGTCGAGTGGAGAGCACGCTCATGTGTGAATCTGCTTGACCTGGGTTCGATCCCAGCCAATGCGGACATTTAGTGGGTGTGGTAGTATGTCCTAACGTGTTTCACATGCTCACACCCAGTCGGGGAACACCTCGACGACGTATACAGACATAATAACACACATACCAAAGCCACTCCAACAGCTTCCTCTCTCTCCAACATCCTTTCTCCCCTCTCTAAGTTACGTAAGGTTATGTATGCTAGGTTAAGCTTAAGTTGAGGCTAGATTATATTTAATTAGGTTAGGACCGTTAGGTTATGCACATCTAAGGTAAAAGTAGGTTAAGTTTGTTTGTGTGTTTTTTTTGTTTTTCTCCCACGACATCTATCAAGTTTGAAAAATACCACCCTTCCGAGATACATTTCTACATTTTCGGTAGACAAATTATTTGGTCGAAGGCCGGCTTAGCCTAAATTACAGGCTCGCTATCGTTCGCCACGAAAAAATCGACACTCAAATTGCACGGAATCCCCTAATATTGTCAAAGAAATGGGGCGAAAGATCTTAAAATCGCCAAATTAATGGGCCAAGCATCTTAAAATCTCAAAATTAATGGGGTGAAACATGAAGGAGAAGGGGGTCCATAACAAACATAAAAAATAAATAAATAACTCCCCTTAACCTCGACCCCACCACATACCTGGCCGTCTGGAGGAGGAGGGGCGGCGGAAATGTTGTTTATGCCTCTCTCTATTTCCTTCTTCATGGCAGGTCTCGGGAATTATTTCGCCATTTCAAAGAACATCTTTCCTTTCCTCATAACACTCATTTGGTTTATGTAATAGTATGTTAGATATTATTAACCCTGGATAGGTATTACCAATTATATATATATTGAAATGCAAATTGTACTCAAATATTGAAGACACTCTCCACTCTCTCTTTCAAGCACATACAAACACATGCACATACAGAAAATTGCATTTACGAACGTACACACATGATAATAGAAATATATCTATGCAATTATATTAACAATACTAATGCGCATTTTGATTACAAATACACATTCCAGAAAATGTTTCACTCAACTGAATATATGAATACATTAAAGGTAAAAGAAATATGACTCGTAGCCCAATGTTAAATTTCAAAACATAACAAAATGTCTTAATCAGCGAAACCATGTTTCCCATTAGTATACTAAGGGGAAAAGTTTACTGTTTGATTTTTATCACTGGGTAGGGTTAAGGGGAGCGTTTCTTCTGGACCCCCTTTTCGCTTATGCTAATCCCCATTAGTTTTGACATTTTGAGACGTTCGCCTCATTAGCTTGGCGATCTTAAAACCTTGCGCCCTATTTTTTGCCAATTTTAATACATTTCGTTCCATTAAGGTGACGATTTTTTCCCCGCGAGCAAAGAAATATAGGAGTAACCGGCCTTCAGCCAGGTCATATTTTTACCGAAAAATGTAGAATATATAACAAAACAAAAACAAAATAAATATGAAATTAAGGTGAATTTTCCGGATACATGTGCGTGTGAATGAAACTGGTGAGAGTGAATCATTAGAATGGTTGAGGGAGAGAGTGTGCCAATCGGGTGGTGGTGGTGGTGGTGGTGGTGTGTGTGTGTGTGTGTGTGTGTGTGTGTTTGTGTTTGTGTGTGTGTGTGTTGTGTGTATGTGTGTGTGTGTGTGTGATTAAAGGAGGAAAGGATGTCACTCTGCTGCCTAGTGCCATGCTCCTTGTGTGTGAGAGAGAGAGAGAGAGAGAGCATGTGCCACTCTGACGTCTGGCGCCATATGACCCTGCCCGTCACCCTCCACAACCCAACCCTCACTTTACACACAAATGGTATTGCTAACGTCACACAGGTTCTTTCATACACAAAATATATACCTTTTTTTGTATTTGCATTAAGGGGGATGACTTGCTTTTTTTATCTTTCTCTCCTTTTTACTCTTTCTCTGGCTTGTATCCATTCGGCCCCATTCAGCCAACTTTTTTAAGACGTTTATTCCCATCCAGGTGTCCATTTCTTCCTGGCGAGCGATAACGAGCCAGCATTGTATGGAGAAATCAGGCTTCGCCGGAGACATTTTTCTATCGAAAAATGTACAAATTTAGCTTGCTGTCAAAACAAAAATATATATATGCTGGCTCGCTACCGCTCGCCAGGAAATATTGACACCTGGATGGGAGTAAACGTCTTAAAACAGTAGGCTGAATGGGGCCGAATGGATACAAACCAAAGAGAGAGGGAGAGAAAGATAAACAAAAAGCCAGGTGGGCTCCCTTAAATAACGGAGAAATTAAAAACAATAATCATGAAAAAATAATCCATTCACCATAAGGGGATCTCCATTCAAGAAATAACTATATGGACTGGATTAAACTGGTGTGGATTTATAAAGTTGGTGGAAATGTACTCTGAAGAAGTATGTTCAAAAGAAAAAACACGAGAGAGAGAGAGAGAGAGAGAGAGAGAGAGAGAGAGAGAGAGAGAGAGAGAGAGAGAGAGAGAGAGAGAGAGAGAGAGAGAGAGAGAGAGATACACACACACACTCACCACCTACATTATACACAAAACACAGTAAACGGTATACACAATAATCAGACAAAAATTCAAACAAAATATATTATTCTGCAACTTATCAATTTTTCTCTGACCCTCCCTTCATAAATCTAACGTTGCGACTCCATGGGGAAGGCGGCTTATTGATTACACCATAACAAATGAGAGCGTACAGTCGGGTGCAAGTTTTCGGACACAAACTTGATGGAAAACTGCGCAAATCTTGAGAATAGAAGGCACGATTATGATTATTCTCAGTGGCTTATAGATCCTCCAAAAAGTTACTAAGTGCATTTATGTGACTGTTGAAGATGCTTTTATTTATATATTAAACTGAAAGCGAAGTAAATAATCTTACTGTGCAATACATTTCTTCCATCCTTGGTCAACTTAAGGGGAGGTTTTTAGTTTGGTCCCTAGATATCCATCAAGCTTAAGATTGCACCCCCTTGAGCTCCTTTCAAGATAAATTTGTACATTTTTCGGTAAAAGATTTCCCGGCTCAAAGCCGGTTCCTCTTATATTACAGGCTCGCTATCGCTCGCCAGGAAAAAATCGACACCTAAATGGCACGAAAGGTCTTAACATTGACAGAAATGGGTCGAAAGTTCTTAAAATCGTCAAAATAATGGGTCGAACGTCTTAAAATTAGAAAAGCAATGGGGCTAAACATGAAGGAGAAAGGAGTCAAGAAAAAAATCCCTCAACTGGAAATCTCCCCTTAATCAATTATATACATTTGGAATATTATTTGGTTAATATCAGCAACTAGATTGAAGGTGAATTATTTTAAGTTTCAGAATATTTACACTTGAAATATATTATGCTTTAGTATCCGCGCTAGACTAAACGCAGATTATATTACATAACTAAATCATTATAAAGCTTTGATTCAGAAGATGCCAGTCTTGGATTGTCGAATAAAAAGTGCCGAAGAAAGTGTGCATGTAGTTTTCAAATACACTTTTATTAACCCATATAGTACCAGGGACGTTTCTTTTATCATGTTCTGGCAACTAATAGACGATTGTATTCAGCTTAGGAAGGACCTCTAGCAATAATAAGGCTTCAAACTATCTCAACCAACCTCTTTAGCTACCACAGATCCTTCCTAAGCTGCATAATATTGTCTAAATATAACTAGAATACAATATAACACACGTCGCTGATACTCAAAGGGTTAATAACAAACTCTAATTTCATAACCGGGTATTTTCTAGTTTGAGGCAGCTTATAATACACTGTAAGAAATAAAGGGTAGAAAAAGGTATATAAGAACATTAGGTATATATGTGCATATGGCTGCATGTATGCATGTTTCTGTGTCTGTCTCTCTGTCTGTCTCTCTATCTGTGTGTCTGTGTGTCTGTCTCGTACGAATATATGCATGTATGTAAACCTGTCTGTATTTCTGTTGATCTGGCTGCATGTGCGTAAATCTGCCTGTATGTATGTTTATGTGCGTTTGTCTATCAGTCCGTCTGTCTCTCTGTCCGTCTGGCTCTCTGTCTGTCTGTCTGTCTGTATATCTGTCTGTCTGTATATCTGTCTGTCTGGTGCGTCCAACAGATTACTTCATGGAAACCCCCGGGTTGATTACAGAGGGTGTACTTCCCTATATACCATTACAGAGGGTGTACTTCCCTATATACCATTACAGAGGGTGTACTTCCCTATATACCATTACAGAGGGTGTACTTCCCTATATACCATTACAGAGGGTGTACTTCCCTATATACCATTACAGAGGGTGTACTTCCCTATATACCATTACAGAGGGTGTACTTCCCTATATACCATTACAGAGGGTGTACTTCCCTATATACCATTACAGAGGGTGTACTTCCCTATATACCATTACAGAGGGTGTACTTCCCTATATACCATTTTTGTCCCTATATACCATTACAGAGGGGGAGCTTCCCTATATACCATTACAGAGGGTGTACTTCCCAGTATACCATTACAGAGGGTGTATATATACCATTACGGTGAGGGTTTGTTCGTGTATGTTATGTTTACAGGAGGGTTTTCCCTATATACCATTTTTGTTATTGATGGATGGGGGGAGCTTCGAGTCAGGAATATTCGTGTACAAGCCAGTTACCATTTTGGAGTTATGAATTTACGGTGAGGGTTTGTTCGTGTATGTTATGTTTATTTATTATATATTCATTTATTTATGTATTTATTAGTGCTTGTGTATAATATTAGTAAATCTTTGCTTTTTCGTAACTATTGAATTATGATTTACTTCATTTTATCGTTATGTCAAGATGCAAGACATGATTATCTTTTGTCCATTTCCCTTCAATTACATTTCCTCAATTAACTATTGAATATTGAATAATGTATTTTGTTGTGGCACAGTTGTTGTTGTTGTTGTTGTTCCCTAAGCTGCCTGGCCGAACAGCCCCGAGTCCCTGAGGAAGGCCATGGCCACGATCGGGCTTTCCCACAGAGCTCTCATTGAGTGTAGGTTGTGTTGTTGGCGTAAGTGGTTGTGTGAAATGCAGTCTTCTATGATGTGTTTAATGGTATGGGGTGCTGTGTTACATCCCGGGCAGGCGTCGACAACGGAGTCATCCAGTCTCTTCTGATAGCTCAGGAGAGCTGGATGGTGTCCGCATCTCAGCCTGGCCAGGTGGACTCTGTCCTCGCGAGGGAGGGAGGATTCGGAAGGATGGATTTCGGGAGGTCGTGCATGCAGCTGCGTGTTGTCTGTGAGTGAGTGGATGGATTGGCGAGAGATATGAGTATGGATGTGCTTCTGGAAGTTGGTTCGGGGTGGGCAGGGAGGGAGAGAGGACAATAACTGTGTGTGATACCGTGTGCTGGGTGTTGTTTTGATATTTCTTGGTGTCTGTGGGTGTGTTGCCATGTAGTTTAGTGGGTGGTCTTGGTTCGTGGAGGCTGCTGCCAGGAATTGAGTGCCTCTCATGTCCAGATGGTCTTTGACTTTGAGGATTTTGGTTTCTTGATGTAGATGATCTGTGGGTGCAGTAGCTGTGCAGCCTGTAATGATCTTCAGGGCTTTGTTTTGGATAGTCTGTAAGGTCTTATGATGTGTTTCAGCTAGGTTAGAAGCCCAGGCTGAGCTTGCGTATTCCATTACTGATCTTATGTATTGTTTATATACTGTGGTGGTAGTTTCTTTGTTGTGTCCAAATTTTGTGTGAGCAAGTGACCTGAGGGCGTTAAGTCTGGGTGTCAGTTTCTTTTTAATGTTTGTGGTGTGCTGTTTGAATGTCATATGAGTATCATATGTTACTCCTAGGATTTTGGGTGTGTGTGTATGTGTTAGGGGTGTGTTGTTTATGGTGAGTTGAGGGATGTATTCGTGTTCACCTGTCCAGCTTGTGAGCAGGGTTGCGGTGGATTTGGCTGGGGCTAGATTCAGTCTGTTTGTAGTGCACCAGCCATGTAGTGTGTTGAGATAGGGTTGAAGGAGATCTGTGGCACAGTTAACAATACAAGTTGCGATGTATGTATTTGTATAAATAATTTATACGGCAAGATGCAATTGCCAAATACTGTAGAACAACTGTAATAATATGCAATTTATGCTCAATGCCACACTAATAAAACCACACAAAGTTTGTTGGTCGATTTCACTTGCTGCCATAAAGCGGAAACTCATTAATCTATGTCAGTCTAAAATATCCTAAAGTAAATAAGTCGTTAACATACATATTAAGCTAAATATGTCATTTACGTGAGAACATTATAAGCACATGGCCGATTAACATTATCCATTTTATTCCTGGAGGACCTTTCTAAGCTTAGTAAAGTCGTCTATTGTTAGCCTGAATAAAGTGGCAAGGAGCATTACAATATCAAGAGGGTTAATATACTATGGTGCAGGTACCCTTTCTAGTTTAGTATACGGACAAACGGCATATCAAAAAGCCAAAGGTAAATCGCTATCAATATGCACAATATATATATATATATATATATATTTATTAACGTTGCATTTAGTGACCAATGTATTCAAGTATTTTATCGATTTAGCATATATTGGTGTTTAGTTTTTTTTTATTCACAATGACTGTCAGCTTTCAAAGAACCCTTAATTTTATGCAACCTTCAGACGCCCTCTTTTACCCGGAGAGGGTTTTGGTGCAGGTTTGGGTCTAAGTACAGTCAATATAAAAATGCTCGGGACTCTTTCGTTATGTTCATTATGCAATTAAAGTAACCTGAAGTACAGTCGCGAGCCGTGGCATAGTCAGTAGAGCGTCGGCTGCTGATCAAAGGGTCGGGGGATCGAACCCGCACTGTCAAAATGTTATAGGTAGATTTCATGCCCGGGCAACTTGAACTAGCAATTCGTGACAAACGCCTAATCTTCATGGCCACCCCTTCTCGGGAATTACGGCGTCTGGCAAAAAAAAATAAAAAATAAAATACAAAAATAAACAAAATAAACAAAATACAATTGATATAGGTGTAATATTAGTTTAATTAATAACACAAATATTCTTATACTTTAATCTATAATTTTGAATTAAAATGCAATCCAATCGTCTATATAATCATAGTGTAAGATATGAAAAAGGTCCACGATTTTTTGTTCTATGTGAATGAGGGAGACAAAAGGCAGAACTGCCTGCAGCGAGTGCCTCCCCCAGAATTAGCTATGTTATTCTAACTAAAGGGCAATCTATTTATACAATTGTCTGAAATGAAGTATATTTGTTTAAATGGGGTATAAGTTCATTTGAATAATAAATTATATTCACTTGTGTGTGTGTGTGTTTATAGAAGTGTGTGCCCATGTTTGCTTATATGTATGTATAGTATATAGGTGATGCGTGTTTGAATATGTGTGCGTGCTTGAATGTGTGTGTGAGTGCTTGTGTGTGTGTTTATGGAAGTGTGTACGCTTGTTTTTTTTTGTTTTTTGTTTTTTTTATATATTCCAACTTACTTCCTCTCGGGCATAGGCTGAGAGCCTTAACATTCACCGCTTTACAATGAACAGTGAAGCCCGTGAGGTCTTGTTCCAGTCTAGGGAGTGAGACATGTGAAGCACGTAGAGTACAACGAGCACCTGCCATCTTGCCTTCACATGAGGCACGGTGCTCACTCATGGCCCGAAACGACCCCATCTCTGAAGCCATCTCGTTCCCGTGCTTCACTGTCTCAACCCCTACACTCGGACTCTCACACTCACACACACACACAACGCCACCTGTTGAGCAAATAACTTACCAGGCATTGCACCCCTATAGCATATTTTGAATATGGGAATATTCATACACTGCTATTTAATCAGGGAACAATGAGGGTATTTTATTGACGTTTCGGTGGGCTTGTGGTAATGCACTGATACTAGGTACACCTTATATGTATGTATTGTATATATGTGTGCGTGCTTGAATGTGTGTGTGTGTGTGTGCTTTCATGTGTGTTTATGGAAGTGTGTACGCTTGCTTGCTTATATGTACCGGTATGTATTGTATATATGTGTACTTACTTGAATGTGTGTGTGTGTGTGTATGTTGGTGTGTGTGTGTGTGTGTGTGTGTGTGTGTGTGTGTGTGTGTGTGTGTGTGTGTGTGTGTGTGTGTGTGTATGCGTGTGTGTGTGTGTGTGTGTGTGCGTGCTTGCGTGTATGTGTGTTTGCGTGTATATGCTCCTGCTTTTCCTTAAACTAGCCCAGACAGCACGCGCCCAGACCCCTCCCAGACAGCTGTACAGTCACGGTCAAAAGTAGTCTCCCATTTTCATAACTTCTACTTTATCCTTTCCAATACAGTATACCATTTAGGCTTGTAACACACGAGCGCATTTTCGTCAACTCTTTTGTAAGCAACTCTGGTCTGACTCCTTGACAGTTCAAAGGAGTACAAAGGAAATCAAGCAACAACAGGTCTAGTGACCCTTCTAGGCTGCTTGTCCTCCAAAACACTGAGGATCAAGTGTCCAAACAGTGGTTTAGAGTGGGTAAGGGAACATTGGAAAGGGAACTACTGCCCTGGAACTAATGTCCGTGGCAGGATTAGGAAGTTAGTAGGGGACAGATGGGTTAGTAACTGAGGGGGGGATAAAATAAAGTTATTCATTTACAAACGCAGTCAGTCGCGGGTTTGATGCGAGGTATTTGTCGAAGCGGAGTTTAAATGAATCGACGGTGATGCAGTCTAACGTCTCGGGGAAGCCCATTCCACAAGTTGACAACTCGATTGAAGAATAAATTCTTAGATTCGTGTGAGTTAAAAGATTTACCAATAATTTTGCAACCGTTTTCCCGCGTGTAATTAGATTGGTCGATAGTGAAGTACTTACTACAGTTCATATTGTCGATGCCTTTGATGATTTTGAACATTTGAATTAAGTCACCTCTTAATCTGCGCTGGGTTAAAGGAAATAGATTTAATTCTCTAAGACGCTCTTCGTATGGTTTGTTCTTTAGGCTAGGTATCATTTTGGTAACTCTACGTTGAACTCGTTCTAGCTTATTAATATCTTTTTGGTAATAAGGGCACCAGGATTGAACGCAGTATTCCAGAAGAGGGCGGACTAAGGAATTGTAAAGGGTTAGGATAACTTCTTTGGATTTATGCTCAAATGACCTGCCTATAAAGCCAATTATTTTGTTTGCCTTCTTAACAACTTCTGAACATTGTTGACTGGGTTTTAGGTTACTCGATATTGTTACTCCCAGATCGGTTTCTCTGTTTACATTCTTAAGCTGAGTGCCATTCATCGAATAGTTTGCTTTCTCATTTAGGTATCCGACATGTAGTACTTTACATTTATCCGCATTGAAACTCATTTGCCAAATTTGGGCCCAACATGATAATTTATCTAGAATGTGTTGCATATCGTCAACTTGTTCTTTTGAGAGTATGCTATTTGCAATGTTTGTATCGTCAGCAAATTTTGAGATTGTACAGGTGAGACCCTCATCTATGTCATTGATGTAAATTAGAAAGAGAATTGGTCCTAGTACCGATCCCTGGGGTACCCCGCTACTTACATTGGTCCATTTAGATGTCTTACCGTTTATGACTACTCTTTGCTTTCTGTCGCTGAGCCAATTTTCTATCCATTTCAACACACCGTCTTGTATTCCATGCGCTTTTAGTTTTAGCAGTAAACGTTTGTGGGGAACTTTGTCAAAGGCCTTTTGAAAATCAAGGTATATAATATCTACAGCTTTACTCTCATCGTAGAGGTTGAGGATGTCGTGGAAGAAGTCTAAGAGGTTTGTTAAACAGGAACGTTTTTTTACGATAGCCGTGTTGAGTATCTTTAAGTAAATTATTTGCCTCTAAGTGATTTACGAGTCTGTCTCTTATGAACGTTTCTAGCATTTTACATACAATTGAGGTTAAGCTAATTGGACGATAGTTACTGGGTAGGGATTTGCTGCCTTTTTTGAATATCGGTGTTACATTGGCTAGCTTCCACTGATCAGGCATAGTCCCAGACTGCAAGGATTCATTGAATAGCAATGTCAGTGGTTTGGAGAGCTCAGCTTAGCTTCCTTTAGAACTCTAGGCGAGATTGTATCAGGTCTAGGCGTTTTATTTACCTTGAGTTTATCTAAACAATTCAATACTTCTCTCTCTGTAACGGTGATATTGCTTAGAACATCTGAATTATCAATCTGAATCGGCGATGGTGTAGGGATATCACTGAGGTCTTCGGTTGTAAAAACTGATGCAAAGAAGGTATTGAGGGTATTGAGGACAGTTAGGCTCGTATAGGAACTCTGTCCCCTAAATTAACCCTTTGAAGATTGTGCCACATTTTGACAGTTTATTCTGGCTATCATTAGACGATTATATACAGTTTAAGAAGGATCTCTGGTAAAGACTATCTCAATTAACCCTCTGACTTCCATATGTCCTTCCTAATCTAAATAAAATAATCTAATAATAGCCGGAAAACAGAACAAGAAATGCGTATTTGATCTTGAAAGGGTTAATATACATCTAGATTAATTACCGATAAAATGTCAAATGATGCCGCGATGTTGAATCTATCTCACTCTTTTACCGCTAATACAATAATCAAGGTTCTTCAAAGTTTTCCTAGTATACCTCCTCCCTTACGGAAAGTAGGTGGCACCCGCCTTTCAACACATATATACATGGAACTCCGCACGCACTTCTCAAGTAACTCATTTCCACCGCTCTCACTCTCGGTCTGAGGCTCTTCCCGAACGTCCAAGCTTCGCTTCCGTAAGTTAGTGTCGGGATTACCACACTGTCATGCAAGGGTTTCTTCACTTCCATACTGACCACCCTATTTCTTGTAACTGCTTTCAACGTTCCTACAACCCTCTTCCCCTGTTGCACCCTCTCCCGCACTTCATCCATAGTCCCATCTTTACTCAACACACTGCCCAGATACTTAATTAAATGAGCTGACAATCTCCATAGCCTGACCGTTCAACTTCAACACATTCCCACTCCAATTCTGTCCAACTCTCTGGCTTAGGAGTAAACCGATTATTCCAATATTTCTTCTACTTAACAAGTAAGCTCTGGAACTCTCTCCCTCAATCTGTCTTTCCCTCATTTTATGATTCAATTTGCTTCAAGTTCTGTGTGTCCAGACACTTTGACTCTAACGTACCTTTAATTCTTTCAACTTTGGGGGGACACTTGTTATAGGCAACTTTGCCTACTGTCTCCTTCATACACATAGAAAGAAAATAAATAATGCCAGCTATGTTGCCGAATACATTTTTGACGATAAAAACTCTCGTGTGATAACCCCCTTTACTTTAGCACATTTTGCTCATCATTTGGGGATTTTATGACTCCAAAGTGTTGTTAAACCCGATAGTTTTCACTCCTTTGACACATAAAATCCACTTTCTATTTTGTATTTATTCGCCTATTATTCCAAAAATTGGAATTAAACTGCCATCATCGTATTAAAGTGGTTGAATTTATCTGTTGGTATAAGAAGGAAATAGCACTCAATCAAACTGAACAAAGCTTAAAAAATAGAGATTTTGTTTATGTTTCCTGAGCACCCTTTTTATCCGAGTTTGTACTTCTGAGCCTGACTGTAGATAAGTTTATGACCATGGAACTATCAATTACGCCTCTTTTTTAGCATTTCCCCCTTTCTCCCGTCCACTATTATATCCCGTTTGCTTTGGTCTACATTATTCTCTTTCTCCCTCCTTTTTATATTCATTGTTTCTTTTTATTGTTTTATTTTATTGTTTTTTTTTTATCTTTTGTTTACATTTATATCTGTTTAGATCTCCATCCCCGCTTTCTCTACTACTCGTTGTTGCACTTTGTAATCATTACTTTTGCTAAATTTGTAGCTCACGTTGTGTGTAATTATCATTAAATTATAAGTTGTAATATTAAATTACTGATTTTCTCTTAGAAATTTATGCATCCTTTCACTTATTTTTAGACACGCTTATTTCATATTACCATTACCTTTTATTGTCCACTTTTATTCACTCCTATTCACTCCTATAATCTTAGGTATAAAAGCGATATGAAAATGGTATATACAATCATTGGATTTACCTTTCTAACTGGTACAAGATGGATTCTGTATCACCAATATACATTTATATGGATGGATTATTATGGATACTAAAAGGCCAAGGATTTCTTAGATCCGCAGTTAATATCCTTTTAGGGGTGAAGTGTAACTTATTTAATTGGGGTATGTAATCTTGGCCAAGGTACACGGTCACAGGGTATAAGGTTTTATATATATATTATAAAAGATGTCAAACAGATAATTATGTTGAAGGAAATGTATTTAAATTTTGCAATTAATAATAATAGTGGATATATATAAAATTGGCTTTTTAGGTAGAACCTGAAAAAGGCAGGACACAGATATGGAAGGGAGAGTGGGGAGCACGGGATGGTAGATAATGTGTGTTCTAGACGTGTTGTAAATAAGATCTTACGCTAAGGTAGGAATATCTATCTTTAATATTCGAGCTCAAGAGACCTCTTATATCTACAACAAATATATTTGTATCGTTATAGGCAAAGGGATAGTTTTAAAAAAAACGGAGACGAAAACATAACCTCCATTCAACTTCATTGACAGAGATGAATATATAAGCTTAAACTAATGGAATGGGACATTATTGATGAGCTCCATTGATATCATATGTACGTATATTTATATGGGTAGACATCACACATACCTTACCATGCGTTCATAACTTTAACGAGAGAGGCACTCGGGAGAACGCACACCTTCACTTATAATGACGGAGGTATGAGCTCCACCAATCACTTCCTAAATGGAATCACTTCTTCCTTGGCACAAATATCCCATCTGCCCACCAAATTTCGTAAATAGCGGTTTATAAATTTGCGAACCGCCTACGCTGTCGGAGGTATGCGCTCCACCGATCACCTCGTAACTTGAATCACTTCTTCCTTGGCACATATCCTATCTGCCCTCCAACTTTCATGAAAATCGGTTCATAACTCTTCGATATATCATATTTACAGACGGGTAAACATACAAACAAACTGAGGCAAAAACAAACACCTCTAACTTCGTTGGCAGAGGTAATAACTAAAGGGGCAGCACTCGGGAGAACGCGTACCTCCGTCTACGCTGGCGGAAGTACGTGCTCTACCGATCGCCTCCTAAATCGAATTCCTTCTTCCTTGGTGCATATCCTGTCTGGCCTCCATCTTTCGTAAAATCAGTTCAAAATATGTTTCGATATCTTGTGTAGCCTACATACATACAAACAAACGGAGGTAAAAACATAACCTCCGTCCAACTCCGTTAAATAATATATGATCTATTATTCAGTCTTTTAAATGCATTTTGTCTGTGTTTATGAATATATGCATGTATGTATATCCATATGTACAGTATGTATGTACAGGTATGGGTATATCTTTGTATGTGTGTATAATAATAATGTATGAATGTATGTATGTATATATTTCCCTAGACGGGAATCGAACCAATGATTTTAGGATTAGGAGCCAGGCATCCTACCTACCATGCTATGATCTCATGCTCATGAAACCTTAGGAACCATTATGCATTACTGATTCTGGATATATCAAGCATGATGATAATATTTCAGTCCATCCGGCATTATGAGGCCATAGCATGGCTGGTAAGATACTTGACTCTTAATCTTAAGATCCTGAGTTAATTCCTGGCTAGGAAAAAAAACATTTTGTATGAACTCCCTTGTGATTGTGAACTTTTAAACGTACCGGTATGTATATAATGAATGTATATATGTAATTATGTATGCATGTATGGCTGTCAGTCTGTATCTGTGTATGTATGTATGTATGTATGTATGTATGTATGTATGTATGTATGTATGTATGTATCTATGTTTCTATGTATGTATGTATATATGTATCTATGTATGTATGTATGTATCTATGTCTGTATGTATGTATTTATGTATGTATGTATGTATGTATGTATGACTAAGCACACTGTTTATGGTTGTTGTTTTCCAGACGGAGCCACGTTTCCATATATGGACAATGTGGGTTGTCGATCCGGGACACACCCCTCATCACGACAAATTAATAGTGACGTCATATTTACGGAGTGTGTGTGTGTGTGGGTGGATGGGTGTGTGTGGGTGGATGGGTGTGTGTGGGTGGATGGGTGTGTGTGAGTGTGTGTTGTGTGTATATATAGAGAGGGAGTGATTGGGCGCGAGTGTGTGCGGGTGTGGATGTGTGTGTGGATGTGTGTGTGTGTGTGTGTGTGTGTGTGTGTGTGTGTGTGTGTGTGTGTGTGTGTGTGTGTGTGTGTGTGTGTGTGTGTGTGTGTGTGTGTGTGTGTATGTGTGTGTGTGTGTGGTGTGTGTGTGCGTGTATGTGCGTGTATGTGTGTGTGTGTGTGTGTGTGTGTGTGTGTGTGTGTGTGTGTGTGTGTGTGTGTGTGTGTGTGTGTGTGTGTGTGTGTGTGTGTGTGTGTGTGTGTGGATGGGAGGATGGATGGGTGCATGTAGATGAGTGGGTGGATAGGAGTGTGTCCGTTGCAATGTGTAGGTTGTGCAAAACAGTTCCTGCATGATTGCAAATTATGAAAGTTACAATTATTCTGCGTGCTCCATACACAATATCCGGTACGTGGAATAAACATTCTATAATGCTAATAAAAATACAATATTAGTATTATGCAAATGATGGCAGACGAATTCATATAATATTCATTATATTGTTTGCAGCTGTACCGTCGACATATTATATATTATTTTCTCTAACTATATATAGGCAATGTTGTGCAGTTTAAGAAGGACCTGTGGTAATACAAAGGGTTGATTAAGATAATTCGATAGTGCTTTCATCTTAATAAGGAATCTTCTAACTCAGTATTTTAAATAGTCACACTAATGCAAAGATACCCCTTGTATGGTTTCAACAGGTAAATTTGTAAAAGGTTTCATAAAGTATTCAATAATTAATATACTAGCTGCATGGTTATCAAGTGAAAGATTGCTATTCCAGGATATACAGTACAGTATGTAGGTGAAAGGGAATTGCAAGACTTGGTGTGGTGTGTGTGTGTGTGTCTGTGTGTGGGTGTTTGTGTGAAGGGGAAGTGCGTGACTGGCCCTGGTGTGTGTGTGTGTGTGTGTGTGTGTGTGTGTGTGTGTGTGTGTGTGTGTGTGTGTGTGTGTGTGTGTGTGTGTGCGTGTTTGTCTATAATCAAGATAGCGTGTAGGCTCTCGGAAGCCCACACTGTCATAGATTGTAAGATAATTATATAGAATTAACATTATGACTCTGTGTATGGGTGAGTGTATTATGTAGTGTATATAACATAGAGGCTACACACAGTACCTTGAGTAATACAGGGGGGTATACAATAGGCTCATATATTCCTTAGAAATGGTTATGGCGAAACAATTAAATTTACTTATTAAGTCAATAATAAGAGAAAGAGAAAGAGAAAGAGAGAGAGAGAGAGAGAGAGAGAGAGAGAGAGAGAGAGAGAGAGAGAGAGAGAGAGAGAGAGAGAGAGAGAGAGAGAGAGGGGGGGGGGGGGAGAGAGAGATAAGCTGTGTGAACGTGTTGTCTGTTATTGCGTGTGTTTGGCAATATGCAGTACAGTAAGTGTCTGTGTGTGTATGTCATTTACGTGAGTGTTTCTGTGTGCTTGCTTCCCTCTGTGTGGGTGTTAATATGTGGGCGTGTATATTATATGTGTATGGAAACGTGCGAGTATTGCGAATGGATCCAAGTCAGTGATATATAGGAAAGTCGTATATGAATAATGTTGTTGTTCTCAGTACAGGGTGATTCCTTCCTTCCAAACACCTACATGTACGGCTTCACCTCTCAGATAACATTACACACTTGCTCCCCCACTGAGTTTACCCGTTTCGTATATTGATTTTAGCTTTATCTGCATGTATCGTTTCTCCGTCTTTCAAATATTATATATCTTTTTAATCACGCTTATTTGCACAAATTGTTATCAGGAAGTTTATAGGATTCAAATTATTTTAGATTTGTCATTATACTTATTCAAACAAAATAATCAGGAGGCTTATAGTACTATCTTCCTATAATTACTTCACTGACCCTACTGTATATTATCTCCATGTTAATCATAGCTTTGATTTGCATGGATTTGTTTCCCTTATTTTGGTAGATTGTACGATTGTACGAAGCATATTTTTATTTTTATTTGACAGCAGACTAACTTTGTACATTTTTCGATAGAAAAATTTCTCCGGCGAAGCCGGATTTCTTCATATAATGCTGGCTCGCTATCGCTCGCCAGGAAGAAATCGACACCTAGATGGGGATAAACGTCTTAAAATAGTTGGCTGAATGGGGCCGAATAGATACAAACCCGAGAAAGAGAGAAAAGGACAGAAATAACAAAAAGCAGGTCACCCCCCTTAATCAGTCACTTTATATATATTTATTTTTATTTTTTTTTTTTTTTTTTTTTTTTTTTTTTTTTTTTTTTTTTTATTTTTTTTTTTTTTTTTTTTTTATTTTTTTGTTTTTTTTTTTTTTTTTTTTTTTTTCCTATATTCCAACTTACTCCCTCTCGGGCATAGGCTCAGAGCCTGGACATTGCATGCATTGATTTATATTTTTGGCTGAGTGCAAAAGTTCTTATTAAATTTCACCAAAAGGGGTTTAGGATAGGTGCACATTTTACAGAACAGAATATGAATACTATTATGTTTATTTGTACTTGTTTCTTATCTTATCTCCTTTATTGTGCATTCATTTTATTTCATTTGTATTCGTCTATACTGCTCCCTCCTTATTTTGGATAGGGAATTCTGTTATGGCTACTGTATGATACACGACTGAATTATTCACATTGAAGTAAATGGATTAAGAGTTTGATTATTACATAGGAAAGGAAAAAAATGTTTTGCTTAAGGGTAACATTCTGATTTACGAAATAGATATTAAAACATTTATAAATTGAGTTCATATATATTACAA
>CM064581.1:9932566-10010066 GCA_032716605.1 Paralithodes platypus | reverse complement strand
AAGCAGTAACACAAAATAGGGTGGTCAGCATGGAAGTAGAGAAGTCCTTGCATGATAGTGTTGTAATCCCGACATTGACAAACGGGAACGAAGCATGGACGTTGTTGGAGAGACAAACAGAGTGAGAGGGGTGGAAATGAATTACTTGAGAAGTGCGTGCGGAGTTACTTGGAGGGATAGACAGACGAATGATGAAGTACGAGAGCGGTGTGGTGTGGATGTAGATGAGCTGGAAAGTGTGAAAAGGAACAACTTGAGATGGTTCGGCCATGTGGAACGTATGGGAAGCGAGAGAATGACTAAGAGAGTGTACAAGAGTGAGGTGGAAGGTCAGAGAGGGAGAGGTAATCCTTACGACATTCGCCCAATTAATCTGTCAATTTTAAGACCTTTCGTGACATTCAGGGGTCGATTTTTTCCTGGCGAGCGTAAGCGAGCCTGCAATTTACGGGGGAAGCGACCATCGGCCAGGGCATTCTCCTACCAAAAAATACCCTAATTTATTTGGAAGGGGGATCTTGGGGATATTCCTTAAGCTTGATGGAGATCTAAAGAGAAAACTATACCTAACGCCAACGAACTTGAAGATTAAGCCCCGCCCCCTCCACTAAGTCTTCAAGGGGTAAATAAGTAAGTCAGTCAAGTAAGGGGGCGGGGCTTAGTCTTCAAGTTTGTTGGCGTTTGGTATAGTAGAAATAATAAACAAATCAATGTATACACAAATAGATAAATAAACAAAAAAATACAAGTGTGCCCTTAATATGACATAGTTTGCCAGACGACAAAACCTTCATTATTCCGACATGCAAGCTTCAGATCATCCTGACAAGCAAAAACATCTGCTGGGATATATCTTACTTTTTTCCTCTCTCTTTCCTTTTTTTAGATGCTGAGAAAAGACGTCGGATTAAAGGCTTGTGTGAGTTGGAATTAATATGGCATTGTTCTGCAGACAACAAAACCCGCCTCATTGTTCCGACATGCAAGCTTACGATCATCCTGACAAGCAAAAACATCTGCTAAGATGTAATAACTGTACCTGTCCCTGCAGTTTGCTTGTTCTCAACTGACGGTAATTCAATCCTTTAGCAGCTGATTTCTCTATACGCGATGGCAAAATATGAAATTATTAAATATCTGCGTCATAATAATGGTATTTTTGTTTATAATTAGCAACATATTTCACAGAAAATATCTTCGAAATAACAGAGTAATCAAGATAGGGACAAGCTAATTTACCATCAGCTGGATAAAATAGACTATAATATAATAATATTCCAAAAACCTTGCACATCATACTGTACCTGAGCAGTTATGTGCGAGCCCCTATTCAACTTAAGGGGACATGGGCTGTTTTTCTGGTCACCCTTCTTCCTCATGCTTACCCCCAATAGTTTTTGGATTTGATGACGTTCGGCCCATTAGTTTGGCGATTTGAATACCTTTTGCCCCATTTCGTTGTCAATTTTTAAGACCTTTCGTGCCATTTAGGTGTCGATTTTTTCCTGGCGAGCGATAGCGAGCCTGTACTCTTAAGAGTAACTACCGAAAAATGTACAAATTTATCTAGAAGGGGATCTGATGGATGTTGTTTTTAAGTTTGATGGAGATCTAGGGAGGAAACCAAAGAAAATAATAAATAAATGAAAAAATCTACCAAAAAGTGAACCATACCCCCTTAACCCCTTCAGGACCATGACGCCTTTGCTAATATATATTCTGGCTCACATGAGACGAATGTATATAGATTAGGAAGGACCATGTTATTCAGATGGTATATTTAGATAGTACCGTATTTACTCCTCTGAGTCATAAAGGTAGATTACAAGCTAGAGAAAATCGCCTAATAGTAACCAGAATGAGACGAATCTTACGTCACTGTGTTGACAGGATAAATACACTGAACTGATTTTGTAATGGCAAGAAATATTCACTATTAATGGTATTATCGCATTTGGAATAAATTTACCTATAAGGGAAGATGGGTCGTTTTTATTTGGTCATTTATGTATCTTTTGGTTATTTATTTGTTTTCTCCCTAGACCTCCATCAAACTTAAAAAACACCCGCCCAAGACCCTCCTTCAAGATAAATTTGTACATTTTTCGATAGAAAACTGTCCCGGCCAAAAGGCCGGTTTCTCTAAAATTACAGGCTCGCTATCGCTCACCAGGAAAAAACTCGACACCTAAATGACACGAAAAGTCTAATTATTGACAAAGAAATGGGGCGAAAGGCTATAAAATCGCCCAACTAATGGGCCAAACGTCTCATGATCTGAAAACCAATCGGGCTAAACACGAGGAAGAAGGGGGGGGGGGGGGGCCAGAAAAAAGGCCCATCTCCCCCTTTAAGCATCTTCAATGTGTCTCAGGGAACTATATAATACGATCAAAGGCAAATGACTATCCATATATCCAACTTGATTGCATTTACCTTTCTAATACCTCTGATTGTTTTACATGGTACTAATATCTCCTAAGGATGGTATTGTCGCATGTGGACTTGATTTACCGTTAAACACCTTTAATATTTCCCAGTGAACTAATAGTATCGAAGGTAAATGACTGCCATTATACTCAGCTTTTTTTTTCTATGTGGATGAGGGAGACAAAAGGCAAAACTGCCTGTGACGATTGGCTCCCCAAAGTTGAAAGAGTGACAGGGCCAAAATCAAGGAATGTTTGAGCCAAAATGTCTGGACACACGAAGTGAAGTCATAGTATGAGGGAAAGATGCATTCAGGGAGAGAGTTCCAGAGCTCAGCTGTTGTATAGAAGAAAGATTGGGATTGTATTTACCTTTTAACACCTGTAATTTGTCCAAGTAAGCTATTAATATCAAAGGTAAATGATTATCAATATACCCAACTTGATTGTGTTTACCTTTTTAATACTCCGATTGTTTTATATGGCACTAATAACTCTCCAGAATGTCCGTATCGCGTGTCTCCACCTTCCCCCCCCCCCCCCCCCCCACCCCCCTTCCTGGAAACAGTCGAGCTCCGTGAAGGCCCGAGAGCCTCTGCTTCCTGAAGGTAAGGTTCCCGGTAGAGACCCTACACTCACAGAAATCGCCCAACCTCTCCCATATGGGTGGCAGTGGTGACCTTAGCCTTTCTTTACACTCTAATATATCCATTCCCATGGCAAACATTCGTCAATACAGGTACATATGTTTAACCCCTTCTGTACCGGTGACGTCTTTTGTATTCTATTCTAGCTATATTTAGACGATTTTGTGCAGCTTAAGAAGGAGCTGTGTTAGTAGAAAGGGTTATGTTATATATTTCGAAGCCTGTAAATTGCTAGAGGCCCTTCTTAAACTGAACAAAATCGTCTATATAGAGCTGGAATTCAACTTAAGAGTCGTCTCCGGTATAGAAGGGGTTAATATATATTTGGGCTTTAGATCTAAATTCTACATGTTCAAAATTTAATATCCTCCCAGTGTTTGATAATTACGACACCAAAAGGGCTTCCAAATTTTGTTTTGTTTTACCGATCTCTCATATCACAGAATCTTTACTTCCGAGTAGTGGCTGGCAAGACTCCAGGACATACCTCAAATGGGGAAGGAAGAAAGGAGAAAGTATTATGCAGAGTTGACTGCGTTGTTAACATTTGCTTAGATAGAAGCTGGATGTCTAATTTTCTGATACTTGGGTCTGGTGGTTGTTCTAATCAAATCTATCAAAAGTGTTTGGGAACACAAATTACTAAGGTATACTGAATATATATAATGTAATGCAGGTGTGTCAAACTTTAGGATTAATTAAATTATTTTCAGTTGGATTATTTATTTTAGTTTTAGTTTGGATTGACTAATATTACAAGATAAAGAAGTGGTCAGAGGGTTCATTGAGATATTTAGTTCACCTTCGAGTTCTAGAGGCCTTTCCAATATATCGTAAATTACATAAACTATTTGCAAGATGAGGAATTAAAGGATCAAAACAAGAGTATGATAGACAAAACAAATAGGAAAGACAATGCAAAATTAAGAGGAAAACTGTTTACTACAAACTTGAGTTATACATTAAAGTGAATTAACAATACAGCCTTTTGGAACATTAATGATTTGTCTTCTTTGTTTCTACCTTGGTCATTTCTCAAGCAATAAATCATACAAAACAGATATGAACTAACCTTAAGGGGAGGTATTTAGTTTGTTCCCTAGACCTCCATCAAGCTTAAAATTACACCCCTTGAGTCCCTTTCAAGATAAATTTGTACATTTTTCGGTAGAAAAATTTCCCGGCCGAAGGCCGTTTCCTCTTAAATTACAGGCTCGCTATCGCTCGCCAGGATAAAATCGACACCTGAATGGCACGAAAGGTCTTAAAATGGAGTGAAAGTTCTTAAAATCGCCAAACTAACGGGGCGAAAGTTTTATAATATCAAAAGCAATTGGGCTAAACATGAGGGAGAAAGGAGTCCATAACAAAATCCCTCAAGTGGAAATCTCCCCTTAATACACTAGGTTTGTTAATTTACTTGAATATAATGTTTTCTGTATATTAAGAAAGAAGTAAAAGTTCCGAATATGGGACATACAATTTGAATGTAGTTGTACTGACGACACATTGCTTACCTTGACAAAACATATAACCTTGTTTGGCAATAGCACAATCATGGTTTTTAATTACTTTAATTGGATGGACAAACATTGTTAGCGGAGGAAAGGTTGGTGTTGTAATGGAACGAATCTGACCATTTTTCCTGGCATTAAACCACTTTCACACAAATAGTTTTCGATTAGCAAGCTTTTCGAGGCTCTTTTGCATTGGAATCGGAAACTAGGTCGAAGGATGGATTATGTTAAGTAGGTTAATGCTTATGGAATTTATATTTTAAAGCTGTCAGACTACAATGTGTGACCCTGCCTATGATCTCTCCATTCGGCTGGCTGATACGATACATATACAGGAAATATAAACAATCAAACAGATCGGTGACACTAATCGAGCAGGGTAATACCCAGGGGAGGCCTCACAGGCATATGATAAGGAGTTGCTGGAACTCCTGTTTCATTTGTCTGGCTTCCCTCACTAATGTTTTCTGTTTGTGTCTTATCTATACAGAGAGTAATCTAGCTAGCGCTCACAAACACCTCCTCCTCCTATTAATTTCACTAAATCAAACAAGTATACCACACTTCTTTCCAATACACCAAAAAAACAAAACAAAAATTAGCGACTATCACTTATTTTATTTTGAGGGAGACACTTGATAAAGGCAGCTTTGCCTTTTGGCCCTTTCATACACATAGAAAGAAAAGGTTGATCAATAGTCACTTGTTTCGTGGCAATCATGCTACCACATTTGTACGGTTTGTCTTTGTTCCATCTATGATTATAATGTAGCTCATTATATATATATATATATATATATATATATATATATATATATATATATATATATATATATATATATATATATATACTGTATATAACAGAAATATGTGTACAAAATCCTCCTCCATGATGTCCCTGTCCATGAGAATGTAAGTATAATTAATTTTGGGATAAAAGTCAGAAGGGAGAACTATGAAATCCTTACACTGCATTGGCAATATGTAATCCTTACACTGCATTGGCAATATGTAATCCTTACACTGCATTGGAAATATGTAATCCTTACACTGCATTGGCAATATGTAATCCTTACACTGCATTGGCAATATGTAATCCTTACACTGCATTGGCAATATGTAATCCTTACACTGCATTGGCAATATGTAATCCTTACACTGCATTGGCAATATGTAATCCTTACACTGCATTGGCAATATGTAATCCTTACACTGCATTGGCAATATGTAATCCTTACACTGCATTGGCAATATGTAATCCTTACACTGCATTGGCAATTGTTAATTGAAAAATAGTTTTATTTCAGAAAAATAGTAGAGGACTGAATTCAAATTACCTGAGGACCAACAATGATAAACAAAAATAAACATTAGAGGAAGATTTAATCAGGCTTTTGGGAGTAACACTGTCAAAATAAAATATCCAAATATAATAAAGTGAGACTGATGTAAAATATATTATAATTGTGTGTACGTTCAAATATGTATACCGTATATACAGTATATATATATATATACTGTATATATATATATAGTAACAAAGTAATTAACTTAAATTATACGATAAACTGTAGAATTGTGGCTATGTAAACACTGTAACTATAACATTACAAGTAGCACAAATTAGAATACACAGGGGAAATAGCATATATTGGTCTGCATTTAATGATGCCTAGTGGGAATTGAGAATTGGGATAAAAGAATGAAGAACAAGAGAGAGAGAGAGAGAGAGAGTAGTGAGAGTGAGAGAGAGAGTGAAGTGAGAGAGAGTGGGAATGAAAAGAGAGAGAGAGTAGAAAATAAAAGAAAAAAGAGAGAGAGGTAAGGAGAGAGGGGGTTACACGCAGACACAAAGAAAACAGGAGGGGGAGAAGGGGAGGGGAGGAGAGGCAGAAAGAAAAGAAAGAAACCAACAGCAGAACAAAGCAAAAAAGAGAATTACAAATGGCCATTAGCGGAGATTAAATAGAGAAACCCAGGGACGGCGGGGTAAAGGCGAGACTTTAGGGATTTGTTGGTTTGGTTTGTTGGTTTTAACTCCTGTTTTAGGGTATTTTCCGCAGTTTTATTTATTTATTTATTTATATTGATGTAAATATTTGTACGGGAAGAGCATGGGCACATATAGGGACATATATTCGAACACGTACACATATACAAGCACATACCCACATACAAGCACGCACACACACACACACACACACACACACACACACACACACACACACACACACACACACACACACACACACACACACACACACACACACACACACACACACACACACACACACACACACACACACACACACACACAGGAGCACACACATACACACAAGCACACATACACACACGCACAGGAGCACACACATACACACAAGCACACATACACATACAAGAGCACACACATACAAGAATACACACATACAAGCACACACACATACAAGAACACATACACACATATACACACACACACACACACACACACACACACACATACACACACACACACACACACACACACACACACACACACACACAAACACACACACATACAAGCACATATTATAGACACTACAGTATTCGCACGCAACCATAAATGAATTATTTCATTCTTTGCTTTACAAAAACTGAAGTTATATATATATATATATATATATATATATATATATATATATATATATATATATATATATATATATACAGAAATACAGTTAACCCCTTGAGGATTATGACGCATGTTGACAGTTTATTCTGGCTATCATTAGACAATTTTATACAATTTATGAAGGATCTATGAGCATCAACAAGGTAAATACTAGACTTCAACCATGACTATTTTACACCCCCCCCCCCCCCCCGCCAACTCTGCTAAGTGATAAGATTTTAATTGTCCAGGTATTATTATGGAACCTCTCTGAATGACAAATATCTAATGATAATGTACGATGGGTTGGGAGAGAGGTATCCTGACCAGGATTCGAACCGCGGGTGAATGTGTGACGGGGTCATAACTCCAGTGTCCTATTAATGGTGAACAGAGGCGTCGGGTGTAAGAAGACTGTCCATTCATCTAGTCTGGCCCGGGAATCGAACCTGGGACCTTTCGAGTCGAACGCGCTACATTGCACTGTAGATCAACTAAGAGTCCATACACATCGTTTATATGAAGATAGATAAATACATACTGTAATCAAATAGACAGTAAGTAGAAAATTAACCCTTTCGTGATACGATGGCACATTTCTGTTCTGTTTTTTTTTTGGCTATTATGAGGCGATTTTATTCAGATTAGGAAGGGTACATTCAATTCAGAGGGTTAATTGAGATAGTCTTTACTCATTTAATTCCCACAGATCATTCCTAAGCTGCATAAAATCGTCTGATGATAGCGATAATATAATGCTAAAACGCGCCATAATCATCTAAGGTTTAAATGAAGTATATCCAGAGTTTCCCAATGTTATAAAGAAAATGCAAAATACAAGTTGTTGGTACGAAACCAAAAATATTTTAAACTTCAAAACATATATATATATTATATATATACCGTATATATCTTACTCTGTAGTCTTGACAAATCATTTAATTACATGGATTAGTTTTGCTTGGGCGTACACCTTTCTGTTACCCTACGTGGAATCACACGCCATAAACACAAATAAATATATATACTATAGCCTATGTATACATAAATACAAAATAATGAATATATAAATAAACATATATATATATAACATATATATATATCTATATATATATATCTATATAAAATATATATATATATATATATATATATATATATATATATATATATATATATATATATATATATATATATATATATATAGATAGAGAGAGAGAGAGAGAGAGAGAGAGAGAGAGAGAGAGCACGAGAGAGAGAGAGCGCGAGAGAGAGAGAGCGCGCGCGAGAGAGCGCGAGAGAGCAAGAGCGAGAGCAAGAGATTAATATATATGATACAAAATACATACAAAATATATTATACCAATAAATATATATATAAATTAAAACATTGCGAAATTAGATGCACAATACTCACACTAAGGCGAACAAAACATGAAAACCAACAACACCTTATTATCAGGTTATTCGACCATATATAATTTAAGGGGAGGGTGGGGGGTATGGTAGTTCGCTCCATACATCTCTATCAAGCTTAAAAGGACATCTCGAAGACCCCACTTTGAGATAAATTTGTACATTTTTCGGTAAGAAGATTCCTCCTAAATTGCAGGCTCGCTATGGCTTGCTAAGAATATATTGACACACAAATGGTACGAAAGGTCTCAATAATGTAAGGAAATGGGGCGAAAAGTCTTAAAAACGCCATACTAATGAGGCGAACGTCTTAATTTCTCAAAACAGGACAAACATGAGGGAGAATGGAGCCAGAAACAAATAAAAACATTAAATCCAGACTGCTCCCGTAGTCTTGGCAAATATATAAAGTAAACATGTGTAGTTATGTTTGGGCGTGGACCACCCAGTTGTCCTAGCTAAACATACATACATACATACATACATACATACATACATACATACATACATACGGTTAATACATGCATACATACGGTTCACACATACATACATACATAGATACATGCATACATACATACATACATACATACATGCATACATACATATATATATGCATACACACATACATATATACAGTGCATACATACATACATACGTACATGCATTCATATAATAATATAACTAAATAAATGTATACACGAATAAAGTAGATGTGCCGTCTATATAATATTATACACTCAATGACAAAGAAAACGGCAAAACCAAAGCAACAAACGCCCTCTCCTCCCAATCATACTTTAAATCCAACCTCGACAAACAAATCACATTAAGAGGTGTAGTTTTGTTCGGGCGTGGACCTCTGCCTCACCCTATCTGGCCTCACACCTCACAAACACTTCCCCGAACACTACCTCATCACTCACACTTCAGGGAAACTGTCTGGAAAGTCACCTGGGACAAACGCACTTCATCCATTAGCTGGGAAGTAATACAAAGAATAACCAAAATATTGGAAGTCCAATGTAACTCAATATAATTATATAAATTGTTAGATGCTAACATTTACTTAGCCTTTTAGCATATATACCGGTATATATATATATATATATATATATATAATATATATATATATATATATATATATATATATATATATATATATATATATATATATAGGCTATACATATATAGGCTATATATAGTATATATATATATATATATATATATACAGTATATACTGTATATATCAATAAGAAAGCAGCAATGCACATAAAGCAAACACTTGTATTAATCAAAGGTAACTACATCTTACTTTATTTACTATCCCCTCACCTCATTTTACCTCACCTCATTTAACCAAATCAAAACTTTGCGTGTATATGTAGTGTGCATAGTGTCTGTGGCGTATACATTTGTATGTAGTGTGCATGTCTGCCTGCCAAGATCGGAACTTCTTCGGGTGGTCGGGGGCCGGGGAAGTGCTGGAGGGACCTTATGGTGACCCTGGTCTCTGGGTCTTCTCCTGGATGACCTAGATGTGTGTGAATTTGTATATTGTGTTTGTGTGTTCATTGCTTTCTGTTGTGTCGTCCCTATTCTGGCTTTGTCTTGAATCGTCCCCCCCCCAAAAAAACAAAACAAAAAAAAACAAAAAAGGGAAAAGTGGGGATTGGGCCTGAGTATATAGAATAAAATAGAATAGTGTATGTAATGTGTATTATATGCGTAGTATTGGTGTTTGTGATGTGTGTATGTATATGAGTGTGTATGTAGGTGTGCGTGTGTGCCATTGGTGTCTGTTTGGTGTAGTATGCTCTCTCACTGCAGCCACTATACAGCAGACAGGAATTCCGAGGGTGAAGAAGAGTCTCACAGGTCAAGTCGTGAGCTGGGAGTGGCATGCTGGGGTGGAGGGTTGGGGGTGTGGTGCAGACAGACGGAGAGACACTTACACGGACGGATAACGAGACACAGACAAATGGACAGGAAGACAGAATGGCAGATAGACAGATACATAGACAAGCACAGACTAGGAGCAACTGGGGAGGCAGGTTAGGGATTGTGTTAGGGTAGGAGGAAACAGACATACAGACAGACTGACAGATACATAGACCGACATAGGCTAGGAGCAGCTGGGGAGGAAGGCTGAGGGGGGGGGGGGGGGGGGTAAGAGGAGACACACAGACACATACAGTACATGCAGACTGAGAGAGAGAGAGAGAGAGAGAGAGAGAGAGAGAGAGAGAGAGAGAGAGAGAGAGAGAGAGAGAGAGAGAGAGAGAGAGAGACGAGAGAGAGAGAGAGAGAGAGAGAGAGAGAGAGAGAGAGAGAGAGAGAGAGAGAGAGAGAGAGAGAGAGAGAGAGAGAGAGAGAGAGAGAGAGAGAGAGAGAGAGAGAGAGAGAGAAGGGAGGAGGGCAGACTAGGTGTGGCTTTCTTTTGGGGTGGAGGGTTTCGTGGGTGGGGTAAGCAGACAGATATATACAGTACATAGACGGTTAACGAGACACACACACACAAACAGACAGACAGACACACACACACTCATTCAGACAGACAGAAACACAGGTATAAACTAAAACACATACATGAACTGATAGACAGACGAAGACAGACAAACGCACACACCCAAACATACAGCCAGAAAGACCAATACATAAACAAACACATAATCAGACACAGACATAAAGAAACGTACAGACAGACAGACAGACACAGAATGGCACACACACACACACACACACACACACACACACACACACACAGACTGTCAGACATACTCACACATACAAATATACAGGCAGACAATAAACAAGAAGACAGTCAAACAGGTAGACAGCCAGGTAAACAACACACACAAACAAATATAAAATTACTCAGACTTACTAACATACAGCATATGGTAAACACACAAACAAAAAACGTATAATGAAGGTTATTAGGTTAAGCTTAAGTCACAATGGTCTATTCACTATAAGTAGGCCAACAATCTTATCTCTAAACTCTTGTAACTCAGGAAGGGCTGGTGCAAACAGGCTGCAATTTTACACACCTATGCATGGTTGACGCTTTCCAAATGGGAGATATAACAGCTCAATTAACGAAGCCCTTTTAGAGTTATTAGAGGTTGTGGTCTGGATTTCTGGTCTACCTAGAATGAACACGGTATAGTTCCAAATATTGTCTTTAATTTTGTTTGGGTTGTATCATTTATATTCCTGGAGTAATTAAAGTATGTTCCGCCCATATACAGATATTGTATTTTGTGTAGTGGATAGGTGATACTATAGCCTGACGGTAAATTGTCATGTGCCCATCTTGATTACCCAGTTATTACAAAGATTTAATAGGAAAATATGGTGTTCATTATGAAAACTTGGAAAATTTCGATACAGAGACATAACAGTTTCTTATTTGTCTGTATTATAATAATCGAGAAAACAGTGTCTACAGGAATCAGTTTATCATCAGATGAAATCAAACCTACTATAGTATAATTACTACTCCATACAGTATAATATCATGCCATGTATTGTATAGTTGTCCACATAATTGATTTCCTTCTACTTGAATTAATGGGTGGAGGTAAATTATGTAAGGTGTAATTAAGAGTGTAGTTTAATAAGTAGTTGTAAATTGTAGTAACCAATAAACTGTGACATAGAGATCTATATTAGAAGATATGATTTTTTAGTTAACCTGTAGGATAATTGAACTATGTATATTTCCATGCATATTATCACGGAGAGAGAGAGAGAGAGAGAGAGAGATTTGATTTTGCCCCGAGGGGCGAGTTTATTGAGCAGCGCCCCCCATCCTGTGAGGGGACAACCACTAGTAAGGCGATACATACTGCTCAAAGAGCCATTATTCCACTGAAACAACAGCATCGTCGTCTGGTTACATTCATATTTGTGTTTATAAGTCAGGTTGGCATTATTCAGATGTGTTATTATAGTTTCCTCATTTAATTGTCACATGGTCTGTATATACGTATCTCAAAAAAAGCAAGCAAGCTTATAGTGACTGAATTATTAATTGACAGGTTGCAAATAATAGCACTACAGAACTAGTGCAATCGTATGAGGAGACTATTCATATTTTCATTACATCAATGGTTATTGAGATCATAGTTAGCTGAATACAATTATTAAAAAATAGGCAATGGTATAAATCAACATAATACATAATTTAATACAGGCGGACATAATCATGATCCGGTTCGTTGTGCACTGGGAGCTAAGGTGTCTTGAGATCGCCTCGTACCTATACACAACGAACGTATTATAGTCTGCATGGTTGGTATCTAATTGAATATACTTAGTGGGTATTTCAAGAATGTCAGGAGGTAAGGAAATGTGATTTGTATATTAGAAGACTGATTAACGAGACGTGTAACATGTGGAGGGAGGTGGTAGAAAGAGAGGGATCTCGTTGGGGGTGGAAGTTTCGCTTCCAGGAATTTTCGTTCCTGTGGTATTTCAATAATAATAATAAAATAATAATAATAATAAGGGGACAACCACTGGTAAGGCAATATATACTGCTTAAAAAGCCATTATTCTACTGTAACAACAGTATCGTCGTCTGGTGTTATTATAGTTTCCTCATTTGATTGCCACATGTGCTGTATATACGTGCTCATGAACAAAAAAAAACAAAAAGTGACTGAATTATTAATTGACAGGTAAATAATAGCACTACAAAACTAGTGCAATCATATGAGGAGAGAGAGAGAGAAAGGCGAGTGGGCGCTAGCTACTAGGGTAGGACTGTCGTATGCATTGGGTGTGACTGGGTGTGTGTGTGTGTGTGTGTGTGTGTGTGTGTGTGTGTGTGTGTGTGTGTGTGTGTGTGTGTGTGTGTGTGTTGAAAAAATTTGTCAGAATAAGCTGTCAAAACGTGTCATCATCCTCAAAGGGTTAAACCCATAAATGTTGACAGTGTAGGAATTGGAATCTATATTGATAAAAGGATCAATTGCGCTTATATGCACTACTCTGATTCCTACAAGTTCTCCCTAATCTAAATGAAAATTGTCTAACGTTAGCTCGAACATGATAAGAACAGCGTAATCGTATTTAAGAGCCTGTTTTCTGGACCACTTTCCCCCTCATGTTTAGCCCGATTAGTTTTCAGATGTTAAGATGTTTGCCCCATTAGTTAGTCGATTTTAAGACCTTTCGCCCCATTTCTTCGTCAATATTTAGACCTTTCGTGCAATTTAGGTGTCGATTTTTTCCCTGGCGAACGATAGTGAGCCTGTAAATTAATCTAGAAGGGGGATCTAATGGGTTTTTTGTTTTTTAATTTGATGGAAGTCTAGGGAGGAAACTAGCAGTGTTATGAATACACGCAAAAATCGCCCCAAAAGTGAACCATCCCCCCTTAATGGGATATAATGGACGGCTTGTACACTCCATAACATAATGGGTAAGAAAGGGGTAAATAAAGTTTCAATATAAATCTACCCCTTTGAAGGTATATTGGCAGTAATATATAACCATAAGTGATAATCAATATGTGCAATGAATTTAAAGACTTTGTAATTACCCTTATTCTATCCTTGATTTTTGTAGTATGTAGGACGGAACACAGCCATGAAAAACGATATAAACAATTAACCCTTTCAGTATTAGAATGCAGTATTTTGTGTTTAATTATGGCTAACATTATGCGACTTTTGGGAGACTAGGAATTATATGTACTGTAAAAATAAAATAGTACGTATCATTTACATCAACTACGCCTACGTAAGGTTAGTCATAAATGGCTACTCTTGTCCCCGACTTTACACTAGGATGAGAAAGTGTAGCTATATTAGGTTTGTGTGTGTGTGTGTGTGTGTGTGTGTGTGTGTGTGTGTGTGTGTGTGTGTGTGTGTGTGTGTGTGTATTAGTGAGTATATGAGAAAGTGTGGCTATATAAGGTTAGTGTGTGAGTGTGGGTAGACGTGTTGTGTGTGTGTGTGTGTGTGTGTGTGTATGAGTATTAGTGTGTATATGAGAAAGTGCAGCTATATAAGGTTAGTGTGTGTGAGTATTTGTGTGTATATAAGAAAGTATATCTATATAAGGTTAGTATGTGATGTGTGTGTGTGTATGTGTGTGTGTGTTTGTTTATGAGAAAGTGTAGCTAAATAAGGTTAGGGTGTGAATGCGGGTACACGTGTGTGGGTGGGTGTGGGTAGACGTGTGTATATTTGGGTGGGTGTAGGTATACGTGGTTAGAAGTATGTGTGAGGGGGAAATGGGAATGAGTGTGTGTGTGTGTGAGCATTTGTGCTTGTGTTTCTATATAATGTGAGTGTGTATATTAAAATCAACAGCTAGACAAAGTTAAGGTTTGGGTGTGGGTGTTTGCGTAGAGAAAGTACAGATATACAAGTAAATGTGTAGGAGTGAGTAAATCTGGTGAGACGGTGTGGATGTTAGAGAATGAACATACTGTGTGTGGGTGTGTAAGAGAAAGTACAGCAACACAAGGTTAATACATGGGTGTGGGCAAATGTGGTGAGTAGGTGTGGGTGTATGTGTGTGTAGGGGGGGGGGGGGGGGTAGGATAATGTGTGTGTGTGTTGTTGTTCTTGTGTGTGTGTGTGTTTTTTTTTTTTTGCATGTGTGGGTGTGTGTATTAGAAACAACAGCTAGACAAGGTTAAGATGTGGGTAATAATAGTTCTTAAAGCTGGCCATGCTAAGCCAGCTAGGGATAGCCCAATAAGGCCGATTACGCGTATTTCCATTGGGGTCCTGAACTACTGTCCCATCTCCTTGCTTATGAGGGTCGGTAACGACTCAGTGCTTGTGAAAACACTTTAATGAACCGAGCGTGGGTGCGATCCTGGGACCTTCTGTATACGTCTGTGTGAGCAGACGTACGGTGAGTGGGTGGGGCTGTAAGTGTAGAGAAAGTACAGCGATACAAGGTAATGTGTCGAAGTGGGTAGATCTGGTGAGACAGTGTGGATGTTATGAAATGAACATACGGTGAGTGCGGGTGTATATGTGTGTAGTGGGGGCGTAGGGGTCTGTGTGTTTACTGGGTGTGGGTGGGTGTAGAGGGGGGAGTAGGGCAATGTGAAGGGTTAAGTGCATGTGTTGGGTGTATTAGTGGGTGTGTCTTTATACATACAGTATATATATATATATATATATATATATAGATATATATATTTATATATGTATATATATATATATATATATATATATATAGATATATATATATAAATATATATATATATATACCGTATATATATATATATATATACCGTATATATATATATATATATATATATATATATATATATATATATATATATATATATATATATATATAATATATATATATATATATACAGTATATATATATATTATGAGTGTGTAGTAAAACTCGCAGGAAAAATGAAACTTCGGGTCACCGAGATTTCGTCTATTCTTACAAGACATCAGGGTAATACCCGTATTAGACAGAAGATGTCTGGAGAGAGAAACGAAAGCTCGGTGTCCCAATTGTTCATTCTTCCTGCGAGTTTTACTGCAAAATGTGATCACACGCACAGTTATATATATATATATATATACTGTACATGTTGGGTGTTTGTAAATAAATGCGTATGTGAGAGAGATTGTGCGTAGGTGTATGTGTATGAAAAATAACAACAATACAAAGTTAATGTGCAGGTGTGTACAAAGGAAGAGCAACAACAGATCTAGTGACCCTTCTAGGTTGCTTGTCCTCCAAAACACTGAGGATCAAGTGTCCAAACAGTGGTTTAGAGTGGGTAAGGGAACATTGGAAAGGGAATTACTGCCCTGGAACTAATGTCCGTGGCAGGATTAGGAAGTTAGTAGGGGACAGATGGGTTAGTAACTGAGGGGGGATAAAATAAAGTTATTCATTTACAAACGCAGTCAGTCGCGGGTTTGATGCAAGATATTTGTCTAGGCGGAGTTTAAATGAATCAACGGTGATGCAGTCTATAACGTTTCGGGGAAGCCCATTCCACAAGTTGACAACTCGATTGAAGAAGAAATTCTTAGATTCGTGTGAGTTAAAAGATTTACCAATAATTTTGCAACCGTTTCCCACGTGTAATTAGATTGGTCGATAGTGAAGTACTTACTACAGTTCATATTGTCGATGCCTTTGATGATTTTGAACACTTGAATTAAGTCACCTCTTAATCTGCGCTGGGTTAAAGGAAATAGATTTAATTCTCTAAGACGCTCTTCGTATGGTTTGTTCTTTAGGCTAGGTATCATTTTGGTAACTCTACGTTGAACTCGTTCTAGCTTGTTTATATCTTTTTGGTAATAAGGGCACCAGGATTGAACGCAGTATTCCAGAAGAGGGCGGACTAATGAATTGTAAAGGGTTAGGATAACTTCTTTGGATTTATGCTCAAATGACCTGCCTATAAAGCCAATTATTTTGTTTGCCTTCTTAACAACTTCTGAACATTGTTGACTCGGTTTTAGGTTACTCGATATTGTTACTCCCAGATCGGTTTCTCTGTTTACATTCTTAAGCTGAGTGCCATTCATCGAATAGTTTGCTTTCTCATTTAGGTATCCGATATGTAGTACTTTACATTTATCCGCATTGAAACTCATTTGCCAAATTTGGGCCCAACATGACAATTTATCTAGATTGTGTTGCATATCGTCAACTTGTTCTTTTGAGAGTACGCTATTTGCAATTTTTGTATCGTCAGCAAATTTTGAGATTGTACAGGTGAGACCCTCATCTATGTCGTTGATGTAAATTAGAAAGAGAATTGGTCCTAGTACCGATCCCTGGGGTACCCCGCTACTTACATTGGTCCATTTGATGCCTTACCGTTTATGACTACTCTTTGCTTTCTGTCGCTGAGCCAATTTTCTATCCATTTCAACACACCGTCTTGTATTCCATGCGCTTTTAGTTTAAGCAGTAAACGTTTGTGGGGAACTTTGTCAAAGGCCTTTTGAAAATCAAGGTATATAATATCTAGAGCTTTACTCTCATCGTAGAGGTTGAGGATATCGTGGAAGAAGTCTAAGAGGTTTGTTAAACAGGAACGTTTTTTTACGAAAGCCGTGTTGAGTATCTTTAAGTATGTTATTTTCCTCTAAGTGATTTACGAGTCTGTCTCGTATGACCGTTTCTAGCATTTTACATACAACTGAGGTTAAGCTAATTGGACGATAGTTACTGGGTAGGGATTTGCTGCCTTTTTTGAATATCGGTGTTACGTTGGCTAGCTTCCTCTGATCGGGCATAGTTCCAGACTGCAAGGATTTATTGAATAGTAATGTCAGTGGTTTAGAGAGCTCATCCTTAGCTTCCTTTAGAACTCTAGGCGAGATTGTATCAGGTCCAGGCGTTTTATTTACCTTGAGTTTATCTAAACAATTCAATACTTCTCTCTCTGTAACGGTGATATTGCTTAGAACATCTGAATTATCAATCTGAATCGGCGATGGTGTAGGGATATCACTGAGGTCTTCTGTTGTAAAAACTGATGCAAAGAAGGTATTGAGGGCATTACTCATTTGTTCTTCGTCTTTGGTGTATTCTCCATTTTCATCGACTAACGGTCCAACAGTTGAAGTAACGACTTTTTTCTTTCTGATATAACTATAGAATTCTTTCGGGTTTGTTTTACTTTGATTCGCAATATGTAACTCTAAGGTCTTTTTACTTTGCTTAATTAACTTTTTGGCTTTGCGTCGTAGCTCTACAAATTTCAGCCGTTCTTCGTCATTTTGTGAGGATTTTAATCTATCATTAGCAAATTTTTTAGCAAGCAGGCAGTTTGAAATATCTTTATTCCACCATTTGGGCTTATTATTATGGCCTGGACGCCGAGTTTTCGATGGTATGCAGTCTTGCACTGCTTTTAGGTAAGTGGCTTCGAATAACTTCCAGATGTATTTATGTCGTTATTGTGAATTAAAAAGCTCCAGTCAGTTTCTTTAAACATAGCTCTAAGTTTATGGAAGTTTGCTTTCTTGAAATTAGGGACTTTTTCGATGCTACTATTTGGTTCGTTACTAGTAAACTTTAAAGTGAAAGTTATCGTACGATGGTCGCTGTTACTGAATTCATCACCAACATTCAAATTCTCTATTAATTCTTCTTTTGTTGCAAGTACAATGTCAAGAACGTTATTACCACGGGTCGGCGTTCCAACAAATTGATAAAGCGAACTCTCTTGCAAGTTCGTATACAAGTCATGTCCGGAGTGTGAAGTAAGAGTATCGCCCCACTTGGTCACAGGTAAATTAAAGTCACCAAAAATTACGGTATCTTGTGAGTTACTTACATCTGCAATTTGTTCGTAAATTTCTCAGTCAGTTTGCACTGATTGAGCTGGAGGTCTGTATATTAATGCAAGTATTATTTTGGTATCTTTATTATTCTTTATTAGCACAAAAGATGCGTCGACGTTCACAATTTGAGGTTTTGACAAGAGGGTAGGGTTAAGACTTTCTCTGATATAAAGTAAAACGCCACCTCCATTTCGATTTATTCGGCTTTTCTCAAACATTACATAACCGGGAAGTGAATACTCTGCTAAAAAGTCTCTATCTTCTGTATTGAGCCAAGATTCTGCATACGGCGTGTGGACAGATACTGTGAGATGGTGTGAGTATTTTAAGGGGGTAATATTCATTATTTCTGGACCCCCTTCTCTCTCATGTTTAGCATTATTATGTTTTTCCACCAACCAACTTCACCTCTAAACTCAATTAATGAAATCAACAAATACATGTGGCATATTAGTTTTGAGATGTTAAGATTTGCCTTCCGTTATTTTGGCAGTTTTGATACTTTTCACCCAATTTTTTGTCAATATTTAGACCTTTCGTGCCATTTAGGTGTTGATTTTTTCCTGGCGAGTGATAGCAAGCCTGTAATATTAGAAAGAACCGGCCTTCGGCCGGGATATTTTTCTACCGAAAAATTTACAAATCTATCTTGAACAGGTGTCTAAGGGGTATTGTCTTAAGCTTCATGGAGAGCTAGCGAGGAAACTAAAAAATAAATTACTAAATATATATATATAGACCAAAACCCAAAGTGAGCTGCATACGGTGCGTGAATGTAGTTGTGGGTGGGTGGAAGTGGGGATGGGGGGGGGGTTGTGCTTGAATGTGTGCCTATATGTTGGGGAGAATGTATACACCAATCCACCAGGGCAGTACTCAGAGGAGGCCTCATAGGTATGTGATAAGGAGTTGCTGGAACTTCTGTTTCATTTGTCTGGCTTCCCTCACTGTTTCTGTTTGTGTCTCACCTACACAGAGAGTAATCCAGCTAGCTCTCACAAACACCTCCTCCTATACATTTAATTACACTAAACAAGCACACTACACTTCTTTCCAAAACACAAAAACAAATAGTGACATCTCGTTTTTTAACTTTGGAGAGGCACTTGTTGCAGGTAGTTTTGCCTTTTGTCTCCTTCATATATATAGAAAAAACATTAGAAAGCATTTAGATCTATATAATGTAGGCACTTGGTATGAGTGTGTGGGTCTGTGTGCGTGTGCATCTGTAGGTGTTTGCGTGTGCGTGCTTACAAAATATATATGTGTATTTGGATTTGCAAAGTATGATTGAAACTGGTGTATTGGTGTTCGAGGATTTGGAGGGATTGCGATAGGTGCGTGGGTGAGTGTGTAGGTGTGAGTGTAGGTGTAGGTGTGTGTGTGTGTGTGTGTGTGTGTGTGTGTGTGTGTGTGTGTGTGTGTGTGTGTGTGTGTGTGTGTGTAGGTGTTCTATGAGTCAGTGTGTACAATGTCATGCACAAGTATTTCACGTAACGATTATATATGCATTCCTCTCAGTGTATTGGCCTAAATGGTGTAATCTAGAGACCCTACGGTAACAGAGATCGGCCAATCTCCGCCATATTGGTGACATTGGTGTCTTTAGCCCCTATTTACACTACCATACTCATAATACAGAATCTGCATTACTTGTACAAGATATAAAGTGTTGTTTTAGAGCTAAATTTCACATGATCAATAATCAAATAGTACTCCTTTGTTTGATAGTTGCGGCACCAAAATGGATTCCATAGACAACATTGGCCGGGCTCTCTTACTACAGGATATCTTGTGTTATCAGCATGTGTTGTAGAAATTGAAGAGAATATAATATATCTAAATATTATGCCCCAATTATTCTATTAACTCCATATTATTCATATTATTCATTTGGCGGAGCTCCAGGTAAGAAAACAAAATATATATGTATTGAAGGAATTTTCTCGAGGCAGTTTTAAATTCGCTGGCTACATACGTGTTTAAATAATTACCAAATTAAATTGCATAACATTAGCTACAATTGAATAAAAACGGTGTCGCCGTAAATAGAATGTAAAGCTAAATATATGACTTGCGAATGTAACTAACCATAGCTAGTATTACAGTGTCTTATTGAAGCGTGTGTTTATGAAATTATATATGTATGCAATGATTTTGATAAACTGTAGATAGGCCGATGATAGATAGTCATAGCGGGAAAGAGAAGGTATATTCTTGATTCTGTGAGTGTGTGTGTGTGTGTGTGTGTGTGTGTGTGTGTGTGTGTGTGTGTGTGTGTGTGTGTGTGTGTGTGTGTGTGTGTGTGTGTGTGTGTGTGTGTGTGTGTGTGTGTGTTATGAAAATAACTTGACGAATGTAGTATGTAAATATGCTCAGATCAAACACGGGACATTATTTGAGAAGAAACAATGTTTCTTCTGAAGTCCAGCACAGATTGGAGATGCTAACATTCCCCTTTATAATTTTGCGTTTTACATAAAAAATACATGAATTCCAACCAAGAAGGAAAAATAGAAGTTATTATATAATTCTGAGTTCACAGTCTTGGTAAATGTTCCCTCAAGATTAACGTGGGCCTCTATCAAACTTGACAATGCCTTCTGGATTTAGTTGTAACAAAAACTAGTATAAGCTGCATTGCAAGAGCTTTGATATTTATACAGTAACAACGGGAAAGATTTATTGGATATTTAAGAAAGGAATGGAAGCTTAGACGTGCATTTTGCTAAGTTTGTCGTTTTTCTATAATTCAACCCTTTAAACATAGGCCTTGGCCTATGCATTCGATGCATAGTAAACAACGAAGTCTGGAGGGCAATTATTAAATAGCAATGGGTAAGCAACCCATCGCCACCATAGTTGCCTTTAGTTAGCGCTCACTGCATTGTTAGGCACTAGACTGTCTCATTCACTGTGCAAACTTCGAGCATAAATTTGTACCAGTGTCGACTGTATGTTTATCGATCTGGGGATGTCCATAATTTACAATTTGTGGACGGAAACAAAGTTATTATATTTGTATATTTGGTATGGTACTAAAACTAAGTACACCTTGAATTAACTCCCAATAATGTCTCCCCCAGACACACCAGATATTAATCCCAACTCACTAGGATTACAAGTCCAGTGCTACGACCACTCATTTACTCCTTCCCTACATATAATCTTCCGTTGAAACCAAAAGAGCTAAAATGCATTGTTTTAATTTAAATGCAAAACACAGCCATACCCCCAAAACAGGGTAGAGAATCGAAAAAATTACCTTGAAATATGAAGGCGATTAATTCGTGGTCACCCCCTAGGAGATCAAAGCTTCATACAATAGGTAGACAGATAGATAGTATACCATGCCTATTTTGTTCTGGCTATTATTAGATTAATGTTGGTGTCATCTAACCTTTCCTGGAAAGACCAAATCATCACTCTTGCTAAAACGGTTTCCCAGGTCAGGTGTGCTCAACCATCTCTGTGGGTTCTTTGACCCCCCACACAGCTTCTTGCTCTGTAGCCTACAAGTGTGCAAATGTATCGAGTAATACTTACATGCATTAGGAAGTTCCTTCCATACCGCACTTCTGGAAAGGGGAGAGTCCAAAGCATTCCGTCTTATTACCACCTACTACTAATTCCCTACGATCACTTTCTACACTCCACAATGTTGCATCTCTTTCACTTTTCTATCGCTATTACAACAATCAGTGTTCTTCAGAACTCTTTCAGTGCATACACCCTCCCTTATGGTGAGTTGGAGACACCCGCCTTCCAACACAATCCTACCCCTATTCTGTTCAGCTATCCAACCCAAGAATTTACATATTTTCTCAATCTTTCTTCTACTCAACTCAACAAGTGATTTCTAGAACTCTCTCCCTCAGTCAATCTTACCTTCGTCCTCTCTCTCTCTCTCTCTCTCTCTCTCTCTCTCTCTCTCTCTCTCTCTCTCTCTCTCTCTCTCTCTCTCTCTCTCTCTCTCTCTCTCTCTCTCTCTCTCTCTCTCTCTCTCTCTCTCTCTCTCTCTCTCTCTCTCTCTCTCTCTCTCTCTCTCTCTCTCTCTCTCTCTCTCTCTCTCTCTCTCTCTGTCTATATATATATATATATATATATATATATATATATATATATATATATATATATATATATATATATATATATATATATATATATATATATATATATATATATATATATATACGTGCGTGTATGTGTGTGTGTGTGTGTGTGTGTGTGTGTGTGTGTGTGTGTGTAATAGTTAATATATATACCAGTCTATATATACAATTCCAACCAGTTTCTGACATTGTTTATGCAGCATAATAGACCCCACCGCAGGCTAAGGATAAGTTTGACCAAGGAGATTGCTTCCAGACAGTCAAATGCAAATGACCAACAAGGGAATGGAATTGTTGAGAGCCCAAACACCGAGGGTAATCAGTAGACAGACAGGTTAATTGAATCAACATAATAAGCCTTCACGGAGACTTTAGCTAGATGATCATATCAGATGTGTGTGTGTGTGTGTGTGTGTGTGTGTGTGTGTGTGTGTGTGTGTGTGTGTGTGTGTGTGTGTGTGTACTGTGCTTTTGTACTGTGTGTGTGTGTGCACGGTGTGTGTGTGTGTATATATATATATACTGTGTGTGTGTATGTATATAATTGTATGATGTGTGTGAGTACAGAGTGTGTGTGTACTATGGTTTTGCATTGTGTGTGTGTGTGTGTGTGTGTGTGTGTGTGTGTGTGTGTGTGTGTGTGTGTGTGTGTGTGTGTGTGTGTGTGTGTGTGTGTGTGTGTGTGTGTGTGTGTATGTGTTCTGTAAACAATATCCGTAAAATTAACAGTAACAAAGCATAAATTATGACGTACGAAACCTGTATTCAATAATATGGTTTCTTAAGGGGAGGTCTCCACTTGAGGGATTGTTTTCTTGACCCCTTTCTCCCTCATGTTTAGCCCCATTGCTTTTGATATTATAAAACGTTTGCCCCATTAGTTTAGCGATTTTAAGAACTTTCACCCCATATTAAGACCATTCGTGCAATTCAGGTGTCTATTTTATCCTGGCGAGCGATAGCGAGCCTGTAATTTAAGAGGAATCGGCCTTCGGCCGGGACATTTTTCTACCGAAAAATGTACAAATTTATCTTGAAAGGGACTCGAGGGGGTGTAATTTTAAGGTTGATGGAGGTCTAGGGAACAAACTAAATACCTCCCCTTAACAATACTACTGTAAATCTCTAATATACAGTCATAAGTAACATAACTATAGTCCATTCATTATAGGTAGGACAAAACTCTTGACCAATAGCCCATATAGGCTAACTCATAAACGACCGCTGTAATCGAGCTAGTATATCTCCTATTTGGGAAGGTTCAGCCAGGAAATATGTACAGCCCATTTGCTCTAGCCCTTTTTGAATTACAGAGATTATGAGTCACGATTTCTGGCCTGGAATATATTAATGTTGATGGTTATGTATGCATATGACCATTATAATTACGATATGCTATTCTCAAAACTGCTGCTTGTCCTATAATCATATATAACGTCAAATATTTAACAATGTAGTACTAAGAACAGGTAAGGTATACTTAACCCCTTTAGGAATATGCTGCGTTTTGACAGTATATTCTGGCCATCAATAATCGATTATATGTAACTTAGGAAGGATCGGTGGGAATCTAAATTAACCGTCTGACTTCATAATTTGAATAAAATTGTCTAATATTAGCCAGAGAACAAATAAGTCCTCGTATCTTGACAGCGTACAATGGCGATATTCTAGGTTACCTGTATGATCAGGTAAGCTATAATGAATGAGAGGGGTAGTTATGGACCCCTTCTCCCTCATGTTTAATCTATTTTTATTGTTCTTTGTTTTGTTTATTTCTTGTTGTTTGTTTAGTTTAAAATATTCACCTCATTAGTTTGGCGATGTTATAACTTGTTGTTTCATTTAGGTGTCGATTTTGTTCCTGGGCAGCCTGAAACTTAGGAGGAACCGGCCTCCTCTAGTGTCTTTTTCAACCGAAAAATGCACACATTTATCTAAAACGGGGGTATTAGGGGTACTATATTATGCTTGATGGAGGTCTAGGGAGGATACTAAAAAAATATTATAATAATAATTAATAAATAGATATATAAACAAAATAAATTAAATACTCGCCTTAAAGTGTCCATAATATTTACTCTGTAAAGAAATGTTAACAGTAATATATCCATTTAATTATAAGGAAAAATAACTGGATCAAACAATCAAGGACAGGCTATATCCATTAAACATGCCAACACAATAGCATTATGGGTGTAGAAGAGTTAATTAAAGGGTCTATATTAAGCTACCCTATTAATAGCATGTTGGTGGTTATTAACTTATTTTATGCAAGGGCAGTCGAAAAGTAAATCACGTTCAGTATTCCCAATGATTGTATTTACCTTTTTCATATACCTGAATTATGTCAGTGCAGCTACATTTAATTTATCTTTTCCATGCCATCCATTTGTTAGGGTGTGTGCTTCCCAAACCATTAAGATGTAAATGAGCTCCAGGGAGACAGGTTTCCAGTGAACCCAAACATCACGAACAAACAGCAGCCAGCCAAGGAACACAGTGGAGACCGAATATGTGTGGTGGGTGGGGGAGAGTCACGAGTAGAAAAACAAAATAAACAAATGAAAGGAGATGAGGTTTTGTACAGTACAGTCGGATATCATAGTTTGCAGACAACCTACAGTAGGGAAGGATTTATGGACATTTGGCAGTGTGGGTATTTGGTGTAAGTGTGTTTGTGGCAGTGATATTTTGGGTATATAAATTATATATCATATTAACTACCTCCGCCAACGAAGTTGGAGGAGGTTATATTTTTGCCTATGTCTATTTGTCTGTAAACAAGACATCTTAATAAGTTATCAAACCGATTTTCAGGAAATTTGGTGGCAAGATAGAATATGCGACAAGGAAGAAGTTATTCAATTTTAGAGGAGATCAGTAGAGCGCACACCTCTGCCAACGTAGGCGCAATTTACTTTGAAAGGGGGGGCTTGAGAGAAATTTTCTTAAGTTTGATGAAAGTCTAGGGAGAAAGCTAAAACAAAAAGATACTAATGCATTACTAAATATATAACCATACATATAAAACCTCTAAATAAACTGCACTCCTGGTTTAGGTTCGATAGTGATAAGACACTTTCCTTTAGAATCCAATATCCATTAAGGGGAGATTTCCACTTGAGGGATTTTTTTCTTGACTCCTTTCTCCCTCATGTTTAGCCCCATTGTTTTTCTAATTTTAAGACGTTTCCCCCATTATTTTGACAATTCTAAGAACTTTCGCCCCATTTCTATCAATTTTAAGAACTTTCGTGCCAATTAGGTGTCGATTTTTTCCTGGCGAGCGATAGCGAGCCTGTAATTTGAGAGGAACCGGCCTTCGGCCGGGACATTTTCTACCGAAAAATGTACAAATTTATCTTGAAAGGGGGTGTCTAGGGGGTGTAATTTTAAGCTTGATGGAGTTCTAGGGAAGAAACTAAATACCTCCCCTTAAACACTCCCATATTATCTGGAGACACTTGTGGCTCCTCAAAGATCTAGATTCTAGAGTAACATGTTTCTTTCCATAACTGTTACATAATCTCCACTATTATATTATGATGATTATGACGTATTATGATGATTATGACGTATTATGATGATTATGACGTATTATGATGATTATGACGTATTATGATGATTATGACGTATTATGATGATTATGACGTATTATGATGATTATGACGTATCATGATGATTATGACGTATTATGATGATTATGACGTATTATGATGATTATGACGTATTATGATGATTATGACGTATTATGATGATTATGACGTATTATGATGATTATGACGTATATATGATGATTATGACGTATTATGATGATTATGACGTATCATGAGATTATGACGTATTATGATGATTATGACGTATTATGATGATTATGACGTATTATGATGATTATGACGTATTATGATGATTATGACGTATTATGATGATTATGACGTATTATGATGATTATGACGTATTTCAAGAGTATAATCTGGCTATCATTGTGCTATTTCATACTGCTTAGGAATTAAATGTGGGAATTAATAGGATAAACTCTATCTCAATTAACCCTCTGACTTCCCTATACCTTTCCTAATCTGAATGAAATGTTCTAATATTAGCCAAAAACAGAAAACAAATGTGTCATCGTATCTTGGAAGGGTTAATATGCGCTAATACCAGACAGTGTCAAGGGGAGGCAGACAGTTTGTTTGGTCTATTAATGCATTTATTCATATTTTTTTTTTAGTTTCCTCCCTAGACCTCCATCAAGCTTAGAAAACCACCCCCTAGACCCCCCCTTCAAGATAAATGTGTAAATTTTTCGGTAGAAAAATGTCCCGCCCTAAGGCCGGTTCCTCTTAAAATTGCAGGCTCGCTATCGCTCGCCAGGAAAAAATCGACACCTAATTGGCACGAAAGGTCTTAAAATTGACAACGAAATGGGGCGAAAGGTGTTAAAATCGCCAAACTAATGGGCCGAACGTCTTATAATATCAAAACTAGTGGGGCTAAACATTAGGGAGAAGGGGGTCCAGAAAAACGGTCTGCCTTCCCTTAACATGTTTTTCAATTATCTGAATTGGGGGTTAACTAATTAACTACATTTTAACTTAAGGGGGCGGTAATAGCTTTTAACTTAAGGGGGAGGTAATAGCTTTTAACTTAAGGAGGAGGTAATAGCTTTTAACTTAAGGGGGAGGTAATAGCTTTTAACTTAAGGGGGAGGTAATAGCTTTTAACTTAAGGAGGAGGTAATAGCTTTTAACTTAAGGAGGAGGTAATAGCTTTTAACTTAAGGGGGCGGTAATAGCTTTTAACTTAAGGGGGAGGTAATAGCTTTTAACTTAAGGAGGAGGTAATAGCTTTTAACTTAAGGGGGCGGTAATAGCTTTTAACTTAAGGGGGAGGTAATAGCTTTTAACTTAAGGGGGAGGTAATAGCTTTTAACTTAAGGAGGAGGTAATAGCTTTTAACTTAAGGAGGAGGTAATAGCTTTTAACTTAAGGGGGCGGTAATAGCTTTTAACTTAAGGGGGAGGTAATAGCTTTTAACTTAAGGGGGCGGTAATAGCTTTTAACTTAAGGGGGAGGTAATAGCTTTTAACTTAAGGGGGCGGTAATAGCTTTTAACTTAAGGAGGAGGTAATAGCTTTTAACTTAAGGGGGCGGTAATAGCTTTTAACTTAAGGAGGAGGTAATAGCTTTTAACTTAAGGGGGCGGTAATAGCTTTTAACTTAAGGGGGAGGTAATAGCTTTTAACTTAAGGGGGCGGTAATAGCTTTTAACTTAAGGGGAGGTAATAGCTTTTAACTTAAGGGGGCGGTAATAGCTTTTAACTTAAGGAGGAGGTAATAGCTTTTAACTTAAGGGGGCGGTAATAGCTTTTAACTTAAGGAGGAGGTAATAGCTTTTAACTTAAGGGGGCGGTAATAGCTTTTAACTTAAGGGGGAGGTAATAGCTTTTAACTTAAGGGGGCGGTAATAGCTTTTAACTTAAGGGGGAGGTAATAGCTTTTAACTTAAGGGGGCGGTAATAGCTTTTAACTTAAGGGGGCGGTAATAGCTTTTAACTTAAGGGGGCGGTAATAGCTTTTAACTTAAGGGGGCGGTAATAGCTTGTAACTTAAGGGGGGGGGGGGCCCCAACCCCGAAAGGGGTTGAAATAGGGGAGCTATCCCCCCGCCAAAGGCGGCTTTCTAGGGCCTTTCCTAGCTGATGCTGAGAGGATTGGGTTCTAGTCATATGGTGATGGGCTGGTCTATCAGAGTGAGAACTGAGCGATCTCTGCCATACCCATAGCTTACTCAGACTGTTCCTTTTACTTATGTATTTCCTAGATCTCAAGTGACGGCGTCTTTTCCGTGGATTGACCTCCCAATCTACCAAGATTGGAAGCCAAAGCGTCACATTTTTCCTTTGCCCCTCAACTTGCTCTTCATAATTGCTGAGGGGCACAGGGCCCTGGGTGGGGCTTTGGTTTCCCAGGCGTTTCTGCACCCTCCTCAGCTCCCCGCCATGGAGTGGCTTCGGTCACTCAGGCTTTATAGTGGTAGGCAGGGAGGGTTCTGTGAGGGCGCTCGGTTATGGCCTTGCTCGGGGCCTTGGGGCTGTTCGGCCAGGCAGCTTGGGGAACAACAACAACAACAACAACTTAAGGGGGTGGTAATAGCTTTTAACTTAAGGGGGCGGTAATAGCTTTTAACTTAAGGGGGCGGTAATAGCTTTTAACTTAAGGGGCGGTAATAGCTTTTAACTTAAGGGGGCGGTACTAGCTTTTAACTTAAGGGGGCGGTAATAGCTTTTAACTTAAGGGGGCGGTAATAGCTTTTAACTTAAGGGGGCGGTAATAGCTTTTAACTTAAGGGGGCGGTAATAGCTTTTAACTTACGGGGGCGGTAATAGCTTTTCCTTCCTCATGTTTAGTCCCATTAGCTTTGAAATTTGTAGACGTTCGTTCCATTAGTTTGGCGATTTTATGACCTTTCGCCCCACTCCTTTGTCAATATAAAAACCTTTCGTGCCATTTAGATGTAATTTTTTGGTTTTCTGGTGAGCGATAGTGAGCCTGTAATTGTAGGAGGAATCGGACTTTGGCCGGGACATTTTTCTACAAAAAAACAAAAATGTACACATTATCTTGGAGGGGGGTCTAGGGGGGTATTTTTACGAACTGGCCAACAACGAGGACAAGCAACAATCAGACCCATTAATATATTTAGCATTATAGACATCCATAAGTTTCTAGTTATAAGTTTATAGGCGCTATGTGTGCTTAGGGGGTTACCTCATAGATATAAGGTTTATACAACATATTAAGGGGAGGTTTTTAGTGTGTTTCCTAGACTTCCATCAAGCTTGAAATTACACCCCCTTGACCCCCTTTCAAGATAAATTTGTACATTTTTCGGTAGAAAAATGTCCTGGCCGAAGGCCGGTTCCTCTTAAATTACAGGCTCGCTATCGCTGGCCAGGAAAAAATCGACACCTAAATGGGATGAAAGGTCTTAAAAGTGACATAAATGGGAAGAAACTTTTTAAAATCGCCAAACTAATGGGGCGAACGTCTTAAAATTTCAAAAGCAATGGGGCTAAACATGAGGGAGAAAGGGGCAAAGAAAAAAATCCCTCAAGTGGAAATCTCCCCTTAGCATACATTCTTGATAGGAAAGATTCTACGCCAGTTAAACATTCAGATACGGTAGGAGTATATTTATTTAGTAATGATAGGCAAACTTATAGGTTAGCTTTATATAAGATCATGTAACATATGAAAACTAGAGAGGCACTCGGGAGACCTTATCCTTCCACCTCTACGCCGATGGAGGTATGCGCTCTAGGTATTACCTCCAAAATGGGATCACTTCTTCCTTAGTGCATATCCTGTTTGGCCACAACATTTCGTGAAGATCGGTTCATAACTTTGTGAGCCGCCTACACTCGTGAAGGTATGCGGTCTACTGATCACTTCCAAAATTGAATCACTTGTTGCTTGGCACATATCCAATATGCCCACTAAATTTCGTGAACATCGACTGATAACTTTTTGAGATATCATGTTTACGGACAAACTGACAAACAGACAAATGGGGACAAAAACATATATTCCGTCCAACTTCGTTGGTGGAGGTAACTAACTAATGACAGAGAGGGTATTAGGTTAGCAATAAGACCAATATGAAGATATAAAACCAGACAATGTGCTTTCAAACCGATTACAATGTTAATGATGAATAGGCAGAAAGGTTTCCAGTGAACCCAAACATCACGGACAAACACCAGCCACCCAAGGAAAACATCCAGGGCAAACAGGCGGGCTGGGGAGGCAACACGGGGTAAGCCCTTTCTGTACCGGTGGCGTTTTTTTCTTCATCTTATGCTAGCTATATTTCGACGATTTTGTGCAGCTTAAGAAGGATTTGTGGTAGTAAAAGCGTTAATAGAGATAGTTCTAAACCTCTTAATTGCTGGAGGACCTTATAAACCTAATACAATCGTCTACTAATAACCAGTATATAATGAACAAATACATAACCGGTACTGAACGGGTTAAGGCCAGGTTTTTGTTTTTTGTGTTTGTTTTCTGGACCTCCTTCTTCCTCATGTTTAGCTCCAATTGTTTGACGATCTTAAGATCTTTCACTCCATCTATATGCCAATATTAAGAACTTTCGTGCCATTTAGGTCTCGATATTTTTTTCTTTGTAATTTAGGAGAAACAGGCGTTCGCTCAGACCATTTGTACTACCAATTTATTTCTTGGGGATGTATTTTTAAAGCTTGATAGAGGTCTAGGCAGCAAGGTTAAAATAATAAAAACTATAAATAAATAAAGAAGGGGAGAGGAAGAGGTCTTGCATAATACAGTCAGTTGCCATAGCTCGCTGATAACCTTTATCGGGGGATGGGCGTATTTATTTCCTCATTTATATATACAGTATGTTGGTCATTTTTTTAGTTTCCTCCCTAGATCTCCATCAAACTTATAAAAACGCCACCATGACCCTCCTTTAAGATAAATTTATACATTTTTCGATAGAAAAATGTGGCCGGTTCCTCTTAAATTACAGGTTCGCTATCGCTCGCCAGGAAAAAATCGACACCTAAATGACACGAAGTCTTTAAATTGGCAAAGAAATAGGGCGAAAAGTCTTAATATTGCCAAACTAATGGGTCGAACGTCAGAAAACCTGAAAACTAATGGGACTAAACATGAGGAAGAAAGGAGACCAGAAAAACGACCCATCTCCCCTTAAACAAAATGATTTATAATATAACTCTCGCGCCGCCGGAGATTTGGAGTGCAAGGAATAGTGTTATACAGTTAAGCCTATTAACCCCTTCAAGATTATGACGCATTTTGACAGTTTATTCTGGCTGTCATTAGACGGTTTTATTCAGAGTCGGAAGGGTATAATTATAGAAGTCAGAGGGTGGATTGGGCCAGTCTTTACCCTTTTAACTCCCATAGATCCTTTCTAAGCTGTATAAGATCGTCTAATTATAGCCAGAATAATGTGTCAAAACACGTTATAATCTTCAAGGGGTTAAGAGTCTATTTGTTTACACTTAGTCACTACCTTCATTTGGTACCCAAATAGATGCCATAAACTTTTCGATAACAATGGATGAGGCCCTCGACCCTCACCCCGTGCTTCTTGGACATGACAAATATAACCATAGCATATTTTGTATTCGATATTCAATACAATAATTCCTGGTTAGCCACTGACATCACACGCCAAACATAAGAGATGACAGTATGACCATATTGGGAGGTTGGGGTACTGACCTCCTTAAATATATATGACAGTATCTGGAGAACGTGAGCACGGAGAAGCTCAACATTTCCTGACTACATTGGGAAGGGTCAATATACCCAACTGTTAATAACCCCTTGAGGAGTATGACGCGGTTTAGCAGTATATTATGGCTATCATTAGGCGATTATATTCAGCCTAGGAAGGATCTGTGAACGTCAGAGGCATAATTGAATTGGGTTTTCCTCCTTGGGTTCCTAGAGGTCGTTTCTAAACTGCATAAAGTCGTCTACTGATTGCCAAGATATACTGCTAAAAGGAATCATAATCCTCAAGGGGCTGACTGTTGTACTTGTTGCTTTCCGTGTGTCTGTCCTTACGTTCATGTGCCTGTCTGTCTGTTTAATCGCAAGATTTCTGAGAGAGAGAGAGAGAGAGAGAGAGAGAGAGAGAGAGAGAGAGAGAGAGAGAGAGAGAGAGAGAGAGAGAGAGAGAGAGAGGGAGAGAGTGAGAGAGAGAGAGAGAGATTAAATGAGAACTGCAGAAAGCATTAAATTTAACAAGGCAACCAGAGAAAAAAAAGAGAGGGAAAATAACAAGATATGCCGTCATGCCCCAACAGAGGGTATTATCGAAGAACTAGTTCACAGTATACGGGAGGCAAGATTACCCCAAGCAGGTTCCAGAATTTATGAGAGAGAGAGAGAGAGAGAGAGAGAGAGAGAGAGAGAGAGAGAGAGAGAGAGAGAGAGAGAGAAAGAGAGAGTACAAAGGAGGAGTACAAAGGAAATCAAGCAACAACAGATCTAGTGACCCTTCTAGGCTGTTTGTCCTCCAAAACACTGAGGATCAAGTGTCCAAACAGTGGTTTAGAGTGGGTAAGGGAACATTGGAAAGGGAACTACTGCCCTGGAACTAATGTCCGTGGCAGGATTAGGAAGTTAGTAGGGGACAGATGGGTTAGTAACTGAGGGGAGGATAAAATAAAGTTATTTATTTACAAACGCAGTCAGTCGCGGGTTTGATGCGAGATATTTGTCTAAGCGGAGTTTAAATGAATCAACGGTGCTGCAGTCTATAACGTCTCGGGGAAGCCCATTCCACAAGTTGACAACTCGATTGAAGAATAAATTCTTAGATTCGTGTGAGTTAAAAGATTTACCAATAATTTTGCAACCGTTTCCCCGCGTGTAATTAGATTGGTCGATAGTGAAGTACTTACTACAGTTCATATTGTCGATGCCTTTGATGATTTTGAACACTTGAATTAAGTCACCTCTTAATCTGCGCTGGGTTAAAGGAAATAGATTTAATTCTCTAAGACGCTCTTCGTATGGTTTGTTCTTTAGGCTAGGTATCATTTTGGTAACTCTACGTTGAACTCGTTCTAGCTTGTTTATATCTTTTTGGTAATAAGGGCACCAGGATTGAACGCAGTATTCCAGAAGAGGGCGGACTAAGGAATTGTAAAGGGTTAGGATAACTTCTTCGGATTTATGCTCAAATGACCTGCCTATAAAGCCAATTATTTTGTTTGCCTTCTTAACAACTTCTGAACATTGTTGACTCGGTTTTAGGTTACTCGATATTGTTACTCCCAGATCGGTTTCTCTGTTTACATTCTTAAGCTGAGTGCCATTCATCGAATAGTTTGCTTTCTCATTTAGGTATCCGATATGTAATACTTTACATTTATCCGCATTGAAACTCATTTGCCAAATTTGGGCCCAACATGACAATTTATCTAGATTGTTGCATATCGTCAACTTGTTCTTTTGAGAGTACGCTATTTGCAATTTTTGTATCGTCAGCAAATTTTGAGATTGTACAGGTGAGACCCTCATCTATGTCGTTGATGTAAATTAGAAAGAGAATTGGTCCTAGTACCGATCCCTGGGGTACCCCGCTACTTACATTGGTCCATTTAGATGCCTTACCGTTTATGACTACTCTTTGCTGTCTGTCGCTGAGCCAATTTTCTATCCATTTCAACACACCGTCTTGTATTCCATGCGCTTTTAGTTTTAGCAGTAAACGTTTGTGGGGAACTTTGTAAAAGGCCTTTTGAAAATCAAGGTATACAATATCTACAGCTTTACTCTCATCGTAGAGGTTGAGGATATCGTGGAAGAAGTAAGAGGTTTGTTAAACAGGAACGTTTTTTACGAAAGCCGTGTTGACTATCTTTAAGTAAGTTATTTGCCTCTAAGTGATTTACGAGTCTGTCTCTTATGACCGTTTCTAGCATTTTACATACAATTGAGGTTAAGCTAATTGGACGATAGTTACTGGGTAGGGATTTGCTGCCTTTTTTAATATCGGTGTTACGTTGGCTAGCTTCCACTGATCAGGCATAGTCCCAGACTGCAAGGATTCATTGAAAAACAATGTCAGTGGTTTGGAGAGCTCATCCTTAGCTTCCTTTAGAACTCTAGGCGAGATTGTATCAGGTCCAGGCGTTTTATTTACCTTGAGTTTATCTAAACAAATCAATACTTCTTTCTAATACTAATACTACAATACTAAGAGAGAGAGAGAGAGAGAGAGAGATACCCTAACAAGGTATAATGTCAATATGTTTGCATAATGTCTCGAGTTATCCTATCTTGGTATTTGCAGGAGGTTGAAGAAGAAAAGCAAGGGAGAAGGGAGAGTCAGAGAAAGTGAGTGATATGGAGCGAGAGAGAAAGATGATGAAATAGTAAAATGAAATCGAGCGAGAGACCAAACATGGCGAGAGAGAGAGAGAGAGAGAGAGAGAGAGAGAGAGAGAGAGAGAGAGAGAGAGAGAGAGAGAGAGAGCATGAGAAGTGAGAACATAATTAAAGCTACTAGTATAATATATCATATATTATACATGGTGGCCCCAATTACCTGACATTTCGTTGAGTAGGTTATGGAACATTAATTGTTAGTGTTTTCTAATATTGGTGTTTAAGGAGAAATAGAGGGAATGCAAGAAACGAACAGAAAAGTGAGAAAGAAAGAGTGAAAATGAGTGAATGCAATAGAACAAGAGAGTAAAGATAACAAGATAGTAAAGAGAACAAGAGAGTACAGATAACAAGACAGTAAAGAGAACAAGATAATAAAGAGAACAAGAGTAAAGAGAACAAAAGAGTAAAGAGAACAAGACAGTAACCAAAACAAGACATAAAGAGAACAAGACAGTAAGACACCAAAACAAGACATAAAGAGAACAAGACAGTAAAGAGAACAAGACAGTACAGAGAACAAGAGATTAAAGAGAACAAGAGTAAAGAACAAGAAAGTAAAGAGAACAAAAGAGTAAAGAAAACAAGAGGTAAAGAGAAGAAGAGAACAAGAGGGTAAATAGAACAAGAGAGGAAAGAGAACAAGAGAGGAAAGAGAACAAGAGAGGAAAGAGAACAAGAGAGGAAAGAGAACAAGAGAGTAAAGATAATAAAGAGAACAAGAGGGTAAAAAGAACAAGAGAGTAAAAATAACAAGAGGTAAAGAGAAGAAGAGAACAAGAGAGGAAAGAGAACAAGAAAGTAAAGAGAACAAGAAAGTAAAGAGAACAAGAGAGTAAAGAGAACAAGAGAGTAAAGGGAACAAGAGGGTAAAGAGAACAAGCGAGTAAAGAGAACAAGAGGGTAAATAGAACAAGAGAGGAAAGAGAACAATAAAGTAAAGAGAACAAGAGAAGAGAGGAAAGAGAACAAGAAAGTAGAGAACAAAAGAGTAAAGAGAACAAGAGAGTAAAGAGAACAAGAGGGTAAAGAGAACAGAAGAGAACAAGAGAATAAAGAAAACAAGAGGTAAAGAGAATATAAGAGAGCAAGAGAGTAAAGAGAACACGAGAGCAAAGATAATAAGATAATAAAGAGAACAAGAGAACAATACAATATACCGTCCTACCCCAACCAATGAACAGTACCCCAAAACAAAACTCTCATACAAGGTGACCCCAAGCTGAGGTGGGTTCCGGCAGGAGTATGTGCAGTGTCTATAGTGAGAATTAGAGATCCTATAGTTATAATATACCGTATATATAAATATATATATATATATATATACTGAAAATACAGTGATACAAAAAGGCGACAACCAAATCCGATTACTGTATGTATTCTTACCGTACAGTTATCCGCATATAATATGGATAGGCTACACCAGTTCGAATATATTAATCTGTAAAGCAAGTTATGAAGCATTTGGGCTATTGTGATGTATTGTATTGTTCCATTTCCATTCGATACTGATTCAAATGGGTGCCTCGTGATTTAAGCTCCTGACTGTACCTTGCGCCTCGCCCACATTTTTAAAGACAGGCACAAAAAGTGGAAGATACTGTACAGGAAATGGTTTAGACTTTACCTATCAATGGCTGAGCACGGCAGGTGGTCATGGTACTGGTGGACACTCCCTTCATGCCTGTCTGTCTGTTTTACTGCAGGTCTTTCTGTCTAACCTGCATTTCTGTCTAACCTGCATTTCTGTCTAACCTGCATTTCTGTCTAACCTGCATTTCTGTCTAAACTGTATTTCTGTCTAACCTGCATTTCTGTCTAACCTGTATTTCTGTCTAACCTGTATTTCTGTCTAACCTGCATTTCTGTCTAACCTGCATTTCTGTCTAAACTGTATTTCTGTCTAACCTGCATTTCTGTCTAACATGTATTTCTGTATAACCTGTATTTCTGTCTAACCTGTATTTCTGTCTAACCTGTATTTCTGTCTAACCTGTATTTCTGTCTAACCTGTATTTCTGTCTAACCTGTATTTGTCTAACCTGTATTTCTGTCTAACCTGTATTTCTGTCTAACCTGTATTTCTGTCTAACCTGTATTTCTGTCTAACCTGTATTTCTGTCTAACCTGCATTTCTGTCTAACCTGTATTTCTGTCTAACCTGTATTTCTGTATTTCTGTCTAACCTGTATTTCTGTCTAACCTGTATTTCTATCTAACCTGTCTGTCTGTCTGCCTAACCTGTACGTCTAACCTGTATTTCTGTCTAACCTGTCTGTCTGTCTAACCTGTATTTATCTCTGTCTATTTAACCTGTATGATTAGCCTGTAGTTCTGTCTTGTCTGTCTGTCTGTCTAACCTGTATTCATGTCTACCATGTATTTCTGTATAACCTGTATATCTGTCTAACCTGTATTTCTGTATAACCTGCCTATATGTTTAATCTCTCTGTCTATCTAACTTATATTTCTGTCTAATATGTATTTCTGCCTAACCTATCTGTTTATCTGTCTAACCTGCCTATCTGTCTAACCTGTAATTATGCCTAACCTTTATTTCTGCCTAACCTGTTTGTATATCTAACCTGTATGTCTAACCTGTCTGTCTGTCTGTCTGTTTAGCCTATTTATCTGTCTAGCATGTCTGCTGTCTAACCATTCTGGATTGTTGTATACTCGGTACGTACAGTATGTTGTCTGTATGCCTGTTTTTTTTTTTTTTTTTTTTTTTTTTTTTTTTACTAATGTCGGTTCGTGTGTATGCAGCTGTCTGATTTCCGTCTTAATTTCCCTTTCTCCTTACTTTACAACAGTCTCCCTGTCTGTTCTGTCTATATGCTTAGTGTATAATTATGTCTTGTGTCTGTATGCATGCCTGTCTAAATATGTCTGTATGTGTGTATCAATCTGTCTCTTGTATTTATCTCTATCTCTACTTGCTTTAGCCTGTCTGTCCGTCTGTCTCACTGTTTACTGTCTGCATTCCTGTCACGGCTGGTCTGGTTATTATCTAGTCTAGCCTGTCTGTTTTTCCGCCCGTCTGACCCTCCATCACACCCACACCCACGCACACGCACACACACATGTATGATTAGGCAACATCGGAATTCTTACACGCAAGAAGTCTATTGCTCGCTTGATTACTTGCCCTCACTCTCTCTCGCCCTCGCTCTCACTCCCCCCCCCCCCCCCCGCCGTTTCTATCTCTCTCTCTAACGTAGAGTTACCAAAATTATACCTAGCCTAAAGAACAAACCATACGAAGAGCGTCTTAGAGAATTAAATCTATTTCCTTTAACCCAGCGCAGATTAAGAGGCGACTTAATTCAAGTGTTCAAAATCATCAAAGGCATCGACAATATGAACTGTAGTAAGTACTTCACTATCGACCAATCTAATTACACGCGGGGGGAAACGGTTGCAAAATTATTGGTAAATCTTTTAACTCGCACGAATCTAAGAATTTCTTCTTCAATCGAGTTGTCAACTTGTGGAATGGGCTTCCCGAGACGTTATAGACTGCAGCACCGTTGATTCATTTAAATTCCGCCTAGACAAATATCTCGCATCAAACCCGCGACTGACTGCGTTTGTAAATGAATAACTTTATCCTCCCCTCAGTTACTAACCCATATCTCCCCTACTAACTTCCTAGTCCTGCCACGTTAGTGGCAGGGCAGTAGTTCCCTTTCCAATGTTCCCTTACCCACTCTAAACCACTGTTTGGACACTTGATCCTCAGTGTTTTGGAGGACAAGCAGCCTAGAAGGGTAACTAGATCTGTTGTTGCTTGATTTCCTTTGTACTCTATCTCTCTCTCTCTCTCTATCTCTCTCTCTCTATCTATCTTTAGCTATATATCGCTCATTCAAAAAGACACTACACACTTACATACTCTCTCTCGCACACACACACACACACACACACACACACACACACACACACACACACACACACACACACACACACACACACACACACACACACACACACACACACACACACACACACACACACACACACACACACACACACACACACACACACACACACACACACACACACAACTGAACTAATAACAAATATCATTCTTAAACGTTACTTTTAATATCGGGAATAATACCAAGGGAATTATTAGTGTAACGGCTAAATAAAACACATGAAAACCAAATAGAGAGGAAATAGTGGGAGAAGGTAAACATAGAAAACGGAATTGACTGTAAAAGTGTGTATTCGTAAGAGTTACAGGATGTTAATATAATACCGAGGGACTTATGCTTTCATTGGTGTATTCCGGTACGTTGGGGTTGTTTGTATATGATATTAATGTTGAGGGGGGGTGACCTGTTTGTGTTCTGTCCTGTTCTATCTTTCTGTGGCTTGTGTCCATTTGGCCCCATTCAGCCTACTGTTTTAAGACGTTTATCCCCATCCAGGTGTCAATTTTTTACTAGTGAGCGGTAGCGAGCCAGCATATTTTTTATTTTTGTTTGACAGCAGGCTAAATTTGTAAATTTTTCGATAGAAAAATTTCTCCGGCGAAGCCGGATTTCTTCATATAATGCTGGCTCGCTATCGCTCGCCAGGAAGAAATCGACACCTAGATGGGGATAAACGTCTTAAAATAGTTGGCTGAATGGGGCCGAATGGTTACAAGCCAGAGAAAGAGAGAAAAGGACAGAAATAAAAAAAGCAGATCACCCCCCCCCCCCCTCTTAAAGAACGGGGTGTTACTTATAATACTGAATGAAAATATATGGTCTTAAATTAATACCATAAACTAAAGGCAAAACAAATACATCTATAAACGTCATACTGAACAGGATTGCCGATATAGGGTTAAATTGGGGTGGCTTAGTTTTGTTATTTTTACAGATAGGTTTACAGTATTGGATTTCTTGGCTTAAGGGGAGGCAGGCCGTTTTTCTGGACCCCCTTCTCCCTAAAGTTTAGCCCCACTAGTTTTGAGATTATAAGACGTTCGGCCCTTTAGTTTGGCGATTTTGACACCTTTCGCCCCATTTCGTTGTCAATTTTAAAACTTTTCGTGTCCATTATTTCCTGGCGAGCGATAGCGAGCCTGCAATTTTAAGAGGAACCGGACTTCGGCCGGGACATTTTTCTACCGAAAAATGTACAAATTTATCTTGAAGGGGGATCGAGGGGGTGTTTTTCTAAGCTTGATGGAGGTCTAGGGAGGAAACTCAAAAAATATATGAATACATTAATTAATAGACCAAACAAACGGCCAGCTAGCTTCGCCTTAATGGAACCACGAGAGGGGCACGAACTATTATGAGTGACTGTACATCCTGTTAGCCCCTTGCATTTTTCCCGGTATAGAAAAACAACGAACGGTGGGGTCAGTCAAAGGCAACCCAACCCACACATGTTTTAAGGGGAGATATGTATTTTTCAGTATTTATGTATTCGTGTGTGTGTGTGTGTGTTTTTTTTTTTTTTTTTTTTTTTTTTTTTTTTTTTTTAAGCTTCCTCCCAAGATCACCATCAAGCTGCAAAAAATGCCCCCAAGATTCCCCTTCGAGATCATTTTGGCCGGTTCCTCCTATATTACTGGCTCGCTATCGCTCGCCAGGAAAACATCGATAATTAAATGGCACGAAAAAGACTTGATATTGATAATGAGATGGGATGAAAAATTTTAAGATCAACAAACTAATGGGCGATTCTCTTAAAGTCTCAAAACAAATGGGGCTAAACATGAGGGAGAAGGGGGTCCAGACAAAGCACTCTGCGCTAAATGATGTCATAAAACGGGCCCTGCAGAGTGCTAACCGTGCATCAATCCTCGAACCACATGGACTTCACAGAGAAGACGGCAAACGGCCAGATGGGATGACCACTTTCCCTTACAAGAATGGCCGGTGCCTCGTGTGGGATACCACATGTGTTGACACTTTCTCCACAACCAACATCGCCAGAAACGCCGACGAAGCAGGTGAAGCCGCCCGGATAGCAGAAAATAAAAAGCGAGAAAAATATCAAGCCATCGCCAGAAATCATCAGTTCGAGCCCCTGGCATTCGAAACTTCAGGAGTCTTCGGCCCTACCACCTTAAGATGGTGAATGAAATAGGCCGTAAAATCAGAGAAGTTTCAGGAGAACCCCGGGAAACCCTCTGGCTCAAGCAAAGACTAGGGATGGCTATCCTTCCGGGCAATGCCACCAGCGTCATGAGCTCAGTTCGACTGGACTGGGTCATGCCACTGTGTGAGGCCCGGGCAGGAGTGGTGTATCCGTAGTCTTTCCACAGTAGGGTAAAACAAAACATAAACTTCATTTGTATTTAATATGTGTGATGCACATAAATAAAAGGGGATGTGTCGGATGGTTGAAAGCCACAGTTGCTCGCGCGTTTGGGGCTAGTAACACGTATTATGAAAAACATGTCTCCTCCTTCATTCACTGTCCCCCCCTTCACTCACTCAACCCCACAATTTGCCGGAGGATAACAGGTTTTTCACAATACGTAGACGGAGGTCTTTAAAAAAAAAAAAAAGCACCGGTGGAGAGTCTATAAAAGGCAACCTTCTGCCCTAAAAGCATACCTGGACCCGGAAACCCTGGGGACTCCAACCTGGGCTACGTGGTTAAGGGGAGGTTTCCACTTGAGGGATTTTTTTCTTTACCCCCTTCTCCCTCATGTTTAGCCCCATTGCTTTTGAGATTTTAAGACGTTCGCCCCATTAATCTGGCGATTTTAAGAACTTTCACCCAATATATGTCACTTTTAAGACCTTTCATCCCATTTAGGTGTCGATTTTTTCCTGGCGAGCGATAGCGAGCCTGCAATTTAAGAGGAATCGGCCTTCGGCCGGGACATATTTCTACCGAAAAATGTACAAATTTATCTTGAAAGGGGGTCAAGGGGTGTAATTTCAAGCTTGATGGAAGTCTAGGAAACACACTAAAAACCTCCCCTTAAGCTCGGTTCACACATGCACGAATTAACGTCCCGTCCGGCCACGACCAAAAAAATAGGCAGGACTGCATCAATCTGGAGGCCCCATGGTCCGGGAGGATTTTATTTATATTAGTATGCGTTTATTTATATTAATATATTTATATATATTTATATATATATTTATTTAGTCATTTTCATATATTTATTTACGTAAGTTATTCCCTAGTGACAGAACCCTAGACCTCCATCAGGTTTAAAAAAAAAAAAAAAAAAAAAAAAAAAAAAAAAAAAAATCCCTTAGATCCCCCTTGCATCCTTTTAGCTACGACAGATCCTTCCTGAGCTGCAAACAATCTTCTAAATATAGCTAGAATATAATGAAACAGACGTCACCTGTACAGAAGAGGTTACCACATTTCGCTACAAACTTTTCATGGGAGCTGAAACTAAAAAGAGGACATGGCAATTTACCGCCAGATAGAAACAAACGGACTATAGGAGGTATGGCGAACATTATAGCCAAGGGGGGAAATCTTAACACTATTTGGTGCAAGGTGGGTCTATTTGGACCCTCCCTGTTTTACTAAATTAGTTTGGAATTTTAATACGTTTCACCTTATTAGTTAGGTCATTTATAAGACGCAATTATCAGACCCAATAAGGTGTCGATATTTCTTGGGTGACCGAAAGCGAGCCTGCAAATTGGGAGAAACCGGTCTGCGGCCGGGACATATTTCTACCAAAAAAAAATGTACATATTTAGCTTAAGGCAGTCTGGGGGACGTTTTGTTGTTTGAAGGGAGTCTGGAGAGGCATTTTTTTTTAGTGTAGGGGGTAAATTGAAAATACATTGTTGGAAAATGGCAAAAACAAATAAAACCCCAAATAAAAATGAAACAAACTATCCTAATGACCACCCATACGTTGCCCCAGAGAGTGTTAACCATTGTCGCCGTTCTAATTCGTTACTGGCTAATAATTTACGTTCTTATGGAAGTTAGTAATGGTCTCTGTGAATCGATGAAGTGCATGTGATCTCAGTTAACCCTTTGACACTCGCAGGTCCTTCTTAAGCTTGATAATAACGTCTAATATTAGTCCGAATGATATAAAGAAAGCGTCATCGTATTCTGAAATAGTTAAACTTGGATAGAAGGGCTAGAGTTATTAAGAACACAAGTAAGCCCAGTAATAGTTACCACATTTATCTTATTGTAATATGCTGGGAATAGCTTCACAGGTTCAAAACAGTAAAGATTAAGCAAAATAATATGTTAGCCCTGACAATAAGTTACAAGACAAGATTCGTACCCAAGAGAATAATTAGTCCAGTGCACTCATTGCATAAAGTGCAAAATACTGCCTATTCTCCTCTTAAGGGGAGGTTTTCAGTTCGTTCCCTAGAATTCCATCATTCTTAAAATTACACCCCCTAGACCCCCTTTCAAGATAAATGTGTACATTTTTCGGTAGAAAAATTTCCCGGCCGAAAGCCGGTTCCTCTTAAATTACAGGCTCGATATCGCTCGCCAGGATAAAATCGACACCTGAATTGCACGAAAGGTCTTAATATGGGGTGAAAGTTCTTAAAATCGCTAAACTAATGGGGAAAACGTTTTCTAATATCAAAAGTAATGGGGCTAAACATGAGGGAGAAAGGGGTCAAGAAAAAAATCCCTCAAGTGGAGATCTCCCCTTAAAATGCTTTATTGAAGACATATATGCAACTTCTGCGGGAAGTTTATCCCAGGTAGAATATACCTTAAAAGTGAAAAACATTCTGCATACACTAGTGGTAAATCTCTTCAGCTCTAACTTCCAGCCATGGATGGGTGTTGTATTCATATTGTTATTGAGGCTAAGCATCCTGTTATGGAAGAGAGAGAGAGAGAGAGAGAGAGAGAGAGAGAGAGAGAGAGAGAGAGAGAGAGAGAGAGAGACGGTAAGATTAAGAGTGAGTGAAGTGAAGTTAAAGTTGAGGGGGGATAGACAGGAGAGGAGAGAGGAAACATACATATCAAATGAGCGATACCGCGCTCATGAGATCACCTTGACAATTTTCCGTCCGGTACGTAACAGGTATCGGTACATATCCACTGAAACTTTCCTCATGTATGATACACGACGTAGTGATTCCTGTGGGTTTATTAAGGGTGAGAGTAATAGATGATGTAATGCTTAGACCCATTAGTTTTGAAATTCCAAGACGTTCGCCCTATTTGTTTGGAGATTTAAAGACCTTTTTCTCGATTTCTTTGGAAATATTAAGACCTTTTGTGCCATTTGGGTGTCTGTTTTTCCTGGCGAGCGATAATGAGCCTGTAATTTAGAAGGAACCGGCCTACGGCCGTAACATTTTTCAACCTAATAATACAAACATTTATCTCAAAGGGGGGTATTGGAGGTATTTTGTTAAAGCATGATGGTCTAGGGACCAAACTAAAAACCCTACCTTAACAGTGTTCCGTCCTGTCAGTTAAAAGTACGAGTCCGTAGCCACTGAAACTTTCCTCGAGTATAATTATATAATGTAAGATGTAATGATTGCTTTGGGTTTTATTAAGAGTAAGAGTAATACATGGTGTACATTTATCAAAGCATGAACCTGATATCAATGATGTGAAGAGCGTGCTGCATGACTACCATAACGTGCTAATGCAATAGTATTAAGGGGGGTGTCCGGCATTTTTGTATCTGTCTCTCCTTTTCTCTCTTTCTCTGGCTTGTATCCATTCGGCCCCATTCAGCCAACTGTTTTAAGACGTTTATCCCCATCCAGGTGTCGATTTATTCATGGCGAGCGATAGCGAGCCAGCATTGTATGGAGAAATCCGCCTTCGCCGGAGAAATTTTTCTACCAAAAAATGTACAAATTTAACTTGCTGTAAAAACAAAAATGCCAGGATAATATTGACACCTGGATGGGGGTAAACGTCTTAAAACAGTAGGCTGAATGGGGCCGAATGGATACAAGCCAAAGAGAGAGGGAGAGAAAGAGAAAAAAAGCGAGGTGGGCTCCCTTAACAGATCTTGCAAATTTTTAATAAGCATTATTACAAGAGGACAAACTAAAAGCATACATGTAGGCCTACAACACTGACAAATACATGTAGGCCTACAACACTGACAAATATGAATGGACTGTAATGCTTCCTTATGCACTATAGTGGATATAGATTACGATTAATTAAAACAAATTGGTAATTTCGAAATTTATTCGGTCTTCAGAAAAACAAAATGAGAACCTACCAACGAATATGATTAAGATCTACGACCAATTATAACATTATTAGTAGCCAAAAATCTTAGGCATTAGCTATTTTAAGGGGAGGTTTTTAGTTGATTCTCTAGACTTCCATCAAACTTAAGATTACTCACCCTAGACCCGCTTTCAAGAAAAATTTGTACATTTTTCGGTAGAAAAATGTCCCGGCCGAAGGCCGATTCCCCTTAAATTACAGGCTCGCTGTCGCTCGCCAGGAAAAAATTGACACCTAAATGGCACGAATGGTCTTAAAATTGACAGAAATGGAGCGAGAGTTCTTAAAATCGCCAAACTAATGGGGGCGAACGTCTTAAAATCTCAAAAGCAATGAGGCTAAACACGAGGGAGAAAGGAGTCAAGAAAAAAATCCCTCAAGTGGATATCTCCCCTTAAGACAGCTTCAACATGGACAGCTTACTCTTCACCCTATCAAAGTTATTTGCGGACTTCATGTATTTCAATATGCAAGACAAATTGCAGTATTATTTTATATCTTTAATGTATGAACATTTAATAACTTTATCATTTATGCCGTTTATCTTGAATGAAATTGGCTATATAATAATATACTTCCTCTACAAGCAATGCATAATGGAGTTATGTCAGTAGATACGCAGTACATAGGCATTCAAAGATTTGATGATCAACATAAATATCTTACTGATGGTACAGTTACTTAGAAATGTTTGTGGGTCTCATATGTTTCATTATGTGCGTCTTATAAATAATATACCATTTTATGGAAAAGTATTCATTAAATGGAAAATACAAATATATATATATATATATATATATATATTGTATTACTTATGTTTCAAATTACATATACTATAAATATATAGGCCTACTCTGGAACTCGCTCCCTTAATCATCCTATGACTTACACTGCTATAAAACTTCGTATGTCCAGGCATTTTGACTCTACAGGCAGACTGCCTTTTGTCTTCTGCATACACATAAAAAACAAATGATAAGAAGCACACGAAAGTGCCAAAGAATTGTCCGAGTGATGGTACAGTTGTAGACAGAGGAAGCAGAAACATGTGACGAAAAGAGCTGGCTTATTTTTTCTACCAACAATGCTTACTCTATAGTATGAGCATTATTATTATTATTATTAGTAGTAGTAGTAGTAGTAGTAGTAGTAGTATTTTTTTTTTTTTTTTTTTTTTTTTTTTTTTTTTTTTTTACCAGGTTTCTATCAGAGTAATGATCTAAGGGAGATTTTATAAAGTTGGTGAATGACATCATTTTGAAACACCATCCCAGTCTAAAATCAATAAGCGCCGTAAGTACCAGCTAGATTAACTATATTACTAACACAAAGACAAATAAATGCATAATCATTTAATCTTCTAACCATTAATAAATCCGCAAACGCATTATATTCCGCCACCCTTCCACAACACATGCAACTGATTCAACTGTCTAGCACTGTACTACTTCTAATGGTTCACTTTTTGGGCGATTTTTGCATTTATTCATTATTTTTCTAGACCTCCATCAAATTTAAAAAAAAAACACATCCATTAGATCCCCCTTTTAGAATAATTTGTACATTTTTCGGAAGAAAAATTTCCCGGCCGAAGGCCGCTTCTTTCAACATTACCTATCGTTCGCCAGGGAAAAAATCGACACCTAAATAGCACGAAAGGTCTAAATATTGAAGACGAAATGGGGCGAAAGGTCTTAAAATCGACTAACTAATGGGGCAAACATCTTAACATCTGAAAACTGATGGGGCTAAACATGAGGGAGAAAGTGGTCCAGAAAACCGGTCCCATCCCCCCTTAACCAGTATGCAGCCGTCTGTCTGTTTGGCGCTAATGTATTCCTCTGAACCCGTGCTTGTCCCTCCCAGATCCTTGCTGCCAGTTTTTATCTTGGTGAACTTTTTTTTTTTTTTTTTTTTTTTTTTACATGTAGTCTTGCTTATCATTACTGTGTGTGTGTGTGTGTGTGTGTGTGTGTGTGTGTGTGTGTGTGTGTGTGTGTGTGTGTGTTACTCAGTTACTTGTTCGTCAAGGGGAATCCACGCAATGCGAGCTAAGCTCATTATTATCGCGCCTCCTTAACTGGGAATGTATTGCGTGAAATGCATGTTAAGTGTTTTATGTACTGTTGGAATGGCTGTGGATGTGTGTGTAGTCTGTATTTTAGCCAATTGGCGACATCGGAAACGAAGGCTTAGGGTGGATCTGTATGGTACCATTCTCACTATAGACGGTACCGTCTCGCCCGAAGGCTTAGGTAGCCATCAGCTTAGGTGAACCATATGATACCCATTTCGCCTTGTACCAATTTTGCCAACCCCAGATGGGACGTCACAACGTCGTCCACTTATTCCAGGTACCTATTTACAGCTAGGTGAACTGAGGCTAACACATGAAAGGAGACAAGCCCAATTTGTCTCCGCCCGGTCGGGGATTGAACCCCCGACCCCTCGTGTGTGAGACGAGAGCTCTACCTACTAGGCTACGGGCTGTGTGTGTGTGTGTGTGTGTGTCTGTGTGTGTGTGTGTGTGTGTGTGTGTGTGTGTGTGTGTGTGTGTGTGTGTGTGTGTGTGTGTGTGTGTGTGTGCGTGTGTGTGCGTGTGTGTGTGTGTGTCCATTTAGGTATCAATCAAGTTAAAAATGTCATATATTTTACTCAATCCCTTCATATTAATTTTGTTCATCTACGTAAAGTCCACATCCCTTTTTATCACTTGCCAGGATTACATTAACATCCTGTCTTACATAAACGTATAGAGACTAATAATACACATATAAAAGCCACTCCAACAGCTTCCTCTCTCTCCAACACCCCTTCTCCCCTCTCTACACTCTTCAGAAAATAGGAACATTAGAAAGTAGCTACGAGGTGCCGTTGTAAAGGCTTATCCCTCAATACCTTCACCTGACCTGATCTGATTACACTTCATTATCGTAAAATAAGCTTACAGTAAGAGTATTATATATATATATATATACCATGACTTTCAATTCTAGCCACGAACAGGATAGAACAAAATAATTCCACAATATCCAAGTCTACTTACTATATATTCTAATAAACCAGAAAATACTTTAATTAAACACTCTACTCGTGTTTTGTTTTTGTTTTTCCTTCTTGGCGTAAATTCTAGTTCTTTAGTAGCAGATTTCTGGATACCTAATGAAACAGTGAGAAACTACTATTGTCTTTGCTTCATAGTATTGCCAAGTTATCATAATTAACCTCATATTTGGTAATATAAACGTTGCAATAGCCGGATAATTAACATGAGGACAAACCAATTCCTCGCCAGCTTAAATAAAACAGACTATAGTGCATAACGACATAACTTAAAAATATATATTATGCGTTAAATAAATAAGGACATATAATACACCAAATTCTGAGCACATAGTCACGGTATCAAGTCAAAACGGCCACACTATAAAATGGCCAATAACCACAGAGACAATCATCCACAGTAGTGAAGGATAATCATGACCTAATACACTGATGATCAACTAAATATACTGACTTACCGATACGTGTGGACAGGTGTGGCAACGGAAGTAAACACATGATCAAGACCATGTATATACTATATATTCTGTGTTACTAAAATTAAACACAACCTAGTAAAAATCTATTGTCGATTAAATGGCCACCAATTGACAATACACATGTCATTTATTATGTTAATATGTAAACACACACACACACATACAATAATGATATACAACACACACACACACAATAATGATATACTACACACACACATACAATAATGATATACAACACACACACACACATACAATCATGATATACAACACACACACACACACAATAATGATATACTACACACACACACACACACACACACACACACACACACACACACACACACATACACACACTGATATACTACACACACACACACACACACACACACACACACACACACACACACACACACACACACACACACACATACAATAATGATATACAACACACACACACACAATAATGATATATTACACACACACACACAATAATGATATATTACACACACACACACAATAATGATATATTACACACACACACACATACAATAATTATATACAACACACACACACACAATAATGATATACTACACACACACACATACTTACCGATACGGGGTGATGATGGGGTGTGTCGATGGAGATGAGCATATCTCCCCCATGACGTCACCGGGACCTCTGGATGACAACAAACCCGCCCAGCCGGTTATGACGTCACCGTCACCGCTCAGCTGTAAAGGGCACGGAGGGCAAGCTGTAGTTAATAAGACCAAAGTATGCCACGATCTGCTTCCCCCTTTCATCTTGGCTATCATTAAACGATTGTATACAGCTTAAAGGGCAATTTTATAAGTACAGGGTTGATTAGCATAGACTGTATTCCTTTGATTCCTAGAGAGCCTTCCAAAACTGAGTAAAATCGTCTATTGTTAACCAGAAAAAATGAAGAAAGATGATATAATATTGAAAGAATTGAGTCATCTTAGATGTAGGATCTATCTACTTTGCTACTTTTATCATTTATAGTTTGACTGATTTGGATTCATCTTGCGTAGTGTCTGGGGTTAAGGGGAGATTTACACTTGAGGGATTTTTTTCTTGACTCCTTTCTCCCTCATATTTAGCCTCATTGTTTTCTAATTTTAAGAGGTTTCCCCGTTATTTTGACGATTTTAAGAACTTTAAACCCATTTATGTCAATTTTAAAACCTTTCGTGCCATTTAGGTGTTAATTTTATCCTGGCGAGCGATAGCGAGCCTGTAATTTAAGAGAAACCGGCTTTCAGCCGGGACATTTTTCTACCGAAAAATGTACACATTTATCTTGAAAGGGGCTCAAGGGGGTGTAATCTTAAGCTTGATGGATATCTAGGGACCAAACTAAAATCCTCCCCTTAACAGTAGCTGTAAAATCAGGTTATAGTCTGTTCCAAATAGGTAGGCCAGAAATCGTGAACCCTAACCTCTGTAACTCAAAAAGGGCCACAGCAAATGGGCTGACAATCTACACACCTATTCGGTGGTTGACCTTTCCCAAATGGTAGAAATATTAGCTCGATTACCGTAGTCGTTTGTGAGTGACAGAGGTTAATGTTCAAGAGTGTTGACCTACTTATTTGGAACAGGGTATAGTAAGGATGGCATACTAAAGAATATAGGTTAATCTTCTTCGCTACTATTAATATTATTTGAGTTTCTTTAAACGTGTATATATTTATGAAGCCACCGTTCAGCTGCAAAGGATAACGAGGGCAGGCTGTTGTCATTAACGAGGGCAGGCTGTTGTCATTAACGAGGGCAGGCTGTTGTCATTAACGAGGGCAGGCTGTTGTCATTAACGAGGGCAGGCTGTTGTCATTAACGAGGGCAGGCTGTTGTCATTAACGAGGGCAGGCTGTTGTCATTAACGAGGGCAGGCTGTTGTCATTAACGAGGGCAGGCTGTTGTCATTAACGAGGGCAGGCTGTTGTCATTAACGAGGGCAGGCTGTTGTCATTAACGAGGGCAGGCTGTTGTCATTAACCATATGAAGATTATGGCGTTTTTCGGCAGTTTATTTTTGCTATCATTAGACAATATTACGCAGCTTAGGAAGGATCTGTGGGAATTATAAGGGTACAACCTATGTCAATTAACCCTCTGACTTCCATACACCCTTCCAAATCTGAATAATAACGTCTAATAATAGCCAGAAAACAGACAAGAAATGCGTAATCGGATCTTGAATGGGTTAAGTCAATTAGGGGTGAGTCTCCTTGCTACTTCGCTACTTTAGTTTAGTTTGTTTCTCTGTGTAGTATATTGATAGGGGTTAGTTATATGATTAATTATTATTTCTACTTCAGCAATTACAAAATGTATATTATTTCGTTTTCATGTCTCTGATTTTTTATTACTTTACATTTGTTTTTGTATGGCTTATGCTTCAGTATTTTCATCATTGATACTATAATTATTTATTTTTCATTTAGTTCTTGTTTTGTGTTCAGTGTTCGTATGGCTTAGGGTTAGCTATAAGATGAAATTAATCATGACAAAGGGCAAGACTGAGTTAAGCAGAGGTTTTTAGTTTGTCTATACCCCCTTCTCCCTCATGTTTAGCTCAATAAGTTTTGAAGTTGTAAGACGTTCGTCCTATTAGTTTGGCAATTTAAAGACCTTTCACACATCTTCTCTGCCAATATTTAGACTTTTCGTGCCATTTAGGTGTAAATTTGTTCCTGACAAGCGATAGCGAGCCTGTATATTAGTAGGGCATTTGTCTACCAAAAATTTTACACATTTATCTCAAAATGGGGTCTTGCGGTGTTTTATAAAAATTTAAGAGAGGTCCAAGGAGCAAACTAACCCCCCCCCCCCCCCCCCCCCCCAACACCCACCCACCCACCTCTTTAAATGATGCAGTTGCGTTTTTCGGTATTCGTATCGTGTTATAAGCTTTGGGTTTAGCTATAAGATCAAACGAACAAGGAAGGGAGAAAATTAATAAAATTATACAGGTGATTCTTCTTCTCTATTATCATATTTAAAAAAAAAAAAAAATTGTTATCCTGTATAAGGCCATGCCGTCACCACACTGCTGTAAAGGGCAAGAAGAGCGAGTTACTGTTAGCAAGGGGAGTTTTTAATCTAGGGCAAGAAGGGCGAGTTACTGTTAGCAAGGGGAGTTTAAAGGGCAAGAAGACCGAGTTACTGTTAGCAAGGGGAGTTTAAAGGGCAAGAAGAGCAAGTTACTGTTAGCAAGGGGAGTTTTTAATCTAGGGCAAGAAGGGCGAGTTACTGTTAGCAAGGGGAGTTTTTAATCTAGGGCAAGAAGAGCGAGTTACTGTTAGCAAGGGGAGTTTTTAATCTAGGGCAAGAAGGGCGAGTTACTGTTAGCAAGGGGAGTTTAAAGGGCAGGAAGAGCGAGTTACTGTTAGCAAGGGGAGTTTTTAATCTAGGGCAAGAAGAGCGAGTTACTGTTAGCAAGGGGAGTTTTTAATCTAGGGCAAGAAGGGCGAGTTACTGTTAGCAAGGGGAGTTTAAAGGGCAAGAAGAGCGAGTTACTGTTAGCAAGGGGAGTTTAAAGGGCAAGAAGAGCGAGTTACTGTTAGCAAGGGGAGTTTTTAATCTAGGGCAAGAAGAGCGAGTTACTGTTAGCAAGGGGAGTTTAAAGGGCAAGAAGACCGAGTTACTGTTAGCAAGGGGAGTTTAAAGGGCAAGAAGAGCGAGTTACTGTTAGCAAGGGGAGTTTTTAATCTAGGGCAAGAAGGGCGAGTTACTGTTAGCAAGGGGAGTTTTTAATCTAGGGCAAGAAGAGCGAGTTACTGTTAGCAAGGGGAGTTTAAAGGGCAAGAAGACCGAGTTACTGTTAGCAAGGGGAGTTTAAAGGGCAAGAAGAGCGAGTTACTGTTAGCAAGGGGAGTTTTTAATCTAGGGCAAGAAGGGCGAGTTACTGTTAGCAAGGGGAGTTTTTAATCTAGGGCAAGAAGAGCGAGTTACTGTTAGCAAGGGGAGTTTTTAATCTAGGGCAAGAAGGGCGAGTTACTGTTTAGCAAGGGGAGTTTAAAGGGCAAGAGAAGAGCGAGTTACTGTTAGCAAGGGGAGTTTTTAATCTAGGGCAAGAAGAGCGAGTTACTGTTAGCAAGGGGAGTTTTTAATCTAGGGCAAGAAGGGCGAGTTACTGTTAGCAAGGGGAGTTTAAAGGGCAAGAAGAGCGAGTTACTGTTAGCAAGGGGAGTTTAAAGGGCAAGAAGAGCGAGTTACTGTTAGCAAGGGGAGTTTTTAATCTAGGGCAAGAAGAGCGAGTTACTGTTAGCAAGGGGAGTTTAAAGGGCAAGAAGAGCGAGTTACTGTTAGCAAGGGGAGTTTTTAATCTAGGGCAAGAAGGGCGAGTTACTGTTAGCAAGGGGAGTTTAAAGGGCAAGAAGGGCGAGTTACTGTTAGCAAGGGGAGTTTAAAGGGCAAGAAGGGCGAGTTACTGTTAGCAAGGGGAGTTTAAAGGGCAAGAAGGGCGAGTTACTGTTAGCAAGGGGAGCTTAAAGGGCAAGAAGGGCGAGTTACTGTTAGCAAGGGGAGTTTAAAGGGCAAGAAGGGCGAGTTACTGTTAGCAAGGGGAGTTTTTAATCTAGGGCAAGAAGGGCGAGTTACTGTTAGCAAGGGGAGTTTAAAGGGCAAGAAGAGCGAGTTACTGTTAGCAAGGGGAGTTTAAAGGGCAAGAAGAGCGAGTTACTGTTAGCAAGGGGAGTTTAAAGGGCAAGAAGGACGAGTTACTGTTAGCAAGGGGAGTTTTTAATCTAGGGCAAGAAGAGCGAGTTACTGTTAGCAAGGGGAGTTTAAAGGGCAAGAAGAGCGAGTTACTGTTAGCAAGGGGAGTTTAAAGGGCAAGAAGAGCGAGTTACTGTTAGCAAGGGGAGTTTTTAATCTAGGGCAAGAAGAGCGAGTTACTGTTAGCAAGGGGAGTTTAAAGGGCAAGAAGAGCGAGTTACTGTTAGCAAGGGGAGTTTAAAGGGCAAGAAGAGCGAGTTACTGTTAGCAAGGGGAGTTTAAAGGGCAAGAAGAGCGAGTTACTGTTAGCAAGGGGAGTTTTTAATCTAGGGCAAGAAGGGCGAGTTACTGTTAGAAAGGGGAGTTTTTAATCTAGGGCAAGAAGAGCGAGTTACTGTTAGCAAGGGGAGTTTAAAGGGCAAGAAGAGCGAGTTACTGTTAGCAAGGGGAGTTTTTAATCTAGGGCAAGAAGGGCGAGTTACTGTTAGCAAGGGGGGTTTAAAGGGCAAGAAGGGCGAGTTACTGTTAGCAAGGGGAGTTTAAAGGGCAAGAAGGGCGAGTTACTGTTAGCAAGGGGAATTTAAAGGGCAAGAAGGGCGAGTTACTGTTAGCAAGGGGAGTTTAAAGGGCAAGAAGAGCGAGTTACTGTTAGCAAGGGGAGTTTTTAATCTAGGGCAAGAAGAGCGAGTTACTGTTAGCAAGGGGAGTTTTTAATCTAGGGCAAGAAAGGCGAGTTACTGTTAGCAAGGGGAGTTTTTAATCTAGGGCAAGAAGGGCGAGTTACTGTTAGCAAGGGGAGTTTTTAATCTACTTACTTACTTGTTACTTGGTGAGGCGTTTCTCAGCCGCGCTCCGTCACTAGATGTGACGACCGGCCCTTTACCATTAGAAAGGGTAGTCTTAAAGTCAAGAAGAGCTTGTTACTGTTAGCAAGGGGAGTTTAAAGGGCAAGAAGAGCGAGTTACTGTTAGCAAGGGGAGTTTTTAATCTAGGGCAAGAAGGGCGAGTTACTGTTAGCAAGGGGAGTTTAAAGGGCAAGAAGGGCGAGTTACTGTTAGCAAGGGGAGTTTAAAGGGCTAGAAGGGCAAGTTACTGTTAGCAAGGGGAATTTAAAGGGCAAGAAGGGCGAGTTACTGTTAGCAAGGGGAGTTTAAAGGGCAAGAAGGGCGAGTTACTGTTAGCATGGGGAGTTTAAAGGGCAAGAAAGGCGAGTTACTGTTAGCAAGGGGAGTTTAAAGGGCAAGAAGGGCGAGTTACTGTTAGCAAGGGGAGTTTAAAGGGCAAGAAGGGCGAGTTACTGTTAGCAAGGGGAGTTTAAATGGCAAGAAAGGCGAGTTACTGTTAGCAAGGGGAGTTTAAAGGGCAAGAAGGGCGAGTTACTGTTAGCAAGGGGAGTTTTTAAAGGGCAAGAAGGCGAGTTACTGTTAGCAAGGGGAGTTTAAGGGCAAGAAGGCGAGTTACTGTTAGCAAGGGAGTTTAAGGGCAAGAAGGGCGAGTTACTGTTAGCAAGGGGAGTTTAAAGGGCAAGAAGGGCGAGTTACTGTTAGCAAGGTGAGTTTAAAGGGCAAGAAGGGCGACTGAGAGAGAAGAAGAGAGAGAGAGAGAGAGAGAGAGAGAGAGAGAGAGAGAGAGAGAGAGAGAGAGAGAGAGAGAGAGAGAGAGAGAGAGAGAGAGAGAGAGAGAGAGAGAGAGAGAGAGAGAGAGAGAGAGAGAGAGAGAGAGAGAGAGAGAGAGAGAGAGAGAGAGAGAGAGAGAGAGAGAGAGAGAGAGAGAGAGAGAGACCCTTATAACCAATCACACTGTCCCATTCCTTACATGTAGCTCTCTAGGGGTGCCTCAACGAACTGAACACGAAACGAACTCAACGAAAAAAAACGTGATGAAGGTTAGGGGGAACCGTGGCAGAATGTGTACAGGGACAGGGTACAGCAGTCGTGGTCAGAAATATTTCAACACTCCCTAACCCATTCAGTACCGGTCAAATCCTTTTCATTATATGCTGGCAACTATTAGACCGTATTATGCAGCTCAGGAAAGATGTTTACCCGTTAATATATTACAAACTCTCTCAATTGATCTTTTTAGCTACCATACATACTTCCTAAGCTTCATGAAATCGTATAAATGCAGCTGAAATAAAAACAAAAAGACGTCGCCGGTACTGTCAGGGTTAAAGATAATATCAAGACGGTGAGCATTATCCCTTACAACACTGTGGACTTATTATTTATTTGATTTCAGTTACATTTAGACGAGTTTATGAAGCTGAGAAAGGATATATGGTAGCTAAAAGGAGTAACTGAGATGGTTTGCAGCCTTTTTCAGGGGGGAGATGTCCTTCCTACGCTGAATAAAATCGTCATATAGTACTGAATGGGTCAACTATAGTCCATTCATTATAATTAACCACTTTTGTACCGGCAACGTCTTTCACATTTTATTCGAGCTCTATTTAGATTTTAGACGATGGTGTACAGTTTTTAAGAGAGATCTGTGGTAGTAAAAAGGGCTACGGTAAGTGAAAGAGTTCGAAGCCTGTTAATTGTTGGAGAAACCTTTTAAGCTGAATAAAATCGTCTAATAGTAGCCAGAATAAAGTTAAAATACGTAGCCGGTACAGAAGGGGTTAATGCTGGCAACTATTAGACAATTTCATTCAGCTTAGGGAGGATATCTAGCAAAAATAAGGCTTCAAACTATTTCAACCAACTCTTTTAACTACCACAGATTCTTCCTAAGCTGCCTAGTATTGTCTAAACATAGCTAGAATAGAGTATAACGCACGTCGCTGGTACTCAAAGGGTTAAGTCAAAATGCTAGACCACTAACCTCTATAACTCATGAACGACTAGTGTAATCCAGCTAATATTTATACCGTTTGGGAAGGGTCAACCAGGGCATAGATGTGGAGCTTTACAACCCATTTGTTCTAGCCATTTTTGAGCTACAGAGGTTAGGGGTCACGATTTCTGACCTACCTATAATGAATGAACTATAGTGAATCCCAGTCAATTGTTCAATGTGATTCAAGTAGTTTATCAAAATAGTTCATCATAATTTTGCCTCCAGATTTTGTCCAGAAATTCCTGTCCACGACTATACTGGAGGTTAACCCTCTCAAAATCCGATTATACCTTTCTTTTCTGTTATGATACATTAGCGAACCACTTTGATAATCTGCTGAAGCCTCAATGATCTAATTAGGAGGTTCATTAGTTGTGGTTTATTTCTGGACCCCTTCTCCCTTATGCTTAGCCCCATTACTTTTGAGATTTAAGACATTCGCCCCATTAGTTTCGCGATTCTAGGACCATTCGTGCCTGCAATATAGAGTAACCAGCCTCAAGGCATTAGTCAACCGAATAATACACAAATTAATTTTACAAGGGGGTTTTGTGGGTATTATTTTAAGATTGATGGGGGTCTAGGGAGTAACCTAATAATAAACAAAAAATCCTTAGCACGATTTTATATGAAGAATGTCGAAAACCTTTGAATCAATGATAATAAAAAACAGGTGTGTCTTGAAAATTACACCCAACGTTTTGGGCGATTTTTGCATGTATTCATTATTTTCTAGTTTCCTCCCCAGACCTCCATCAAATTTAAAAAAACAAAAACAAAAAAAACATCCATTAGATCCTCCTAGATTAATTTGTACGTTTTTCGGTAGAAAAATGTCCCGGCCGAAGGCCGATTCTTCCAACATTACAGGCTCACTATCGTTCGCCAGGGAAAAAGTTGACACCTAAATAGCACGAAAGGTCTAAATATTGACGAAGAAATGGGGCGAAAAGTCGTAAAACCGACTAACTAATGGGGCAAACATCTTAACATCTGAAAACTAATGGGGCTAAACATGAGGGAGAAAGTGGTCCAGAAAACCGGCCCACTCCCCCTTAACTTTAATATATTCTTGTATTGGCCATGCATGCCCCTCCCACATCCTTAATACCGTCCTGCTTGCCCCTGCTTGGAATGTCTGCTTTGTTTGGCGGACATTAACCCTTTCAGTAAACCATTCAGCCAACTGTTTTAAGACGTTTATCCTCATCCAGTTGTCGATTTATTCCTGGCGAGCGATAGCGAGCCAGCATTGTATGGAAAATCCGGCTTCGCCGGAGACATTTTTCTATCGAAAAATTTATATATTTAGCTTACTGTCAAAACAAAAATATATATATATGCTGGCTCGCTACCGCTCGCCAGGAAAATATTGACACCTGGATGTGGGTAAACGTCTTAAAACCGTTGGCTGAATGGGGCCGAATGGATACAAGCCAAATAGAGAGGGAGAGAAAGAGAAAAAAAAAGCGAGGTGGGTTCCCTTAAGTATAATGTATTCTTGTATTGGCCCTGCTTGCCCCTCCCACATCCTTGCTACCGTCCTGCTTGTCCTGTTTGGAATGTCTGCTTTGTTTGGAGGACATTAACCCTTTCAGTATACCATAACGCTATATTCTGTCAAGTATTTAAAGATTTAGCTCAGATTTGGAAGGCTCTCTAGCCAACAAAAGGGGGTAAAATCCGTCTCAATTTACCCTGTCTTACAACATTCCTATTTGTTTTCATTCTTAATTGTGTATTCGCCCTTCAACACTAGCCCCAACACTCCTAAGAACTATAGAGTAATAAAATAGACAAATGGCAAACAGAATATACAGACTTAATTACCCACTGGTTTGTTCATGTCTGTCTTTTCCATTTCATATAATTATACTGTATATATATTTGTAAATAGCATAAGGGGAGATTTCTACCTGGAGGGTTTTTTTCTGAACCTCTTTCTCCCTCATGTTTAGCCCCATTGCTTGTGAGATTTAAAGACGCTTGCCCCATTAGTTTGGCGATTTTAAGAACCCTCGCCCCATTTCTGTCAATTTTAAGACCATTCGTGCCATTTAGGTATCGATTTTCTCCTGGCGAGCGATAGCGAGCCTGTAATTTAAGGGGAACCGGCCTTCGGCCGGGACATTTTTCTACCGAAAAATGTACAAATTTATCTTGAAAGGGGGTCAAGGGGGAGTAATTTTAAGCTTGATGGAAGTCTAGGGAATCAACTAAAAACCTCTCCTTAAATGCCATAAATAAAAGAAACCTTGGGCCAGCTGGAACATAGGCTAACTGTACATATATGTGATTGTAGGTGTTTATTGATGTGTGTGAATATGTGTAACGTGTATGTGTGTGTAAATGTTAACTTGCTTTACGGTTAATCATCGTTATCTCTAATGTTCTGATTTTCATGTTCGCACTTATATAATTGATAATTGCTATCATTGCACGTATTGGGGTGTTATGACTGTAGTCTTAACAAACTATAAGACTACTTTATAACACCACATACACACACCACATACACACACCACATACATACATACATACATTCATACTACACACACACACACACACACACACACACACACACACACACACACACACACACACACACACACACACACACACAAAACACACACACACACACACACACACACACACACACACACACACACACACACACACACACACACACCTCCACACACACACACACACACACACACACACACACACACACACACACACACACACACACACACACACACACACACACACACACACACACACACACACACACACACACACACACACACACACACACACACATACCTGAACAATGAAGCCTTAATATCAAAACAGGTGCACATAGTTACCAATCAGGCTGACGTGTTCTAAATGTCAGCAGCCCTATCTGTTAATTACCTCGATAAAGTTGACACCCCTCTATAGGCTGTTTGTTTCCAGGTCACGGTAAATTGCCATGTCCTCACCTTTATTACTCAGCTATTACGAAGATTGTGCAGCGAAATATGTGGCTAATTATGAAAACCATGAATTGATATGACGCATGGACAGATAATGTTCATAGTTTCTCCAGTAAGCATCGAACAATCGGTTTCTAAGGGATTGAGTATACCGCCATCTGAAATAAAATCGACTATAGTTACAGTACGGCTGCCAAGACATGAACCTGAGCCGAAGACTGTGGAGAGCTACTTGTATTTCCATGCGTTTGTCTGTATTGTATTGGTCTGTCAGTGATGGCAGATAGATAGTCATTGATATACAAGTAGGATGATGATGATGGCTGGAGTAAAGTAGGAGATATGGATACTGATATGGATAGATACTGAGATAGATGAATAGTTAAGTAGAGGTCGTGAAATGCGTAGATAGGTTGGCAGATATTTATATAGGATATTCTTTTTAGTTTTATCCTTCTTGCATACGAATTGTCATTATTTGTAAACTTCTAGCTCACCGACATTAATCTACTGCACTATTCTACACAGTTATAATCAGTAAACTCCACAACAACCACACGATTTATATTTCATTAAGGGGAGATCTCCACTTGAGGGATTTTTTTCTTGACCCCTTTCTCCCTTATGTTTAGCCCCATTGCTTTTGATATTATAAAACGTTTGCCCCATTAGTTTAGCGATTTTAAGAACTTTCACCCCATATTAAGACCTTTCGTGCCATGCAGGTGTCGATCTTATCCTGGCGAGCGATAGCGAGCCTGTAATTTAAGAGGAACCGGCCTTTGGCCGGGACATTTTTCTACCGAAAAATTTACAAATTTATCTTGAAAGGGGGTCAAGGGGGTGACATTTTTAGATTGCTGGAGGAGTAGGAAACAAACTAAAAACCTCCCCTTAATGGTACAGTACAATACAGTCAGATTTTACTCAACTTGGGAAGAATCTCTTGGAATGAAAGGGTTAGCGAATATTTCAATAAACCCTCTAACTCTCACAGGCCTTTCCTAAGTTGAATAATAATCGGCTGTAGGTAGTCAGGGTTAAACCAAAAGTGGCGTCGTCTGGAATGAAAACCGTTGAAAAGAAGAAAATCATTAAAGTGAGGTTTTCGGATTTTCCTGGACCCCCTTCTCCCATATTTTAAGTCTCATTAGGTTTAAAATGTTAAGACGTTTGCCCCTAGTTTGATGATTTCATGACCTTTCGCCACAATTCTTTGGCAATATTAAGGCCTTTCGTGCTATTTAGGCGCCGATTTTTTTCCTGGCGAGCAATAGCAAGTCTGTAATTTAGGTGGGATCGGCCTTCGGTTGGGACATTATTCTACAGAAAAAAAAAATACAAATTCATCTCGAAGGAGGGTTTTGGGGGCGGTTTTTAAAACTTGGTAGAGATCTAGGGAGCAAACTTTAAAAAAGTAAATAAATAAAACAAAATAATAAGAAATAGAAGAAAAAAACACATTAATCCAGAGCCCTTTATCCAACACGTTCACTGAACATGCCAACTCATTCAGGCTGACCACTACTACTATGAATGGACCTTACCCCTCCTCCATCACCTTGTCACCCCCCCCCCATCCCCCCCTTACCTGTCTCCCCCCCTGCCCCCCTCCTCCTCCCTCACCTTGTCACACCTCCCCCTCCCTCCCTTACTTGTCTCCCGCCATACCCCCCTCCCTCTCCTTGTCACACCTCCCACTCCCTACCTTACTTGTCCCCCGCCATACCTACCCCCCCCCCCTCTCTTAACAGCCCCCTCCTCCCTCACCTTGTCACACCTACCCCTCCCCACTTACCTGTCCACCACCAAACCTCCCCCCCCCCCCTCTCTCTTAACAACCCCCTCTCCCCTCACTTTGTCACACACCTCCCCCTCCATCCCTTACCTGACCCCTGCCTTGCCCCCCCCCCCCCTCCACCCCCCTCACCATGCCACACCTCCCTCCCCTTCCTCCCCTCCATACTTTTTGCCCGCCATGCCCCCCTCCTCTCTCTCCCCTCAACTTGTCACAACTCGGTCCCCTTCCCTCCCTTACCTGTTCCACGCCATGCATCCCCCCCCCCCCACCCTTCCTTAACAGCCCCCTCCTCCTCACCTTGGCACACCCTCCCCCTCCCCCCCCCTTATGTGTCCCCGCCCCTCTCAGGTATTCGCCCGTCGATAAATGTCAGGAAGGTTCACAAAAAAAAAATATATCTTTCTATTCTTGGTTCACACATCCCTTACTCAGATCCCCGACCCCCCTCCACCCCCACTCGACCCCCCTCTCCAACTGTCATTCATTTAACCATTACATTTTTTTTGACCGCTCAGTAAAATTCTTTAAAAAAAAAACTACTTCCTATTATAATTGTCCCTCTCCATCCCCCTTCCCTTCTATCAAACTGTCATACACGTTGCCCCCTAAAATATTTATAAGAGTATTAACCACTTCCGTATGATGACACCATTACATATTTTTGAGTGGTTAATATTAGACGAGGAAAGAATCTAGCGTAGGAATGTCATCTCATGGTCAGGGGTTTAAAATGTGTCGACTTTGCTTGTTTCTATTCTGGATAACAGTAAACTATTTTTATTTAACATGTGAATGCCCTTTCGTGACCAACAGGTTCAAATATCTTCCAATATTAGTGACTTGATATCATAATGGGCCTGAAATATTTCCTTATGCAACCAAGATAGGCACCACTGGCATTAGTTAACCCTTTGAATAACAATGACGCAATTTTAGTTTTTTTATACTATTTTATTTACTTTTTGTATATTTATAAATGTATTCATTTATTTATATATTTATTTATTTATTTATTATTGAGGCACAGCTAATATTTGTGGCGTAGTATTGTGTTAAGCTGCCGGATCAATACAAATAAAATCATTGGTAATCAATATAGTTAATGTTCACCGAGGTCTGTATATCATTGGGAGGTGTTCCAATACTCATGACCACGACTGAACAATCGCCTGCAGTGAAAGGTGGTACCAATTTTATGGAACAATTATGACACACTGATGAAATATTTTGAAAAAAAATAAAAAAATAACAAAATAAGAGTGTGTTTGTTTTTTTTTGGGGGGGGGGGTAGTTTGCTCCCTAGACTTCCATCAAGTTTACAAGAAAAAAAAAACTTTTTAGATAAATATGCAAAAAGCCGGTTCCTCCTAATTTACAAGCTCACTATCGCTCGCAAATTTTTGTTTTGACTTAAATGGTACGAACGGTTTTAATATCGAGCTATTATGTCTACCATTTGGGAAGGTAATCCAGGGAATAGGTGTGGTCCTTTATTGTTAATTTGATCTAACCCTTTTTGAGTTATAGAGGGTAGACTTCGCGACGTCTGGACTACTATCTATTGCCTGACGCCGTGATCCCCGAAGGGGTGGCCACGAACAAACCACCCCCCATGCACCTATGTCCTCCTCCCGACCAGCACCGCCTTCATCCATATACTTCCTCACTCCATCCTTCCACCTCATTATATGTAGGCCAGAAATCGTGCCCCTAACCTCTGTGACTCGAAAAGGGCTAGAGTAAATGAGCTGTACATTTCCACACCTATTCCCTGGCTGACCCTTCTAAAATGGTTGTAATCTTAACTGGATCACGTTAGTCGTTTATGAGTTATAGTAGATTAGAGGTCAAGATTTTTGACCTACCTATAATGAATGAACTATACATCCTGATGAGTTATTCCATACACTAAAACCATCTCCCACTACAACCTATACCCCCTACACTTCATATATCTTTATATGGCTAACTACGAACATCTCCCACTACAACCTATATCCCCTACGATTCATCTATCTTATAACTAACTAACAACATCTCTCACTACAACCTACAGTATATCCCCTACACTTCATCTATCTTCTAGCTAACTAAGAGCATGTCCCACTACAACCTATACCCCCTAAACTTCATCTATTTTATGGCTAACTACGAACATCACCCACGACAACCTATATCCCCTACGCTTTACCTACAGTATATCTTAGCTAACTTAAACATGTCCCACTACAACCTATATCTCTTACACTTCATCTATATTACAGCTAACTAAGAACATCACCCACTACAACCTACAGTATATCCCCTACACCTCACCTATCTTACAGCTAACTAAGAACATCTCCCACTACAACCTACTGTATATCCCCTACACCTCACCTATCTTATAACTAACTAAGAACATCTCCCACTACAACCTACTGTATATCCCCTACACCTCACCTATCTTACAGCTAACTAAGAACATCCCCCACTACAACCTACAGTATATCCCCTACACCTCACCTATCTTATAACTAACTAATATAACTTGCTAAGGCAGCCTCCCAGAAGCTGGGTGTGCTCAACCGCCTTAGGGGGTTCTTTTCCCCTGCACAGCTTCTTGCTCTGTACAGGGGCATAGTGAGCCCTTGTATTGAGTATTGTTCACATGTGTGGGGAGGTTCCTCTCACACCGCTCTCCTAGACAAAGTTGAAAGGAAGGCCTTTCGTATCATTAACTCCCGTCCACTCACCGACTCTCTGCAATCTCTCTCTCTCCGCCGCAATGTTGCATCTCTCTCGCTATTCTATCGCTACTATAATAATCAGTGTTCCTCAGAGCTATCCCAGTGCATACCACCTCCTTTACGTAGGGCACGTGGTACCCGTCTTGCAACTCAATCCCACCCCTACTCTGTGCAACTCTCCAACCCAAGAGTGAAACGTTACTCTCAAACTTTCTTCTACTCAACAGCTGAGCTCTGGAACTCTCTCCCAGAATCAGTCTTTCCCTCTTCCTATGACTTAAATTGCTTCAAACTCCGTGTGTCCAGGCATTTTGGCTCGAACGTCCCTTGATTTTGGCCCTGTCACTCTTTCAACTATGGGGGAGGCACTCGCTATAGGCAGTTATGCCTTTTGCCCCCCTCAATCACATAGAAAAAAAAAAAGAAAAAAAAAGAACATCTCCCACTACAACCTATATATCCCCTACACCTCACCTATCTTACAGCTAACTAAGAACATCTCCCACTACAACCTACTGTATATCCTCTACACCTCACCTATCTTACAGTTAACTAAGAACATCACCCACTACAACCTACAGTATATCCCCTACACCTCACCTATCTTACAGCTAACTAAGAACATCTCCCACTACAACCTACTGTATATCCCCTACACCTCACCTATCTTACAGCTAACTAAGAACAGCTCCCACTACAACCTACAATATATCCCCTACACCTCACCTATCTTATAACTAACTAAGAACATCTCCCACTACAACCTATATATCCCCTACACCTCACCTATCTTATAACTAACTAAGAACATCTCCCACTACAACCTATATATCCCCTACACCTCACCTATCTTACAGCTAACTAAGAACATTCCCCAATACAACCTACTGTATATCCCCTACACCTCACCTATCTTATAACTAACTAAGAACATCTCCCACTACAACCTATATATCCCCTACACCTCACCTATCTTACAGCTAACTAAGAACATCCCCCACTACAACCTATATATCCCCTACACCTCACCTATCTTACAGCTAACTAAGAACATCCCCCACTACAACCTACTGTATATCCCCTACACCTCACCTATCTTATAACTAACTAAGAACATCTCCCACTACAACCTATATATCCCCTACACCTCACCTATCTTACAGCTAACTAAGAACATCCCCCACTACAACCTATATATCCCCTACACCTCACCTATCTTACAGCTAACTAAGAACATCTCCCACTACAACCTACTGTATATCCCCTACACCTCACCTATCTTACAGCTAACTAAGAACATCTCCCACTACAACCTATATATCCCCTACACAGATTTCCATTTATCTCACGGTTTTATCACACCAACTGGCCTATCTCGGTTGCAACAAATAAATTGTTGTGCCGCCCTTCTCTCGGTGCTCCTGAACAAAGCGTCACGACCCGCTAGTGACTCACCCGACGCCCACGCCTTACCCGGTGATGTCAGGATGGCGTCACTCTTGGGCGGGGGGGGGGGGGGTGAATGAATTAAACAACTTCCACACGGTACTCATCCAAATAAAGGCTTGTTCCATGCAAATTGATAATCTTTTTTGGTCACTTTTTATATATAATATATAATTATATATATATAATATATATATATATATATATATATAATTATATATATATATATATATATATATATATATATATATATATATATATATATATATATACAGTATATATGAAAAAATCAACCAAAATACGAACCCTTCCCCCTTAGTTAAACAGAATATCTAGCTCATTTTCATGTAAGTAATATATTTTCCGTTATCACCAATAGATTAACAACATTTAAGGCATCGTTCACAGATAACTACCTCTATACCTTTTGAACAACAAGCTTGATCTATATTCCAATACACAGGAAGAAAATATAAGGCATCATTAAAAAATATATACCTCATATGCCTTTAACCCGTTCAGCACGATGACACCTTTTTACCATTTATTCTGGCTAAAATTAGATGATTTTATGCAGCTAGTGATAGTAATGCCTAGGTTTATGCAGCTAGTGATAGTAATGCCTAGGTTTATGCAGCTAGTGATAGTAATGCCTAGGTTTATGCAGCTAGTGATAGTAATGCCTAGGTTTTATGCAGCTAGTGATAGTAATGCCTAGGTTTTATGCAGCTAGTGATAGTAATGCCTAGGTTTATGCAGCTAGTGATAGTAATGCCTAGGTTTATGCAGCTAGTGATAGTAATGCCTAGGTTTATGCAGCTAGTGATAGTATGCCTAGGTTTATGCAGCTAGTGATAGTAATGCCTAGGTTTATGCAGCTAGTGATAGTAATGCCTAGGTTTATGCAGCTAGTGATAGTAATGCCTAGGTTTATGCAGCTAGTGATAGTAATGCCTAGGTTTTATGCAGCTAGTGATAGTAATGCCTAGGTTTTATGCAGCTAGTGATAGTAATGCCTAGGTTTATGCAGCTAGTGATAGTAATGCCTAGATTTTATGCAGCTAGTGATAGTAATGCCTACGTTTTATGCAGCTAGTGATAGTAATGCCTAGGTTTATGCAGCTAGTGATAGTAATGCCTAGGTTTATGCAGCTAGTGATAGTAATGCCTAGGTTTATGCAGCTAGTGATAGTAATGCCTAGGTTTATGCAGCTAGTGATAGTAATGCCTAGGTTTATGCAGCTAGTGATAGTAATGCCTAGGTTTATGCAGCTAGTGATAGTAATGCCTAGTTTATGCAGCTAGTGATAGTAATGCCTAGGTTTATGCAGCTAGTGATAGTAATGCCTAGGTTTATGCAGCTAGTGATAGTAATGCCTAGGTTTATGCAGCTAGTGATAGTAATGCCTAGGTTTATGCAGCTAGTGATAGTAATGCCTAGGTTTATGCAGCTAGTGATAGTAATGCCTAGGTTTATGCAGCTAGTGATAGTAATGCCTAGGTTTATGCAGCTAGTGATAGTAATGCCTAGGTTTATGCAGCTAGTGATAGTAATGCCTAGGTTTATGCAGCTAGTGATAGTAATGCCTAGGTTTATGCAGCTAGTGATAGTAATGCCTAGATTTTATGCAGCTAGTGATAGTAATGCCTACGTTTTATGCAGCTAGTGATAGTAATGCCTAGGTTTATGCAGCTAGTGATAGTAATGCCTAGGTTTATGCAGCTAGTGATAGTAATGCCTAGGTTTATGCAGCTAGTGATAGTAATGCCTAGGTTTTATGCAGCTAGTGATAGTAATGCCTAGGTTTATGCAGCTAGTGATAGTAATGCCTAGGTTTATGCAGCTAGTGATAGTAATGCCTAGGTTTATGCAGCTAGTGATAGTAATGCCTAGGTTTTATGCAGCTAGTGATAGTAATGCCTAGGTTTATGCAGCTAGTGATAGTAATGCCTAGGTTTATGCAGCTAGTGATAGTAATGCCTAGGTTTATGCAGCTAGTGATAGTAATGCCTAGGTTTATGCAGCTAGTGATAGTAATGCCTAGGTTTATGCAGCTAGTGATAGTAATGCCTAGGTTTATGCAGCTAGTGATAGTAATGCCTAGGTTTATGCAGCTAGTGATAGTAATGCCTAGGTTTATGCAGCTAGTGATAGTAATGCCTAGGTTTATGCAGCTAGTGATAGTAATGCCTAGGTTTATGCAGCTAGTGATAGTAATGCCTAGGTTTATGCAGCTAGTGATAGTAATGCCTAGGTTTATGCAGCTAGTGATAGTAATGCCTAGGTTTATGCAGCTAGTGATAGTAATGCCTAGGTTTGATAGAAAACTAACTCCCTCAACATTAGACAAATTATGTTTTACCCCAGAACACGACAGAGAAAGTATAACGGGTTGTTTTAAATATATAATTAATACGCCAAGTTAATCAACATACTAGATAGAAAATTACATCAACTGGTTTACCTTTAAGGAGAGGTTTGGGGTTTTTTTCTGTACCCCCTTCTCTCTCATGTTTAGCCCGATTAGGCTTTTAGATTATTTAAGATCCACGCCCCATTAGTTTGGCCATTATATAACATTTCGCCTCATTTCTTTATTATTCACAAGAGGCAAAGCATTTCTATTTCAATAGAGTAGTAAATTTATGGAATGGACTACCTAGAAATGTTATTAAATGTTCTACTGTTCAATCGTTCAAAAACCGACTTGATAAATATCTCGCTCTTAATCCCCAAATAACTGTTTTTAAAAAATGAATAGCTTCCCAACATTTATTTGTTTTTCCACATTGACGAGTTAGGTTAGATACAAGCAGGCTCGTCAGGAGCAATAAATATGTTGTTGCTTGTTTTCCTTTATAGTCTTTTGTACTCCTTTATCAATATTAAGACCTTTCGTGTCATGTTGGTGTCGATTATATCTTGGCGAACGTTAGCAAACCTGTAAATTAGGAGGAAGCGGGATATTTCTTTACCGAAAAATGTAGAAATTCATCTCGAAGGGGAATCTTAGGTTAATTCTTTTAAGCTTGATGGAAGTCTTACCTAGCAAACTATGAACCTCCCCTTAAACAACAGCTTGAACTTTACCCCAACACAACAACAACAACAACAACAACAACGTTTAAAGCATCGTTCCGAAAAATAACTTACTCCTCTACCTTTACACAACAGCTTGACCTTCACCCCAATACCCGGCAGCGAGAAAGTTGAAAGGCATTGTTCTAATTTCCAAAGTATTCCTTACACGCTCCCTCCCCCCCCCCCCCCCCCCCCCCCGCTTTCTCCGAGTTGGCTCAGGTCATTTATCGAGAGAAACATGATACCCGGGGGAAGTTTGGTGGTTCTGGGTTAAGGGAGCCCACCTCGCTGCTGTTTTTTCTCTCTCTCTCCCTCTCTCTTTGGCTTGTATCCACTCGGCCCCATTCAGCCTACTGTTTTAAGACGTTTACCCCATCCAGGTGTCGATATTTTCCTGGCGAGCGGTAGCAAGCCAGCATATATATAAGTTTGTTTTGACAGCAATGTAAATTTGTACATTTTTCGATAGAAAAAATTCTCCGGCGAAGCCGGATATCTCCATACAATGATGGCTCGCTATCGCTCGCCAGGAAGAAATCGACACCTGGATGGGGATAAAAATCTTAAAACAGTTAGCTGAATGGGGCCGATTGGATAAATTGACACGGAATTGGCACGAAATGTCTGTATATTGACAAAGAAATAGGTCGAAAGGTCTTTAAATCGCCAAACTATTGGGCCTACCGTCTTAAAATCTGAAAACTAATGGGACTAAACATGAGGGACAAGGGAGTCTCTCTCTCTCTCTCTCTCTCTCTCTCTCTCTCTCTCTCTCTCTCTCTCTCTCTCTCTCTCTCTCTCTCTCTCTCTCTCTCTCTCTCTCTCTCTCTCTCTCTCTATCTCTCTCTCTCTCTCTCTCTCCTCTCTCTCTCTCTCTCTCTCTCTCTTCTCTCTCTCTCTCTCTCTCTCTCTCTCTCTCTCTCTCTCTCTCTCTCTCTCTCTCTAGCCACGGCCTTCTATATACACGTGCGATATAGAAGGCCGTGCTCTAGCTCGCTCTAGCTTGCTCTCGCTTGCTCTTGCTTGCTTGCTTGCTCGCTCGCTCTCGCTCTCTCTCTCTCTCTCTCTCTCTCTCTCTCTCTGTCTATATATATATATATATTTTACTTTGAGGATTATGACGCATTTTGACAGTATATTTTAACTATCATTAGACGTTCTTGAGCAATTTAGGAAGGACCTCTAGGAATCTAAAGGGATCAAAACCATCTCAATTATGCCTTTAACTCCCCACAGATCCTTTCGAAACTGAATACATTCGTCTAATGATAGCCAAATTAAACTGCTTAAACGCATCCTAATCCTCAAGTGTTAAAGTGCAGGCGATTGTGATTATCTGACTGTCTGTTTGCTTGTTTGTCTCTTTGTCTGTGTTCGTGTTTGTTTGGTCTGTTAGTTTAATGTATATGGTTTTTATAGTTTGCTTTATTTGGTCTGTTTTTGGAGTATGGTCTGAGTGGCATGTTTATTTGGTCTGTTGTTGGAGTATGGTCTGTATGCATGTTTATTTGGTCTGTTTTGGAGTTTGGTCTGTATGTCATGTTTATTTGGTCTGTTTTGGAGTATGGTCTGTATGGCTTGTTTATTTGGTCTGTTTTGGAGTATGGTCTGTATGGCATGTTTATTTGGTCTGTTTTGGAGTATGGTCTGAATGGCATGTTTAGTTGGTCTGTTTTTTTAGTATGGTCTGAGTGGCATGTTTATTTGATCTGTTTTGGAGTATGGTCTGAGTGGCATGTTTATTTGGTCTGTTTTGGAGTATGGTCTGTATGGCTTGTTTATTTGGTCTGTTTTGTAGTATGGTCTGTATGGCATGTTTATTTGATCTGTTTTGGAGTATGGTCTGTATGGCATGTTTATTTGGTCTGTTTTGGAGTATGGTCTGAGTGGCATGTTTATTTGGTCTGTTTTTGGAGTATGGTCTGTATGGCATGTTTATTTGGTCTGTTTTGGAGTTTGGTCTGTATGGCATGTTTATTTGGTCTGTTTTGGAGTATGGTCTGTATGGCTTGTTTATTTGGTCTGTTTTGGAGTATGGTGTGTATGGCTTGTTTATTTGGTCTGTTTTGGAGTATGGTCTGTATGGCTTGTTTATTTGGTCTGTTTTGGAGTATGGTCTGTATGGCTTGTTTATTTGGTCTGTTTTGGAGTATGGTCTGTATGGCTTGTTTATTTGGTCTGTTTTGGAGTATGGTCTGAGTGGCATGTTTATTTGGTCTGTTTTGGAGTATGGTCTGTATGGCATGTTTATTTGGTCTGTTTTGGAGTATGGTCTGAATGGCATGTTTAGTTGGTCTGTTTTTTTAGTATGGTCTGAGTGGCATGTTTATTTGATCTGTTTTGGAGTATGGTCTGAGTGGCATGTTTATTTGGTCTGCTTTGGAGTATGGTCTGTATGGCTTGTTTATTTGGTCTGTTTAGGAGTATGGTCTGTATGGCATGTTTATTTGTTCTGTTTTGGAGTATGGTCTGTATGGCATGTTCATTTGGTCTGTTTTGGAGTATGTTCTGAATGGCATGTTTAGTTGGTCTGTTTTGGAGTATGGTCTGTGTGGCTTGTTTATTTGGTCTGTTTTGGAATATGGTCTGTATGGCACGTCTATTGGTCTGTTTTGGAGTATGGTCTGTATGACACATCTATTTGTTATATATGTGTTTGGTTTCTCTGGACGGTCTGGTAGGTCGGTCATTGGTGAGAGAGACGTGATACCCTGAGGAAGCTTTGTTTACGGTATATAAGGTGGTGTCACACGATCGCACTTTCCGGCAATTTTCAACGAACATTGTTTTGTCTTCGTACTATTTTGAGGCTCTCTCGCATTAAAGTCAGACACCAAATAAAAGGCAGATTATGTTAGGTAGTTTAATTCTTACGAATTTAATATTTTGAAGCGGTCGGATTACAATTGCCGGTAGAAGTTGACGGAGAAATCGTTCGTGCGATACCGCCTATTTTACTGCGAACTGGCATGTTGGTCGAGTGTGAGGATGCGGGACTTGGAAGGAACAAAGCGTCTCGAGCACTCCTGGATGTGTTGCTGGACTTTGAATGTATGTTTTAACCCTTTCAGCTCCATTTAGGCGATTTTATGAAGCTTACTGTAGATAGGATATAGGGTAGCTGATGTGATCAATTATGATAGTCTGCGGCCTTGAAATGTGTAGACGTCCTTTGTAAGCTGAATAAAATCGTCAGATAAATTGTCAGAGTATAATGGAAAGGACGTCATCGGTACTGAATGGGATAAAGGACTTTCGAGTGTGTCTGTTTGTCTGTATGTTTGGTTTAGTCTGTCTGTTATTACTGTTTGGTCTGTGTGTTATGATATCTGGTCAGTATGGTGTGTCTGGAATGTATGTTACATCTGGTCTATAATATGATATGCCTCTTTGGTCTGTCTTAGTATCTGGTGTGTGAAGGAAAGGGGTGTATGGTCAAACTGTTTGGTCTGTCTGTCTGTATGGTCTGTTTGGTCTGTTTCTCTGGTATGTCTCTTTGGAATGTCTGTTTGGTTTCTCTGTCTGTTATGTCTGGTAGGTCTGTTAATTGGCATGTCTGTTTAGTATGTCTCTCTGGAATGTATATCTGATATGCCTGTTTGGTCTGTCTGGTATGTCTGTTTCTGTGCTATGTCTGTCTAGTATGTCTGTTTGGTATGTCTATCTGGTATGTCTCTTTAGTATGTCTGTTGTGTCTGTCTGTGTGGTATGTCTGCATATCGTCTACCTGGCATATCTATTTGGTCTGTTTCCATATCTATCATGAATGCCATGTCTGTTTACCCGGTCTGTTCAATATCTATCTGGTCTGTTCAATTGATCTGTATGGTAGATCTAGTGTGTCTGTCCTTAGTATGTATATGTTCAGCTGACGGTAACTTGAATCCCTTAACAGCTGATTGTTTGATATTCAATGCAAAAATATGAAACTGCTATGTCTTTGCGTCATGTTACCCCTTTAAGTAGCAGTGACGTCTGTTATTTGTTTATCTAGCTATATTTAGAAGATATTATGTAGCTTAGGAAGGATCTGTGCTAGTTAAAATGATTGGTGGAGATAGTTTGAAACTGAATAATATCGTTTAATATTTGCCACAACATCCTGAAAAGGACGTCACCGGTACTGTTTGGGTTGATGGCAAGTATTCATAATTATCAACATATTTTGCTACAGATTCTTCGTAATAGCCGACTATACAAGATGATGACATGGTAATTTACCGTCAGTTGGAAAGAAACAGATTGTAGTTTAATGGCTATGCCCGGATTATCTGTCTTATCTGTTCTTCTCATACATACACAATGAAGTTACGCACGCAAAACTCTCTCTCTCTCTCTCTCTCTCTCTCTCTCTCTCTCTCTCTCTCTCTCTCTCTCTCTCTCTCTCTCTCTCTCTCTCTCTCTCTCTCTCTCTCTCTCTCTCTCTCTCTCTCTCTCTCTCTCTCTCTCTCATCTACGGTAAATTACCATATTGGGGGAAGGTTGGGGATAGAGCCTTCTTCTCAGTTTCGTCAATGTATCTATTTAATAATATGTAAATCTTTCACACACACACACACACACACACACACACACACACACACACACACACACACACACACACACACACACTCACTGCTTATGCACGCAACCACTGATGTCAATAACCTCAAACTATATGGTATGACATTTCTTAAAAGAACGTTGCAATGAAATAATATCGTCATAATAATCAAGCGAGACATATATTTAATCTAACGTAACCTACATGGAATAGTGTTCAGCACTGATTCCGCCTATAGCTTCATCACGCCAAAGAGGCCTGATGAAGCTATATACGGAACGTTGTCAATACAGTGCTCCTCCTCCTGTGGTGTTTATATTCAATCTAGTGATAGCCGGAATCAAGTCGGAAAAAAGGCCTCCAAATATTGAATGGGGTAAGTCTGAGAGTCGATATTGATGGGGCCAACTTTGGGAATCACTGTTCGCTAATTGGTGCCGTGAAGAGGTACCACTTAAAGAGATGGCCCGATTTTTTTTGTTTTTATGGTCTATTAATTCATTTATTCCTTTATTTCTTTTAGTTTTCTCGATAGACCTCCATCAAGCTTAGAAAAACACCCCTACAGTAGACCCCCCTTCAAGATACATTTGTACATATTTCGGTAGAAAAATTTCCCGTCCGAAGGCCGGTTCCTCTTAAAGTTTCAGGCTCGCTATCACTCGCCAGGAAATAATCGACACCAAAATAGCACGAAAGGTCTTAAAATTAACAACGAAATGAAACGAAAGGTATTAAAATCGCCAAACTAATGGGCCGACCGTCTTATAATCTCAAAACAAATGGGGCTTAACACGAGGGAGAAAGGGGACCAGAAAAAGATCCATCTCCCCTTAACCTCAATAACAGTCCATCAGCCTCACCTTAAGTAAAGGAGGTATCACACAAGAGCTTTTGTCGTCAAATTTCTATGGTCAACGTTTTTCTGGTAACATTTCTGGGATCCTTTGCACTTTTGATCGGGTAGTAGACTATAGACAGACACAATTTAGGCGACAGAATAATGTTGAGAGAGAGAGAGAGAGAGAGAGAGAGAGAGAGAGAGAGAGAGAGAGAGAGAGAGAGAGAGAGATATCCTAATCTTATTTATTTATTTCATTCCCAACACTGCAAAAATGTGTCTAATGCTAGCCATAAACAAAGAAAGTTAAAAAGGCGTCATCATACTGAAGGGGTTAACCGCTTGAGCACCATGACGTATTTTTATCTTTGGTTCTGGCTAAAATTTGACGATTTTATGCAGTTGAAGAAGGACCTTTTGTTATCAAGAGGGTTTATTGAGATTGTATTTACCCCTTTGAGTCCTAGAGGTAGATTAATTTTAAACTAAGGAATATTGCCTAATGATAACCAGAATATGATGATAATTACGTACGGGTGGTGAAGGGGTTAATGGTCTCAGAAGGCGTGGCTATTCATCATATAGCGTGTTATATAGATGTGTTGCATGCACTCTCACCAGTTGCATGTTACCAGTGGTGTTGCGTGTGACCAGCTGCTTAATAAGGGAGCCCACCTAGCTTTTTTGTTTATCTTTCTCTCCCTCTCTCTTTGGCTTGTATCCATAAGGCCCCATTCAGCCTACTGTTTTAAGACGTTTACCCCATCCAGGTGTCAATATTTTCCTGGTGAGCGGTAGCGAGCCAGCATATATATATTTTTGTTTTGACAGCAAGCTAAATTTGTACATTTTTCGATAGAAAAATTTCTCCGGCGATGCCGGATTTCTCCATACAATGCTGATTCGCTATCGCTTGCCAAGCAGAAATCGACACCTGAATGGGGATAAACGTCTTAAAACAGTTGGCTGAATGGGGCCGAATGGATACAAACCAGGGAAAGAGAAAAAAGGAGAGAAAGATAAAAAAAAAAACGGTGACCCCCTTTAATATTGCAACTTGTGTCACGTGATCACCTGTATTGCATGTTATGAATTTGGTGTTGCTATTTTGGACCATGTATTAAAAGTGTATATCGTATTTTGGTCAGCTGTGATATATGGGATGGGGTCAGGGGAGCTTTGGATGTACGATCATAATAAGCCTTGGTGTCTGATTTTGTTTATCGCATTAAGGGGGGTGACCTGCTTTTTGTTATTTCTGTCCTTTTCTCTCTTTCTCTGGCTTGTATCCATTCTGCCCCATTCACCCAACTATTTTAAGACGTGTATCCACATCTAGGTGTCGATTTCTTCCTGGCGAGCGATAGCGAGCCAGCATTATATGAAGAAATCCGGCTTCAGACATTTTTCTATCGAAAAATGTACAAATTTAGCCTGCTGTCAAACAAAAATGAAAAATATGCTGGCTCGCTACCGCTCACCAGTAAAAAATTGACACCTGGATGGGGATAAACGTCTTAAAACAGTAGGCTGAATGGGGCCGAATGGATACAAGCCAGAGCAAGATAGAAAAGGACAGAACCAAAACAGGTGACCACCCCCTTAACAGCGTACGGGATTATGGCCCGTACTCCTAGACGAACCCCATTAATTAATGTCGGCGCTAATTACTATAGTGTTCCCGTATTCTTAAGGGGCGATAATAATCCACTTGCGGGATTTTTTTCCTTGACTCCTTTCTCCCTCATGTTCAGCCTCATTGCTTTTGAGATTTTAAGACGTTCGCCCCATTAGTTTGGCGATTTTAAGAACCCTCGCCCCATTTCTGTCAATTTTAAGACCATTCGTGCCATTTAGGTATGTCGATTTTTTCCTGGCGAGCGATAGCGAGCCTGTAATTTAAGGGGAATCGGCCTTCGGCCGGGACATTTTTCTACCGAAAAATGTACAAATTTATCTTGAAAGGGGGTCTAGGGGGAGTAATTTTAAGTTTGATGGAAGTCTAGGGAATCAACTAAAAATCTCCCCTTAACTATAGTCCATTAATCACAAGTAGGCCAGACATTGTGAACCCTAACCTCCTGTAACTCAAAAAGGGCTAGAACAAATGGGCTGTACATTTCCAGACCTCTTACCTGGCCGATTCTTTCCAAAATGGTAGAAATAGTAGTTTGAACACTTGAATTATTTTTGAGTTATTCAGGTTAATTTGTTTTGCTTAATTATAATGAAGACTATAGTCAGTGTGATACGCTATACTCTGTTTGAAAAAAGTGGGCCACAAATCGTGAACCCTAACTTCTGTAAATCAAAATGAACTAGAGCTGATATTGGCTGTAAATGTCCACACGTCTTACCTGGCCGATTCTTCCCAAATGGTAGAAATATTAGCTGAATTATTCTCGTCGTTTGTGCATTATAGAGGTTAATGTTCAAGAGTTTGGGCCTGCATGTTTGGAACAGGGTATAGTTTTGTATCGATTAATTACAATAGGATTACTGTAATAGTCTTGGAACTATCTTACTCAACCCTTCTTACTACCACAGATCCTTCTTAAGCTGCACCAAATCGTCTAAATATAGCTAAAATAGAGTTAAACATCCGCCGCGGGTACGGAGGGAGTTATTTACTATATACCGACCATGCTGGGGACTGACTGCCCAGGAATACGGGCCTATAATGTTTGTTACACAATTTGTACACCACTGTTATGGGTAGGATTTAGGGTGGGGGGTTTTCTGTTCCTAATTCTCCCTCATGTTTAGCCCCATTATTGTTTTTAAATTTTAAGACTTTCGCCCCATTATTTTGGCTATTACAAAGGAAAGGAAATCAAGCAATAACAGATCTAGTGACCCTTCTAGGTTGCTTGTCCTCCAAAACACTGAGGATCAAGTGTCCAAACAGTGGTTTAGAGTGGGTAAGGGAACATTGGAAAGGGAATTACTGCCCTGGAACTAATGTCCGTGGCAGGATTAGGAAGTTAGTAGGGGACAGATGGGTTAGTAACTGAGGGGGGGATAAAATAAAGTTATTCATTTACAAACGCAGTCAGTCGCGGGTTTGAAGCGAGATATTTGTCTAGGCGGAGTTTAAATGAATCAACGGTGATGCAGTCTATAACGTTTCGGGGAAGCCCATTCCACAAGTTGACAACTCGATTGAAGAAGAAATTCTTAGATTCGTGTGAGTTAAAAGATTTACCAATAATTTTGCAACCGTTTCCCCGCTTGTAATTAGATTGGTCGATAGTGAAGTACTTACTACAGTTCATATTGTCGATGCCTTTGATGATTTTGAACACTTGAATTAAGTCACCTCTTAATCTGCGCTGGGTTAAAGGAAATAGATTTAATTCTCTAAGACGCTCTTCGTATGGTTTGTTCTTTAGGCTAGGTATCATTTTGGTAACTCTACGTTGAACTCGTTCTAGCTTGTTTATATCTTTTTGGTAATAAGGGCACCAGGATTGAACGCAGCATTCCAGAAGAGGGCGGACTAAGGAATTGTAAAGGGTTAGGATAACTTCTTTGGATTTATGCTCAAATGACCTGCCTATAAAGCCAATTATTTTGTTTGCCTTCTTAACAACTTCTGAACATTGTTGACTCGGTTTTAGGTTACTCGATATTGTTACTCCCAGATCGGTTTCTCTGTTTACATTCTTAAGCTGAGTGCCATTCATCGAATAGTTTGCTTTCTCATTTAGGTATCCGATATGTAGT